>JARHVA010000579.1:2637500-3375000 GCA_037957365.1 Torreya grandis | reverse complement strand
TGAGTTAGGTTAGGATTTAAGCATGAATGGGTTCAAACTAACCCTAGGTCAGTTAAAGTTAACTCTAATTGATTTAATGAGTTTTCATGTAATTATTATTTTAAATTAATAGGAATGGCTCACAAATTATATATTTGTTAGATATATTATGAGATCTTGACAACTCATATAGGCAATGATGAAGAAGCTTGATATTTTGAATTTTTAAATTTCCATTTTTAGATATTCATTAATTTTAAATGAATTATTTATCTAAGAATTTAATATAGTTTAATTATTTAATTCATTTTAGTTATCATTTTAGCTCCTTTAGGAATTGTTCAAGTGCCCTGCTTAATGGGTCTATAGGTCAAACTGCCAGTTGTTGGGTCATAAGGTGATTGAGGATAAATATGTGACAAGTTATTGTTGAGTATGGTATAATAACCAAAATAGGGATGCCTCAAAATTATTATGATCACTAATTAATTATATTTGGATAAAATTAGGGCATTAAATAATTTTTAGGCTTAATTTGCACTATTTGGTAAAAATTAGTTTGAAGTCTGGTTAAAATCTAGTTGTGTCCAAAATAGGGTGTCTATAATTTTAACCTATTTGGGAAGGTATTACAAGCTATATTCATAGAAAAATATTCTCAAATAATTAAAAGTTATTTAATTTCTAAATTCCCCAATAGGTGATGGATGATCCCTAGATACCCCCTCAAGGTAATGGGTGATAAAGAAGGTCGATGATCATTCCCTAGAAAAGAAGGAAATGATGAGACCTAAAATTAAAGGTATTGTAAAGACTAAATTTCCCATAGGTGGTGATAATAGTGGAATTTGGTAGATAAAAAGGATAATTTTTTTAAAGGAAGTTATAATCATCAACATAGCAAGGTAAAAAGGTAATGATTTTCCCAAAGGCAGTTATAATCAATAGCAAAATGAAAACATGCCCCAATTAGGAAGATAAATATAATGATTTTCCCAAAGGTGGTTATAATCATTATCACAATGAATATTTTCCCTAATAAGGAAAGAAAATGATAATGATTTTCTCAAAGGTGGTTATAATTGTTAACATCTAGATAGGTCAAAACATAATGATTTACCTAAAGGTGGTTATAATCATTAGAGCTATGATTTAGAATAATATGGAGAATTTGAAAAGGAGGATTATGAACTAAATCCATACTCATGGAGTAAGAGTAAGATATTATAGAGGATAGACATGAATTTGGGCTACCTAATAGTATGGAGATGCACGTCCTAACTAGCAAGGATTAAAATTATTTCATGATTTAATTACTCCATATTTGGGAAATGATTTAGATATATTGAGAATTTTATCAGGGGACTAAGGAGAATTACCATGGCATCATTTCTTTTAGGACTTCTTGAGCTTAATTTTTACCATATCACATGATAGTATACACCATGATAGAAAACACCATGATAATGTAGTCATATTATACAAAAGGACTGACACGTGATCCAATAAATAAGTGAAAGTAATGCACCAACGATAAAAACCATTATGATAATTTTGACATATTAATATGGATGGATTGAATTATAATGCACAAGTAATCACCTAATGAATGTAGACATACTAAGTCAAGGCACAATAATAAAATAAAACAAATAATCAAACAAACAAACAACCAAGAAGACAAAACATGAATAAACAAAAAGAACAAAAAAACACCAAGAAAAAAAAGTGAAAAAATGAGAACAAAATGAAACAAACACAAAAAATGGTTAATCATAATGTTAGTGCAAATAGAGAATAATTTTTTTGTGCATTTGTAATAGAGTTGTTACTCTCCATGACAGGATGACCCCTAAGCAATACAATAATGAAATAGGTATAACAACACAAGAATAATGGCACAAGGTTGACCTTATGATATAGGGAAGAAATGCCATAAACAAGATGATAGACATTACCCCTACACCATAGGAGACAATGAAACAAATGGGAGGAATAGAAAAAAGGGAAGGGGTAGCTGAGTTGACTCCATATGCACTAAGTGGACACTGCCTACATATCCTATGAATCTAATAACTAACATGAACTTTAGGCCAAATGTAGTTATCCCATGACATGGGATAGTATAAAAATATGAATGATAAGAAAATGTGATTTATGTGTAAACAAATATGGGAATGGTCTCACAAAATGGAGAGAGTGTTGGAAATAGAGAATACTTGAAAAATGGTGAGAGCATAAGATGAAGCCTAGTAGGAATGAATTTATCAAATTTATATATATGATGCACACAACATGAATTCATAAAATGGCAAGAGCATAAGGCTTAAGGCCAATAAGGATGGGGAAACTAAATGACAAGTTTGTACTAGTGAAATAGTTAGGAGACCCAAGATCCTTAAGGCAAAGAAGTGGTTGAAAAGAAAAGGTGTGGTTGAGCTAACATAAGACACCCCATATATCTAAGTGTTGTCTACATATTCTGTATGAACCTCAAGTCGATGTAGTTCTCTCAAAAATGGGAGGAAAAAGACCAAGGTGGTCTAGAAATGAACTAAATAAAGAAGATAGCCCATCCCTAAAATTTTGATAGCTTTATATCTTGAATGGAAATACTAAGCCAGTTTTCATGATTTTTTTTGTTTTTAGGATTTATATATCTTTTACAAATGTTTAAGGAATTTTAAAAATTGTTATGATTGGTTTTAAATTTTTTTAGGCATCTCAACTTAATCAAGAATTATGAGACATATAATAGTCTAACTCATACAAAAATGAGAGTGTGGATAAGGGGTGATTAATCTAACCTCAACATGAATCAATAATTGCCTACATAGTCCCATTAGGACCTCAAGTCACTATTTTTTTGCCTTCACCATATAGGAATCCAACTAGGTACTAGTAAGTTCATGAATTTAGGTAAATGACATAGTATAGTATAGGAATGGTAGGGTGGTATAGTAATGCATGGTAAAAGGGGTTGTTCTTGATTTTCCCATAGGTGATTATAACTAGGAAAAAATGACATAGGTTAATGATACTAATGTTTACAAAGGTGGGTATAATTATTAGCACTCATAATGAAACAAAATAACAAATGAAAGATGCAACTGAAAAACCACTATCATACTGGTCCAAGATGTTGCCTCTAGATAAAATACTCAATCAACTACTAAAAAATCATTTGAATCCTCTTTATAAAGGTGTTTGAAGAACCAATGGAATGGAACTAAGGCCAAAGGGTTATGGAGGGAGGGTACAAAAAACATTGGTTATTAGTGAAGGTATGTTGGAATGATATGGTACAAATAAGATGACTATATAATACAACATAAACATGCCTCATAGACAATACTTTAGGTCTCTAAAGTGAAATAATTCTTGAGGTGTATGATGTTCATCAGCTCATCAAGTTTATCTCCATCTTTTGTAGTGATCATGTATGCTCTACAGCCATAATTGGCAATAATGACATAGGGACCTATCCAATTGGGTTTAAACATGCCATTCTTTTCGATCATGGTATTATTTTGGTTTTATTTGAGAAAAATATCACCAATATTGAACTCTCTATGTTTGACCTACCAGTTATATTGGTCATGGAGTCTATTTTGGTATTCTTGAAGGTTATTGATAGTGGCCACGAATTTTTCATCAAGTAGATTTAGCTATTACAAGAGAGAAACTTTATAATATTCATAATTTAAGACATGTTTCAATGAGATATAAAAATAATGTAACTCAACCTCGATGAGAAGAATGGCCTTAGTACCATATACTAGGGAATATAGAGTGGATTTGGTTGGAGTATAGTAATTAGTGAAATATGCACCAAGGGTGTGGAATATTTGGAGGTGCTAATCACAGCCAACATCATTGACAATTTCTTTAAGGATGTTAATAATGGTTTTATGGGATTCCTCTACTTGACCATTACCTTGTGGGTAATATGTGGTAGAAAAATATTGGGTGATATTATACTCGACACAAAGTATTTTGACATCCTTGTTCTTAAATAATCTACCATTATTAGATATAAAGTTAGATGGGATACCATAATGGTGGATGAAATGATTGAAGATGAACTTGGAAATCTATTTTATAGTCATGTAAATGAGGGGTATAGCTTCAATGTACTTGGTGAAATATTTTGTAGTGGTAAGGATGTGTTTATGGCCATCAAATGAGGTAAGGTTAATCTTCCCAATGAGATCAAGTCCCCACATTATAATCAACCATGGTGTAAGCATCAATTTTAGTGTTTTGGCCAAGGCATGAATAAAATTGGCATGCCTTTGACATTTTTTACACATTTTGACATAATTAATTACATCTGATTCCATACTTAAATAATAGTAACTAGTACATAGGAGCTTTTTGTCTAGGACAACCCCATTGGTATGGGTTCCACATATTCCTTCATTAACTTCCCTCAATTTTAATGTAGATTTTACCAAATTTAAATAATGAAGTAGAGTTCCATCAAAGCTATGGTGGTAAAGGGTTGGTCTAAGTAGGGTATAATGAGAGGCTTTATGTGTAAGTGATTTTTATTTTTTGTGTGATAGGTTTAATGGCATGATATGGTCATGAAGGTAATTATATAGGTCTAATTACCAAATAGAGTTGGGACCAATAATATCATAGATTATTGCGATAGTCAAAGGTTCATGAGCAGGTGCTAGAATATTTTCAACAAGGAACTAATAATATTTTTCCTTATCGATGTGGGGGATCAAAGATTTGATGGTATCCATGACATCTATTGTCTTGTTATTATCCCAAGGTATGTGTTCAAATTGTATATCGATAATGTGTTGTTTAAAAATGTTGATATTAGCCTTGTATGGCACCAGCTTATCATAATTGGTATGAAAGTGGTTTGTAACCTGATTCATGATTAATTAATAATCACTATAAACCATGAGATTTTAAATATTCCATTATACTCCCTGATGAAGCCCTATAATAAGTGATTCATATTTTACCATGTTCTTAGTAAAAATAAAGTTGATACAGAATGATTTGGGATTAATATCCCATCATGGTGTAATAAAAAATAGGCATGCCCCTGATCCACAAGATGTGAATGATCCATCAAAATATAGATTCTAGTGTTGATCCTCATGGGGTGTTTTGATGATGGTCATAATGGACTCGTCTGAGAATTAAAAAGATAGTGGTTTGGTATCTGCAAGGGGAGATTCAATAAGATAATTTTCAAGTACTTTTATTTTTATGGCCTTCTAATTGACATACTCTATCTGAACTCACTCAATAGCATGATCTATTTATCTATATAGCCTTATAAAGCTATATTGGTAGTAGATATTTTATTAGATCTATTTTGGAATTAACTATGGTATTTTTGTTAAGCATGTAATGTCACAACATCTAGGCTATAAATACCATAGCTAAACAACATTTTTATATTGGCATATAGTTGTGTTACATGACCATTTTATGACTTAGATAGTATTTGACATGTTATTTTCCATTATCATTATGTTGATCTAGAAGCACCCCTAGGGATTTGTTTATGGTAGATAAATATAATAAAAATGGATTTTCTAGGAATTATGGTAACAAAACTAGCAGATTGGCAAGATATTCTTTCAGATGTTGAAAAAAAATTGACATTCTTCATCCCAATGAAATTTAACACCTTTCTTAAATAAATGAGTGAAGGGGTGGCATTTTTCAACTAACTATAAAATGAAGCATCTGATAGACTATATTTTTCCCTATAAACTACAAAGTTGTTTCAAATTGGAAGGTGGAAGTATCTCAATAATGGATTATACTTTAGTAGGATCAACTTTAATGCCTCAATGATATATTATAAATCCTAATAATTTTGTTGAAGTGACACCAAAGATGCACTTGGGATTAAATATGACCTTGTATTCATGATGCCTCTCAAATATTCTTTGTAGTGAGGTTGGATGATCGGCATGGGTCTTTGATTTACCCAATATGTCATCGATATAGTATTCAATAATGTCATGCAGCATATCATGAAATATGATGATCATGGATCTTTGGCATGTGGTATGACATGATAACAAAATTTTACCCATGAAGTGGTAAATGTTGTCTTATTTTGGTCTTATGGTGTGATCTTAACCTCATTATACCCTAAAAATCCATCCATAAGTGAAAACATTTCATACCCTACTGTGGATTCAACTATCATGTCAATTTTTGGTAGAGGAAAGTCATCCTTAGGGTAGGCCTTGTTAATATCTCTAAAATCAGTTCAAATTTTGATTCTTTTAGGATTTTTACTAATAGGCACAAAACTTAAGATCCACACTAAATATTTGATCAATCAAATGCATCTCACTTCTAAGAGTTTTTCCAACTCTTTCTTTACTATTATAATAATACAAGCATGCATCTTATGTAATTTATGCATCACAAGTTTGGCATAAGGATGTATAAAAAGGTGATGTGCAACCAAGATAGGGTCTAAACCTTAAATTTTTGAATATTTCCATGCAAAAATGTCAACAAATACCATCAAAAGGGTTGTAAATATTTCACATTCCTCTTCAGTGAAGGATGCAACTAATATGATCTGGTCTATTTGGAGTCTCATTTTTGACTTCCATGGTATCTTCTATGAGGAGAGTTGATCCATGTTCTAGAATGGTTGGAAATAATGTGAATTGTCCTATAATGGTAAATTCCTCTTGTTGGACTAGTTCTTCAATATCTCATAAATAAGAGGAATCTAAATCTCATACTGGCAATGATGGCCATGTCACAAATACTGTAGGAAATTTTTGGGTAATTCTAACAAAGGTATGTTGTTATTTTAAACTAAACTTAGACCCAAAATTAATATCATCATTAGTGGTCTCTTAAGCTTCATTTGAGGAAAGGTGAATACCCCTGTCTAATGGCACCTAAAATAGGTTTTCACCAAAATACTATCCTTTCTCTTTACTTTTACCTTAGTTTAAAAGTGCCTCAAAGAGGTTTTCACTTTGGGACCTCAATCTTTTAATCTTTTGTTTTTGTCTAAGGGTGTTTACCCATTCTCCAAAATAGGCTATAGAATCCAATTTGATAGAGAACCCTAGTTTGTGGTCTCCCAAAAAAATATTGTCTCTTAGGCCTATAAAATTGCAAAAGTTCTAATCACTCTCAAATTCATCTACAAAAACTATGGATTTCTATTGATCCCAAGCTTTAAATTGAAGGTGATATATAAGAAGTGGGTTATGTTAGATAATTGGGGTATGGTACAAATGGTATGTAAGTCAAATATGTTGGTATTGGTAAGGTCTTCATAAATGTTGTAATTAGACTCTACTTCACTATCGATATCATCATCACTATACATTGGAATTGGAACACAAATAAGATACATGGCGTCACCCCTAGTTGGTTTAAATCTAATACCATAATTTCCTTTGTATCGAGTTATAAAAATTAGCTCAAGAGTACCTTGTTGATTTGTCCCAAGGCCTCCACCTTCATATGCTTGTTTATCCATGATCCTTTTAAGGATGTGATATTTCACATTTTTGTATAAATCAAATAACTTGTCATTATACAACTAATATTCATCATTGGTAATTGGGTCCTCTTCTTGGTTAGTGGTCGGTGTGAAAATGACAAAAACTAAACTATGAAATTTACCTTTTCCTTTTTGTTACCATTCCATACAAGGTGGCCTAGCTTTAGGTCTTCCATAGGACTTAGGGTTTTGTGTAAGTTTAGAAGTGTGGAATGTGTCATGGGTCAAATACTCTCTTGGGCCATTGGCCAAGATGGTAAAATGATTATAAATTTCAATAGGAGACATATGTGAATATGAGTCAAAGCTAGCTAGCTTTATATAATTATCCTTGGGTAATTTGATAAGTATTTATTTCTCTTTATCCTTTTTAGGAATTGGATCTAGGCCAAAGTGATAGTTGTAACTTTCATACTCAGCCTCCAAATGTTTTCAATGTTTATAGGGCTACAAATCTCCATTGATAGTGAACTCCATGCTTGAGTGTGAGAACTTGAGACACTAGTGCAATGTTAAAGGGATTGCATGAATTCTATGTATTCAAGGTCTACCTAAAAGTAAATTGTAAGATAGGTTGAGGTCCAACACATGGAAGAGTTTATTATAGGTTAAGGGCACAATGATAACTAGCAATCTTATGGTGCCTTGTGATTCTTATTCTTCATTATCATAGGCCTTGATAGTAATAGTTTTTGGCTGTAGATCAATTGTTGTATATCTAAAATGTTTGATGAGATTTAAAACATAATATTCAAAACTAATCTATTGTCTATGAGGACACAATTGACTTTGTGACACATGATGATAACTTCAATATACAAGGGATTGTTATGAAAAGGGTCAAAGGATGACATATCACTTTGGTCAAAGGTCAATTCTTGGCCTAGGGATATATGTCCAAAAAAAACTTGGAATTTGTCTAAGGTTATGTCACTCGGAACTTGGGATTGGCCTAGAATTTTTGTTAAGATATTCTTGTGTATAGTATATGTACACAACAAATCTAGAATGGAGATCTTTGCAAGTGTCTATTGGAGTTGTTAAATAATTTCATATGGATTTTCCTTAATAGTGGTAAATGGCTTGTTCCTAGCCAGATAGTGGGTTGGATTGGTTCATTAGTAGGATTTTGTGGACCTGTAATGGTAATATTAGATCACTGAGTTATGATTACATAATCAAGATTGGATATAAGACCTTTGTAACTTGATAATGGTGGAAATGGACTAGATATGATAAGTCTCAATTTCTAATGCACTTAAATTTGGTCATGGAGTAATGATGAGTTATTGATAAAAGGTCTTGAAATAGTAATCCCTAGTTGTTGTTACACTTGGTTGGTCCCAGGTCAAGGAAGGATTACTAACATAAGTAGGTTGAATGGAATTGGTTGGCAATGATACTGATCTATTGGTGTTTGGTCTAGGATTAATGGTGATGGTATAAATGCAACCTTATTCAATATGACCTATAATTTTATTATAGTAATGTACAAATCCATGGTAAGTCTATTGGTTTTCGGGCTCATTTTGGCCTTGGTTCCTCCCATTTAGTTGAAATTGTTATTGTTGCTACTGATATTGTTTTTGTTATCATAGTGATTGTTAATATTGTTGTTGTTATTATTTTGGTCTTCATTGTTATTGTTGTTGTTATTATTATTATTATTATTATTATTATTATTATTATTATTATTATTATTATTATTATTATTATTATTATTATTATTATTATTATGCTATGGAAAAGGTTTTTTGTAGATATCTAGGTTTTGATTGATGCTCTATTATCCAATGTAATCTCCCCACTTTCCATCATATTCTAAAGAAGATGCTTTAACTACACACAAAAACATATGGAATTTCCATGAAAATAATGGTATTCAGAGAACTCATGCTCTTTATATCAATATAAATATAGAATGCCCTTACAATAGTGCTTAATAATTTGCCATCTACTCATATTAGCTATGACTATCTTATGGAACACTGCTTTGATAGGTTGACCAATGTCATTGAAAACTTGAGGAGTGGGTCTTCTTCTTGGAAGAGGGGTTTATAAAGGTGGTTGTTGCTATATTTGGGGAGCTAGTCTACGTTGTTGCATAGGCTACACTTGTTGAATAGGTTGTTGATGAGAAGTAAGATGGATTTATAGCATAGGTTAAGTAGATGGTGTTTACACAATTTTTACATAGTGAGAATCAATTACTCCATTTCAAAAAACATTCTTATTATGGTTTTATTTATTGTATTTCTCATAGTTACTAGCTTGGTCTAGTGCCAATGCTTGCATTTAGACTTGGTTAGGGTTCTGACTTAGGCCTGCACCTTGGTTTTGGTTCTAATTTTGATTTTGAGAGGTTAAATTGATAATACATTTGTTAATAAATCCCTTTTCAATATAAAAACCTTTTTTAATGAGTTATTTGAATGTATGCACACACTAAATCTCTAGATGATAGGATATCTCATTATGAAATTTTTTAGTAAACACATCTAATTATTTATATGGTAAGTTATTGGTGAAGTGACTAGCAAGTGCTCTCCATATCTATAGATGCCTTACAAAACTATCACATACCTTTTTCATGGATTGAGTCAAATCTACTAATGAAATATCATGCTCAATATTATAGGAGAAATGATGCATAAATTTGTCTGAGAGGTCATCAAAATCATATAAAAAATTATTTTGCAATTTGAGGAACCACTCCAAATCCTTTTTGACAAGACATTGAGGAAAATAAAGGAGTAGTTAAATGTCACTATAAGTCATTGGTTGGAAAATGAAAAATAGCTATATCAAATGGGTCTTAAGGTCTCCTTTACCCTTGTATTTATCAAATTTTGGTGGTTCATAGCTTAGAAGAAATGGTATCAAAATATAATACATGTTGAATGGGTATGAACACATGTCATCTAACATGAATTTATTGGTTTGCTTCCCTGATTGAATGGAGACAATCACATCCTTCATTTGTTACATTTCTTTGGCCAAGAAACTAGATGGTATATTTTGCTAAAGTGGTGGTTAGTCAGTCAAAGGTGAATTACATTGAACATGGTATAATGGAGGTATGGTTTATTATAGAATGTTAGTTTGATGGGTGAACTGATGCTTTTTGGGTGTTCAAAATTTGTCTTTGACCAATAGGAACATGTTGTTGATTAGATAATATTCATGACTATAAAGGTATATTGGTTTGTGACTATAGAGGTACATTTGTCACTACCAATTGAGGTGGTGTAGTGTTATGCCTCTACTATTATGGTATGTTAGACTATGCATATTATTTTTTAATTTTAGTTATCACACGTTGAGCTGGGATAGCATTTGTCACTTTTTGTAGAGGCAAATCACTAGTTGGTACTTGATTATTTAATTCATATGGTTGCATTATTGATGAATTAACTAGTTGAAGATTGTAACTAAATTGACATGGTTGGGACATAAGAGTTTTTTCCCTAATATTTTGAACCACTTTTGGTATTAACTAAAGGTACTTATTATTATGGACTATTTATTGGTGTAGTTAAACCACTTTGGTTTGGATTGGAAGACACTTGTGTGTTATCCACCATGTTTGGCACACTATGTTGTATAGAATATATAGTCACATATTTACTATATGGGCCTTTTTACATGTCAAAAACTGAATTACTTTGTGAAAATGGGTCTAAAACCAAATTATCTTGACCTATCAACTCAATTTTCACTCTTGTTAAAGGAGCTAGCTCTATGAGTGGAACATTTAACATAGCCATGGCATTAAAATTATGTGTTAGATTAAAATAGGTTTGATATTTTTGTTTCATTTTAATAAAGTTTTCCTAAATGAGGCCCTTTCCTTTTATAATCATATTTGGGTCTTGATGTGATATTGGCATGAGTGCTTGAAGATAGCTAGTAGAGACATGTTCAATGGTTTGTGTATATGGCGTGTTTAGAGGCACTTTAACTAGATTAGGTAAGTTTTCATGGGGGAATTATATTGTAAACTTGGCCCCTACCTTTGCATCACTGACTAAAACTTCATTTCATCCTTATTTTAAATAAAGTGATGATCAAATAAATAAGGATCATATGTCAATGACATAGTGATGTAATATATTATTGTTGAACTTGTTCTACAACTGATGGTATGCTAATAAGATATTGTGTAATTTTATCTTGGTCTTGTTTTGAATATATAGGTACATTAACCAATTAATGATCTAATTTATATTGACTTTTTCCCTATATTGAGTATTGTAAGGAAGATAGGGATCTATCTCAAAAACTACATCATCACCATAGGGGTCTTGGATAAAGTTATCATTCATGACCACATTATCATAACTTAGATTATACATGGATCTATTATGAGAATAAAGAGACATATCTAAATCAATTAGTATCATTCTACAAATAATGTATAGAGTTCTAAAAAATCTTAAAAATAAGGTTTAAAGGTTAAATCACCCAAACTTTGTCTAAAACTTAGTATAGCTAGGAACATGGTCTAGAAATAGAGCTACTTCTCTAAAATGGTCAATGATAAACTCTATCTAAAACATCCTCAAGGTCTAATAATTTTTAATTATTTGATTCATTTTGATTAGCATTTTATCTTTTATGAATTGTTTAAGTGCCCTATTTAATGGGTCTATAGGCCAAACTACTAGTTGTTAGGTCGCAAGGTGATTGAGGATGAATCCATGAGAATTTATTATTGAGTATAGTATAATATGCCAAATAGGGATGCCTCAACACAATTATAAGCATTAATGAATGATGTGTAGATGAAATTGGGTCATTTAATGATTAATAGGCTTAATTTTCACTATTTGGTATAAATCAACCTAAAGTCTGGTCAATAGCCATGTGTGACTAGAATGTGGTGTCTATACCAACCATGTGATAGATTCCAATGTATGGGTAAGCCACACATTCTAATGAAATGACACTTTAACCCAAATTAGGCTTGGAACCTTTTCATAAATTTGGACTTGATTTTATTGGCCTAATAGACCCAACATCTAACAACATAGAGTGAATATTGGTATGTATAAATTGCCTCACCAAATGGGAAAAAGTAAAATCCCTAACACATGTAAGGGGAAATAAATTTGTAACACTCCTTTATGAATAAATATTCACAAGGTATTAAGTGTCGATGGAAATATTTATATATCAATGACTATAATTCACATTTGATTTGGTTTCATCCTTTGTTTGATAATATGAAATTAGACACAAAAATTTTACTTCATACCATCCATAGTCCAATGGCCAAGTGGAAGCTAAAAATAGGGAATTTGAGATTTTTTTTATTAAAATAATAGATGTAAATTTTAGGGATTGGGTATCACACCTTATATAAATTGTATGGGCATACATAATAATATATAAAACCACTACATGGTTTACACCCTATGAGATAGTTTATGGGGGAGAAGTTATTCTCCCCATATATTTTCAACTTAAGACTCTAAGGATGACCCTAAAACTTGGCATGGATTTGTCTGAAGCATATAAGAATATAATAATGTAACTCAAATCCTTAAATTAAATTCAAATGGAAACATTATAACATACAAAAATAATTTAACAACAACAATCTAAGTGGCATGATCAATTTATCAATACAAAGGACTTTCAACCTTGGGATTGGGCCCCATTATATGAATCTAAGTATAAGGACCACAGAGTAAATATGTAAACCATATGGCTTGGTCCTTATGAAATAGAGAATGCATTCCTAAATCTATTAGTTAAGCTAAAAATAATGAATTCAATAATATTTTCTCTACTAGTTAATGGTCACTACTTCAAACTATACAAGAAACGACTTTCCAATAAAGATTTCATCAACAAGCTCATAGAACAAGGAAAATATTCCATGAATATGAAGTTATCTAGAACATTGGATAGGCATGTTATCTCATAATTTATCCCTCATAATAACTTGTTGAAGTACTAGATGATAATTACATCTCATCCTACATTCCCTTGGATAAGAAGTAAGCATCATTCCATAGCCTTGACAAATTAATTAGTATTTTGGCTATCCAAGGGCTGAATAAAAATTCTAACTAAAAAACCAACCTTCTAGTTAGTTAGAATTGGAAAATTTATCAAAAAATAAAAAAAACAATGAAAATGATTAAGCATTATTAATAGTCTTGGTTAAAAAAATATTTGTTTGGCTAGCCAACAACTGAATAAAAAGCCTTAATAGAAAAACTAGCTTTTTGGCTAGTTAATGGAAAAACATAAAAAAAAATTTTAAAAAATTCCTTTGGTAACAAACTCCTATCCTCCTAAAAGCCCTACATATTGGTACAGATAGTCTCTATTCATTTATGTTTTATATCTTATTGATACAAGTTGTTTATAAGTAGCTACAGGTTGCATCCTAGTTGATACAGGTTTAGTAATTACAATGAGTTAAGTAGTAGTTATTATGGGTTTATATTAGATTCTACATAATGCATAGTATATTCTACACGATGAAGGTATATGATACATAATACATGAATATAATTATTATGAGTTGGGGATGGGAATTCCATGCAATGTTTAGTTTTTATAGGTTTCTTGAAAGTGTTTTAGGTTTTAAAATGTGTTTCAAGGTTTTATTACAGTGACCTACAAACCCCCAATATTTCCTCCTTGCAACAACATGCATATACTTGACATACCAACCCAATAAGTAATCAAACTTTAGGATCTAAAGGAATATCTCTATAAAAATAATCAACACCATTCTTGGATATCATCACTATAATTAATATTTATTCCTAAGAAATAAACCATAACCATTTATTATTCCCCATTTCTCATACATGCTTACAGTCTACCTACTATACAAAGTTTTAAGCCTTGATACATGAAGATAATAATTGGTTGAGTGAAGTGATCATTAGGGGAAGGGATTATTTTCCATCATGCTATGGGATAAAATAATAATTTTGTGGGAGAACCACCTTATCATGATTTCTACAGGCATGCATAGAATAACTATAATAATTGAGATGAGAACCAAAGACTATACAATTGACCACATGACAACATAATGAACATTCCAAATTCTAAAACAATGTCTTTTTTGGAAAGATATGGATTATGTTCTAATACAAGTAATTAATATCAATTAAACATGGGTCAAAACATCTACAGAAGAGAGCTAACATACCCCACACAACTGATAAGGAGAAAACATCTTTACATATGTAGGTTGGTTGCATTAATTTTAGAAATTGACAAGTTATGATGACCAAACTATCCCATAATTTTCAAAAACCCTGAAAGATGGTGTATCTACCATTAGAGGACTATGATTTTAAATAAATGAATAAAAATTTGTGTAATTACCACTTACATGGTAATTATGGAAAAAAAGATCCAATGATACTATAGAAAGAGACCTATTATGTGTCGCTAATGAGTAGTTAAAATATTGTAACCAAGGCACACTCTAATCTTCATTGTCCCTCGTATGGGTATAATTTTTTTGCCTTCATTATAAATTACCTTACATATGAATTAAGGCAATCCATACTCTATGAATTCCACTTCAGAATCCTTAATCTTTTGAGGCATGGTAGAATAGTATATGTGCCCAATTTCCTACTAAATGTACTGAAGAAAATGGTTAAACAATACCCAAAAAAAAATCCAAGGCATTGTATCATCATTTCCTAATTTATATTGTAGTACATAAGTGTCTAAGGGAAAAAATGCCCAATGTAGCATGAGAATATTTGTTGGCAATGAAACAATTACTAGTATATGAAGATGTGGCAGATGAGCTAACTGAAGAAGATGTAATAGTTGAAGCATAATAATGACATGTGGTAGTTATAGAATAATAATAAAATATAATGGTGGAACAAACTTCTAAAATAATAATAATAATATCCACTTCCTCTTTAGAGTTACAATAGAAGGCTAATGAACTAATTTAGAAATAAAGAGCAGAGGATATGCCCTCAACTTAAAAACCTAAGAAAAGGCAAAAAGATCCACATTCAAATGTTTCTATAAGATATTCATAGAGGATCAAAAGCATGATAACAAAATAATGGAACATTATAACTCCTATTATCTTTCACATTAAAAGTGATGGTTCATCTAAGGAAGAATAAATCAAATAATAAGAGACTCAAACTTCTAAGTATCAATGAATAATAAAATTCTATTTCATTTAGTTTAGGATTTTTAGCCTTTGGTGAGATGAAGCATTGGAGTCCTTCACTATAATATCAAAACTATAAACTAGAGAATTAGATTAAACCATGGAATATATGGTAACTCAATAGGTAACCCCTATTCCACCAAGAAAAGAATAAGTTTTGGAATTGATGGATTCCCTAAGAGAAATATAAATTACTGGGGTATAGGCTAGGGTTTTATAGTATTTATGGGTTGGATGCATTGGTGAGGGTATCAAAATCATAAATTAGACATATTTAGCAACCTATAGTAATAGACCTTCATGTAGCAAAAATCACTATTGAAATAATGTTTGCATCTTTTTATACTCCAATAAATGAGCCAAGTCAAAAAGAGGTAATTCTAAAAATATATGTTATAATTAAAAAATTATAGAACCAGTGGTATAATCAGTGTAATAAATTGAAGGAATAAAATAAAATTATGAAAGGAAAAATATATGAGGAAAAATTGAAGTTGAAAGATAAATAAAAATAAATATCTGAAGTGAAAGGAAGGATGAAGAGTTAAGCTAGTTGATTATCTAATTTATGGAATGAAGACCACTTGGAAGGGTCTATGCCATTTATATTAAGTATTAGTGGTTAAAATTTAATCTCATCTAGCTATATTAAAACTTTCCTACAATAGTAAGTTATTCCCATTATTTATTTAATGCTTATGAAAATATGACTCTGGAAGTTCAAAATCAATTGTGAGCTTTATTTACATGATTATATTGTTACCTATGACTTGGAATGAAATCCAAACTTGTATGTGGGGGATGTACTATTGAAATAATTTTCTTCCTATCTGGGTAATGAAAATAAAATAGATAAAGAAATGACCAAGTATAATGAGAAATAAAAATAGACCAAGCTAATGATAAGAGGGGAGGCTATTAGACCAACTTAAATTATTGATGAGTGGCACACCCTAATATAAATATCATATGTGACCTTGCATTTTTTGATAAAATAATTTCAAGCACAAGATCAATATATGACATGTTTAGATCACTTTAGCAGAGTGGATCTTACATCATGCACAAAAAAGTGGGATGAATTAACTCTAGAAATGAAAAGTAAGGGTCCCTTTTCCAAGTATAACATAATGGAAACACTAAAAAGAGTGCATAATCATATTGAGGTAGCTAGGAGATATAAGACTTAATGGTTAGCCATAAGATTTGGTGAGCACTAGATTAGATTTACTTTCTTGTTTATTAGCATATGTGAAATATTAAACCTTAAGACTCTTTAAGTGTTGTTTCATGATTATTTTAGACTATAGGATTTAGAACCCTACCTCACATGGTGTATTATGAAAAATGATCCCCTAATCAGGTCTAGTAAATCCCCATATTTGTCATGCTCCCACTTAATAAATGTATTCCCAATCATAAGTGTAGGTATGCTCTATCTTCTCTGAGCTAGGATTGATTTATAGACATGCTACATTTTTGATTGCATATAATCCCTCCTTTTGTACTATCTTTTTTGGGCATAAAGTTTTTTCAGGTGCCTTGGTTTATGAAACTATGTGATTGACTTGGGGTGCTAAAGGAAAAGGAACTTATGTTGGTGTATCTTCTTTTGTATCTCTCCTTTTGAATATTGTGTTAAAAGTAACTGGAGTGATTCATCCACTAGGTTAACTGCTTTTATTCATATAGATAAAGTCCTCTTCTTTCCAATTGATGAAAATTAACTCAGCCTATGGTTGAATTGGTGCTTGGATCCCTTACTCTTGCATGGATAGATTACTAGTTTGTTCTTACTATTGAGACATGCTTTACACCATGAGCACCTAGTTCAAGATCCTATTTTTACATGTAGCTTGATTATGTGATTTATTGCATGGGAAGCACCATTCATAATCCTACACTAGATTTTTTTTCATCATAACAAGGGATATTACTAATATATGCATCAAAGATGCCAAAAATTATAAAGTGTTTACTAGAGACAAAAGTAGTTTTGGGGCATCCCCCATCAACAAACATAATAATCAATAGTTCAATATAAAAATGGATCCAAATAGGCAGCCTAAAAATCAAAAACCAATAGTATCATCAAAAATGAAAATTCAAATAGTAGGTACGAAATAAAGGCCACCCAAAAGGTGGTGGGTTCAAACATATAGGTCATGTGCCTTACTAGACGTATCATATTCACCTTCACATCCATTGTCCAAGTAAATTGAGTCAAGTCCCTCCAAATAAATTTTACCATTAATAAGTCCCATATGCATTTGTATTGAGGCCAATTTATTAGGAAAGTGGTCAACTTTATCCAACAATCCTTTCATATTTCTATGCTTCACATACTTCAAGATGTCCTCAACATCTGTTAAGCCTCCATTTTTTATTATCCTCTCTAGTTTATCATAAAAATTTTTGATTTTATCATCAAGCATCTTCCCTACTTCCTCTTGCACACCTTGGTTATGTGCCTCTGGAATAAGTTCCTGAGATATAGGCCCTATCACTGCATTCTCATAGCCCACCTTAGGAAACAAGTTCAGGTCAAATGGAGTAAAAGTTTATTTGTCTTCTCTAATATTAAAACTACCATAATCCTCATTAATTATAGCTTATGACACACTCTAACTCATATCTAACCAACCATCAAGACGATTTTGGTCAAATTCAAATACGGGGATCTATTCCTACACTAAATTGTTAGCCTAGTCAAAGTATGCATCTTTAATATATTCCCATTAAAACTCTTAAATTTTAAATTTTACTACTGTCTAGTGACATATAACCCAGTAAAGATAGGGGCTCAATCTAGGGTATCCCCCAAAATCAAGCAAGAAGTTTGAGGTAACCTTGAGGAGACCAGTCCTAAGGAACTGCTCAAGCTGGCCCTAAGGTAGTTTCAAATGGAGGAATTTTTTCAAAGATAAAAAATGAAGGATGAATTAAATTTTGAAGTTAGTAATCACTCTAGCCTTTCCTTGGAAAACCTCAAAGTTCCTTTTTTTCATAAAATCCATAAAATTTTAGTAGATAAAACAAGCTAAAATTTATGAAAAATGATGGACTTTAAACTTAGGACAAGCATAACCAAATACAATGTTCAGCTAACCAATCTCATAACCAAAAACCACATTCCAAGGTTTAAGACAAAAATTCCATAACTTAGAGACATAAAATAAAACATGCTCAACCATTTCAATTACACTACAAAAATAATATAAAATATTAGCAAGGCCATAATTGTTTAAAATAACACCAATATCTAGCTTTTTATACATTAGTAACCAATGAAAATAGGATTTCTTAGGTTCAAGACAAGAGGCCTAAATCACATCAAAATTGAAATACCAAGTATTCATAAGATCAATCACAACCAAATATGATTGAGAGTGAGGTAGGGGACATTAGAGAAGGATATTTTCTTGTAAATCATTTGAGAAGTATACTCAAGTAAAGGTAGGCCTTTTTTTCACTTCACATTGTCCTGTAACTCGCCCTCTTCTTCCATGAAGACCACATTATTTCTCCCATTAAGATATATTTACATCAAGGTGAAAGTTATTCTTTGAGATTTAGGGAATAGAAATCTATCTTGGAGCTCTAACCAAGATGCCCATCCCAAATGAGCATAGAGATCCTTGAAGCTCCTTAACCCCTTAGTGTACTAATCAAAGGTAGAGAATCCTATGGTGAGGCCCAAAAAAGTCTTTTTGTTAGTCAAATTAGACCATAATAATTTATATCCCTAACATGATGTCCCAAACTTGTTGAATACATGTTTAGCAGCAATGAAGGGCTTAACAACATCCCAAGTTGACCATATTGAGGCAAATATGGGTGAACCAAAAACTTTAACCATCAAAGGCCCTATGAGAAGATCAATAATATTTAACCCTTTCCAATTTGTATTTCCTTTTTTAAATCCTATCAAAATATTATTCCTAACCAGTACTTTTCAAGGCTCATTTCTAATGGAGGCTCTGATTATCCACTTAACCGCTAGAGTTATTCCCTACAATCAAAGGTCCTTTAGCCCCAATCCACCAATATTTTTAGGTTTTGATAAAAATTACCATGAAACCACATGTATTTTATTTCCCCCTTTCCCATCCAACCATAATAAATCTCTTATGATCCTATGGAGCATGGTGATTTGAGTTTTTCCAAAGAGACACTAGGAAAAATAATACATGATGTATGATGAGACAACTTTTTGGTAGACTTGAATCTTTCCTGGTAAATAAAGTAGATGACCATACCATTTTAAAATTTTCTTATTGATTTTATCAAAAATCCATTCCCACATAATTTTTAAGGAAGGTGTTAGTGCAAAAGGAATACCTAGGTATCTAACCATCTCATCTAATTCATTCTAATTCCAACCAAAAGTTACCAACCAAGCAAGAGGTTGATCATGCCAACCTAGTATATGATATTTATGCATGGCCACTTTTAATCTAGAGGTAGATCAGCATATATCAATATTTTCCACAACTTGAGCCAATTTATTTTTCTCAAAGGTGACAAATATTGATGTATCATTAGTAAATAATACAATAATTAGGGATTCATTATTAGGGAATGAAATACCTTTGATTGAAGGTTCGATGTCAAAGAATCTGAGAAGATAATGTAGTTCATATACTATGAGAAAAAATATCAATGGGGTGATAGGACAACCATATCTAATGGAGTATTGAAGCTCAATAGATTATGTCAGCTCCCCATTGACTTCAACTACGACTGAAGCATCTATAAACACTAGAAAACTGCACACTTACAGTTTTTGATGAATAAATACCTTGGGATCCCCTAAAACTTATTAAACCTTCCCAAAAACCCCTTAACCTAACTAAATAATTATTCTCCTATTCATATAATATCATTCAAAATCATTATTTGAAAGTACTATTCAAAAGTAGTATTCATCATCACTATTCACTATGGGACACACTATCACTATTTATGATGACATGGCATGTGACATGGAAAGTGACATGGAAATTTACATGGAAGGTGATATGGTAAGTGACATGTCTCAAGAGTGATGTGGCTTGATGTGGGACACCATACCCCACTTAGGACCCTTTCTCAAAGTGCCTAATGACCTCATTTTAGCATCACAAAGTTCCCCCCTTAAAATGTGGTGAATTTCCCCTTAAGGGGTCATCATTAAACATATATTTTTTCTTCCCACATGAAATTAGACTTTAAAATAGATACCTACCTATTTAATACTTTAGGAAAGATAAAAGGCACCCATTTTTGACTTCTTATCCCAAATTGGAGACTCTATAACCCAAATGGAAATCTTTCACAAGGTCACCTTGGACTTTTCATTCCTCACATAGAAAATGGTGCCAAATTTGGTGTTCAACCCATTTAAGTGCTTGTGTGAAAGCAAGAAAATTTGGGGATAATTATTTAAGCCTCATTAAAACCCATGTGCATAATTCTCCATTCAAAGTTGGACTTATGGGCAAAGAGGAAGACTTCTCAACCCAAATAGGAATCTTCCACAACCTCACCTTGTAATTTTCATCCCTCACATGGAAAATGGTGCCACATTTAGTGGTCCAACCCTTTAAGTGCTTATGTGAAAGCAATAAAGTATGGGCATAAGTATTTGGTCTCATTTAAACCCATGTGCATGATTCCCATTCAAAATTGGATTCATGTGCAAGGTGGGAGACACACCAACCTAAATAGGAGACTTATGATCAAGGTGAGAATCCAAAAAGCCTCATACTTAACTTATTTATGAGTCCCACTTGGAAAATTTTGAATTGCTTCACTATTCCAATATTTTGATATGTTTCTCAACATCAGATTCTATAAATACCCCCCCCCCCTCTCCTTCACCAAAGGTTAAGTGGGAAGTTAGTCTTTGGTTATCAATATTTTGTTGTAGGTTTGTGAAGAAGGTTATCATCTTGGAGGTCATCATCATTTTAGAGTTCATCATCATCTTAGAAGAAGAAAGAGCCAAAGCATCAGATTTATACTGAATTTCTATTGAAATTGCTTTATCAACATCAACACCAACATCTTCATCAACATTCTTCTTCAAGCTTGGAAGGTAACCTTGGTTCTATTTGTTGCAATCAAATTTCTTATCCCTCTTGGCCTATTCTTTATTAACTTCCAAACCCACCCTTTGGCCTTCTTATTCTCTTGGTCTCCATATATTTTCCCCTTAGCCTCTTCATTTTCCTTTCCCCTTTATCCATTTACCTCTTCTCCCATTTACCTCTTTACCATCTTCACTCTCTTTATCCCCTTACCCTTTTGCCACCTTAATCATTTGTTGCCTTATCCTTTTCAACTTTCACCTCTTAAACCTTTTCTATATCAACCATTTTATAACCCCAAGCACATCACTCTTTTAACCCTTGCCATTTCACCAAACCAAGAACCAATACCTTATTTTTAACTAATTTTCAACAATTTTAATTATTCAGAGTATTTGCTTTAGTTTAATCATCTTAGCAAAGAATTTAGTTTTAATTAGTTAAAATTTGAGCTATTTTTTGTATTTAATTTTATTTTGATGTTTTAAATACATGTTTCTTTCATTTTTATCTATCAAACTTAAGTGTTAAAATTAGGCAGATGAATAGCCTCTCAAAAATCTTTCACTTTTAGGATTTAGTTCACGCTAGGCAATCCACCCATCTACTTGTCCATCAAAAAAGTTTATTTTAGTATTATCTTATTTTTAGGTCATCCTCATAAGACAAATATTAAGACTTCATAATCATATAGACTCAATTCATGCACATTCAACATGTTTTTCTACATACCTACTCCTTGTTTCTTTCTTTTCAAAAAAAATAAGAAAAGCAAAAAAATTGAGAGAAACATTTTGGCGTGCCCGGTGGGACCCTTGAGTTTTCTTGGGTCCATTATTTATCTTAAGACATTTATAAATGCATTAGTGAACATTTAGTTTAGTTGCATTAGTGAAAAAAATCATTTAGTTTTATTTTTAATTGCATGTTTAGTTGCATATTTACTTACATTCTTAGTTGCATACTTTCTTGCATTCTTAATTGCATTTTTAGTTTCATTTTTAACAAAATTATGTTTTCTTTTCATTCTTGAAATTTTTTTAAAAAAATCATCCTAGGGATAGGTTTCATTTTACATCTTTCTTTTAAGTGCATTTTAGTTATTCATTATTTGCATGAAAAGACACCAAACTCTTCTTTTGGGTTAAAATTGAGTGCATTCATGGTATTGCCTACTTAATGATTAGCTCGCCTAGATTAGTTAAGCATATTATTGATTAATCATAGCACACATATGTTACACTACCAAACCACACACACAAATTAAACATCAAAACTTATTTGAGATAAGGCCCATTGGGATTTCATCACCCTTTGGATCACCTTACCCTACCCGGCGATCCCACTTGGATTTTGTCACCAAGGGGAGGACCCACTCCATTCACTGGTAGAGTATAAACTCCAAAAAAATAATAAATATTGGTTAAGTGCCCACACTGGCTGTGGGATCATGAAGTGAGAGGAGTAAGCCCCTAGTACTAGGCCATGTACCTGGTCTAGTGTAGATTATTTGAGCACCAAAATTCAACCCAAAAGCATCCTTAGATGACTTTTCTAGTACCTGACTTACAATCCAATTTCCCATTTCACATTCTTTAAGGCATAAGCCAAAAGTGATTTTAAATAAATCTAAGGATTAATTTCACTTTTAGTGTGTGCTTTATTTTCTTTAGATTTTTGTTTGTTTTCTCATTGTGTGAGAAAAGAGGTTCATTATCCATTTTTGAATTTCTCATATGGTCTTAACCAAACAACAAGTGAAAAAACAAAATAACCCACCACCATCTTCTTCTTCATCCTCATCCATGATTATACCTCAGACATTGATAGATTTCCCCATGATTCACCACACTATTCTCCCCCACCTATGGTGCCTACAATAGTACCGAAAGGTGATTTAGATTTTTTCACCTTTTTAGACAATAATCCAATTGCTTTACAACACTATCTTAATACCATAGCCTATTGTACTTCAATGGCTTTGATTCCTCCCATGGATCCACCCTATGGTATGCCACACCACCTTATGATTGGTGTTGCATTATCCCACCCTTATGTTATCCAGGATTCATCTTCTACTATTGGTTAATCTACTACTACCACCCAAACACCTATTACCCTAACCAATACCTCTAATGTCAGTTTAACTTTACCCCTTATCACTTTTACCCCTTTTACCAACACGATATCTTCCACACTCATTTATACCACTCCCTTTAGATTAACCAATATACTAACCTCAACCCCCTTTCAGAACTTGGTACTCTCCATACCACAAGCACTTCCCCCTATAAGCACTTTGGTCACTACCCACCTTAAAACAACTAACCCACTAATCACTTCGATCCCATACATAAACCCCCCAACATCAACCCTCCAACACATACCCATGACATATTATTAATATATTTCTAACACACAAGTATATATACCTTCACCTTCCACCCAATCTTATGTGACCTCACACACACATGTGACATCATCCCAACCATCCACTAGTTATTCCCATATCACCCAACCCCAACAAAACATGTCATATACCTATCCAACCCAACAACCCAAAATGGGCTTGGTCAAGATGATAATGGATAAAATGACTACCCTTGAGTCATCCATCTCAAGATCACATAACCTTATCTCTTATGACCAAATTTGCAATGAATCCATACATCCATCTATCCCTCTTTGACCATATCCTCCACAATGGGATTTGCCAAAATTCTCTAAATTTTAAAACAAGGAAGACCCCCAACAACATTTAAGATCATTTAGGCACACATGTTACTTAATTTCCCATGATGACACTCTTCTCCTTCATACCTTTCCTATGTCCTTATCTGGATCAGCATTAGATTGGTATAGTTCCATCCCAAAACTCTCCATCTTCTCCTTCACCCAACTAGCCCAAACTTTTTTAGATCACTTTTTGATCAATATAGCCAATAAAGTTTCTATTTCCAACCTCTACTCCATTTAGTAATTTGAAGATGAATCTATTATTGATTTCATGGCTCATTGGAGGATCCTAATCAACAAAATTTCTTTTTCATTAACTCAACTTGATCTTATAATATCTTCACCTGGGCATGTGCAAAACACATTTCATCCATGTTTTGTGTCCAAAGTTTCTGGATATTTGATGAAGCTTTTACCATGGCTTATAAACTAGAGAATAGAGCTATTGAAGAGGGAAGATTAAATTTGGAGAATAAGAACCAACCCAATGATCCCTCTTCTTCTAAACTAAATAACCCAACCAATACCAATTCCAAAAACAAATCCACTACCAACGCTATTGTCCTCAAATCTATACCTCCACCATCTACCAACCAATTGAACCCAAGGAACCAAACCTCTGACCCCTTCATCTATCCAAACTAAAACCAAAGGAACCAAACTTGGAATAACCATAATCCATTAAATCCACTTAGGAAGCCTTATCCTTTTATTTTGGAAAAGTTACTAAAAACCAATATCATCAAACTTCTACCAATTAAACTACCCCAATAGTTTGATGTTTCTCACCCCATGCCTGATTGGTATAATGAGAATGACCATTACACTTTTCACTGAGTCATGGGACATGACATCAATAGGTGAAATACCTTTTCTAATCCCTCATTGACAAGGGGGATCTCACATTGGACAATCCTAATGCACCACCAAACCAAGCCCTTGAAATATTCCACAAGCCTTTTCCTAATCATGGTCCTTCTACCAATCATCATGAAAATAACTTGAATCATCTCATGAGGTACATACTATTAATATGGTTACTATTGAACCCATTAATGAAGGAAATGTTACCTCAATCATTTCTTTCCCCATTCCCCCAATAGAATAAAAAACACTTCCTTATATTCCTTTGGACACCTCAACAAAGGAAGCAACCATATCCACACCTCCATCAGAGGATACCACACCTACCTCCCCTATCACAAAACCATCCACTCCCTCTTTGGAAGCTATCTCACAAGACAAGATGACTCCATCCACCTAATATATAATTACAAAACCTTCTATTAGAGGTCAAGATAAAGGTAAAGGAACCAAATTGGAAATTCTAACCCCTTCTTTGATAGACCAACCTAGCCCTTCTAAACAAAATAAAACCTCCACCCAACCAACCAAAACCTCCTGCAAATTGATTGACCCTCAAACACCTAAATCCACCAAGACAACTAAAGTGACCAAATCCCCTCCAAAACCAACAACTAAAATAACCAAAGAGGTAAAATCACCAAAGGGCCCAAAACCTAGAAATTTACCTCCCTAAACCTTGTCCTACATTTTTGGTCCCCATCCTTCTACCTGAAAGTCCATCATTTTTACCAAAACATTGCCACCTTTATTGGTCACTCCTTCATTATTTATTTCTAAAACATATTTCCCCACTACACCAATAATTGCTAAGTTACCTACCTTTCCCTCTTCTTCCACCATCTTGTCAACCATCATACATAAATCAAAAACATCAACCAAGCATACCACTTTATCCAAGACACATACCACCAAACCTACATCCACACAACCTCCCATTTCAACACCTAAATCAAAAACCATAAACATCTACTACCTTTATTTTAATCTTACTTAACCATTCTCCAATAGTTGTTACAAACTTATTCCTTAAGCTTACCACCCATCAAACCCTTTGACCCTTCACTACCAAACCCTCTTGGTTTAATGATAACTTGATATGTGCATATCATAGGGCACTAAGAAATGACATTGAGAACTATAAATCTCTCCAAGTACTTGTTCACAACTTATATGAAGATGATGATCTAAAACCTCCTTCATCCCCTTTGCCAGTCCAACCACCGATTCAACCCATCTAATATTTAATCTAACCTAATATTGAAGAGGAGGAACCAAAGCAACCATCCAATCCAGAGAACCCCCTTGTCCACACTATTCACATAATTACCCAATCTTGGGCCCAAAAAAAATATAAAGATAAGATTAAGGCATCCATTCCTTATACTTACCCCTCTTTGAAATCCCAAGCAAATAATACCCAACCTTCTCCATCTTCAAACAAACCTAAGGTGTCTATCTTAGGTGCCTCCCCATCTAACCCTCCATACCCTAACCCATATGCAATATCCATCAAAAAATCTATCCTCAGGTAACTTCACCAAACTCCAACAAATATGAGCTTGTATGAGTTAATCTCTACCTCTCCCCATCACCATCAAGTACTCATAGAGGCTCTACAATCCATCGAAGTCCAACCCGATGACAGCCTCTAGCCACTTTTGTTGATACCCTTCAGACTTCCACCATTGTCACCTTCAAGAATTCAAAAATACATTTTATTCATTCAGAAGACCCCAATCTTCCCCTCTTTATTACAGCATAAATCAATCAAACTTGCATCAAAAGGGTGATGAGGGATGGGAGAGATAGAATAAATATTATCTCCTCCCATACTTATGACCAACTATAGTTACTCAAAAACATCATGTCTGAAAACTAAATATTCCTTTGTTCTTTCAATGATAATATGGCTACCACCTTGGGCATAGTTGTCCTCCACATCTATGTAGGACCTCGTACCATTAATAAACTATTTTAAGTTATAGAGGGAGAGTTTCAATACAACATTTTACTTGGATGCCCTTAGATTCATGCCATGAGTTGTGTCCCTTCCACCCTACATTAATGTGTCAAGTTTGAATATGAAGGGCAAGTTGTGACTATCCAAGCTAACCCTAGTCCTTTTACATCTTTCAATATGACATATCAACCCAATGATGTCCTTCTTCCTCCTTTATCTACCACACAACCATTTTATAATAACACAACCTCACCAGCCAAAACCCATAGCATTTTCACACCTAATTTTGATGAAGTTTCCACTAGCTCATCTATCCCATCTTCCCAAATTCCTATAGAAGACCCTATGACAACCACATTCCAACATCTTTCTTTTGGTAAATATAAAATCTTTGCCTTAAATACCCTCCTTACCCCCCAAGAATATGGGAATCTTAGACATGACCTATCTTACAGCCCTAATATTGGAACCATCATCCCCATTGGTCTCCCTAACCATCAAATGAATTTCATTTATGGGGGACTTGATCAGCCACTTCCAACCCCTACCACTACATCATCCATCCAACCATTTATCTCTAACTTTTCCTATCTTAGTAAATGAGAGTTCACTAAGTTATATCTTCATAGCTATTTTTGGAAAGGATTTGGCCTCAGTCCATATGAACAAGGGCCTCATGAATTACCCCATCTCAAAAATTTGCAACCTCATGAGTCATTTGGACTTGGGTATGAATCACCTCAATAATCCACCAATTCACCCAAACCTATTGCCACCATAGAGGAAGATATCCCATCCTTGTCAACCCAACCACTTTCTCCACCTGAAGACCCTAATATTATCCCTCCTAATGTTTTTGATTAATACTATAATTTTGGGCCTTCCCATCTACCAAAAGAGTGGCCAAAGAAAAATCCTTCCACTCGTACATCTTGAAATGGTAGAGAATGATTCTCCCACCATCAACACCATCCAACATCAAGATGATGATTCCATTCTTACCTGCCTCGATGTGGGGGATTCTTCTATCCATATATCTCTTCTTCTTAAAGCCTTGACTATGTTGAATGAGTTTATAATTGATATTAACTTAGGCACATCAGATAACCCCTACATTTTAAAATTAAGCCAATCATTAAATACCAAAGAACTTTAATATTTCTCTTCTTTCCTCCAAGATCGTAGCATATCATTCACTTGGTCTTATAATGATATACCCAAGATTGACCCTACCATTGCTACCCATAACATAGTCACTCATTATGATTCCAAGCCTATTAAATAGAAGCTTTGATGCATGCACCTTTGCATATCCCTTTTCATCAAAGAGGAGCTTCAATGTCTCCTATCCATAAACTTCATTTAACCCAATGACTACCTTCAATGGGTCTCGAATATCATCCCTATCACCAAGTCCATTAGATGTCTTCATATTTGTGTAAAATTTCATGATCTTAACCTCACCTACCCCAAGAATGACTTTATTCTACCTAGCATTGGCAACCTTATTAATTTTATAGTTAGCCATGAAATGTTATCTCTCATGGATGGGTTTTTAGGTTATAATAAAATCTTGATTGCTCCTAAAGATTAGCATAAAACCACCTTTACCACCCCTTAGAGGACCTTTTGCTATAGAGTCATGCCTTTTGGGTTTAAAAATGTTGGTGTAACCTACCAATGTGCCATGACTTATATCTTCCATGATATCATCCATAAAATTGTAGAAGACTATGTGGATGACATTCTTGTAAAATCTAAACTCTAAACAGATCACTTGATTATTCTTACAATCATATCTGAGTGCCTTATCCATTATCATGTTTGCCTTAATCCCAAGAAATGCATTTTTGGGGTCCTTTTAGGAAATCTTCTTGGATTTATCATCTCTCTTCATGGAATCAAAGTAGACCCTACTAAATTTAGATCAATTTTGGACATGCCTCCCCTAACCAACCTTAATCAGCTCTATAGCCTTTAAGAAAACTTCAATCCATTCATCATTTTATTTCCCAACTTTTAGACTAGTGCTAACCTTTCCATCACCTTTTGAAGAAGGATGTCTCTTTCAAATGGATTAGTGATTATCAAAAGGCCTTTAATTCACTCAAATAATACCTTTTTTCACCACCTATCCTCACCCCTCCTAAGGATGACCACCCCTTTTACCTATATATCTCTACCACCAACCATTACCTAGGGGCATTATTGGCTCACTAAGATGAACAACACAAAGAAAAATCCATTTACTACATTAGTCATACACTTGTAGAATATGAGACTTGGTATACATGCACCGAGAAACTCTACTTAGCATTGACCTTTGTGGCCACCAAACTCCACCACTACCTTCTTAACCATAAAACCTATGGCATCACTAATACTGACCCGCTCAAATACATTCACTCTAAACCATACCAAAATTAGCATATGGCTAAGTGGCTCATGATCCTAGCTAAATTTGACCTTGAATTTCTTCAAAAAAAGTTGATTAAAGGTTAGGTCATTACCAATCAATTAGCCAAAGATCCTTTAGCAAATAACCAACCACCTCCTCTTGCCTTTTTGGATGAGTCTATCATGACTCTTTTTCAAGAAGATGACATAACCTACCAAATGACCATGTTCTTTGATGGTTCAGAATGCCAAAAAGGAGGGGGTGCCAAAGTTATTCTCATTTATATAAATGGTGAACCCCTTCCTCTCTCCTTCAAAATAGACTTTGAATGTACCAATAATATGGTCAAGTATGAAGCCCTAGTGATAGGTCTCTGAACTTCTCAAAGCTTGGGAATTAAGACAATCCATGTCATTAGTGATTCATAGCTTGTGGTAAACTAGGTCAATAGATCATATCAATGTAATAATGATGTCTTGCTAAAATATAAACTTTTAGTTGATAAATTCTTAAAATCATTTGAAAATTACCTAGTCCAATCTGTTCCTTGATCTACCAATAAATTTATAGATACAATGGCTTGCCTTGCTTCTCAAATCCCTTCTCAACCTTCCAATTATAAAATATTTTTCACCGTTCATCATTTTACCACACCCTCTTATGGCCAATCTAACCTCCCCAACATTTTTAATGTAGAGGAATCCCCATTCAACATTTGGTATGACCAAACTTTCAACTACCTCAACTTAGGCATTGTTCCTCTCAACCTTTCTAGGAATGCCTGAAGAGATTTTATTCAGAGTACCTCTCATTACACATACTAGGTGAATACTTTACAAGCATGGTTTTGATGATCTCCTTCTTCATTACCTACATAGCCATGAAGCTTCCCATGCCATCAAAGAAACATATGATGAGATCTGTGGGGGACACTTTAGCGACCTAGTGGTCACTAAATATATCCTTCACCTTGGCTAATATTGGCCCAAACTTAACCAAGACTATTATTATTATGTAAAAAAGTGTGTTAAATGTCAAAAACATGCTAACTTACATCATGCACTAGCTAATATCCTCCAAGTATTTAAGGACTTTTGGCATTTCCCTCAATGGGGGATAGATCTCGTTGGGAAAATTAACCCCATTCTTCACAGTGACATATCTCCATCATCATAGCCATTGAATACTTTACCAAGTGGGTGGAAGCTATTCCTCTAATCTCTACAAAAGCAAAAAATATTGTTGACTTTATCAACTACTATATCATATGTCACTTTGGTGTTCCTCATAAGATCATCATTGATAATGACAAATCCTTCAAGAATAAGCAAGTCCAAGGTTTATGTGATGCATTTGGAATCAATTTAAGATCTTTCTTACCTTACCAACCATTAAAAAATGGACAATTAGAAGCCTCTAATAAAATCCTCACAAAATATTAACCAAAGTTGTTAGTGATTCAAGTTGCGATTGGCACTTGCACATCCCATTTGCCTTATGGGGTAATCACACTAGCATTTGAACCTCCACTACTGCTACCCCTTTCTATCTAGTATTAGAAGTAGAGGTAGTATTCCCTCTTGAATTCCAAATCCCCTCTCTTCATATATCTTTGAAGGAACTCATTTATGAAGAATATTTTTATCAGCATCATTTAGCTCAACTAAAGATACTAGATGAGCATCATTTAGCAGCCCTCACCCCCCTCTGTATCTATCAAGAGCATATCACACATGATTATAACAAACACCTCAAACAATGAGAATTCAATATAGAAGATCTCATCATAAAATAAAACCATGTGACCAACATGGAGAAGAGTAAACGAGGCAAGTTTTATTTCAATTGGCTTGGACCCTACATCATCACCCATAAGTATAGATTAGGATATTATCATTTGTCCTCTCTCGAAGGCAAACTATAATTTGAGCCTCTCAATGCTTCACATCTACATCCATTTTTTTGTTAAAGAAGGATCGAGCTCACCTGTTTGTCTAACTTAAGCTTATCCTTTGATTATGAGATTTTAACCTTCACCCACCTTCCTCCTCCCCTTTTGAGGATAATTGATTACAATATAGAACCATGTGATTAACCATCACAATCATATCCTAATCCTAAATATGAGTACCACATCTCTACCCATAGCATGGTTCTCATGGATACTTTTTGTCTTTAACAAGATGGAAACCCATGGTCATTATACCTCAAAACCACACCCTTTCACATATCATTGACCTTCCTATGTTAAAGTTTCACCCTCATAAAGGTAAACCTTTAAAACTAGTTAGACTAGTCCATGTATAAACACATTTCATCTTACAACAATTACTTGGGTTATTATATTAAGCATTATCAACTGCTCCCTTGAAGGAAAACTGTCCAAAACCAAAATAAAAATTTCCAAATGTAAGGTACACTACTCCCTTGAAGGATGGATAAGTTAAATTTGTCAAAATTAGAGAAATTTATTGGAAGCTTCCCACATCGATTAGATTCCCATATAAAAAAATAAATAAAATGACCTCCTATTATAATAAATTATAAAGCCTCAATCATCTCTCAAGAAGCATAATAAGTTGGAATCCACAATCGGCTTTCACATGTAGACTTCCCACATTGATCAGTCTACATGTAGAATATGACATGGACTTGTCTATTACCATTATTAGGCCACTTATAGAAGGGGTAAACTAATTCACATGACGTTATCATACATATCACTTGTTACCCTTCACACCACCTATCACCCATCTTCCTTTTAGACTATCTATAAATCAAGGGATTTAGAGCTTAATTGACACCATGTGATTAAGAAAAAAAAATAATCAACTAACACCCACTCATGTGTAGCATTTTAAGGGCTTATATTCATTAATCTAATCCCATTTTAGGTCCATTTTTAGTCTTTGTCAAAAAAAATCATCATTCCCTCTTCTCATCTTAATGTGCTTAGTTGATGTTTTCATCACAACTTCTACCATCTAATATTGTAATAACCTTAATCATCCTTTTTACATTAAGAGAGGTTCCAACAACCATCACCATACCAATCATAACCATAACAATAACATTCATAAATATCCACACAATCTTAAGCATGAAAACATTCAACCAGTGATATCTAACACATTTTGGACATGTTTATAAAAAACTATGTAATATTTTATTTAGGGTATGAGGAGTCACATGACACATACATAGTCATCAAATTACAAATGCATTGCCTAATGCACAGGGATACATTATTTTCCTACTTAAGAATTAGATTGATTATCTAGTGACTTTGGATTTATGTTCAACCATCCTTCTACCTGATTCCCTGAACTAACATCTATAATATTCCCTATCTTAGCAACCGCTAAAGGGTATACTCTATTCTCCTCTCCCACATTCATCCCCATAGGATGAGAATCATATTTCACTCTATGTCTTTCACCTTTCTCACCTATCACATCCATTACATCCCTTTGCTCTAGATATTTTGCTCACATATGTACCACTAGTTGTTGCCTTAGCACACATCCCCTTGGATAGTGAGGGTTCCCTCCATAGACAGGCTGATAGTCATGTTCTCCAACCCTGCATCTTGCATAGTAAATCCCCTACCTTATTTATTGCTATAGAGGTAAGAGTTCAGGATCAATCTTAGATCATGGGTGCTTTTCTTCTTGTTGCTAATCTAATAGTACTTCCATTATTACCATTACATGTTATAATATCTAGTAGATCCACACATTCACCATATTAATTATTTTGGGTTATGGGGGTTGTTGATCATCTCCACCATTATTTTCATTGTTCTCTATCATCAACCTTGTGTAGTTCTCTACACTCTCTATAACCTACAAAACCAAATGACTCAATATTAGATATTCATCCTTATCATGATTCTTTAAATAGAATACTTGACCATTATTCCTTGCCAACATGATTCACCATTCCACCGATAGGGAAGGTCATATGATGTCATTAATTCCTTTGAATAGTCATCTCACTCAAAATGGTCACGTCTACTTACCTTTTCATGTGGACACATCACCCTCGATCTAATTGGTCACCTCGATAAATCCATTATGCACCATCAGGATATCTTTTTGTTGACCTTATCATTCGATCTACATCCCTTGTATTTTCTTATTTTGTCATCTTAAAATCTTTGTGGGCCTGGTGGTCATTAGCATCATTATCACCATTACCTTAGTTGACATAAATTGGTTTCCAACCATGGGCTGTTGTAACGATCATGCCTTCAAAACTACCATTATTGTTGGTGGTGGTTCCCAAATCCTTACTACTGTAGACACTCTTCCATAAAACGGATGTTGTCATGAATTCATAGAAATATATTCACCTTCTTACACCTTTTACCCTCCTATTCCTACCATCCCATTACCACATTCTCTTAGCATTAAATCCCAACCATTGGTAGTGTCTACTCAAACATGTTAGTCTTTTCTTTTGTTCCAGCTGAAAGTTCATCCATAGCAAGGGAACCACCATCTTCTCTCAACCACACAACTTCTTATTGGTTAAGCTTGACCTAGTAGAAATAATACGTCATTAGTTCCATAGAGCTAGGATAGAGGATGCAAACATGGCCACCATTTGTCTCGCCTCCCATACTATTGTTATATCTAGTAAGGTCCATCCTTTATCACTCACCATGCTGCTAACTTCCTTTTATAATTTACTTAACTATCAAAGAAATTATTTATAGGTCATCACTTCACTGCTGCCCTTAAAACTCAGCTCGTAGTGGTGATGAACCTTAGCCATAGTGACTCTATAGATCTAGATATACCCCCACCTCCTAAAACTTGGCTCGTAGTAGTAGACATTATCTCCAAACTCTTACCCTCATACAGTTTTAGAAGGTGTAACCTCCTAAAAAAGGCACCTCTTCTTTGGATTAGATCCATTGAAGATCATTTTTGGTACTTATCATTGTGTTCCCTTCTAATTTATCCTACCTTTCCCATCTGTATCTCTCATCCTATTAAATTTTGGATAATTATGGTAACTATTTACCAACCTACCCCATTCACTTTCACCGACACCCACATCAAAATCCAAAACCTTCTCCATCAACCTAAACCAACCCATGTGATTCATTAAATTGGGGCATCTAATTTGAGCACCATTTTCCAACCCATGTTGAACTACATTGACCTGATGTCCATAGACTATGTAGGCACTACTCCACTTTTAAGGGTAGCCTAGCCACTAACAACTATCTCCATCCCCTTTTTCTTCCCACTCATTTCCACCACTAATAGTGCCCTCTTGCTCAAGGCATCCTACATCAAGGAAGATTTGAATTCTTTCTTAAACATCCTTATGTTCTAACACCATATAATACTTCCTCTTAAGTTTTTCCCCCATTATTGGGAGAACTAAATCGACCTAAGGTCTTTTTGGACTATATAGGTAGCACTCAATTACTGAGGTTAGCTCGACCACATCCTTTACTTTATTTTCCCTTCTCACCTCATATCTTTTCCTCCACTTTTCTACCTATCTCCTAACCATCTCCCTACCTCCAGCTTGTCAATCTCTTTTAACCACTTTTATAGCTTATCAATCTCTTTTAACATAAAGGTTGATAGCCTTCCCCATTAGTCCCTTTTACCTCTTATAAAACCACGTCATACTCTACTTCATTGGCCTCTCCATCATCTTTCTTTGTGCATGCTTCACAGCTAGCTTCCCCACCCACCTTTTATATTTTTTGAATCTCTTTCACCTTATTACCAACCTTGCCCTTTATCCCCTTTAATTTCAATCTTCATCCTCATCATCTCCCCTCACCCTTGACTATATATTGTACCCCCATTATCACTCTATTTTTCTCACCTATTCCACATCATACTATGCAACTTTCAAGCTTTCTATTTCTTCTATTTATACACTTTTTCTTTATGTATACCACCACTCTCTACCATTCCATCACCCTTCCCACTGTACCCATTTTCTATTCTTCTTGTTTCCTTTTTTTCCAGCTTGTTTATCTTCTTTTTTTTCCCTTCACAACTAGTTTCTCCCTAGGTATTTATCCTTTGAGAACCTTCCATAATTTCCTCTTTTCTTCTCCTCTTCTCAACTTTTTCCCTTTGGATTCCCCTTTTCCTCTTTCCATCTTGGTGCTCACTTATCTTTTGCATATGTATGAGTATCTATGCTTTATATCCCTACTTCAATTATTCCTTTTTGTCCTTATCATCCTCGATCTTCATCCTTTTGTTTCATCTCACTCCCTTTCATTTCATCCACCTATTTATTCACCACCTCACCACTTTTTGGCTTGACAATCTCTTCTAATCACCCCTTCATCTTGTCAATCTCTTCTAACAAGTCGATTAACTCCTACCTTCTCTCTTCACCTTTTTACCCCCCATCCTTTGCTTCCCCTTATTTTTATTAACCCCTTTCCCATTTTCCATCTCATTTTCATCTCCAAAACCACCATCTACTTTGATTCATTATCCATCATCATCCTTTTTGTGTCCTCATTTCACTCATTTTTCCTCCTATTTTATTTCTTCTATTTAATGCCTTATTTTTTTCATTTTCATCACCAAACTATTTTCTCCTTGGTCTATTTTTAGACTTATTTTCAAACCCTTGATGGCCTACCATATTTACCAACCTCCCCTTACCCTTCATTATTTTTACACTTCTCTCCCCATCCTTTTTTACCTTTTATTTTCTTCTCTTTTCTCTATTTCATTTCAATTTTTTCATCTCCCTTGATGCCCTTCCTTACTCTAATTGACCTATATGACCATACCTGGCTTCTTTCATCCTTCTCCACCTTCATCTTTATTTGTCACCTCATTTTTTTAACATCCATCTCCTGATCCATCTTTACCTCATCCCTTGTTAGATCTCCCTTATGTTATCCAATTCAACCTCCACCTCTTTAGAGTGTGGTCACCAGTTGTAGTACTTCTACATACATCTCCTTGTCTTCTTCCTCATATCCTCCACACCTTTGACTTAGTGCATGAACTTTATTTATGTTCATTACTTTAGGGGCATCCCTTTCTTCCATTAATGCCTCTGTATGTTGCACTCAAACTCTCTATTTTGTCCCTCTCAAACTACTCACTTCACCCTACCTATCACCTTTTTCCTTTTAAACCCTCTACCCATTTTTAGCATGCTATGGCCTCTAAGGTCTTCCACTTGATTTTGGTTTACTATGAGATATATACCAATCTTATGGCTCTATAACATAGTTGACCAAGACTGTGGGCTCATACGACCAACCAACAAGCCTGAGCATTGTTAAGCCATCAAGATGAAAATTCCTTCCCCACCTCTTCTAGTCTTACTTATTTTCAACCCCATTACTCCAATATTCAAAGATGTTAGAATAAAAACCAAAACCACCTTCAAATGGAAGCTTTGGGATACCCACATGGGGATGCTAGTGATACCCTCTTATGCACCCTACTTAGACTACATCTTCTTATGCCTTGAAATAGCCCTTGCTTTAATGCACAAAATCCACAACCTACTCCCTCATTTAATTAATATTATTATTCACCCCACTCTATATTCTAAAACCCCTTAGTCTTTTTCTCTAAATTCCCTCAAAACTTAATGCTTACTTATTTTGGGGCCCCACTGACTCAAGATTTAAGGGTTTGAATCTTCACCACTTCTCATTTACCCACTCTTCTACTTGGCTTCCCCAAATCATTGAATAATAACCTTCCATCACTTGTTAATGACATTGACATGGAATGTACACAATGTCATCTTATTTGGATGGTGATGAAGGAACTCATCAGATCACCATGGAAATTTGAGTAGTTTCAAATTTTCTAAAGCCTGGTAAAGCATATTTCTCCATTTTCTTTTATATAAAAATTTGGCCACAATTTCATGCTTCAACTTACTTATCCATGGTTGTAGATTTTTTTTGCATAGTGGGTGCAATTATCTAATAAAATCCTAGATAATCTCATCCACCATTTCTACCACACCCATCAAAAACTATTTGATAGCCATATTTTCCACCTTTTGGCACTTCCCTTTCTCTAGAATACTTCACCTAGACCTACCTACATATCAAATTGGGGAAACCACGTTAACCAACACCCTTCACCTCAAAATAAATACATTTGACTTGATGTTGTTTTTGGATTCCTATCCATAAAACTATGTAAGTAGTGTCCACTTGTCATGTACATCTAGAGTCAGCTCGACCATCCCCTTTAATGATCCAAAAATAATAAGTTTTGATGGAAATTTATTTTAAGAACATGAAAATAAGATATTAACAATGATTTCTCTGAGAAGAGATGTTTTATTACTCAAGACAGAAAATACAAACATATGCTTATCTCTAGAAAGAGATGTTTGATTTCCTTTTCAGGTTACATCTTCATTAATACACATTTTTAAAGTAGGAGGAGGATGTGAAAGGTCACCAATATTGAGGGAAATTAAGTGGTTTGACTTCCATGATTCATAATAATAAAGAATTTGAGGAATTATTATTTTTAAAAACTTACTATTTTTAGAAAGCACTACTAAAATTAAAATTTGAGGCACTTCCATTATATTTTTGAGGGTCAAAACCCACTTAATAGAGCTTGATTCCATCTCACTACATTTTCTTTGTTCTTATTTTTCCAACAATTTAAACGGTGAGTCAATCAGAGCTATGGTGCAAAAGTTATGGCTCCCAGAAGTTCCATCATCAATTGGGGTAGAACCATCACCCAAATTATCGCCCAAATTATTGCATGGATATTCCTCCCTCATTGAGAAATAATGGTCCCCATTTCATTAGTATTCCTCATTAGGTGTGTAGTTTGTGTCTTCATTTGATTCTTTATGAGCCACTCACCTTGGTGGCTAAGCTGGCCCCTTTTGACCACTCGATAAAGTGGAATAGAGTGTCCTCTTGTTGTCTCCATCCACATGTCCACAATATGATCCTCCTTCACTAGAGAAAAAATATATGGACCAAGTTCATCAATGTATAGTTGTTATTCTATGACTAAAGTGTCTAACAAAGGTGGATTATATGGTTTGAGGAGATCCACATTAAATATTGGATGCAAACCAAGGTAGGCTAGTAGGTTCAACTCAAAAGCATTCTCTCCAACTTTTTGTAGTGATGGTGTATAGACCATATCATAGAGGCTAATTTTTTTTGTGGGCTTTTAAGTCATTCCTTTTGAAGCTAGAACCAAACCTTTTCACCCATAGAAAAATGGTGTGTAATCCTATGTTTGTCATGGCATTGCTTATACTTCTAATTCATCTTCTCCAAGATGTCATGAACTTGCTATTGGATGTGTTGCATTTATTTAATGAGCTTTGTTGTTTTTGATACCTCAGATCTCCCATGAGGTTTGTATTCCATGGTGGAGAATGGAATGTCTATATCAATTGGTGTCATGGGTTAGAACTTGAAGTATACTTGAAATGGATTATGTTTGATTGAGCTATGTAGGGCCTGATTATATCCATATTGTATGAAAAGAAGCCCCTCATCCCATATGCATGGATGTTTGGATTGATACATCTAAATCATGCGAACAATCAAGTGGTTCACCACTTATATCCAACCATCAATCTATGAATGGAAGGTTGTGGACTTCATCAACTTGGTATCCATTATCTTCCCATAGAGTAGACCAGAAGATGCTTAGGAACCTGTTATCTCTATCTAAGACAATGAACTTAGGGAGACCAAAATGGATCCATACATGATTAAAATATACTTGAGCAGTTTCTTCAGTAGATATATTTTTATTACAAACAATCATGATATCCATTTTTGAAAAATGATCAACTACAATAAAAATACAGTCTTTACCATATTTTGAAGTGGGCAAACCTAAGAGAAAATCCATTAAGATATATTTCCAATGCCTAGTTGGTTTTGGCAATGGCAAGTACAATCCTTGCTTATTATTTGTTGGCTTGGCTATCACACATGGAGTGCAATATTTGAGTTACCTTTCCACACCCTTCCATATATGGGTCCAGTAGAAGTGTTTTTGAAGAACTACCAATGTCTTCTCTACACCAAAGTGCTTAACTATCCTACTAAAATATGCTTCCCATATCATTTTCTATGCTCTATAGCTAGAACATAGACACGCCCCATGTGACAAAAGACATTATCTTGAAAATATAAATTAGAAACATGTTTACCTTTTCAAATTTCCTGATACATATCAGAAAAGGTAGGATATGCTTCATATAGATCACCGCAAGTGATAGTCTCATGTCTACACAGGTCAAGAATTATTGTGAGTGGAGTCATTGGTGGGAGACTCAGATAATATATGGCCATATTTGAGCCCCCCCTTTTTTATTTGATTAATGTGGTCCACTTTTGGTGACTCTCATTTCATAGTTTGCTCTACATCTAGATGAATTCCAATGGTCTATGGTCAGTGTGGATGATCATCTCTTTCCCCAAGATGTAGGATTTCCATTATTTGTAAGCTTGCACAATGGCATAGAGATCCTTGTCATATGTCAGGTATTTCCTATATGTATCATTGAAATTTTCACCATGATATGCAACAAGATGACCATGTTACATGATGATAACTCCCATGGCATATTCATATGCATATGTCATCAACTCAAAAGGTTGATGCAAGTCAGGCAAGGCAAGAATAGGGGCTAAGCAAAGTTTGTTCTTCAAATTCTCGAATGCCCTTTATTGTATTTTCCCCACTGAAATGCATCTTTAGCTCCTCATTTAGTCACTTGGGTTAGTGACCAAGCAACATGTGAGAATCCAAGAACAAACCTACGATAGAAATTTACAAGACCCAAGAAGCTGTGAGGTTATGTGAGGGTCTTTGGCGAAGGCCATTCTTGAATAACTTGAATCTTCTCTAGATTGACATGGACCCCTTCCTCATTCACAATGTACCCCAAGTACTAAATTGTTTTCATCCCAAATGTGTACTTGTCAATATTTCCATATAACTTGTGTTCCTAAAGAGTTTGAAGCACCTTACAGACATGTTGTACATGTTCCTCCCATGTTATATTGTAGATGAGTATGTCATATAGGTAGACAACCATGAATGTGTTGGTGAAGGGTCATAGGATGTCATCCATCATCCTCATGAAGGTTACAGGTGTGTTAGTTAAGACAAAATGCATAACCAACCATTTAAAGAGCCCCTCCATGGATTTGAATGCATTTTTATAGATATTGATGGGATTGATGGGAATTTGGTGATATCCAGATTTGAGATTAATTTTTGTAAAGAACTTCACACCATGGATCTAGTCTAGCAAGTCATCAATCTTAGGGAGGGGGTATCAATTCTTCATAGTGATTTTATTTAGGGCTTGATAGTCAATGTAAAGCCTCCATGTTCCATATTTATTTAGTGATAAGATAATTAGGATACCATAGGGTGAAGAGCTTGGCCTAATGTGACCCTTTTGAATCAATTCTTGAATCTACCTTTTTATCTCATCATTCTCTAAAACTTATCTATGATACATAATATTGTTAGGCAAAGGTGATCTTAGGATCAAATCAATAGAATTTTTTAAATAGAAGTGAAGTAGAACTCCCATGGGTGACTTGAATAAGCCATCATATTCTCTCATGATTTGTCCCATATACTTTTATTTTTATGTTGATTGTGTAGTTAGGACTACAACATCAACCTTTTTGGATCTCTTTGATTTGGTCACCATGAGAACAAATTTCTTTGTCTTATCCACCAATCTCTTACATTATTTGGCACTAATCAAGGATATAAATGTGGGAGGTGGTACCTCTGGTACCCTGTAGCACTACATTCTAAGAGTGAGGTTGATTCTTTAGATTCATGATTCATAGATGTCATATCAATCATACATGAATGGTTGACTAAGGATTACATCACAAACATCTAGATTGACCACATCACACAAGACTTCATCTTGGAAAAGTTTTATTACATATGAAATAAGATACTAATGGGTGACACAAAGGTCTCTTCCTAGGCTCAACCATTCAATATTGTATGGCTTTGGGTGAGGCTTCATGGATAGATTTAGACTTTTCACAACTTTAGTAGAGATTAAATTTTTTTGACTCCCACTATCAAGAATTAAATGCAAAGGCTTACCTTTTACCCATAATTTAAAGTGAAACAACCTTTCCTTATCATCTAGCCTTTCTTCATGGGTTTGTGATGAAGCAATGATGGTATTGATCTTAGCATCTATAATCTATTATTCATCCTTTTCAACTATAGCGTGTGTATGAGGTAGAGTAGTAGATGTTGACTATTTTGACTTAGAAAGTAGTGACTTGATGGCTCAACATTCTTCTTTGGAGTGAGTTCCAATTTTGTGGTAATCACACCATTTCTTAGTCTTCCCTTTCTATGGTTTCTTATCTTAGAACTCCTTTTTCTTCCAATTTTGGCCTCATGTTTAACCTTCTTTGTCACTTTTCCATTTTGAAGGTTGACTCTTCATATTCTTTCTTCCATGCTTCTCCTCAATATTCACTACAAAATTGTATGCCTCACTGAGGGTTTCTAAATTGAGGAGTTCCATTTCCCATTATATGTACCATTGTATTCCACCATGATATTTGAGAGTCTTATGTTTCTCACTTTCTTGGATGCCCAATCTCGTAGATAGAGAATGAAAAATATCAGTGCAATCTTAAACAGATTGGTCCTTACCTTGGCAAAATTGTTTCCACTATATGTACAGATCATCATATGCTCCAATGGGATAGTATTCTTCTTTTACCACTTCTAGGAAATCATCCCAAGTAGGTTCCACCTGAAGACCAATTTCATCTATATTGAACCTCTTTTTATACACTTCCCACTAGTTTTTCATGGGCAATGGTGCTTTCAAAAGAGCAACAGTGATATTTTCTCCATTGATGAATTTATTTACAAAAAATTAGGAAAATAATTGATCCAACTAATTTTCTATTACATCAGTAGTGATTTTGCCTTCAAATGTACGGATATCAAAATTCACCTAAACCTCGAAGGGTATTGGGGCACTAAAAGGATGTTTCATGGATAAGGAGCTAGGGAGTGTAGATGAGGAGCCAAAACTTTCCATCAAGATTTATTCAAGAATTTGGGAAACTTGTTGTAACATCTATGATTGTTTCCATTAGAGGGCTTCATTCACCATTTCTATGAAGGGATCAAATGTCTCGATGTCATCCACCATTTGAGCTCATTTGGAGAAAATAGGTGGATAGTTTGGAATCTTTGTTATTTTCTACCCGAGATTCTTATAGCCTGACCTCATCCTCAGGATCATACACTCTCAATATGAACCACTCTAATACCACTGATCCAAAACTCCAAAAGTTTTGATTGAAAGTTATTTTAATAACATGAAAATAACATAGTAATAATGATTTCTCTAAGAAGAGATGTTTTATTACTCAAGATTTCAAATACAAACATATGCTTATCTTTGGGAAGAGATGTTTGATTTCCTTTTTAGCTTACATCTTCATTTATACACATTTTTAAGGTAGGAGGAAGATGCGTAAGGTTACCAATATTGAGAAAGATTAAGTGGTTTGACTTCCATGATTCACAACAATACAAAATTTGAGGAATTACTATTTTTACAAACTTACTATTTTTAGACTACACTACTAAAATTAAAATTTTAGGAACTTTAATCGAGTTTTCAAGGGTTAAAACCCATTGAACAAAGTATATGCCATCTCACCACATTTTCCTTATTCTTAGCTTTCTAATGGTTCAAATGGGGAGTCAATCAAAGCTATGGTGCAAAAGTTATGGCTCTCAAAAGTTCCATGATCAATTGGGGTAGAACTATCACTCGAATTGTCACCTGAATTATTTCCTAGATCATTCAAACCCATACCTAATCCACCCATGCTTTCACGACATCTACCTTGTTGTCAGTTACTTTTGACCTAAAATATTGGTGTTTTTTGCAATAACTTTTGACCATAATGACAAACTTTGTTGTGTTAAAATTTTAAATGTTTACACCACCTCATGCAAAACCAAACCATTTGTGTTTTCTTGAGATCACTTCCTACCCTATATACTTGAGTTAACACTAACCCTATCTAGGGGCCTTGATAAGACTAACCTGATAAACTATGACCAATGATGGGGATCAGTTACCTTGTCATTTATCTTAGAACCCAACCTTTTTGTTATCAACATTAGCACCTTTAATCTCTATGTCATCTTGACTATCATGCTTCATCATATTTTGTGAACCTATTGGCATTTCACATACCCAGCTACCTTGTGGCACCACCTAGTGCCTCCCCATCAATTACTTATCAAACCTACACCAATTCAACCTTTCCTCATCAAATCTTGATTTAAGTGGGAACACCTCCTCCCATACTTAGGTCACCTTGACCTTTGACCAAGCAATTCATTTATATTTTGTAGCTTTTTAATTCAAGGTTTCATAACAAAAAGAGGCAAAATGTAGACACTAAAAAACTATACACTTATAGTTTTTGATGAATAAATGCCTCAATATCCCCTAAAACCTCTTAAGCCTTCCCAAAAGACCCCTTAACCCAACCAAATAATTATTCTCTTAGTCACATAATATCATTCAAAATCACTATTCAAAAGTACTATTCACCATCACTATTCACTTTGGGACCCACTATCACTATTCATGATGGCATGGCATGTGACATGGAAATTGACAAGGCAAGTGACATAAAAAGTGATTTGTCAAGTGACGTGGCTCAAAAGTGATGTGGCTTGATGTGGGACATCATACCCCACTTGGGACACTTTTCCAAAGTGCCTAATGACCTCATTTTAGCATCACAAAGTTCCCCCCTTTAAATGTGGTGAATTTCTCCTTAAGGTGTCATAATTACACATATATTTTGTCTTCCCACATGAAATTATATTTAAAAAGAGATACCTACCTCTTTAAAACTTTGGAAAAGACAAAGGGCCCCCATTTTTGACTTCTTAGCCCAAATTCGAGACTCTCCAACCCAAATGAGAATCTTACACAACCTTACCTTGGACTTTTAATCCCCCACATGGAAAATGGCACCACATTTGGTGTTCCACCCCTTTAATTTCTTGCATGAAAGAAAAAAAATATGGGGAGAAGTATTTAAGCCTCATTCAAACCCATGTGCATAATTCTCCATTCAAAGTTGGACTTATGGGTAAAGAGGAAGACTTCTCAACCCAAATGGGAATCTTCAACAACCTCACCTTGGAATTATCATCCCTCACATGGAAAATGGTGACATTTTTTTTGTTCCACCCATTTAAGTGCTTGTGTGATATAAAGAAAGGATGGGGAGAAATCTTTGGTCTCATTTAAACCCATGTGCATGATTCCCATTCAAAACTGGATTCATGTGCAAGGTGGGAGACACACCAACCTAAATGGGAGACTTATGATCAAGGTGAGAATCCAAAAAACCTCATATTTGACTTATTTATGATCCCCACTTGGAAAATTTCAAATTACTTCACTATTCTACTATTTTGGGATGTTTTCCAACATCAAATGCTATAAATACCCCCCCCCCTCTCCTTCACCAAAGGTTAAGTTGGAAGTTAGTCTTTGATTATCAATATTTTTTTATAGGTTTGTGAATAAGGTTATCATCTTGGAGGTCATCATCATTTTATAGGTCATCATCATCTTGGAGGAATAAATATCCAAATCATTAGAGTTCTATCAAAGTTCTACCAAAATTGCTTCAACAACATCAATACCAACATCTTCATCAACATTCTTCTTCAATCTTGCAAGGTAACCTTGGTTTTATTTGTTGCAATCTAATTTCTCATCCCTCTTGGCCTATTCTTTATTAACTTATAAACCCACCCTTTGGCCTTCTTCTTCTCTTGGCCTCCATATATTTTCCCCTTAGCCTCTTTATTTTCCTTTCCCCTTTATCCATTTACCTCTTCTCCCATTTCCCTTTTTACCATCTTCACTCTCTTTATCACCTTACCCTTTTTCCACCTTAATCATTTGTTACCTTATCCTTTTCAACCTTCACCCCTTAAACCTTTTCCATATCAGCCAATTTCCAACCCCAACCACATCACTCTTTTGAACATTGCCATTTCACCAAACCAAGAACCAAAACCTTGTTTTTAACTAATTTTCAGCAATTTCAATTATTTAGACTGTTTGCTTTAGTTTAATCATCTTAGAAAAGAATTTAGTTTTAATTAATTAAAATTTTGGTTATTTTCTATATTTAATTGTAGTTTTATATTTTAAATACATATTTCCTTCACTTTTATCTATCAAACTTAAGTGTTAAAAGTAGGTAGATTGACAGCCTCCTAACAAGCTTTCACTTCTAGGATCGAGCTCACGCTAGCCAATCCACCCATCCACTTATCTAAAAAATAAGTTTTTTTTAGTGTTTTCTTATTTACAAGTCATTCTCCCAAGCCAAAGAGGAGTTCTCCATAATCATCTGGACTTAACGTACACACATTCAATAGGTTTTTCTACATACCTATTCCTAGTTTCTTTATTTTCAAAAAAAATAAGAAAAGTAAAAAATTTGAGAGAAATAGCATCCTTGAAGAGTACATTGACCATTCTAAATAACATATCCTAGAAACCAAAGGCATGTAGAATTATCTTAATGAATGTCCATTCAATTATATCATAAGCTTTTTAAAAGTCAAGCAAGAACATTCCTACATCCTAGTTCGAATCTCTTTCCTAGTACATACCTTCCTAGCTAGTGATTAAATTATCTAGGATGTACCTCCATTAAATAAAGATAATTTGGGTCTCTAAGATAATAGAGGGAAAAAGAAATGGAAAAATCCTTATAATGATCTTTACTATAATATTTTAGGATATATTAAGGATGGTAATGGGTCTCCAATTTATGACTAAAGATAGTGTAGAGTAAAAATTTACTCTACATTTCATTCTATTTTTCAGTCATGCACCGCAAAATTTTGTCTTCACATACTTTGGTATGAGATGGTAGAGTTTTGAAATAGAGCACGAGCTCTATTTTCCTTTTAATTCATTTTTTTTTCAAGTGTCAAAATCAAGCAAAAGCTTACAAGTGTCATCGTCGAAGGTATCCTTCTCAGCGAAAACTACCAAGTGTTGTCATCTGAGGCACCTTTTATATTTTCTATGAGTTGGTCAAAATGTGCCACGTATCTCATAGCAACTCATCAGAATGTGTTAAGTTTCACCAGCTATGGTTTCATATCGGCACCCACATTTCATCTCTTTTCGATGAAAGGTTTTAACAAGCTAAGTATCTAAATCAAGCGAAAAGTGCCATGTGCCAATCACGAAAGGTCTCAGTTTTGCTTTTCTAAAAGTGAAAAAAGTTGCCATGTACTCTAGCAAAAGAAAGTGAAAGCCACCATTTGTTTTGGTCTGAATTATCTTCATCTTTGCTTCACTGATATAGTAAAGACCATGGTGGGTCCCAAGTTTTATGTCTAAAACAAGCAAAAGCTGCCAGGTGTCGCTATCCATGTAAATGAGAAATGAGACCCATTTGTTTCTATGGTATAAACAAAGTAAAGCAGAGACCACCAAGTGTCATCTTCTACAGGTTTTAAAAAAGGTAGCTAAAAGAAGTGGAGACCATCAAGTAACCCTAGATAAGTAAAGCAGAGATTGCCATGTGTCCTTTAATGAAGTAGCAGAGATCGACACCTATCCTTATGTCACTTTTAAAGTTACTCAGGTAAGAAATAATTTGGGTCTTATTTTATTTTAAGCTATTGAAGTTTTGAGGAAGCATATTGTGACAAGTGTCAAAGGTAGAACAATCTTGAGTAAAGACACAAAAAAGTATAAGCTATGCAGAAAGTGCCGTGTGTCTTCAATAGGTGTTGTAGAACATGCTAGGTGTCATTTTCTGATGTCTCCTAAGTAATAGGAAGATTTTCAAAGAATTGGCTAAGTGTTATCTAGCGTTTAAGAGAAGGGAGCATCCTACAATCTATTTTAGCCAATGAACTGCCAGAAGACAAAGCATTTTAGAATCTATAAGATATCTTTTGTTAGACACTTCCAGTTTGGTTAGATTTTGTTTGGGCCATTAGATTAGGAACAAGCAGACAATTCAGAGTGAATCCAAGGCTATAAATAAGGGTGTAGAGATCACCAGAAGATCATCATCAATTATCAGAGAGAATTTTGAGAGAGAATTATTGTAAAGAGTTTAGACTTTCTAGAGCTGTGACTAAGTAATCTCATTTGCTTTTGTTCTATCTTATTAAGTTATAAGGTTTATATAACTGTGTGTGTTTTTGTGCCTTTTATGTGACTGGAGAATTAATAAGAAGATTGAATCCTATTCCTTTATTGATATTTTCTATGTCATTTGCAAAAGTAGTCTAGGCTGTAGACTTTCTAAAACCATGATTAGGAATGTCATTTGCTTTTGTCTCCTTTTCTTGAGTTGAAAGGTTTATATAATTGTACATGTTTTTGTGCCTCTTATATGACTAGAAAATTCAAATAAGAAGATTTAACCCTATGCCTTTGTTGACATTTTCTGTATCACTGCAAAATTAGTCTATGTTATGAGCCTTTGTTTCTATTGTTTCCATCTTTTACATTGATCATGCACTTGTTTGCTCTTAAATGTAAATGAATCCTACATATAGTCTCACTGTGCTTAGTATTAAGATCAAATTACATTTAGGTGCATCACCATAGATTATATTTCCTTTCTTGCATTTGTGTTTCTAATTAAAATTCCTATCCCTTTTCCTAGTATCTACTCAATATAAAGAAGAACTAGCTTCTAAAAAATCTGGAGGTTATTTCAAGTCACAAGTCCCACATCTTGAAACTTCCCATTGTTGTTGATTAGAATCAAGCACAATTTTAAGTCATCAACAGTTTTTGGCATGCCTAGTGGGACCAATCTTGAAGTTTCTTTCAAGATCATATGAACCAGAGAACTACAAGGAGTCATAGTTGTGGACTAGTAGCTAGATCACAATCTACTATAAATCTAGGTATTTTTTTTCCACCTTTGGTAACTAGTCCAAGAAGAATAGCCAACTAATTTATACCAATACCAAGAGAAAATATGGGAGCCCCTATACTCCTAAGAAACTATGCGAGTTGGAACACTGGTAGTCCATTAGTCCTCCCAATACCACCAGCCACTTGGGACCCTATCCCAGTGAATGCCCTAAAAGCTCTACCTAAATTCAATGGACAAGACTCTAAAACACCTGAGGAACATCTTCAAGATATATCAAATGTCTATGTTATACATGTTGTCACATAGCAAAATGTGGCCATAAGATTATTAGCAGCTTCTTTTAAAGGGAAGGCTCTAGAATGGTATCGGTCTTTGACCCCAAATACCATATCTACATGGGATCAGCTCAAAGATATTTTCTTTAAATGATTTGAAGAGAAGGGTGATAAGTCTTCTTTGTTACAGCAATTAATTACCATTCAAAGAGGACCATAAGAAGCCATGACTGACTTTAATTCTAGATTTCAAAAGACTTGGGAAAGAATTCCTATTACAACTAGACCATTACCAGGTATGGCCATAGTGTTTTATCTTAAGGCTTTGAATTTAGATATATTTGTTATGATTTAATCACTTGGAGGACACACTTTGCTAGAGGCTTATGAATATCTGGTCAGAGCTGAGAATAATTTAATAGATGCTGAAAAGTTACCCCTAAGGCCTCCCATGCCCATGTTCCTAGAAATGTCCTTGCCATTACCTCAAGAAGTCCGTAAATCTATAGCCCCACCTATGTTTATGTACACCTATCCTCAACCATCTGCTAAAGAAATTGTCCCTACTCAGTCATCTGAGCTGGATGATATCAAGAATATCCTAAGGACATTTTCTAATGAGCTGATCAATATTAAAAGACAACAGAATACTTTCCCTAAGCCTCCATATCAAGGCTATCAAGGAAACAGATTTTCATCTCAGCCAAACCAATACCAGGGTCCTCCAAGACAAACTAACCATCAGCCAGCAAACCAATTAGTTGTATTCCCCACACCCTCATAGACTATTCCTCCCAATTCAAATAGGGAGATTGTTCCAAGGCAAAATAATTATGTGGATAACACTAATTCCTAGTTTTTCCCTTACAATAATGCTCATACACCTAGAGATTGTCCTATGGGTAATCTACAACAAAAGGTGGTATAGCAAAGAAGAATGGATGGTCAGTTTGAAAGTTCTAGTGACAATCAAGCCTACCAATCTTTTGGTATACAAAATTCTATCCTAATGGATTAGATACAAGGGATTTCCTTGCAACAAGAGGAAGAAATAGCCCTAGAACATGCTTTGTTCTCATGGGTTGAAGATGAAGAATTAGTTTTCTTGAAAGAAGCATCTACCTCCAAAAAACTAGTGGTGCAATCTGATTATTACACCAGATCAAAGAGAAGGATGGTGAAACAGCGTGAGGTTATAAATAGTCAAGTCATGGAGAATCCTCCATATCAAGGACAAAGAAATATAGTTGTCAAACAAGAAGTGCCTCAGCTGATGCAGAATCATGGGATTCCTGCACAAATTCAAGAAAAAATAAGATATCCTTATTTTCAAAGAAATCAGACTCTGGGACCAATAAATGTGGTGGATTAATTGAAAAAGACTCTAGCACAAGTATCAATATGGAATATATTGGCTATTTCTGAATAGAAGACACTACTACAAGAAACTCTGCAAGGCTAAGCAGTGCCTAAAGGTACTGTTATCAAAGAAGGATCTGCTAAAAAAGAAAATCTCAAAGATAAAGTTCATTTATAGACAACAACCCTAGTGAATAATATAGCAAAGGTAAGCAAATCTAAACTAGATCCCTTTTATTTAACTTTGATAGTGGGTAAGAAACTGCTGCATAATGCAATGATTGATTTAGGGGCTAGTACTATAGTAATGCCCAAGCAAATAGATGATGCTTTAGAAATTAAGTATGAACCACTCACTAAAGGAGTCATACAGCTAGATGGCAAAGTAGTACAAATAATAGGGAGAATTAAACAACTCTAATTACAATTATATGATTGTCCTAATATAATTATAAATCAAGATGTATTAGTGATAGATATACCTCTTATTTTTGGCTTATGTTTATCAAGATAATTTACAACCAAGATAGGATGATATATGTCCCTTGATTGGTCTCACCTCATTTTAAGAACCAAATATGGTTCAAAGATGAAGATATTATCTGAGCCATTATATAAGGATCATATCACCAATGAACCAACTACAAGTTAGAGGCAGCCCATGCTATGATGAATAAAGAAGAAGGAGTTTTTGTCAAGGAGCTAGGTGAATGGACTGGATATAATCAAGAAGAAGAAAATGATCATTTATCAGCTATGATGCAAAGTGACCCATATGGAAATTATGATTCTATTAGTCTGGGCACTTATGTTATACTTGATGAAGATCATAAAATCCCAAATGTTCTAGGGGAAGAAAAGTTAAAAGATACCTCTTCTATCGATCCTCAGGTCTCTCAACATGAATTCAACATTCTGAGTGAGAAGGCACAAGCGTATGCCTTAATCTCTGATGAAGAAGAAATAATTTCTGATTTTCTTCTTACTTTGCAAGATGATGAGGAAGAGCATGAACATTTCCTGGATCATGATTTGAATGATTTATTTGAAATTATCGGATTAGGTTATACTATTTTTTAGGGAAGCTATGAGCTGGTTGTAGAAGAACAAGATAATATTGAGACTCAATTACATGTGCAAAATTATTGCAAACTTTCAAAATTATCCTTTCAATATATTGGTAATTTTGAAGTTATTAAAGAGGATGATCATGCAGTAGAACTTGAGTTTGAGGAAAAAGGAGTTAAGTCAATAAATGATATATCTCAAAAGGCTTATGTTGATGAGTAGATGGTCATTAACTTCTTGGTAAGACATCCCAATATCAAGAGCTGATATTTGATGAGATTCCAAGAACAAGAAGAGCTTATGTATGTTGAGAGCATGTTTGACTCAAACTCACTCGAATGTAGGAAAATCAATGTGGCATACACAAAGGGAAATTCACCAAAGCTATATCCAATTCAATCACTTGTATGGCAATATAAGTTGGCTTGTCATGAAAGAGACTTTAGAAATTCTAATTTTGCTCTAGGAAGGAGATAAAGATGCTTTATTAATGTAGTTAGGTAGTTTTCCCTTTCCATATTGCTTTGTTTTCTTGCTTTTTTTCCATTTTTTTGTTTTCCCACTTTTCTTTTAAATAAGTGTTCTTTGAACACATAGTCAGCAGCTCAGAATTTTCAATTTTTAAAAAAATCTCCAATACATTGAATGTCTCCCAAATCTTTAGAAATCCCCAAGGTACCTTGTGCTACCACTTGTATAATGTGTCTATCTCATTGTTCCATAAAGATTGAGGAGGATCTACTAATGGTTATCTGAGTTTAATGCCATTTTGAGACTTGATAGGTCAATAAATACCTCTTAGCAAGAGTTAAAGTTTACAAGTTCTCAAACATTCTTGCATTTGCACAAAAATATCCTACTACTTGCATTTTTTTGTGCTTAGTAAACTTGCTTCAGTGAAAGTAATTCCATTTTACAAAAGTTCATACAAGCTATCACAAAAAAGATATAGAGATGGAGGGGGAACAATCTTCACAACAAGGAGCTGGGATGTATGAATCCCTTGATAAGTTTCTTACAAGTAAATCATATGCTTCAGCTCACGTGCAGCTATTGAAGACCTATCCATAGACCAAGTTTCCTAAAGCTGGTCAAGCAAGTGACCCAGCAAAAATAAAAGATTATGCGGATGGCATCATGGACCCAATTCTACAGAGAGCTAGTAGAAAAACTCTTAGAGAAGGGGCACATCAAAGGTGTCTATAGAGGGCTAGAGTAGGGCAATATGAAACATTTGCCATGAGGATATGGACCTCACAACTACCTCAATTCATTGTCCCAGCTATGTATCCATGTCCTAACCTAGTCGAATTATGTGTAGACTTACTCCATGCACCTTCATGCACCATTTAATGAGGTCCATTCATAGTGCAAATCACACCACAAGCTATCAGGGATATGTTAGCTCTGCATCATGATAGTATAGATACATTTCCCATTGTTGCTAAAATGCAAAGAATGTGGGAAAACATCAACACTCAGTCAAGGTTCTTGAGATCTGAATTACAAATGGGTGATGATGACACTATGGTACCCACACTCCCTACACCAAGAGCTCAATTCACCCAGGCTAGCCAAGACACATTGTCAATGATGGATTTCATCTTTGGCATGAAAGATGATATGGTAGTTTATGTAGATCAAATGGCTATTCTCTTTAGGCTAAAGACTATTGATAAAACCCAAGAGGACCGGCTCGACTTTTATGAACAAATTGCTTTCTCAATGGTAGAACAACTGGCCCATTTTAGATCAAAAGGAGTGTTCAGGTATTCTTCCTATTTGTTCTACCTCATGTTTTTTTAGAAATCTAACCTCTTTTCCCAACATATGTATCTTAATATGTAAAATATGACCCATATTTTGATCTCCAAAGGACCATCCCTGTGTCTGCATGGACACACATTTTGTCAAAGACTAGTGACCCATATGAATTCTGGGAATTATTTATTACACCTATTTTTTACCACCTCATCCCCAAACCAATTATGAATAGATTATTCCCAAGTGTTTCAAATCTTTTGGCCAGTTTCCCCATTCCTTGTGATTTCTATTTTGGATCCCACCATACCATTATAAGAGTCCATGGTTTTTATGGGGAACCAATATTGCTACCTAAGATTTTGACTCTTAGGTTAGCATTCCTAGAGGTCACCAAGTAGCCACAGTTGATAATGAATTTGGTTCTGGGAAGAGAAAAAGAAAAATATATGATCTTCCATAAATGACAACAAGCATGGTTTTGGAAACCAGGGATGCAGAAGTTGTGTTGGTCAAGAAGCTAGCCTTTCTGGGTTTCCTTCTAGTAGAAGTCAAATGGGTTTATGACCCAAATGGTTTCATAGCCTCCTGGGTAAGGACTCATGGGGTGGAAACTAGAATTGCACATGAAGGCTGCCCCTTTTGGGAGAATAGAAGAAATCCTAGGAAAGACACTCTGGGTTTTTATGTTGAGTTAATAGACTTGCCCCTTCCACAAAATAGGCCATGGGAAACATTCTATGTCAAATAAATGGATTATGATCCTAAAGTCAGAATGACATCTAGCTTAAGAATAACATTAAAGAATAAATATTGGGATGCCAAAAAAATAGAGGCCTATTGGAAATATAGACAGGAAATTTGTCAAACAACCCATTCTTTTAGAAATGTAGACACAGATGAAAGTTGGCAAGAACTATGGGATGAGTGTCATCTCTCCCCTGTATCTATCCCAGAGACAAGTAATTTTCCAACACCAGGTTTAGAGTAGGAAGCTAGGGCTGGGTCAAGTCAAGAGTCACAAGCATTAGAGCAAACTGTAGCTGCAGTAATTGTATTAGTCTAGCCTCAATCTCTCAGTGCCATAGAAATGCAAAAAAGTGTGGTGCCTTCATCATCACAAGCTTCCCCATCAGCCCCAGTTATAGATATTCCCATTTCTCCACAAGAAGTAGATGTGGAAGGAAAAAGGATGCAACAAGAAGAAGAGACACCTAAGAAATGAAAGAGGGTGTAATTTCAGTTTGGTTTAGAAGAGGAGATAGACACCACACAATGCCAATTATAGGGTACTGTAATTGCTCCTCAAGTAAGTATTATTCCTCCCTCTCCTTCTCAGTCTATTTCTTCTCCTATTTACATGATGATTTCATCTAACCAGATAACATCCCTTGCCACTTCTATCATTCCCATTTCTCACTTCATCCCATCTATGCCACCTCAGGCTTTAACATTACCTCATTTCTCCCATTTTTTTCCCAAGAAACTTTCCCCTCAAATTACCCATAGCCAACAATTGGATATTCAATATGGTCTACCACAAGGACATCCTTTTGTAGGTGGGCACATTGCCTCTCCCTCTACCTTCTAGACCTAAGAAGATGATGCTAAGAAAGCAAGGGAAGCCCAAAAAGAGAAAAAGAATATCAAGGAAAATAAAGCATTGGCTACACCCCATCTGTGGTCACAATTTGACCCCATCCAACAGTAATTGATGGTGACTCATTTGTCACTAAATGCAATAAAGCCAATTGAGCAGATGCAACTAGAGGATTACATAATGAATGTGGTGGCCATCGACATGTCCCTTTTTAGGCCATAGGACAAAATTGATCTACTAGCTGAGTCCACTTCTATAGTTACTAAATACTACTTGAAGATATCAAGGAGGCTATAGAAGATGAAAGCCAAGCTAGCCAATGAAAAGGCAAATTGTAATAGTTTGACCTCAAAAGTTGATAAAAAAGATAATTAAATAGAGAATTTGAATAAATAATTGCAAAATACTATTTCTCTTCAGACTCACCGAGCACCTCAGGCCCAAAATGATTCTTTAAAGGTAGGGCTCACACAGGTAAAGGATGCGGTGATGACCCTTAGGCACGAAAAGGCAACATTGCATGGGAAATGTGAGGAACACCTGTTGCAAGTTACCTAATTGTAACAAAATATATTGGCCAAATATAATAATACTACATCCATGCAAGCCCAATTTCACTCAAAGCAACAAAGAGCAACACAATTGACACTAGAGTTGGCCAATAGGCCAAAGAGTGTCAGAGTGTTAAGTTTGGTAAAAGAGCTATACGAATCCATGTGGAAGAGAATCTCTTTAGAGATTATTTATCTCAGGCTTCTCTCACTTTCCTTCTAAATGCACAAAAATTATGCAAAAAGGTGGAGAGTTCAATTGTAAATACTCTGGCTACAGTCTCTGAGAGAGTAATGGACTCGCGAACATTGTTGCAAAAGCTCTATGATGCAACGGATGCAACATTGTCAATAGCAAGAATCAATGACATAATGGTCATTGCCAAGTGAGTAAATAAGGTTCTCAGTTGCAATTCCTCATCCACTAGTTGCAGAGAGCTTCTAGATGTCATGAAGGAAGGAATCAATGAAATGAAGCAACATGTTGAAGATCTAGTACAATTAGGTTTTCCTTCTCCATTTCTTGATGACAACACCGTGTTGATGGTAGAAGAAATTGAACCTTTGTTGTTGGCCAAATAGAAGGATCAAATAGTTTTCCAGGATCTAAGGGATGATTCATCAGTCCCTGAAGTAGAAGTTGTCTTGGTTCATGTTTCCCAGTTTGAATTCAAATTGAAGGCTACAGTTCAAATTTTGCAATATTTTTCACACAAGGATATTATTAACCTTGATTTAGCCTTTAATGAATTGCAGAGTAAGCAAGGATTATCTGATGATGAGTGGTCCACCTACCAAACAGCATTGCTAAAGCTGTGATTTTGAAATTTTGATCTAGTAGGAGTTGTGGTTTCTTTTTAAGCAGGCTTAAAAGTCCTTAGGGTCACCAATAACTGTAGAGTAAAAATTTACTCTACGTTTCATTCTATTTTTTAGTCATGCACTATGAAATTTTGTCTTCGCATACTTTGGTTTGAGATGGTAGAGTTTTGAAACAAAGCACGGGATCTATTTTCCTTTTAATTCATTTTTTGTCCAAGTGTCGAAATCAAGTGAAAGGTAACAAGTGTCATCATCTAGGGCATCCTTCTCAGTGGAAACTACCAAGTGTCATCATTTGAGGCACCTTTTATATTTTCTATGAGTTGGTTAGAATGTGCCACGTATCTCATAACAAATTAGTGGAACGTGCCAAGTGTCACTATCTGTGGTTTTTATATCAGCACCCACATTTCACCTCTTTTCGGCAAAAGGTTTTAACAAGCTAAGTAACTAAATCAAGTGGAAAGTGCCAAGTGGTAGTCATGGAAGGTCTTAGTTTTACTTTTCTTAAAGTGACGAAAGCTACCATGTACTCTAGTAAAAGAAAGCAGAAGCCACCACATGTCACAGTCTGAATTATCTTCATCTTTGCTTCACTGATATAGCAAAGACCATGGTGGGTCCCAAGTTTTGTGTCTGAAACAAGCAGAAGCCACCAGGTGTCACTATCCGTGTAAATGAGAAATGAGACCCATTTGTTTCTATGGTATAAATAGAGTAAAGTAGAGACTGCCAAGTGTCATCTTCTACAGGTTTCTAAAAAGGTAGCTAAAAGAAGCAGAGACCACCAAGTAACCCCAGATAAGTAAAGTGGAGATTTCCATGTGTCCTTTAATGAAGCAGTGGAGATCGACACATGTCCCTGTGTCACTTTTAAAGTTACTTAGGTAAGAAATTTTGTGGGTCTTATTTTCTTTTAAGCTATTGAAGTTTTGAGGAAGCGGATTGTGACAAGTGTCAAAGGTGGAATGATCTTGAGCAAAGACACAAAAGAGTATAAGTTACATGGAAAGTGCCATGTTTCTTTAATAGGTGCTGAAAAACATGCCAAGTGTCATCTTTGGTGTCTCCTAAGTAATAAGAAGATTTTCAAAGAATTGGCTAAGTGTTATCTAGCATTTAAGAGAAGGTAGTGTCTTGTAATTTATTTTAGCCAATGAACTGCTAGAAGAAAAAGCATTTTAGAATCTATAAGATATCTTCTGTTAGACACTTCCAGTTCAGTTAGATTTCATTTAGGCTATTATATTGGGAATAAGCAAATAATCTGAAGTGAATCCAAGGCTATAATAAGGGTGCAAAGATCACCAGAAGATCATCATCAATTATCAGAGAGAATTTTGAGAGAGAATTATTGTAAAGAGTTGACTTTCTAGAGCTGTGACTAAGTAATATCATTTGCTTTTATTCTATCTTCTTAAGTTGGAAGGTTTATGTAACTATGCGTGTTTTTGTGCCTCTTATGTGACTGGAGAATTAATGAGAAGATTGAATCATATGCCTATGTTGATATTTTTTGTGTCATTTGCAAAAGTAGTCTAGGCCATAGACTTTCTAGAACCGTGATTAGGAATGTTATTTGCTTTTGTCTCCTTTTCTTGAGTTGAAAGGTTTATATAACTATACGTGTTTCTATGCCTCTTATATGACTAGAAAATTCAAATAAGAAGATTGAGCCCTATGCCTTTATTGACATTTTTTGTATCACTGCAAAAGTAGTCTATGTTATGAGCCTCCATTTCTATTGTTTCCATCTTTTACATTGATCATGCACTTGTTTGCTCTTAAATGTAAATGAATCCTACATATAGTCTCATTGTGCTTAGGATTAAGGTTGAATTACATTTAGGTGCATCGTCATAGATTAGATTTCCTTTCTTGCATTTGTGTTTTTGATTAAAATTCCTATCCCTTTTCCCAATATCTACTCAATATAAAGAAGAACCAGCTTCTCAAAAATTTGGAGGTTGTTTCAAGTCGTAAGTCCCACATCTTGAAACTTCCCATTGTTGTTTTTGTTTCTATTATTTCCATCTTTTACATTGATCATGCACTTGTTTGCTCTTAAATGTAAATGATTCCTACATATAGTCTCACTGTGCTCAAGATTAAGGTCAAATTACATTCAGGTGCATTGCCATAGATTAGATTTCCTTTCTTGCATTTGTGTTTCTGATTAAAATTACTATCCCTTTTCCCAGTATCTACTCAATATAAAGAATAACTAGCTTCTCAAAAATCTAGAGGTTGTTTCAAGTCGCAAGTCCCACATCTTGAAACTTCCCATTGTTGTTGATTAGAATTAAGCACAATTTTAAGTCATCAACAGATAGATTATCATTCTTAGGAATAATCTTAATGACCCCTTTATTAATATTTGGTCCAAGTGTGCTAAAATAAATGGCCTCATTAAAGATATCCAAGTAGTCCTTGGCAATCCATTCCTTTTTAACTTTATAAAATTCAATAGGTAAACCTTCCACCCCAGGTATTTTATCTTATTTAAATGAATCAATAGTGTTTCTAACCTCACCGAGTGAGATAGTAGCTTCCAAAAAAGAGGCATGAATCTATCTCACCTTCTTAGGAATGCAAGCCTTACATCTAGCCCTATTATATTCAATACAATCACTAGACCCATCAAAATGGAAAAGATTTGCATAGAATTCAAAAAAATATTCTTTAATGCTAGTAGCATCATACAAATTCTACCCAATAACTTTGATTCCTATAATCTTTCTTCTTGCATGTTTAGCTTTCAAAAATTTGAAGAATTTAGAGCCTCTATCTCTAAGCTTCAGCCAGGTTATTCTAGACAAGATATATGCCCCTCTAGAAATATATTGCTAAGACTGTTAAACTTGGTGCTTTAAGAGGTTAATCTCTTTAAGGAGATCTCCATTGGTAGAATCTAGATAAATTGAGCTTTCAGCTTGAATAAGTTTCTCTTAAGCATCTTTTGTAGCCTTTCTACTTTTTCGCTTTGATCTACCCATAGGTCCTTGAAATGTTTTTGGTAATTTCCATACTGGAATTCTAGTGATCAATTTTGGTAATATTCTAAGAAGATTATAGGCCCTCTAAACAAAGCATGTCAGTGAAATGTGACATATTGAATTTATATAACCCTTTAAACTCTAGAATGTCTTTCTTCTCCTCACTATTTATTAAAATGTCATTTCAATAAGGTGGTGGTTAGACATAGTAAATGGTAGCACATTCACCATATTATCATCTTTGATTGGATCCATAGCAAGTACCTCCATATTTAAATAAAATCTATCAAGTCTTGAGTACTGCCTTTTATTGCTACTTTGATTATTACACTGGTGTACCAAATTCCTCTGCTTAGGATTTTACCCTTATGGAGAGGATCTCCAATTTTGTGTATTCTTTTGAACCTAGACTAAAATATAGCTCATTTAATTTATGTGCCAAGTGTTCACTACCTAATTTATCCTTTTTATCTTTCACCATGTTGAAATCTCCTACAAATGCCCAAAGAACATTTTTAAGATTTATGGCCAACCAATTCCATAGGTCAACTCATTCCCTATAGTCATTACGGGTGTAGATGTTACATAGGACAAATATATGATTTTGGCAAGCTATAATTACCTAGACAACTCTATTATAGGGAGAGCACCATGTTCAAAAATGGAGTCTTTCAATCCAAGGTTCACCAAAATAGAGGGCTCCCTTTCCCTCTTTGATGATTAGTGGAGAACTAAGGAGCATTGGGCCAGATAAATTTCAAGACTAAGGATATATGGGTTCTAATATCCTTTACTTCTTGCAAAAAGAGGAAATCCAAATTATATCTTGAGAGCCTGAACTATCTTACAACTAGTTTTATATTTAGGGATTCTAGCCCTCTTATATTTTAGCTTACAATTCACATAAATAACCATGAGGGAAGTCAAAGGTTAATTATATTGACCAAGGGGATTACCCCCAATATTTTATAATCTGGTAAAGTAATATGTGACTTTATTTTCCTTGGCCTTTTTTTTAGAGGGGGTCCTCAAAATTATGAAATGTCTCTTTAGCTAGATTTTTTTCTCCTTAGGTGCAACTTGCTCATCCAATGGAGGATTTGTGGTTATTTTAAAACTTTTACCTCAACCTTTAAACATCCAATTATCCACTCTTATAGTATTCTTTCTAGTTAAAGGATATCCATCTAATAGCTCCATCTCATAGGTAGGTATATCATATTTCTCTTTCTTTAAGGAGATAGCCATCAGGGTGGCTTCACTAGTCAAACTACCAATCTTACACATAATTGATTCATTGGAATAAATATTATGTTGAATAGGGGCCTTAGTAAGGATAACCACATATTCCTTAGATGGAGGGACCTCAATAGGTTTCTCCTCCAAAAAAGCTTCATCTAAACTATCAGGGAGGCAATTTATCAAGTATGATGAGGGATAATCAACATCAAGTTTTGGTATAGCATGCACCTAAGAGTCAAGGGAGGGGCCCTCTATCCCACAATCACTTTGAATTTCTAGTCTAGTCTTATCCACTACCTCATTAGCGAAGGCACTACCTTTCAAAGGTACACTATTCAATAGAGGATTCTCAAAAAGCTATAAATTATCCAAAATAGTCTCATCTTTTGGGGTTTTCTTCTCTTTTTGCATAATTCCTTTATTGGCCAACATAGGATAGTTTTTCATAAGATGGCCATATTTTTTACAAAATAAATAATCATTCAATCCACCCAAACCTTTGAGCATATAGGTATGATATTTTCCCTTAATTTTAAAATTGAGTGATTCTAGGAAAAATTCCAAGGGCTCTAAAGAAATTAAAACCCTGGCATTCATATGGGATAAATATCTTTCAGTATCCTCTATTTTTAATACTTTTTTAATGGGTTTTAGTGCCTGAGGAGGGAAGTTCCATATTTGAATTAATAATCCTTCAATATCAACCCATTTGGTAAATTTTTTGAAAATAAGATCATTACAGTACATTTTGTAATTCCAAGGGATAGCTTTGAAAATCAACTGGCCAACATTCCACAAGGGCTTACTGATTGCCCTACATTGCATATTATAATTTTTAAACAAACTCATGAAAACCCCTATTTGTATCATCTAGAAAAAAATAATATACAAGCCTAGTCTTTTACCCCAAATAGAATTTAGCCAATTATCGAAAAATTCCTAGAGGGGAGTGCATTCTTGTTTAAGCAAATAGAAAAAACCCTTCATTTTTAATCTTGGTTTCTTTCTACTTCAAGTCAAATTCCATGGAAACATTTAGAATAATTATCAAGGTCTTGTAAGGGCAAGAGAGCTTACCAATTTGGTCTTCCCTATACTGCTACTTGCCATGTTCTTCTTTGTAAACCATAAATTCTACTCCTTCTAAGTTCTTTGCCACTTTCTCCTACCTCAAAATTTCAATGAATAGTATTTTTGGAGCTCCAGTCACTTCACCTTCAAATTGAATCAAGTGAGTACAATTGCTCTTAATATTTCTTCCCCTATCACACTATGCAACATCACCTGACTCATTAAAATCACCATGCTTACCCTTCTCCTCATGCTCAAACCCATCAAATCTAAGTGTTTCCATATATCACTTCAATTAATACATGCCCCTTTACACTTACCAAATTCCATGAGAAGGGTTATGGGGTAAAGATGTGCATGGTAGTTTTACACCATAGTTTAGATAGTAGATACCCCAAAAAGAATACACACAAAAAGAAACACAAAAAAATATTAAAGTGTAAAAGTAAATATTAAAAAACCACCTTTAGCACAAAGAAAGATAGAATTATTAGGATCCAAGGATGTAAAGGTGACCAAGGCAAGCCACAAGGAGAAATATTGAAGCACCATTAATGGAAGATGACTCTTCATCTCCCTATTTTAGAGCTCCATGTTTATTTTCTCAATTTCCTCTTTTGAACCTATAGCATCAGTCTTTTGCACATAAGGCACTCTATTTTACATGATCTAATTTTGAGTTTAAGTGCCACCATAGTAGGGAGGTCTGTTTGACTAGTATTACTAAGTTAAGGGTTGATGATGTCTATGATATTGCACTTGTTACCTTTTAAGGGCAACTAGTTCATTCCTAAGACTTTGCAATAGTGTCTTCACTTTGTGCAATTCATTAAAAGAGATGATGGGTGGAGTAGGTGGGCTCACTATAGTATGGATAGGTGCTAGCATAGGTTTCACAACTAATTGATTAGGGATAGTTTCTATGACAATAGGCATGGGGGGTTTAGGTTCAATTTTGCCTACTTGAATCAAACAATTTTATATGTGTACTTCCATTTCATAAGCATTAGGGATGATCATGCCTCCCATAGATTGAATCATCACTGATATATCACTATTATGAGATTTTAAAAAATATATAAATATAGTGTTAGGAGATGGCTTACATAAAGCTAGGATTCTATCCCAGACCCTTTTGAATCTAAAGCTAAAATCAACTAACATCTCATGTGGGGCTTACTTTATGGTCATAAGCTACTCTATCAAGGACAAGTGATCACTTTGATACTCAAAATTATTGCATAATTCTCCATTGAGTTCATCCTAGCTATGAATTGAGTTTAGTTTCAAGCCTTGGTACCATTTAAGGGATTTTTCTTTAAAAAAGGAAGCAAATAGTCTAACTACAACATTATCTTGAGTCACATGATGCATTAAGCATATATTCGTAATATATTGAATATGCTCTATAGGGGAGGTTGAATTCTCACCCATGAAATAGGAAAATATTTTGAGATCAGACACTAGAATGTCATCATACTACACTAGGCCTAATGGACTACCTCCATTGAAAGGCCAAACACTTAATTCCTTGGCATAACCATGAATGGGATAGGGAATAAACCTTGCCTAAAATATAACCTTCTAAATGGGGGTGTAGACTGGGCTCTTGGTGGAGACTAGATTACATTGCTCCTCCTGATGGGGGATGAAGATAATCTTACTCTCCTTCCTCTAGAAGGCACTAAAAGATTACTAAAAGGGAAATCAGGGCCTCTTGTAGATGGTATTTTCCTTCTTGGCATGTAGGTAAGGGGCTGATATTTATGGACTAGAGATGTTTGGAGTTGTTAGGTACTCTTAGTTTGTGTCTACTACACTTGTTAACTAAATATATCACCATTTCCTTAGCTCCTTATTTGACTATTGGTCCCATCAGGCATGCTAGACACTATTATCATTCAAAATGTGTACTCATGGATGCTTTGTGGCATAAAAGAGATTTTGTTGTGGGGTACTAGGTATGAAGGTCCTATATAGGGAACATGAGGACCCAATGCTAGGCATAGAAGTATTATGGCTCAGCTATGTGTGAGAGCATTAGTTATCTCTTCATAATAATGGGAACATCCCTAAGGCTTGGGACCCTTATGCTCATTGGGATGAGCCTTTGGAGTAGGTTGGATTATTTCTATTCTAAGAACACTTGGTTTAAGACCAATGCATAGGCCTAAAGATTAGAAAGGTAATCTACCTCTAGTATAAACCTAAGATATTTGAAGAAAAAGGAGGGAGAAGGTATGAAATGTTGAAACATAAAGAGGTAATGTGCCCAGAATAGAACAAGTGCTCCTACTACTATAAACAAAATAAAAACCTTTAAGGATAAGACAATATCACACAGCATCCACCAAGGATACTCTAAGTGCATAAGTTTTTTGCATAGAGGTGCTAGAACATAATACAATACTAAGAGAGATGACAAATGGTCCATAGATAGTATCAACATAGACTCGAGTGCACATAAAATATGACCTATAAGTAAGTTTCAAGTTAAATGAGGAGTTTTTGGGAATGGAAAATGGTGAAAGGGGTGAACATTACCCATAATCAAGGATCAATAAATTCAAATATCACATATATCATTAGAATAATAGAAGGAGGTGAACTTAATTCTCATTAGTCTATAATATTTATCCAATACAAGTACTCATAGAGGGAAATTTTAGGATCATAAGGTTTTTAAAATGTGTCAACCCCTTTTACAATGGAAATCTAGGCTTTTATAGAGAACAAGCCTATTTTACAATTAATACACCACTTAGGACCATGGGTTCATCTTTTGATTCTTTTTTAACTCCATTGCCATGCTTTCTAAAGTTTGTCTGATAAATCGGGCCTAGAAATCATAGCAAGAACCTTACATGTATATGGGGAGGAGGAAGATTTCCTTGACAATATTATAGAGTGGCATGAATTTTCATTCTGATGTCTAGTAACCACTTATAAATTCAACTATTCTAGCAATACCTCAAGCTCGTGTGTATTAATGTCCCATTCATTTAAGGATAAGATCACCATGCTTATGAATCTAATAGAGCCATGGTGACATCTTATTTTGGGTGGCTATTTATTGAAGATATAGCTTGGGATGCTCCTCTATTTATTACACACATCTACTTTTGTTTTGAAACTTGGACCTGACTCAACTATAGATGAAAACCAATCTAAGATTATCAGTTTTCCTATAGTTTATATAGATGGAACTTTACTCGATGTTTGGTCCCTTTTACAATAAGTTTCCATCCTTTTGGCTTATATTAGGTCTAAAAATACCTATTTTACCTCTATGGAGCTCTACTATCAATGTTTGGTCCTTATTGTCAATCCTAGTTCAACTTGGGATGCTTGAGCTTAGTTTTATGTATTTTTTGCTAGCTAAAGTCCATTCATTTATTTTTCCTAAGTCAAACTACTCCATCAACCTTATTCAAAAATGTTCTATTTCAGTCCTTTTCATTGGTTCTTGGCAAACTAACTCGAGCTCCATTGACCTTGACCTTTGCTCATACCATAAAATCTCTTTTAATAGGTTAAACACGTGCCATTAGATCTTCTTCCTAAGCTAATGTGCTATTGACACTTGGCACCCACACATTTGGTCCTTAGATCTACTCATCCATCTATTTGCTATCATGTGTACACCACATGTTGGCTTCATATCTTATTGACTCTTTAACTCTTTTTATGTACCATTGATCTACCTTTGTATGCTCAAATGCACTCCATTAGATCTATTTGGACCCTTGACCTACCAGTAACCGCTCATCATTAGATTTGATATAGGTTCTTAATATTTGGACACTTGTCAAGCCTACATTGAATTAGGGGTATTTTAATGGTTTTTTGAATACCAATCACTATTTCATGAGGATTAACTTTGATGTTTGTGAAAACATAATTGGATCTATTAGATCAACTTTGCCAAAATAATTATTCCTTAGCCAAATTTTGGAAACAATTTTATTGAAATAAATCATGCCCTTTTACCTTTTTTTATAACTTTTATCAAGGTCATTTGCCTTACAATATTGTGCTTTGGCCTTTTTGAAATGGCCACTTTCCCCTTGAGATTACAATTCAAGCTTTCTAAAAGTTCCCTTCAGAACTTTTACTTAGGTCCATTTTGTTTGAAAATTACCATTCAAAAAAAGTGTTTGGGACACTTTGCTATGAAAAGTGACCTTTTGAAACTTTTGATTTGGACCTTTTAGCAAAGAAATACCCTTCAAGATTTTTAAATGGACCACTTTAGCTCAAAAAGTCCCTTCAAGCTTTTTTTTGGTACACTTTTTTAGAGAATGATCCTTCAAGCCTTTTATTTTGGACAAAATGTCTAAAACAATTCCTGATACTTAGCCCAAAATACCCAAAACAAATATCTTGAAGGAAATAACACTTAGCCCTTTTTGATGTAGATAATTTTTTTAAAATAAATAGGTCTTTAAAAAATTTGTCTCAGATAAATTATCCAAAAGAATCTATAACACTTAGCCAAAAAGGGTCATGAAAGATTTTAAACTTAGAAAAATAAAATCCTAAAAGAAATATACCAAGTAAGTACTTAATCAAAACAAAGGTTTAATACTTATCTCTTTTGAAAGCCTATAGGCCCATCCAAACTTGTTTAGGAAATTGCTATTTGACCTTCAAATCTCTAAAACTCTGTTCAACTTGTCCATCTGGGCACAAGCTTTGTATGTGGGCCATTTTCAACTTGTCCATCTAGGCACAAGCTTAGTATGTGGGCCAAAAATGGCCAATAGTTTGATAATAACTCACATAATATAGATATAAATTCTACTCATCCTTTAAATATACCTCACATAGAAACCCCAAAATCTTCTCTCATTGTCTTCCTCTCAAACACAAGAAGCAACTAATGATTTAACCACGTCATCTAAGACAACACAATCAAATATAATCATATATCCCACATTAACTAAAACTCAAATGAATACTCCTTACCAACATTAATTTCAATGCACTTATACTACAAACTCAAAGCATTTACTTCAACACTATGCACCTCTATCTAATAAAATTATAATGGGATACAATGAATGAGATCATATATCTGAAATTTCACATCTCCCATCTCAAATCCGTTTCTTAGAACTGATGAGAACTTTTCCTCATCATCATAATAATATAATTCAACTTATATTTGAAATTAATATCCTTCATCCCCCAATTGTGGGGAAAGAAGTTATTTTGTTTAGGTTTGAAGACATAATTCATCAACAATGTGAATAAATGTTTATCCACATTAAGGAAATGGTAGATACTTATCTTTCACTCAAATTACCTTTCTCTTCAATGATTCTCGATGAGATATTGCTTCATGTGGATGATCCTCCATTGTTTATTAGCATCCAAATAGGTTATTTCCAAGTTAAATGTGTATTAATTGATGAAGGTTCAAGCACTTGTGTGGCTTCCCTGTATTTCATTAAAACACCTGAATATTTTTAATTTTTTCTCAAACCTAATCAAATTACATGTCAAGGATATGATAGAAGACAAATTTTTCCTTTAAGGTGTGTTTAAATTCCTATCACAATTCCCCCTATCATAATATGTGTCAAATCCATGATATTTAACTTCCCACTTTATTATAACATTTTACTCAATTGACCTTGGACACACTACATGAGAGAAATATCCTCTTTAGCATGCTAATGTGTTAAGTTTCCCCATAACTATGTTATATACAATATTCAAGGAGACACTAATCCTTGGAATTTTAAATAATTCCAAGAACTATGTGTTTTTAAAATATCTACCCTTGAACCTTTACCTAACATACTTATTAATCAATCTTTTTACCTACCAGTTAACTAATGCAATTTGTGTAACTTGAGTTACATGGGCTGGAGAAACTACTGGTAACCTAAAGAAACTTTTCACTAATTTTCAACCCATGAGTGTAAGCTTGATAGGATGACTTCACTGTATGTGCACACTGAATCTTATAATTTGAATCTTGTTAAACTTATGAAAAAGAGTTACATAAAATAAAGGTGCTTGTAAAAGATTCAAACTTGCAGAAGATAAACTGACTGAATGAAACAATTGAATTAAAATCTTCCTAAGACTATTCCGAGTCACACAAATTAAATGTAATTACTCACATACACACATAAAATATTAATATATAATTATATAAATAAAAAAAATTACTTAATTATATTAATGAGTTGGATATTTACTATAAGTATTCCTGAGGGGGGCCTCCTCTCTCAGCCTTGAGCTTCATTTTTCCTCTTAATAGGAAACACAATTAACTCAAAATGTTATCTCTATTAAATCATATAACAACTAAAGATTTCTACAGTTGATTATAATAACTCTTCCTATTTTTTTTTCTATGTTATACACACTCTTAATCTAAAAACAAATTTCTAGTTCAATTAAACATCTCTACCATAATATATTTCTACCAAAGATGGTGGTTTACATTTATGGCCTAACTAGGAATACAAACAAAACATAGTTATAGTGAGATCATTTGAATACATGAATAGAAAGTTGTTTTCAAGGTTTAAACTATAACCAATAGAATTCATCAAATTTTTCAAGTTATTTACAACCAAATTTGGTTATACATACCTTAATAAAATTGGTCTTGTAGTCAAATCTTACTGTTACAACCTCCAAGAATTGATGGGTAGTGGCAGCCTAGGAAATTTTTAACTTTATTCATCTTTTAACAAACATAGGCTTTCTATAGGTCATTAACTATTATGGAATATTGAACCTATAGTTATATGATCTCCATGTTTCTACTACGTCTTCTCATTGGTTGCAGGATATGTTGACATAGGATCCTTTAGTTGTAGGATGCATTGAATTAGATCTTTCAACTATGGGATATTGACTCATGTTGCTTCAAAAAATACTTCTTTTTTGCCTTTGAACTTTCTCAAATAAATATTATAGGAAATAATTATATAACAAAATATAATCATAATTACTTGAATCACAAAATAAAAGTCTCATTACTTTATGAAATATATTAATATCTATCTATTATGTATTAAACTTGTTCTGAGTAGGAATATACAAGGGATAATCTTAAAACGTACATATTAGGAGAGATTATGGATAAGTAATAGTTGTTCAAAACATGAAATTTTTAGGGCTCATCACACACCCAACTTAATTTTTGCTCATCCTTGAGCAACTATCTATTGCATTTCTATTGTATATACAAATTTGAAGTCTAGTTATTCCCAAGAACTGCAATAATTTTCACCATAAAAGCCCTACTTTTCCTCATACCTATTCCATCTCTTATTTTCATTGTCCTAATCTAATGATTTCTTACCTTCCCAATCTGGTATAGGATACTATAATGGTAGGAGGTTGAAACATAATGGCCAATATATTTGGCCCTTTTTCTTGGGTAATTTTGATATATGTGTTGATTTTGACCAGGGTATCCCTAAATGGGCCAATGCAATTTATGGTCCAGCTAAATTTTATCAAATCATTTCGAGTTAAAATACCAATTTTATACCTAAGTACTCTAGATTTCTCTTTCATATCAAATCTCTTGCACAAGATGCATGCATTTTTTATTTTTTATCAGTGACATCCAAAATGGGATAACATATCTAATGCATCTGACATTGAATTCTAATTCCAATCAATAACAAGGCATTCTAATCAATTTGAGTAATTTGTGCACACAGTGCTTAATCATGCTTAAGAGATAATTAATACAAATCAAGGCATAATTAATAATTCCATGAAAACTTGTTGAATAATTTATTTTTGGAAATGAATATTGAATATCTGCATCATCAAGTGACTTCATTTCTTGGAAAGATATCCCTAGGCCATAAATTCCATAAATATTAGGATTCATGCCCTCCATGCCTCATCAATGCCTTCCATGATGCCCTCCATGCCTCTTAATTTCCCCTTCTTCTAATGTCATAATGAGGATAATTATAAACATAATTCCAAAAATTGAATTAATCCTCAACCACACATCTCAATCTTAGTATGGATGGTTCAGGTTGATTTTGATCAATCTCAAAAATATATAAATAAGAGGCCTTTCCACATCAATTCTAAGCTTAATTTGTGCAAAGTTATAATTCAGGATTAGTTCCACAAGATTTGTGAAACTAGTGTTACCATGCCAAAGTGATTCTAAGACAAGCCAAGCCATAAGCCAAAGGTGCCAAGGAGAAGAGGAGATAGCCAAGCCTATTTTGATGAAGACTTCATGAACACAACTGAGCAAGCCACTAAAAAAAGCATTTTGCAGCATCTAAGGAAGGTAAAAGAAAGTTTATTTTGCATTTTAGTTGTGTGTTTTATTCATGTTTGTTAACTAAGCTCTCCCTAGTGTCTAGGCCTTGAGATGTTATGCTAGTTAGTGTGTTTATTTCATTTTGTTCATTTTGAAACTAACACCATACTAACCATCCTCTCTTGAGTCAAATTCCTAGTTCATATATGGCATGCCTAGTGGGACAAGATGCATCCCACACATGAAGAAAATCATTCTACAATTTTAAAATCTTCATTTGGATCATTAAAACTCTTGCAATTTGATTTTTTAACTTTATTTTGCTATTTCTCTTTGTCACAGGTTTACACAATAACCGACACTAGTTATTAAAACCATCATCAATTGGCATAGCCATCATCAGTCACTATTGGTATAATCGATGTCAATTAGATAACTATCATTGATTAGCTAGTGTAACCATCATTGGTTATTTGATCGATGTCAGTCAATGTGTTTTTCTTAAAACACAAACTTGACAATTCTTTTTTTAAAGTTCATTATTTCAAACCTAAAAGAGCTTCAAGGCTAAAGGACATGCTAAAAATTTTGTTGTAGGACCAAGCTTGACATTTGCTAAAAAAATGTTTTATATCACCTTTTACATGCTTAAAATTTAATTAGGAACCTTGTTTTGGTGTTTAACAAAAAATTTAGATGTTTATGGTGAATGTTTTCAAAGTTTATAACCAAGACCAAGGGATTAAATGAACACCACCTCATTTTCTATTTGGGCTTAAAAATGAACTCACCTTTTCAAGATTTTTGTATTCACTTAGTTGTTTAAATTAAATTTATTTATGTCAAAAAGAGGGATGTTGCATGTATGCTCTTCCATTTGTCCCCTTTAAGGAACCCTTGAAATCAAAAGTGTCATTCCTATTGCAAATAACCTAGTCCAAGGCTTAGAAAGAATGTTGTCTAAAATCACTCCCCAAAAACTCATCAAAGTTTAGGAAACCTTGAAAATGACCCTAAATTCTTTCTTTTTATGTCTTTCATTTCATTGCATCTTGGCTTGCAAGGGGGACATCATTACCTCCCATGAGTTATTTAGGGAAGCTTTAACTTGGGGTTTCATCTCTCAGCATTAACTTCACTTACTCCTTCTGAGTTACACATGAGATGTATCTATATTTGGACATCACACTACACTGAGTGAACAACAAGATGTAGTGGTTTTAAAAAGGACTAAACCTTTTTACAATTAGCCAATGCTATGGTCACCCAATTTTTGTGCTTTTTTTTTGCATTGTTTGATGTGAAAGTCATTATATAATTGATTCCCCTAGAAATGTTCAAATCTTGATAGTTTAGTCAACCCCACATTAACATACCCTTGCTAGGAATTAGATGATTATACTTAGTGTATTTTGGTCATTTTTGCTTGGTATGTTTTGAGACTAAAACTTGTTTGTTTATTCATAAGCCATGTCAAAACAATGCATTTAAGTCAAGGAGGGTAGTTTTATGCTGCCCAAAACATGTTAAAAATATTTTACCTTTTAATTCTATGAAACATAACATAGATCACATCATTCGAGTATGCTTACGTTGTTAGGCTGCTAAATTTGTTTTAAGACTTTTTTTAGCTTGTATCAAAAACCATTTGTTTCAAACCATTTTGTGTATATAATTTGGACCTTTGTCTTGTGCCGTCATGCTATCCAATCTTATTTAGTTTTTTTGGTCAAATCCTAGTTTTCAACATGGATTTTTCAATTAACCTTGTCAAGTTTGGATTCAAACATTGATTGATTTTTGTTTAGGCCTTAATTCATGGGGCTAATACATAGATATTTCTCTTTTGGGTTGCATAGCTTTGGTTAATCAATTACTCAAATTTGAAAAATATTGATGGTTTGTTTGTTCATAACCTATCCTTCTCATTTTTTGTGCCTTTATTTGAGAAAACATAGTCTTTCTTCAAAGAGCCTTTTGTCTTATGCCTTATGCCAACTGATCATGTTTATGTTTGATCCTATGTGCCAGGTCTATGTCAGAGTTGTTTATAAACTTGTTAGATTAAATAAAATCACATTAAACTTTGTTTCAAGTCTATATTTTGATGCCATTTGGCTAAAAGTCCTAGCACATGCCTGTTTGTTTGAGCTTAACTTTTAACTCTGTGTTTGGACAAAAGACCTAGTAACTCAAATTTTCCCTTTCCTAATTTTGACCTTGTTTGGAATAATTTGACCTAGACCTTTGACATGTTGATTTTTATTCATATGCTTGAACATTTTATGCCTATGACATTTGAAATTAGACATCTAATATTAGACTATTTTATGCCAAGTTTTAGCACCAACCATTTTGGAGATACATCTCCACCTTTAGACCACATTGGAGATAAATTTCCACCCTTTCAACCAAGTTTAGACCAAGTTTGAACCATTTGTCATTTAGATATAGTTTTTTTGGAGTTTTTAGAACTCTAAGCCTTTTTATTTTTGGATCTTTCATCATTTATGTAGATATGTCTAGCTACACCTATGGTGGAGTCACCTACAATTCAACTTATGATAAAATGGTTGCACAAAATGAATTTTATGGATTTAGTCAAGACCCCAACAATGACAATATGGTTTGTGAGATAGATTTCTATCCACCTCATAATAATTATTCATGGGAAAAAATTAATGAACCAACTCGCGATCCAACTCAAGACTTGGATTGGTATGAATAGGCTTGTGAGGAGGACTTTAAAGACCCAACTATAGATAATATTATTTGGGATACAAATCCTTACCCTCTTTTCAATAATTAGTACATGGAACATAGTCAAGAACCAACTTATGAGCCAAGTCACAATTGGGATGATATGGTTTATGAGGAAGACTTGGATGCTTTAGATTATGTGAGTAATTAGGCTCCACCACTTCATACCATTTCTATTCTAGGACCACAATGCCACACCATTCCCATACCAAGACCTCACCCTTTGGCTTGTGTGAGAAATCAAGCTCCACAACACCCCTTCATCATCCTAAGACCTAGTCCTTTGGCTTTTGTGGGAAATCAAGCCCCACAACACCCTACGATTATCATCTCATGACTTTATCTTTTATCTCATGTGAGCAATCATTTTCCCCAATGCCCTACCATTATCCAACCATGAGCCATTCCTCATCTAGTACCAATCCCATCCAAACCTCAACTAATCCAATCCTTTAAAGACCAAGCTATGTTCAAAATTGGTATTTTTCAACTCATTAGAAACTAAGGCCAAGACAACCAACCAATTCAAGATGTTTTTTTTGAACCAACCACTTATGATAAGTCAACCTATGATGAATGACCTATTGATCCTATACTAGTTATCAAGGAGTCTCACACTGATGAGTTAGTCTTTATCAAGTCACTTTTTAATGATTATAGCCACCTTTGGGAAACTCATTACCTTAACCATGTTTCTATGTTTCAAGAGTCTCCTATTGATAATCCAGTCTCTAAAGAGTTATCTCTTGACCTTTTTCCCATCCTAGAGGAGTCCCACTCTAACAAACTAGTTTTTATGGAGCCCATCATGCCATTATAGGTTGTTACTTATCCAATACTAAACATTCAACAAGACATCATTATAAAAGAGTACCCATTAGATGAATAATCAAAGTTAGAGTCAGGTTCTATTCTTGAACTGAAATTAGATTTAGCATCAGAATCATAATCAACATCAGTCTCAACATTGGATTTAGAGTCCCTTGAGTTAGAATCAGATTCAAAAAAAGAATATGTTTGTGGCTATTACAACATTGGTTATGCATGCCTTACAGATTAGTTTGAATACATTTGTGATCCTTCTAAAATTTTTGAGGATGAGTACTTCAACTACAACACAAGTTATCCTAGTATATTATATGAGGATTGTGTAGACTCTCCCCATTCCATTACCATTCTATAGGCCATTACCATCAACCAAAATAGCCTTATCATTGATGTTCCATCTCTCAAGAGTGTCGATTGGGATCAATAGAATCACACTTTGTTAAACTACATCCATGGAGACATAGCAGTTGAATAAGGGCAAGGAGGCTAAGACCACATTCATATAGAATAACACTCTCCTAGTGAAACCTTTTCAGAGGTGTTAGGGGATAATCAAAGTCAAAACTCAACATATTCTAGCAAAACTTTTTTAGAAGCACTAGAAGACAATAAAAGTCAAAATTTAACATTCCTTAGTGAAACCTTTTCGAAAGTGCTATGGGAAAATCAAGACTTCATTGGTGAAAACCTCATTGAGGCACTAATAGTTATGCACAAAATTTCTTCACTACTTGATGAATATAAAATCAAAGATCAAATAAAAATAGCTTCCAATCTACATCCTAATTAGATGGTAGCTACTCCCAAGATAAAAGAAAAAAAAAATTGGTCTTATTGAGAGAACAAGTCTTTGGCCTTGCCACAACTAAAGTTATGTTGAATCTGGCATCAACAACATTACATGTGACTAAACATCATGATCTGCATTTGTTTCCTAACCATTTCACATTCTATTATCATTTACCATTCCATTTCATAATCAAACCTACCTTCCAATATTTTTCCTTGTTTACCATCCACAGCCACACTTTCCTTTGTAGAGGCTACAAAGATGCCTTATCTTAATGCTTGAAGGAAATAGAATCAATGACCAAGGAAGAACACAACAACATTCTCAACATCCAAATTTATAGCCATTTCTTGACAAAGAAACTATTCAAATGAGGTGTGGGATATCAATTAACATGATCGAGTATTCTATTTGTATCATTTATAGATTAGGACATGCATCTCCCCATCATCAAGAACAATAGAATCAAAAACCATACCCAAGCCAAAAACATGTACCATACTATTTTGCATTGCCATGCCATTATAGTTGTTACATATCCATTTGCCATTGTCAAATATTCCTACCATTTACCCCATCACCTGGGAGCAACCCTCTTACCATTTTATCCATCCTATCATTCCATTCCTATCTAGACCAAAGCCTATTTTTAGTCATCCTACCTAATCCTATTTTGATCTTGGTTATTTTGGTTCTTCTCACACTTTTTGTGAGAGGATTCTAATCAAGTTTCAACAATCGATCCAATATGTGTTTTAATGATAGTCTATGAAAGTAGTGTGATAATTAATTTGGAAAGATATCTTTCATCCTATCAAGTTTATCTTTGTGAGTCTGATTATAACCACCTTTGATAAAATTAGTGTCTCACCAATCTTGCTATTAATTATAACTACCTATGGGAAAATTAGTATCATTGACCTATTCTATTGTATCCTAGTTATAACCACCTATGGGAAAACTAGGTAAAACATTTATTAATCATGCATTGCTACATCACCTTTCCATTATTGTTTTCATTTGACTGGCTATTTGCTAGATTTAAGAACTTGTTGGGACCTAGTTGGTTTTTCCCTGCCTTTTGTGTGGATGGAATTACTGACTTGAGGTCATTTTAGGACTATGTAGGTCATGCTAAATTCATGTTGAGGTCACCTCAATCCCCCTTTCCATACACTCTAGCCATTTTGTGAGCAACCTAAGCTAAAATATCTCACCATTTTGTGAGTAGGTATCTTTTCATTCTCTAATGAGTTAAGATACCTTAAAATGCCAAAAAATTCAAATATTTCAAAAATCTAAAAATATTTGTCCTATCTAAGCCTAGTTAGTTATCCTTGATCCACCTTACTATGGAATTATCATTGTTAGGATGATATATTTTGATTTTATTTTCAAACTTTCATTTATTTATTTATCTTAGGTTATTTGTTTATCTATTTTTCTATTTATTTGTTTGTTTATTCATTTGATTGTTTGTTTGTTTTCAACACTATTTCCTCAACTCAATATATATGTGTTCATTGGGTGATTACTTGAGTACATTATTATTTATTCCATCTATATTCCTACATCAACATTATCATCATGGTTTTTATCATTAGTGCATTGTTTTTGAGTGATTATTAGATATTGAGAGTCAATCTTTATGCATATTTTAGGATAGTCTTCATGGTGTTCTATCATGAAGCCTACCATGACATGCTAAAAAAAATTAGATTCAAGAATGCTTAAAATAAATGGAGCCACATAATTTTCTATTTGGCACTTGGCAAATCTATCCCACCCACCTTGATCAATATAACTCATTTGACCATTCTAGTTCTATCATTGTTAATCAAGATGAGCATCTCCTCATTTGGCAAGTATAACTGAATCATTCACACTGATCAATATTATTCCTCCATCCATCTCTATCATCACTTTTCACCCACTCATCTTTAATCTATATTCCAGGTTATATCCTTGAGTTATGTTTGCTAATTAGCCCTAACTAGGGCACAACCATCAATTTTAGCCAATCCAAGTCATCTTCATGATTATAACTGCCTATGGGCAAATCATTATTTTGAATTTTATTCCTAATTATAACCACTTTTGTGAAAATTAGTATCATTTTTACATTAATACATGCAAGCATTTTCTCATTTGGATTAAACTTAACCATGGGATAATTTCCACCTTTCTTTTTATTTCTTTTCGAGGGACTATCCATCAATAAATGTGATGGCCACTCCCTCAAGGGGGCATCATTATAGGCTTCTCAAAAGAATTTGGAGCTTTGTTCTTCAACCATCATCTTGGTTTTGGCATACATGCCATCTCTCATTATTTGAGAAGACATTGTTTTGCCTATGGTTTGTAACATCTTCCCAAACATGGGCAAATTGTAAACACCTAAATGTGGCCACAAATAACCTCCAACTAGGCTTTTGACCAATTTCCACCCAAAGTGTAAAATTTGGCCTAAAAACACTAAAACATGCTAAATGATGTGAAAATGACATATTCAAGTGTTGATTTTGGCTAGGGTATCCCTAAATTGGGCAATGCAATTTATGGGTTAGTTAACTTTGATCAGATCATTCTAAGTTAAAATACTAATTTTACACCTAGGTACTCTAGATTGCTCTTTCCTATCAAATCTCTTGCATAAGATGCATGCCTTTTTTATTTATTATCAATAAAATCCAAAATGAGATAATAGATCCAACACATCTAACATTGACTTCCAATTCTAATCTAGTCAAATTTTGGACCAATAACAAGGCATTATGATCAATTTGAGTAATTTATGCACAAAGTTCTTAATCATGATTAAGAGCTAATTAATCCAAATCAAGGAATAATTAATTATTACATGGAAAATTGTTAAATAATTTATTTTTGGAAATGAATATTGAATATCTGCATCATGAGGTGACCTCATTTCTTTGGAAGACATCCCTATTCCATAAATGCCACAAATATCAAGATCCATGCCATCCATGTCTTATTAATGCCTTCCATGATGCCCTCCATACCTCTTAATTTCCACTTCTTCCAATGTCATGATGAGGATAAATATAAACTTAAATCCAAAAATTGAATTAATCCTCAACCACACATCTCAATCTTAAGATGGATGGTTTAGGTTGATTTTGATCAATCTCAAAAATCTATAAATATAAGGCCTTACCACATCATTTCTAATCTTAATTTGTGCAAAGTTATAATGCAAGATTGGTTCCAAAATTTTCATGAAACTAGTGTTACCATGCCAAATTGATTCTAATCCAAGCCAAGCCATAATCCAAAGGTGCCAAGGAGAAGAGGAGATACCCAAGCCTATTTTTATGAAGACTTCATGAACACAAGCCAAGCAAGCCACTACAATAAGAATTTTAGAGCATCTAAGGAAGGTAAAAGAAAGTTTATTTTTCATTTTATTTGTCTTTTTATTCATGTTTGTTAACTAAGCTCTCCCTAGTGTCTAAGCCTTGAGATTTTATGCTATTTAGTGTATTTTTTTCATTTTGTTTTCATTTTGAAACTAACACCATACTAACCATCCTCTCTTGAGTCAAATTCCTAGTTCATAGAGGCAAATGCTTTGGCTATAGGTTGGTCATGGACCACTGGTGTTTTTTGTTCATGTGATATAAGTTGGGTCTCAATAATGGCAACTAGATCATGTATCTACAATGTTATTACTACTCATGTATTCAACCCATGGCTTCCCTACTTTTTTTATTTCTTCCTTAATAGCTCAATTTCTTGGAATGCTAAATCCAAAGTTTGGAATTGTTGTTATATGGATGCTACAGGTGTTACATCCTTATATTATTTTTTCATAGCTTCATGCCCTTTATCTTGTTGTTCTCCCCTATCTTATTCACCATTTAAATGTCTTTTTTCCTTGATTAAGTATTGCCCATCATTTCTCTTTGTATCTTCTAATCTATATGAGGTATAAGGTACTTCATTAATAGATAATGGGATATTAGCTTCTTTAGAGGACTCTTCACTAATTTGAATTACATAATGGGTTATGGATGTTGGATTTTTATACCATTTTCATTTCAACATATGGGATCTCCTTATATAGACTTGTGTTTCCTTGGCTTTTTTAAGAGCTCTAGGTTTTAGAGGAACTTCCTCCCCTAACTCATATAATGAATAATATTGAAGGATTAATTTTATTTTACTCCTTATAGTCTCCTTGCCTCCTAAATATTATTTTGTAGGTTATTGTATGGCTACAAGTTCTTATGTGGATGTAGGTTATTATGTGACTATAGTTTATTGTGCAAGGGGTATTTCCATATCTATTTTTGGGGTTATATCTTCCCTTTCTTCTTCTTGAATTTTTTATCATCCTCTACTTATTCCTCAAACTCTTCATCTGCTTCTTCTTTAAATTCTTATTCTACTTCCTCTTTAATCCATTCTTCTACTTCCTCCTCAGACTCTTCTTCTTCTTCCATTTCTTCTTATTCAAATTCTTACCTTCTTCTTCATTTTATTCTATTGAAAGTAATTGAAAAAAATATTGCTAACTTAGGTTGGGTCTATTTCTATTGAGGCAATCTTGGACTGTTAGTTGAATTAGACAATGAAGGGTAAGTAATGTCAGATTACCCTTTTGGGGTTGTACAACCATTCTTCTTATCATGTTAAAAATAAAATTAGGCACATTTATCCTAATACCATGCCTCAAATGATTCAATTACTTAAAGTGAGTTATATACAACATAGAATATCTTCCTTCATAGGTAAAATATCTTACAATAAAAATAGTTATTCTAGCCCATACCTAGGGTAATGATATCCAGTTGGTGCCTTGATTGGAAGATGTTACATGCTCATTTCTTTGGAAAAAGATTTGCCTTTCTACCATTGCATACAAAATTTATTTCTATAAATCTCTATCATGGGGTAACCCAATTACACTACTGATGAGTGTCTCTATTATCTTAATTTGTAGACCATTTACAATATCCAAATTGTTATCTAGTGAACTGGGGAATTCCTCAACTATACTCTGGTCAAAACTAGTTATTTTTTCAAAATATGTCAACCACCCTACATTTTGAAATATTACCATGACATCTAGATATTATAGCATAGGTTTAAGGATTATAGGTTCATTTCTTAAACAATTTCCACCCATGATTATTGATTCATAATAAGTAAGCCACTAAATTCTAATTTTGGCAAATGGAAATGTCAATTTAACTATTAGATTTGGGAAGGAAAAAATGATAGTGTAGGGTTTTAGGAATGTTAAGATCAATTCTTGAATTTTTAGGCATTAAATATTGGCATCCCATAGCTTGATGTGGTTTTTGCTAGATTGGCTTCGTCATTATGTAAATTTCCCCTAACTATCATATCACTCGTCTATTGACCAAATTTGACCCTCTAAGTCAAATTAGGACCCCTATAGGTAAAAACTTGATTTTTATGTGTTTTAGGGGTCTAATATATGTCTTAAGGTGTATTATATGTATTTTAGTGTGATTTCATGTTATATTAGCCTTGGTCATTAGTCATTTTAGCCCTTGTATCATTTTGAGTCATTTCAAGGTCAAAATAAGGCATTAAATGAGTTATACAACCTCCTTCAAAAATGTAAAGGTTAAAAAGGTGATGTCACATTAAATGTTTCATATTATACCTTAATCAATTTTTCATAACTGAAATTGATAGGTTCTTTAGAATAAAGAGTAGTTTTTTTGGAAAAGAGAAGAGTTTGGCACTTGGACGACCCATTTGGGAAGATGAAACATGGGAGAAGGCCATGGAATGTCTCTCCAACTTCCTTAAGATCAATTACATGTTTTAAATTCTATATAAGTTCCATTTTCAAGATAAAACCATTATCTTCCTTCTTCACCCTTCTAGACACACAAAACTAGTTAGTAGGTTTGTACTTGGTATAGCCATCAGGGAAGGTTCTATGTCAAACACCTTTGGGAGGTGAAATCATACTTAGAGAGATTAATTTCCATAAAAAGAGTTAAAAATAATGGTGGCCTTTTATTTATGAACCATCCTCATAAATTTGATTATGTTTTTTTCTTGGCAATCTTTGCACCCTATATGTTTTACCTTGGTTTGGACAAGTATGTAGAATTCACTTGTTCATGTTGTTTCTAGATGATTTTGAATCCTCCTAAAATGATCCCCATAATTGGTTTAGTTTTTTAAATTATTTTTATATACAAATTATCTCATATTACAAGAGAAGGTGCTATTTTATGTTGTAGGTAGGTTTCCACCATTTTCCATGTCTTCCAGCTTTGATAGCAGTTTTAGAGGGTGGAGATAGGTTCATTATTATGTTTTATTGTCCTTATTAGATGTATAAACTTGTAATATCATCCTCTAAGCAATGTTTCATGGGATTTTAATCATAAATGTAGACACCAAAAATCTATACACTGATCCAGAATGTCAAAATACCCCTGGACTGCCTTGGGACCCTCTTGGGACCATTTAACCCTTCAACCCTTGACAAACATAACCCAAAGGTAGTTTAACTTAACCATATCAAACTTTTTGGGAATTTTTACCCTTTAGCACTCAACCCCTGATGGTCAAGTTGACTGTTGATGGTCATCCTGACTATTGATGGTCAGGGTGTACCTCCTTAATAACTAATATGCAAGTCACCTGCCTTGATTTTCTAAAAATAGCCTATCTAATTCTACTTACAAACCATTACAAAGACAAGTTAATTTTGGGAATCCTAGTTCATGTGTTGTTACAACTCTCTTGCCATGCCTATAAGAGAGAGGAGCAAAGAGGTGAAAACCCATCTATAGACATCTAGAAATATATAATTGTTGTCAAGAGCTTGTGCATCTAGGAGTTCCATTCTTTTAGGTCAATCATTATTGGAAATCCAAAAATCCAATTATCATATCAAAGAGCCAATTTATCATTGCCTCTCCACCAAGCTCTCAAGCACCGTTACTCTATTAAAATTGAGCTAGATTCTACCAATAGGTAAACCACCTTAACCATCCACCCAATCAATTTATAGTAAAAAAATTACTTGTTTTTCAGTATTCATCTACTTTATCTCCATTGCATAATCAACCCAGACCTTACCCATCTCTTAGAATACATCTTTTAGATCTCATCAATGAACCAAATTACCAACCCAGATCCTCACACAATAATTATTGATGTTTATCTCAACTATTGATGGTCTATCTAACCACTGATAGTTACCTTAACCACCGACAGTCATCCCAACTACCAATGATCACTATGGCACTAAAAACTAGTAACCTCTTTTAACCTATCTAGACCCAATCAAACTTTATTTTATATGTTCTTTCCTATTCATAAACCCTTTTCTAATTTTTTGAAGCAAACCCTAACCCTCTAGCACTAGTATTAATTATTTTGGCACTAATTTAGTCATTTTTAGTCTACTTAAGCAAGCATTATTGTATTCAATTTTAGCACCTTTTGATTCATTGATGAGAGTACCTTTATTTTCTATTTATAAGCTTAATTGTTTAAAACATATGTATTTACATCCCCTAAGAAAGTTCTTGCCTCTAGGATCTAGATATCGCTAGGTAATCCACTCAACTATCTATCTAACAAATAAGTTTGTTTTAGTGTTTTATTATTTGTAGGTCATCCTCCCAAGCCAAAGATAAGCTCTTCACAATCTTTTGATTTCAATGTGTGCACTATCAATCAAGTTTTTCAACCATACCCATAATTAGTTTCTTCTTTTCCCTCTTTCCAATAATAAGCAATAAATTCATTGAAACATTTTGGCATGGCTAGTGGGACCCTTGTGCCTTTACTTGGGTTCTTATTTGCTTAAATTATCTCTTTATTGTTTACTCATTAATGAAATAAAAAATTTATTTTGGACTTAAAATTAATTGTATACATCGATTGCTTGAAAGTTTAATTCACATAGTTTAACTTAAATGCAAAGTAATCTATCATAGCTTCACTCCTTATTTCACACTCAAACTAAACCACTTTCACCAATTAAACATCAAACAAACTTGAGACAAGTCCTGACTAGGATTTTATCACCTAATGATAACCTTACCCTTTCCTAATGATCCTATTTGGAAGTCATTATCAAAAGGAGGACCAACTCAGCGCTCTGGTTGAGTATAATCTCTGGATATCAATATATTTTGGTTAAGCACCTGACACCCTTATCACTGTGGTGTGTGAAGTGATGAGGTAGGCCCCAATACCAAGCCACATATTAATTCCAATATATATTATTTTTGACTGCCTAAACACAACCTAAAACCAACCATATCCTTCCTTTTTAGTACTCAATCTATAAACCAATTTTAGTCACACATATTATTAAGGCATAAGCCAAAAGCAATATTACTTAAACTCTAGGGTTTAATGCATCTTTAAAGTTCAATTTGATTCCTTTTACCTTTTATTGAATTATATTTGTTTAATTAGTGAGGATATTTTTTATTTTTATCTACCTTTTATCATATGGTTCTCACTTACCAAGCTTGAAGAGACCTTGTAGAGCAAAACCCATCACCAAGTCAACCTACCTCTTCTACCTCCTCATCCATAGACTACATTTCCAAACTAGCAAACTATCCTCACCCCTCAAAAATTCCTTCCTTCCCTTGGGAGGTTCCTTAAAGAGATGTGGATTTTGTTTCTTTCTTAGATAACAATCCTATAGCTATCAACATTACCTTATAACCATGTCTTACCATATCTCAACTTTGGCTCCATCCATCAATCCACCTTATAGCATGCCTCTCCATATAATAGGGGCTACCTATATTTCCATAGTTACAACCAAACCATTAACTACCCAAACTTCCTCATCAACCTTTAACCCCTTCAAAACTACCATAGAGAACTAACCAACCCAAACCACCACTGCCCTTATACCTCTCACTTCTAACAACCACTCCTCAACTATAGGAGTGTCTACCTCTAGAAATACCAACATTCCTTTAGCTACCTTCAAACAATCAACCACCACGCCACTTAAAAGCTTTATGATGTCCATACCCTCTACCTTACCACCAATTAGCACAAGGGTCACCACCCTTCTATTGATCACCAACCCAACTACCACTCCCATCTAATAAGCATCCCTTGAACCAACCTTTAGATACATCCCTAATCTAAAAGGACATATACCAACTACCTCTACCTATATTTATGCATATTCTACCCAACCATTGACATCTACTTACCCATATGTGGCAGCCTCCCAACCTTTTACCCACTTTTCATATGTCTCCCAACTACTGTAGTAATATACATCTTATAATCCTTTAGGGGAATAACCCTAAATAGACCCAATAAATATTTTTATGGATAATATGACCACCTTAGAGTCATCCATTTCATGTGCTCACAAATGACTAAATCTGTAATGAGCCTATCCATCCATTTATACCTATCAATCTCAATGGGAACTTCCCAAGTTCTCTAAATTTCAAAGTAAGGAGGATCCCCAACAACACCTTCGGGAATTTAGGCATGTTTGATATCCCATCACTTATGATGATTCCCTTATTCTCTTCACCTTCCCCATGTCTCTATCCAGTTCAAATTTAGATTGGTATAGTACCTTACCCAAACATTCCATTATCTCCTTCACCCAACTAGCTCAAACCTTCTTAGACCACTTTTTGATCAATATCTCCAAGAAATTTTCTATCACCAACCTATATTGAGGATGAGTCCATTTCTAATTTTGTGTCTTATTGGAGGATCCTAATCAACTATTTATCCTTCTCCCTACCTCAACTTGAACTTGTAGAGCTCTTTGCTCAAGCATGTGCCAAGTATATCTCCTCTACCTTGTGTGTCCAAAGCTTTAAAACCTTTGATGAATATTTTACCATGGCATGTAAGTTGGAAAACTGAGCCATTGACGAAGGGAATCTTGAGATCAAAAATAGAAACTCAACCTAAAAAACAATAAGGCTTCTTCCTCCAAGTCAAGAAACCAGCCCAGTACCAACACCAAGAATAAGGGAACCATGAATGTGATTATATTGAAATCTTCTCTTCCACCTCCCATTAACCAATCCAATTCCTCTAGTTCCTCAATGTAAAAACCAAGGAATTAAACCTAAAACAACAAAAACAAATTCACTCCATTTGGAGAATCTTATGCTTCCATCTTAGAGAAGTTATTAAAAACCAATATCATTCAACTTCCTCCTATCAAAACACCCTAGTAACTTGACTCTTCTCATCCTATGCCCAGTTGGTATAATGAGAATGATTTATGTGCCTTCTATTGACTGATAGGATATGATGCCAGTAGGTGAAACACCTTTAAGAGCCTTATCTAATCCCTCATTGACAAGGGGTAGATTACATTCAATAACCCCAATGCACCATCAAACTAAGCCTTTGTGATATTCAGGTAACCTTTCTTGAACCATGCTCCTACTAAGAATGATATCAAAAATGTCGAGTCCTCTCATGACAGCCACATAGTTAACATGGTTCTTAACATACTTGTTGATAAAGAGCCTATTTACCAACCCATTTATCTCTCACCCTCTCTGATTATTGAGGTAGTAGAGTTACCTTCCCTTCCTTTAGATACCCAAACTAAGGAAACACCATCTTATCCCCCTCCACTTATTGTGGTAGTGGAGCCACTAGCCACCCTTTTAGCTAATATATTGGAATAACAAACCATCACCACCCTATCTTTACCTTCAACTACCAAACAACCTACTCCCCCTTCAAAAATCACTTGAAGGAGGAATCCTCCATACCTAATCCTCCTAAATAGGAACCACCTATCTCAACCTCACATCCTTTTATTGAGGAAGAGGATAAGGTTACCATCCCTATGTCTCCAGCTAAGGAGTTATCTTTTAAATCCACCACTCAAGTAATCAAACCAACCTATAAACCCTTCTCTAGGATACTGTAGAAATTATACTTTATCTCCAATCCTAACATGGATCAAGCCACCTTTAGGTATTAATTAGGTCTCCCTTACATTACCCAATCGAAACCTCCAACCCTTTCTCGATCAAACCAACCCACCACTTTCACTATCTAGACTTCTACCTTATCAACCACATCCATTAAAACTCTTACCAATTCAACAAACCCTCAACTACCCATGACACCTAAACCCTAAGCAACTAAAACATACTCTCAAACTAAGCTAACCAAGCTGATCAAGAACTTTGATATCCTCCCTACATCAAACCTTAGTAACCCATCTATGAAAATGGACCTAACCCCTTCAATCCCACCAACCAAACATTAGATCAATGTAACCAAAGAGGTAAAACCACACAAAGGCCATAAAGGTAAATTTTTTCCTCCTTCAACCTTGCCTTCTATCTTGGGACCTCATCCCTTTACCTTGAGTAAGAGGCCCATCCTCTCTACTAAAACCTCACCACCTATCTTGGTTACAATTTTGTAGTTGCTTTCTAACACACCTTTTTCACCACACCAATAATACCTAAGCTAAATACCTTGAAATATTCCACATCTATCTCATCAACCTCCTTTCCCAAATCAATGCCATCAACCAAGTTCATCACCCTACATAAAACATCTATCACCAAACCTAGCTCTAAACATACTCCTAATTTAACCATTAAAGCAAACACCACTAAAAATTTACCAATTTTGACCAAATATTATTTGACCATTCTCTATAGGTTATTACAAGACTCTTGTTTAGCCTTACCTCACATCAGACCCTTTAACCCTCTAGCTTCTAAACTTATTTGGTAAAATTACCACCACATGTCATCTTATCATAAGATACCCAACCATGATACAGAGAACCACAAAGCTCTCCAAACCATCATCCACTAGATTTACAATGAGGATGATTTACTAACAAATGAACCTCCTATAGAACCCATACCAATCCAACCATCAACCATACCTACCCAACACTTACCTACTCCTCCAATCTCACCTAAGAGTGAAGCTAAATCTAATAATCCTCCAACTCAACCTCTCCTTATATCCATACTATCAATGTGGTCACAAGAGCACAAAAAAAGGATAAGGGGAAGGCTAAGGTGTCTATTCCTTAGACATACCCCTTATCAAACTCCCAACCAACCTACACCTAACCATCTCCATGTTTTACCAAACCCAAGGTGTCTATCTTAGGTGTTTCCTAATCTAACCCCTCAGAATCCATTAGGAGAGTTATCCTCAAAAAAATCATCAAACCCTAGCCAAGATGAGCTTTTATGAGTTAATATCTACCTCTCCCCACCACCACTAAGTGCTAATAAAGGATTTACAATCCATTTAGGTTCAACCCAAGGACCCCCAACCTCTAGCCACCTTTGTCGGTGCTCTTCAAATTTCCAACCTTGTTACCTTCAAGGATTCAAAAATAACATCCATCCATCTTGAGGACCCAAATCCTCCTCTCTTTATCACTACCAACATCAAACAAACCCACATCAAATTGGTCATGATTAATGGGGGAGCTAGCATAAATATCATGCCTACAACCAACTCAACCTACCAAATAATGTTATGTTTGAATCCTCAATCATCCTTCATTCCATCAATGATATCATAGCCACTACCTTGAGAACTATCATCCTTCATATCTATGTAGGACCCCACATGCTTCCCAAATTTTTTTATGTTGTATAAAGTTAATTCAAAGACAATATCTTTTTGGGATGACCTTAGATTCACTCCATGGGTTGTGTTCCCTCTACCTTCCACCATTTTATTGAGTTTAAACATAAAGGCTAGGTCATCACCATCCATGTTAACCCAAGTCCTTTCTCAACATGCAATATGACCTATCACCCTATTGATGTCCTCATACCCCCATCTATAACACCCTCAATAGCTAAAACCCAACCTTAAACCACCAAAGAAAATACCATTTCCCTTTCCACCAATGAGGCATTAACTAGTTATTCCATCCATTTAGACTAAATCCCCACCATCAACCCTTTGGAATTAAATTTTCATCACCTTTTGCTAGGGGAGTATTGCATTTTGGCTCTTGATGCTTTCCCTACTCCTCATGAGTATAGGCAACTTACTAATTAGCTAGGATATGACCCCAATGTCAAAACTATCATTCCCTTTAGACTTCCCAACTATCAAACCCACTTTGTCTATGGGGGACTTGACAAACCCCTTTGTGCTTCCACCACCTCTCTCTCCCCTAGGACATTTACTACCAATTTTTCTTACCTAGACAAATTGAGATTCACCAAGACATACCTCCATTAGTGTGCCAAGAAAGGCTTTGGTCTTGGGTGATATGAAAATGGACCACATGAGTTGGTCTCCATTGAGACCAAGAAACCTCATGAGAAGCATGGCCTTAATTTTATCCTACCCAATAAAAAGCAACCCAAAACACCTACCACCACCATTTTTGAATAAGATAACCCTCCTCACTGACTTCTCCCCTACCTACGTGTGAGGATGATGACATCATTCCACCTAACATTTTTTTCTTCAACATGATCAACCTTGAACCCCTAACTTATCAGGAGGGGGAAATCATAACCATCCCTTTGACCCATCTTGAGATGATAGGAGAAAATTCTCCTATCATTAACACTATTTAGTGTCAAGATGATGATTATATCCTTACCTACCTTAGTAGCCTAAAATCTTTGATCCACAAGTCCATTCCTCCTAAAACATTGACCATGTTGAATAAATCCACCATGAATATCAACTTAAGCACTCTGGATAACCCCCACATTATCAAATTGGGCCAATCCTTAAATACCAAGGAAATTCAAGACTTCCCCTCTTTCCTCTAAGACCATAGCATAGCATTCACTTGGTCTTATAATGATATGCCTAAAATTAACCCTATCATCACTACCCATAACATAGTCACTCATCGTGATGCTAAACCTGTCAAGTAAAGCTCTGATGTGTGCATCTTTGCATAGCCCTTCTCATCAAGGAAGAGCTTCAATGTCTCTTATTTATCAACTTCATTCAACCTATTAACTATGCCTGATGGGTCTCAAATGTCATACCTATCACTAAAGCCATAGAGGGACTATGCATTTGTGTATAATTTTGTGACCTCAACCTTACCTGCCCCAAAAAATGACTTTTCTTTACCTAGCATTGACCAACTTGTTGATATTACATCTGGACATGAGATGTTATCTATCATGAACATATTCTTAGGTTATAATCATATCTTAATCACCCCTAAAAATCATCATAAAACTACCTCTACCACCCCATGGGGGACATTTTACTATAGATTCATGCTTTTTATGTTAAAAAACATTGGTACAACCTACCAATGTGACATGACCTACATTTTTCATGATCTTATCCATAACATCCTAGAAGACTATGTGGATGACCTTCTCAAAAAATCAAAACTCTGAAAGGATCACTTGGACATTTTTAAGATCATCTTTGAGCAACATATCCACTATCATGTCCATCTTAACACTAAGAAGTGCATTATTGGGGTTTTATCAGGAAAGTTTCTAGGTTTCATTGTCTCCCTTCATGGAATCAAAGTCAATCCTACCAAAATAAAATCAATCCTAGACATGCTTCCTCCTATAAACTTTAAGCAAATATATAGCCTATAGGGAAAGCTTTAGTATATTCATCATTGCATCTCCCATCTTTTGGACTGATGCCAACCTTTCCACCACCTTCTCAAGAAGGATGTTTATTTTTGGTGGAGTAGTAATTGTTAAAAGGCCTTTGATTTACTCAAATAATACCTTTTGTCACTACCTATCCTCACCCCTCTAAAGGATGACCGACCCTTTTACCTTTATATCTCTATCACCAACCATTCCTTAGGGGCAATGCTAGCTCACTAAGATGAACAACATAGAGAGCAAGTTGTATACTATATTAGTCGCATATGATAGAGTATGAGATTTGGTACACTCATACTAAGAATATTTATTTATATTTAGTCTTCATGGCCACCAAACATCACCACTACCTTCCTAACCATATATCCTACATCATAACTAACACTGACCCACTCAAGTACATGTGTTCCAAGCCATACCAAAACCAATGTATATCTAAGTGGCTCATGCTCTTAGTAGATTTTGATCTTGAGTTCCTTTAGCAAAATTCAATTAAAGGGAAATTAATTACTGACCAATTGGCTAAGGAACCTTTAATAGATAACCAACCTTCTCCTCTTGAGTTCCCTAATGAGTCTATCATGGCCCTCTCTCAAACAAATTTCACCTATTAGGTCACCATGTTCTTTGATAGATCAAAATTTTAATGTGTTGGGGAAGTAGGTATCATCCTTATACCCTTTTATATTGAACCTCTTAATTTATCCTTCAAGCTTGATTTTGAATGTACCAACAACATGGCTAAGTATGAAGCCTTGGTGATAGGCCTTCAAACTACCTTAGCCTTGGGATTCAAAACAATCAATATCTTTGGTCACTCTTAACTGGTGGTCAATCAAATCAATGGCTCTTACCAATGTAAGAATGATGTTCTACAATAGTACAAAAAACTAGTTGATAAACTCTTAGAATCATTTGAACACTACCACATCTTATCAACCCCATGATCTACTAACAAGTTCATCAACACCATGGCTTCCCTTGTCTTCTAGATACCATCCACATCCTTAGATTCTAAGTTTTATATCATTATCCATAGACTTACCCAACCATCTTATGTCAAACCATATTCTCCCACCATTTTCAATGTGGAGGAGACCCAACCTGACCTTTGGTATTAGCATACCTTCAACTATCTTAACCTTAGCATAGTTCCTTCTAGTTTCTCTAGGAATGCTTGAATAATGTTTATTCATATTACCTTTCACTATACAATTATGGGAGGAATTATTTATAAGCATGGCTTTAATGGCCTTCTTTTTTGTTGCCTGTGTAGTCACAAAGCCTCTCACACTATCAAGGAAATACATGATGGTATCTATGGGAGTCACTTTAGTGACCTTGTTGTAGCTAATCTCATCCTTTTTATTAGTTATTACCAGCCTAACCTTAACCAAGACTACTATTATTATGTGAAAAAGTATGTCAAGTGCCAACAACATGATAATTTGAATCACGTACCTAGACATAGCCTTTGAGTCTCCACTAATTTCTAGCCCTTTTCACAATGGGGTATAGACCTTATTGGTAAGATCAACCCCCATTCCTCATAATGACACCATTCTATTATCACTATAACCAAGTATTTTATCAAGTGGGTAGAGGCTATTCCTATAGTCTCAACCAAAATAGAAAAGATTATTGACTTTCTCAACCATCATATCATCTGTCACTTTAGTATTCCTCATAATATTATCTCTAATAATGTTAAATCCTTTAAGAACAAGAAATTACAAGGTTTATGTGATTCAATCAGCATTAAGTTTAGTTTCTTCTTGCCTTATCACCCTCAAGCTAATGGATAAGCAAAAGCCTCTAATAAAACTCTTAATAACATGCTAACTAAAATGATCAATACATCAGGTCAAGATTGGCATTTTCACATCCCCTTCACCTTATGGTCATATCATACTACCATTATAACCCCTAAAAGTACCACCCCCTTTTCTCTTGTATTTGGAGTAGAGGTTGTCTTGCCTCTTGAATTCCAAATCCCCTCTCTTTGCATATCTCTACAAGAGATTATTTATGAGGATGATTATTATTAGCATCATTTATCCTAGCTCGAGCTGCTTGACAAACATCATCTATTGTCCCTCACCCATATTCATGTCTATTAAGAGTGTATCAAATCTTCCTATAACAAGCACCTTAAAGTGAAAAAATTAAATATCGAAGACCTCATCCTAAAGGAAAACCAATATGTCACTAATATGGAGAAGAGAAAATGGGTCAAGTTTGTTTACAATTGGCTTGGACCTTATATAATAACCCATAAGTATGGATCAAGAGCTTATCAATTGTCTTTTTTTAAAGGCCACCCATAACTTGAGCCCCTCAATGCTTCACATCTACATCTATTCTTTTGTTAAGAAGCATCATGTTCAATTTATGTCTAACTTAAGCTCATCCCTTGCTATTTACTCACATTCCATCTCCCTATTTTAGGGGTAGTTGATTAAAACTAAATCATGTGATTATTTATCACCAGCATATCCTTATCTTCAATAATGGGTATCATAGCTTTACCCATGGCATTGTTCTCATTGTACTTTCCACACCTGATGGATTCCCATGGTAATTGTTACCTAAAATTCTTCACACCTAATCAACCTTATTATGATTTTAGTTTTTCCTTCATTAAGTTGAACCACTAAGCTAGCCTAAGCAAGTCTATGTCAAGAAAAATCAAAGAAAAATAACAAAATTCCTATCACTAGCAATCATGGGTCATTCCTAGTATTCATAGACTGCTCCCTTAAAGGGTAGCTATTGAAAACCTCTTTGAAATTACCATAATTTAAGGTGGAATACTCCCTCAAATGATAACTATAAAAATCATTAAAAAAATCACATAAACTTAGACCACTCCCTCAAAGGATGGTTGAGTAAGCATTTGTCAAAAGCATAAAAATTTCTTGGAAGCTTTTGCATCGATCAGCTTACCATATACAACAATCAGTAAAAGACCCATCATTATAATCAAAAATAAATAAATAAATAAATAATAATAATAATAATAATAATAATAATCTTAAAAGTTACAATTGGCTCTCAAATAGCAAGATTAGGTGGAAGTTACAATCAACTTTTACAAGTAGACTTCCCGCATCAATTAGTCTGCATAATTTGGCATAGGCTTGTTTACCTTGGTCTTTTATACACCTACAATGAAGGCATGTTATTCTCATAATAGGGTTCCATTTTCATCCATCTCCCTTTTTCTTCTCTATGCAAAGGATTTTCTAGCTTACTTAACTTTATGTGGTCAAGACACCTTTTTAGCCAACTAACGAATGCTAATGTGAAGCATTCAAAGGGATTATGTTCTTTAAGATAATATAACTTTAGTTTTATTTATTCCTTGTCAATGAGAATTCATCATTCCCCCTTCTTATCTTGTTGTGACTAGTTGATATTTTCATATTATCTCTTGCTTATATTCTTTAAACTCCCATCTAGTGTTATTAATTAAACTCCCTCATGTGTTTTATCATAAACATTAACCATAATCATACCATACCATGCATGATAATCACATTCATAATCATTTAAACAAATCAACCATTTTCCACCACATGTCTAAACATAATGAAATTCAAAATACTCATTAAAAATTAGCATGTCATAATCAATCAAGAAGCATAACCATAAACCAAAACTAGCTCATGCCTAACTAAGCATATGTTAGTGTCTACATAACCATACCATAAGCATAATCTATAAATCAAATTAAACATTGCATCCTAAGTGTTAAGCATGAAATGCAAATCATACACCATGAGCATGGGAAATACATAAAGATCACATATATAGCTCTAATAACATCATAAAATGAACATAAATATCCATAATCATAAACCACATCATGAAACATAAACCACATATGTCTAATCATCATATACATCATGTGTACCCATTAATAATACATGTAATAAATGTATGGCATCTCTCTCTCATGTACATCTGACATCATCAGCATGTAGGCCAGTATCAAAATCATCTACATACAACATATCAAAACATGTAATATCATGCCCCTAGGGCACCACTACCATTGGCCCCTCTTGTTCTTGTACCTTCACTACCATCTAGTGTTGATCCTCCTAAGATGATTATGTGTCCACTCACTATAGAGGCCCACTATCCTAGAGTAGCCATAGATGGACAACCTACTAGATCAGCTCTATACTCCCCCCATTTGAGCTCATTCGAATAGTATACCAGAATAATAGCCTCATAATACTATAGTTCTTCTACTATAGCTAGGTATCAAGCTATAGGAGTGAAACTTGATGGTGCTACCTATCATGTCGCTAACCCTACCCTCTATCTCTTAGTATCCCTTTCTTGAGTCAGTAAACCAATACATGTTTGAGCCTAATCTTACTCTCCTATCAAGGTGGAAACCTAACCCTATAAAGTGATAATATAACCTTAAAGAGTGGCCACCTATCCCTATAAACATATGATATGAGCTTGTATAGCCACCAGTGTTGTCACTACTTATCCATCCTAACCACTACCTTACACCTGTGCCCCTATTAGATCAACATCTATGGCCTATTAGCCCCTATCATCCCATCCAAAATTGGTCATTGTGTATAGGGACTAATACCATGTCATATATCCATCAATAAAACCATCATCACCTATCATGTATCTGGCTAGCATCTCCTCATGATCCACCACTACATCCTATGGCTATGGCTCTAGAAGTATAAACTCTACATCTTCTCTCTTATACCTCTAAGAAGGAGCCAAGATCCCCTACATGAGCCCATACTATCTCTAAACTCTCTCAAATGGGATGAGCTCAGTCTCACCATCTCACCTCTCATAGATCCATCTCCAACTCTACAAAGATAGAGTGTGATAGTTGTAGCAGGCCCACCTAGTCCATCTTACATAGGTCCTCCACACCACATCACCTACAACTAGACCCTCCAATGCATCTCTAAACTAGTCAATGTGTCTAACACCACCACTAGCCCGTGTTAATGCATAGTTTCCCCTCTATCATAAAAATCCCACCATGAAGTTTACCTAGGTGTATCCCTCCCATGGTAGCCCTAGTGGCCTTAAAACCCTAATGTGCTCATAGGCCTAGTAATGAAAAATAAATCCAACATTGATCCCATATCACCTATGAGCTCATATTCCCCATAGCTTTATATAAATCTAAACAAGTAAGATATGTTCCACTTGAACACTATCTTGCCCAACATCATCTCTACCAATACTCCTAATAGCATATAGGGAAAGCATCTGCTACTCAAATTTTGTAATGTAAAGTAATACATTACCATCATCATCATAGTCATCAAACATCAATCCTCTAGAGCCCTCTAGTATAATGGCCTATAAATAAAGCCATTAGAATGCCACATGATATGGACCTAATCCTCACTATATAATAGCTCCATATGGTAATCCTTCTCCTCACTCTCAAAGTGGTAAATCAGCTCCCCCTAAATGGGCAACCATGTAATCCTATGCATATCCCATATTAGGATGTTGGTCTCTCTTATCAACAACAAAATATGTTTTTGGCCAAGTCCCATCTCTTGATGACGGCCACAATCATAGTTTTATCCCATGATAGGTGTTGATAGTGAACCATGTCTCCAAGATCAACCTCCTCCATGTGCATCTACTCAATTGTAGTTATCCCATCATGGATCTTCACAAATATCTTAGGAACCCAATACCTCATCTAGATCTAGTCCCATGCCTAAAAAATAATCACATTAGCACATGCACTTAGTTTTCAAAATCAAGCTTAGTATTAACCTACACCCACCTTTTTCAAACCTATTACATCTATAGCATTATCTCTAGCAATTGAATAATGTCTACCCTACCCAAAAAATTACAACACCTTCCCTAACCTAATTAACCTAATACCTCACTCTACCCAAAAAACCATTTTTATCTATAAATCCTAAAATATAATCCTCTGCTTGACTTGACTTAACCTTTTTAACCATTTAACACTTTTATAAAAAAAATCTCAACCCCAATCAAAACATTTTTCTTAAATCTTTTTATTTACCCACCCTCCCAAACCAACTCGATTGCTGATGGTTCACATGAATCATCAATGGTCATATAAACCTTTTTTTTGTGGTTGACCATTGACAGTTAATCTTGACCATCAACGGTCAAGTCAAACCATTGACAATCACTGTGGGTGACTGCCAGTGGCAAAAACTTGACCTACCTCTTCCTAAACCTATCCAAAACATTAATATTTAACATCTAACCTATGTAAAACTACCTTATACACTACCTTCAACCCATACACACTTTTAATTACAAAATTCCCTAATTAATTTTCTCGATTTCACCCAAACCCTAAAACAAGGGTAAACCCCCCAAAACCCCATCAAATTAATCATTAGTAATTAGATTCAACCAATTAGCAGACCTAATCAACTATCTACAAATTTAAATCAGCCCTTATCTCATTCCTTAAGCACTATCAAGGTTAGAGATCACATCCTACTACTTGGCCATGTCCTCATCTACCTTGTATCACTTGTCCCCATAAACCACCCCAAGCAAATCACCTCTCACCAATCATAAACCTCTACCTCAGCTAAATACTCAGTCAACTCTTAGTAAAATTCTAACTTCTCTAGCTCATTAGATGCATGGAAATCTTAGAGGTCAATGGAAAATAGTGAAAATGAAATATCATTTTCACTTTTTGTTATTTGGCCATTTAGGGTTCCACCCTGATTGTTGCTAATCAGGGTGACCATCAATGATCGACCCTTTAGACCCCTAACCATTGATAGTCAAGAACCCACATTTAAGGCTTTTTTTAGCATCCACCTAGGTCCCAACTTTTAGATATTACCCTTATCCCACCCAACACTAGACTATGTCCACCTCAACTTGGTCATTTTTACCCATATTTTCAAATATTTTATGATGATCGTGCTTGGTCCTTTTGACTATACCAACCAACCTTGCCATGTTGACCATTTGCATTTGTCCCACCTAATGCACAACCAAAACATTTGTGTCTTTTTTGGATTACTTCCTACCTCAGATACCTATTACACTTGACCCATTTTTGTTTTTCAAATGAGTACTTCCTACCTCAGATACTTGTGGAAACACTAACCCTACCTAGGAGACTTGTGTATGCAAGTGTTCCCAACTTCCATGCCTACATATAGTCATGTCATTCACTTGACACTTGTCCTTTTGAGTACCAACCCTTATTATTTTTACCAACATTGGCAACTTTAGTCTTTACATGATCTTGACTATCACACTTAGTCATATTTTATGCATAGGTTTGTGTTTCAAATGACCAACCCTCTTATCACCCACCTTATGACTCACCAGGTACCACTTATCAACCTTGTACCTAATTTTTCTTCAAATAATCACCTCCCATTTTTAGGGGGAACACCTCCTCCCATACTCAAGGCAATTAGCCACACCTTTTTGACCTAGCAATCAATTTTTGTTTTGTATCTTGTTGGTTCAAGCTACATAACAAAATGTAGACACCAAAAATCTTCACACTATAATTTTGAATGTCAAAATACCCCCTGGACCACCTTAATACCCTCTTGGGACCTTTTAACCCTTCAAGCCTTGACAAACCTAACCCATAGTCTATTTAACTTAACTAGCTCAACCTTACCTTTTAGCCCTTTTTACCCTTTGGCACTCGACCACCAACAGTTAGGCTGACTGTTGATAGTCACCCTGATCATTGATAGTCAAGGTGCACCTCCTTAGCATCTAACACGCAAGTCACCCACCTTGCTTTTCTAAAAATATCCTATCTAATTATAGTTGTGAACCATTACATAAATGAGTTAATTTTGGAAATCCCAGTTCATGTGTTGTTACAACTCCCTTACCTTATTTATAAGAGAGAGGAGAAAAGAGGTGAAAACCCATCTATGAACATCTAAAAATATGCAACTTTTATCAATAGTTTGTTCATTTATGAGTTCCCTTTTTGCAGGTCAATCATTATTGGTAATCTAATAATCTAGTTATCATATCAGAGAACCAATTTGTCACTAGCTCTCCACCAAGATCTCAAGCACCATTACTATGTTGGAATCAAGATAGATTCCACCATTAGGTTAACCACCTCAACCGTCCACCCAATCAATTTTTGGTAAGACAAGTACTTGTTTCTAAGTATTCATCTACTTTATTTCCATTTTGAAATCAACCCAGACCTTACCCATCTCTAGGAATCCATCTTTTGGATCTCATTAGTCAACCAAATTACTAACCTAGATCATCACACAATAATTGTTGATGGTTCTCTCAACTGTTGATAGTCTATCTAAGCACTAATGATCACCTTAACTATCGATGGTCATCCCAACCACCAATGGTCATTATGACACCAAAAAATAGCAAGCTAATTTCACCTATCTACACCTAATCAAACCTACTTTTTTATGTTCTTTCTTGTTCATAGACCCCTTTTTTTATTTTCTAAAGTAGACCCCAACCTTCTAACACTAGTATTAATTATTTTAGCACTAATTTAGTCATTTTTAGTCTACTTCTTAAGAAATCATTCTTGTATTCAATTTCAATACCTTTTGATTCATTGATGCAAGTACCTTTCTTTTCTATTTATAAGCTTAATTGTTTAAAACATGTGGGTTGATATCCCCTAAGGAAGCTCTCACTTCTAGGATCTGGCTATCACTAGGCAATCCACTAAACTAATTATCTAACAAACAAGTTTGATTTAGTTCATTTTTATTTGCAGGTCATCCTCCAAAGCCAAAGAGGAGATCTTCATAATATTTTGACTTCAATACATGCACTATCAATTAGGTTTTTTAAACATACCCATATTTAGTTTCTTATTTTCTCTCTTTCCAATAATAAGCAAGAAATTCATTGAAATAATAAACATCATAAATTATCTTAATTTCTAACTGTCATGAATAGGTTCTCTCATGGAGGGTTCAACATTGAAAAGGAAGTGTAAGAGCTTGTTTTGAGTTTGAATTATCCTAGGGTTTTCATTTTAACACCATTAATTGGAGATTAAGTGACTATATAATCATATCCTTTTCTATATTACTCCAATTCATGCTTACTATATGCATACTAGTCTCTTGCCATTAACATCTACCTACAGGTATCTCATAATGCCACCATGTTGGAAGGGAGTATTGAAAATGCAAAGAGTTTATTTTCAATCCTTGAGAGAGGTTTAAATTCATGAAAGGTTAAAAAATATTACATTGTTAACAGTCATCAATCTTCCTACAATTTTGCATTCTCTGCCTATACACTAGCATAACCACCTATAGGTGGGATCACAAAGATACAAAGGTATCTATATAGAGAAATAGGAGCATGATAAATCCTTTTTTATATTTTTATAATGTATTGATAACATATCAGACCTTATTTGAGGTATGATATTGAAAAAATAGGAAGTGAGAACCTTCAAAAGATCAAATGACTAATTTAGGGACCTAATCCTGAAAAATGCAAAATAGAGGCCCAAGTCCATTTTGGTAGATCCATATAGTAGGGTTGTCAATGGTTTTGATGCATCCTAATGTGTTTATCTTGTATCCCCTATATGGGAAAAAATTTGTGAAAATTTTGGAGGACAAATGACTAAGGGAGGAGGGTTTTTAGATGGTCCAAAATTACATTTTTATGAACTATTTCTAGGCAAGAACATCTATAAGATTTCAATCCTTAAGAGATCTTACACCCCAAAAGGATAATTTGAGGCATGTATCTAGGTTTGAGTGGTCCTAATGAGGTATGAAGGATACTAATTCTTTAAATTTAATCAATGAAATTTGAGAGGCATGGTTTTGTCATCATAAGCACCTACAGGTATCTTAAACCTTGAAACATACACCTACAGCTGACTAATGTGGTAGTGAACATGATCAAGGTGATTGAAAGGTATGAACATGAGTGATAAGGTATAGATATGGATTTTTTTTGTTATAAACACTATTTATATGATCTTAAAATGTTATACCTATATTTCAAATGTGCATAAACATCTACAAGGGTTATTGTTGAGGAAGAAATATAGACTATACAGTTAGCTATAACTATGACAAACAGTTATTAAACTTGGAGACTATGAGAGTGATATGTACATAAAAAAGATAAAAGAGGTTAACACTCATTTCAAATTATATTGGGAGATTCTAAATTTACTTATAACCTTTGAATTCAAGCATACCTACAGGTGCCCTTGCAAACATAAAGCACAGTCAGAAGTTATATTCAGACCTGTACTACCAATGTATGGAAAGCGGTATGAGAGAGTTTAAGTATTTTAAAAACATAGAGTTAATTAATAATTACAATTAAGGTATATATAATCTATTTAAAATGGTAAATTCTATAAAAAATGGGTTCTAATGATACATAACACAATCCAATTGGGAGAGGCCTCCACATAGTCTACCTCTAACAAGTTTGTCTTGGGTCTTAAATCATTTGGGAGGTCAAACCATCATACCAAGGGATAAAACATGGTACATAAAATTTTTATGGGTTGGATAAGACCTAAAATATTCACTATTGTCTAATGAAATAGGGGAATTCCCTCTATTTTGTCTCAGATAGAGGGCACTCACCTCATCCATAAACCCTATAGATTTGGAGAGTAGGGATGAAAGGCGATCCAAGGAGCTGATTTAACATTTATATTAGGTGTAATAATCCATATAACACATAAAAAAATTACAAACCAAGAAATAAAGAAAGGGTGAAGCTCAATATGGTATCCCAAACCCTCAAGTTTGCAAGTAAGCCTAAAAGGCAAGGTTTGGCCTAAAAACCAAATGTGATACCAATTTCACTTATATCTCTAAGTAATATTTCAAAATTATTCAAAATTTTTTATGGGATCATAATATAGATACCTAATCTATTGGTATATAGGTAAATCCATCAAAAAATTCATTTTGGGCTTTAAGGTGTAGATAGGCTATTAGTCATGGTTAGGCCTAGTGCCCAAATGAGAGGTCACCTTCAATTCTAGCATGATATAAGATCTATAAAAAGTTGTAACATGTTTATAGGATGAGGATGGAGGTTTTCAAGATTTTGGAGTGCATAATAAACCATAAGGAAAGTTACCTTGGCTCAGGGCTACATCAACCTATGCAAAGTGGAGAAATAAGCTCGATAGGCCAAGTTAAAGTGCTCACATCTCCCTTGAGGTTGTGCATGGGAATAAAATAAGGTTCAAGGTGTTATCAAGGGTATATAACTCTATTATAGTGAGATTTTTTTGCATATTCAATGTCATAACTATATGAACAAACCTTAAGAGCAAAAATAGGCCTAAACCCTTACTAAACCCTTAGAAGGTCCTGATGGAAGAAATGAAGTTGGAAAGATACCCTAATGGAATAGTTTTCCTAAAATGATTATTTAAGGTTTTATAAGACTCTCTCTAGATAATCCCCATCACTATATGGATGGAGTGAAAAATAGGGTATTTTTAATAGTTTTATGCATTGTGTAGGTTCTAGGAGGTTTCAAGAGATGAAATCAACTTTGGAAGAAATATTGGGACTTAAGATAAATCCCCATGATAATTTCATTCCTTTTAACATTTCATGTGTTAAAATAATAGGTCTCATATCAGCCAGTCAAAACTGGCATAGTGACCAAGCTAGTGAGAAGGGTGGAAAACTTCAAATAAGTTGATTTTAAGGTGTGTCTAATGCTTCTAAGGCCATGGAGGGTGTTGAAAAATCTCATCCACTACCTTTTAAGTATTTTCATGGGAAAATTAATCCAATTTTGAGGCTAAGTGTGCAAGGTGTGGGAAAGAAGAGTTATATTGATTGTAGATTGTGATATCTCATTTTGGGAAGATTCTAGATACCAAGATTGTAACCCATGTATGAAGAGTAATTTATGAAATCCTTTTATCTCATTTCAATCATCATACTTTCACCTAATTATTTTTGAGATGTTCAAATAGGGATAAATCATGAAGGTATTTTTCTAAGCCATAATGAGAAAGTCTATGCCAAATTTTAAGAGTTTCATGACTTGGAATGACACTTATGTTTTCTAAAATTACATGGTTAATTTCACATATTATTATCATGCATATTTAACTCCTTTTCTCATCTTTACAAGTGTCCTTATAACCTTTGGATTTCTCTTTTCTCCTCTCTCTCTCAGGTTCTATAAGAACTAACCATTTTGGTCTTTATATCTTATGTTCCACCTAAGTATGGAAAAGCCCCATTCATTTGAATACCATTTGATTAATAAATACCACTAGTTTTACCCCTTATATGACTATTATTAGTGTGTTCATTTGGAATGTTTTATTTTGCATAAGTGATGATTCTTGTTTCCTTAGCATGATTGTCTCATTCTCTCACCTATTTGTGGTTAAAAAGCTTCTTTTTATGGGTCATGTGAAGTATCTTATGAGGTGTAAATGTTTAGTGAGTTATCATACTCAAATAACGCCATCTTAGGCCTCTTTTCTAGTCCTCCTAGCCTAAACATTTGTCACAACCTTCATAATGAAATACTAAAGTGAGAAGATTTAGATTAGAAAAAGGTATGTTTAGTTAGTCTCTTGGTTTCATGTGTAATATGTAGCTGGTTGGTAGTCATCAATCAATTTGGTATATCACCTCCCTTAGGATAGTTTGCTTTCAGTTTTCTCTCTCCCTTTTCCCTCATAAATTTTAGGTGTAGTAGTGATCCAAAGTGGTACATCAAGGGAGCCAGCCCTATTTAGAGATGCACCTCATTCATAGGTTAACCACAAGCCTAGAGGTGTTTAAATTGTGCCACTTGGATGAGGAGAGATAAAACATCTCCTAAAAGGGTATAAATCCTAGTGATAAAATCATCCTTGAGTGATTTAATATAGCGTAATGTGAGATAAATTGTATGGGATGAATGGGGATGGGAGCTTTTGGTGGCAAGAAGGATTTGACAGCTTTTTATGGAAAACACAATTAAAAGAGATTTCTATGGGGATTCTCATATAAATAATTACTTGATTAAGTCGTAATGATAGCATAATTATTATATAAAAATAATAATGAAAATAAATTCTTTCAAAAAAGTAACATGAATACCTTTAGTCATCATGATCAGTTATTCCATACACAGTTGGCAAGAGTGATCATAGATGATGGCATTATGCCACCATAGATTGAGGATGTGGTAGATGAAGATGACATGGATGGTTGAAATGGAATCTACTACAAATTATTGATGATAATGAAGGATGATGATGACTAGTTGAAGGAAGCTTCAAGTGGTTGAGGAAGATGGATGGCGTATTGTTACGGTCCAATGGAGTGTACTTGTAGGAAGTAAGATAGAAATCCCAGGGAGTGTAAGATACAAAAGGTATAGGGAGTGACCAAAAAATTGGCTTGTGTGTCTACCAACTCCTAGGAGAAATAGCCATATAGTTCCATAGGAACTGCTACCAGGTGGGTCCATAAATATACTTGTCATCCTTGGATGAAGAGAGAAGTTTAGAGCATGCTATGTAATGATTACACAAATACTTCTTATCAATGTGTTGGTAGATACAATAAATAGGTCTTAAAACATGTTGAAGTAGTTTTTAGGAGTTTAATCAATGTTGGGGCACGTAGATTTGTATTCTACAATAGCATAAATTGATCTTATAGTGACAAAATTTGATCTTGTAGTAACATAAATGAAGCCTATAACATCAAGAATTAATCATGTAGCATCCTAATAGTTATGTAAGGATTATGAGTAAAATTACATTTTTATTGTTTAGGAGTCTTCTCTCTCTTTTTTTATGTTTTTTGGTTCTCACCAATCATCTAGGGATAGTTGATCAATCATAATTTTATTTAGGATGTACCTCACCATATTACATGGTAGTACTTGCTACAAGAACCTAGTTTATTTTTGGTAGGTGGTCAAAAATGGTTCAAATAAATACCCTTATACTACAATAATACTGTCATCCTGATGCTCAGATAAAGATAGTTGATGTTCATCAAGAAAATGGTAAGTAAAGGTTTCCTTATAAAAATGATTCTTGTACAATTTGAGTTGAGTCCATTAACTAGTAAATGAAAGTGAACTAGGTTAATAGTCTACAATTTAATATCTCTATTATCAAAAAAATTATCTATCATGTGGCCCATGCCATATGATTTTGAGCTTACCCTTATGGTCTTTATATTTGGAATCAAAGGGTAAATCCCAATACCCTGGCTGAAATGCTCGAGTCTTGACATGTTTATCATGCCACTTAAATCATTATTGATACACAACTTAAGTATGATGGAGGGCCTCCTTTAAAATTTCATTTAGAGAATTTAATTGGAGGATTTTGTCTTATTGAGCTTATGATAGGTTTAGTCCCAATTCAAGTGTTTTATTAATGTTTTATTTTCAAACTCAACTGGAAAAAGAGGATTCTTGCCATAGACTAGCTCATAAGGGGTGAATCTAATTGTGGTCTTCCATGTGATCCTATAATCCCATACAGCTTCATAAATACAAGTTTCCCAATCTTTCCTATGTAGATTGACTGTCTTAGTAAGAACATTTTCCAATTCCATGTTTGTGACTTCCACCTATCCATTATATTGAGGGTGGTATGGACTAGACTTATTATGTCTGATTTCATACTCTTTGACCAAAGAAAATATGAGATCTGATGTAAACTATGGTCCTTAATCTATGATAATTTTTCTTGGCACCCCATAGTGAGTGAATATTTCCATGTACATAAATTATGACACCTTTTCATCTCTTTCATCGGTTAAGGCTTTCACCTCATCCCACTTAGTGACATAATTAGTACATACTCCTTATTGTTAGATTTAGGATTTATAGGGCCTAAAAAATAAAGTCCCCACTTATCAAAATGATCTAGAACCAGCTGATGTTGTAATGGAATCTCATCTAAACATGTGGGTTTCCCCATACATTGGCATGGATCACACCTACAAATATACATCATGGAATCCTTGTGCAGTGTAGGCCAATAGTATCCAATAGTGATGATCTTGAAAATAGTTATTTTGGTAAAAAAAATACCCCCACAGGGTTCATCATTATAGGATTTAAGGATGTCAAAGACCTTATCCTCTTGGATACATATCCTCATCATTGAATCTGGTCTAGTAACAAATAGATATCCTGAGATCCATGAGTAATATCTACACTTTAGGATCAAATATTATATTTCCCTTGGTGAAAAATGTTGTGGAAAATATCATTCATCTAAATAGTTAGTAATATCTAAAAACTAAGGTTTTTTAGTGTTCATTTCAAAAAAAATCATCTAGAAAAGAATCATCAACAACAGAACTCTACTCATTAGATTGTAAATGAGATAAAATGTCTCAAACTATATTGTCTTTACTTATTATATTTATAATGGTGATGTCAAATTTAATGTATAATCAATACCTACAACCTTATCTATGATTACCTATCTCAATTATCTACTTTAAATGCTCCTTGATCTCTTATCTTACTCCTTCCTTGGAGAAACATTTCCTTGTCTCTTTATGACTCTCTTCTTTTCAACTCTCATCCTTGACAATAATAGCTTCTAAACCACTTATAGAGCATATTATTCTTATTTATTATAATATATTTCATTAATTTAACTCTGATATCTTAGTTATATCCCTCTTTGACCTCTTATGACTAATATTTGCTTCTTCTTGGCATGTAGCCTTCTTCTTTGTTACTAGTCTTGTCTCTATCTAGTTTTACTTTGTCCTCTAGTCTCATCTATACTTCATCGCTTCAAATATTTATTCAAAATTAATGAATTAAATATTTTACCATGATTGACATATCTTTGTCTTGAAAAACTTTAATCAATACACTTAAATACCCCATCCATTTGCTAACACCCCATCTCACACCCAAAGCCCATGCTTGTCTTCACTTCTTTGTAGCTCTCAAAACATGTAAAACCCCTTGTATATAATATTTCACACCTTATCCTATGAAAATAAACACACATATGAGTACCCATTATACTCCCTCTACTTCTCACAAATTTATATGATTCAAATCCCAAATTAGATGTTATAAATTTCCATCTTTATTTATAATTAAGTCTCCTCTAGTAAGTCATTTTACCTATAAATGCAGATGGTTTGACCAAGAGATAAAGGTTATAAATAGAATAAAAACACATTTTTATATCCATTAAGCTTAAATTACTTATTAAAAAGTTTTAATACCTAACTATTTAGAGAGACTACTAAATCCAGCATCCTTGTCTTTTAGGTCTCTTTAAGGCCTAGTTTAAACATACAGGGTTGGAAACCATACTGTATGGAATTGTACGAGTATGAAACCTAATTTTTAATTTATATAATAATAAATCACATATTATTAAAAACTTTTATAAATTTTTAAGGGTTAGAATAAAATTTATTGTAGTTGCAATTTTAGAAACCCTAGGTCCAAATTGCAGGCCTATAAGTGGCCGAGAGGTTAAAAAGGGCCTAAATGAGTTTTATACCATTAAAAAGAACTATAAAACTTGTGTGGGATATTTATAAGTTTTAATAAAACTTAAAAACACTTATTTTTCTTTGGTCACACTCTAAATGGTTTCAAAATGCCAAAACATATAATTTTATGATAAACATGAGGATTGTGTAACAGGGTATAGAAGTTATGAGTAATTTATTGTATTACCAATAGTATATTAGTATGAAAAGAGTTTTTTTAATTAAATTAGTAATATTATATACCCTATTATCATTGTATAACACAAATTTTGACTTATAAACTTCCCCAATAGTCTTTAGGACTCGAATAACTTTCAAAAGTCCTTGAATCTATGTCACACAATTAGATTCAAATGATCCAAAAGGGTTATCCTTAGAATAAAGGACTCTTAATTAATTATATGACTCACAAATAATAAATTAAATTCAATGACCCCCAAATAAGCCTCCTCCAGACAATACTTATTGACAACTTGACTATATAAATGTAGAATTACTCTCTCATATGGATTGTGTACAATATAATGAAAAGTGTGATTGATTATTGAGTACCAAGGGACTCTGAGTTTTTATAAATACCCTAATATATTTTAAAATATCACCAAAAATGTATAAATACTCTACTATTTTATTATCATTTCAACCTCTTGCATAGAACTCAAGGAAACTCTGTTATTCTTCTTATTAACTGGTTCAAAAAATAGAGTTCTTGAATCATGAGTAAAGAAAATTGTAACATGTAGGAAATTTTCAATAACTCATGTTATGTAATTAAAATCCCAATTAAATGTATAATTCATATGAAACTCACAATGTATTCATTCAAATCTTTCTCTTATTGATTGTTATCATTTACTTACATTAACAATGTAAAGAATTGGTAAGGAAAACATGGTTCATTTACAATTTGGATCTCTCTTCTCTTATTCAGATTCTCACCTCTATCTACTCATAACTATATCATTCTCATGACCTTACACTCAACCTATTTTACCTTACATGAACAAACCTTTTACATACCCCCTAAAACATGCAACTAAGTCAGTATTCTTGTCCACTCAATGTATGGAGGTAATTACTAAGATACCATTCTTGGCTTGCATTTCTCTTGATCACTACTTGTGTAATGGATTACCTTTGTCACATCTACCTAGGATCAAGTAGGATTCAATACAACATTTAATTATCATTAGACTTCCTCAAAGACTTCAAAACACTTCACATAACTAGTTCACAATTTCAAATTTGTAGTTTAGGTGGGAAACCCTAAAATTCCAACAATACACCAAACTTAAAGGAACATTATGACTCTAATGAAATCCAATGGACCTTATAGGTCCCATAACATCTATTCAAATTTATAAATGGTCACTATGGAACATTTAGACACACACACACCTCCTTAATGTTGTGGGATACTCTACATCTTATTCTCCTTGGGAAAATGATTTAAAATCCATCTAAAATATGAATAATCCTGTTTCTTACTTATTTTCCAATTGTTATTATCCTAATCCTTTCAATTTATACTTATGTTTATCCTAACTTTCTTTGGTTTCTCCTTGCATATTTGCCTTCTCAACTTATCTTGTCTTTTTCCTTTGATGTGTCTCTTTGTCCACTCTTATTTAACCTCAATGAATTATAAAAACCTTTTCCATTATTTATCATCATTATCTACATATTATTGTTTCCCATTCATTGTTTCCATTCCTTCAAATACAACACTATCATTAAAATGATTCATCCTCTTACCTTGCACTGGGCTAACTTGCTTGTCTTATTTATTGCTACTTTGGCTAGTTTTCAAATTGGGTTTGCACTTTCCTTATTTTCTTATTACATATTTGAGGTCATTCTTGTCTTATATCATCCTTGGACTGATAGGTCCATCTTCAAATCTAATGTCATATTCAAATTATTCTTCTCATGACTATCCTTCACTTTGTATTACTCTAGCATGAGATCTTGACTTTCATCTTTCTATTTCTTCACATGTTTATGAAGTGCCTCTTGTTTTTTCACCTATATACCTACACAAACCACATCCATGACTCTCTCATACTCTATTTTTTACATCTGTATCCTTCTTTCCAAAGTAGTTCCTACAAATTAACCTATACATTGTCAAATCCTTGGCCTTATCCTTGCTTGTACCTATTGAGCCTTGACTCATCTTTGAGCTTATCTTTGCTCTTCACAATATGATATTCACTATTAAATATTGAAAATAAATTGTTTGGAAGATTTAAAAATTTCTCTAAGCATCCTCATTTCTTCCTTCCATAAGAGATAATTCAACTCTTCAATTTATTCATCATACTTGGGCATCTTTTTTTCTTTTTTCTCTCCTTTTTCCTCTTCAATACTCATCTAAACATTAACATATATATAGGATAATTTCAGACCTTTAATATCATCAAAATATTCCTCTATACCTTGTCTTATATCATCATACTGCTAAATCACTCTCTTCCTTCTTGATAGGTCTTCACAAGATTTATCAAAGAGGTAATTATCATCTTGTTCAAATGGATTTTCTTCAATTAGCATTACTTCATCACCATCTTCACCTCTAAATTTCCACTGAGACCCTTCTCTTGGATGTATAATAGTGCCTCCAAGCATACTCTTCTATACTTTCTCTTCTCTTAAAAATAACTCTCTCAATGGCCCACTTCTATCACCATCACAACTAATTAGCTTAACTTTCATTTCCCTTATGCTCATTGGAAACATATATTCATCATCATGGCTTAAATATTCATTTAATTTTATCTCTTTATTGACTTTGGCTATCCATACTTTTTTCTTCAAAACTTTGGGCTAGTACTTTTACATTTCTTCACTTATTCTCTTTGATCTAAAAATTGATTATTAATATTGAGCACCTCCTTCATGCCTCTTTTATTCGTGCCTTAAATTATATTATTTATTCCACTAGAGTTCTAACATTTCATTCATTCTTTGAACCTATTCTTTTCCTAAATTTCCCTTTTGGATAGTTGCTTAATTAAATTTTGTGTTCTTCATTTAATCTTCTAGTTTTCAAGCCACTTAGGCACAATATATCCATGATAATTTGCAAGTTTTAAGAGTCTAAATTTTATCTTCATCTTCCCAACCTATATATTATAATCCCTATTTTCATATACACAATCAAAAACAAAACTTAAACATTCATTTAAATGACTATTGCATGATCATATTTATTCTCATGTCTTCATTGTTTGTAATCATCTCTTTCTTGTGAGCTTCCTCTCTTTATTCTATTACAATGCTATCTATGGAATCATGGAACTCTAAATTATCTTATATCTCTTCATGGGAATGATGATAATATTCAATCTCCTTCTTGTGGGCTTCTATAACCTTTTCTCTTCCTCTATCATTTTCATTCATCTTGATGGGTGTTTTACTTGTCCCAACCCTTCAAAATTTTAAGGATTTATCCTCAACCTTATCCATGAGGTTATCTATACCTGCATACATACACTTAAACATAATGTTAGAATATAAAACAAGGGACCAAAATGTCTTTATGAGTGCCTCTTTCATGGACACTCTCCTCTTCTCATTACTCTTTTTCTCAACTACTTCTCTTGACACATATTTCTCTCTATTATCTTTAATGAGAACCTGTTTCACAACTTCTCATTCATGTTGATCACTTGGAAACTATTTAATCTTCAAGCCTCTATGGGTTATTATCTCTATATTTTGATTTCTTTTTCTCTTGACCAAAAACTTTATAAGCCACTTAACTCTTATTTTTATTGGCCAACCACATGCTTTTTCTCTATTATTCAACCACAGCTACACCTTGAGCTCAAATATTTCTAAATCATCTCTCATTCTTCTTAACTTAGATATTTCTCTTTCTATTTTAGAATTTTTCTTTAAATTCATCTTTATTTATTTTAGCTTTTCTTTTTGTCTCCTTAAGGCTGCAATGTGCCTTTATTTCCCTTTCTAATCTTCTCAATTCCCCTACTTGGATCACCAATAACCAATTATTTTTAGGTGCCACACTTAGGTCACCACTCTTCTCTCTCTTTACAAGCCTCAATAGGTTGTACCTATACATGTTCCATCTTGTAAGACTTCTCAATAAATTGATCCATTTTTTGATATAACAAATAAAAGACAATAGATAAATACAAATGTACCTTTTCTTGATGTCTATCTTCTTCTCCAATAAATATCTTCAATCTCTAATAATAATTGATGTAGACTCAATTCCTACCTTCTCCATGATAACCTATCTCAATTATTTTCTTGAAATTCTCCTTGATCTCTTATCTTACTCATTTCTTGGAGAAACATTTCCTTATCTCTTTATGACTCTCTTCTTTTCAACTCTCGCCCTTAACAACAATAGCTTCTAAACCTTGTTTCTTATAAGATATTTCATTAATTTTTATATGATATCTTATTTATATCCCTCTTTTACCTCTTATCACTAATTTCTACTCGTTCTTAGCATGTAGCCATCTTCTTTGTTATTTGTCTTATCTCTATCTAGTTTCACTTTATCCTCTAGTCTCTTTTTTGCTTCATCACTTCAAATCTTGATTCAAACTTCATGAATGAAATATTTTACCTTGAGTGATGTCTCTTTGTCCTAAAAAACTTTAATCAATACACTTAGATACCTCATCCATTCTCTAAAAACCCATCTCACACTTGAAGCCCATACTTGTCTTTACTTCCTTGTAGCTCTCAAAACATGTAAATATCCTTGTCTAAACATTCCACAACTGATCCTTTAAAAATAAACACATATATAAGTACCCATTATCCTCCCTTTATTTCTCATAAATTTATATGATTCAACTCCCAAAGTAGATGTCAAAACTTTCCATCTTTCTTTATAATTAGGTCTCCTGTAGTAGGTATTTTTACCTGTAAATGCAGATAGTTTGACCAAGAGATAAATGTTATAAAAAAGTTTTAAAAAAATTTGGATACCCATTAATATATAATTAATTATATAAAAGTTTTAAGACCTGATTAATTAGATAGACTACTAAATCCAACATCCTTATTGTCTTTTAGGTCTCTTTAAGGCCTAGTTTGAACATATAGGGTTGTAAACCATAACATACGGAAGTGTATAGGTATGAAACATAATTTTGATTTATATCATAATAAATTAAATAATATTACAAAATTTTAGAAATTTTCAAGTCTTAGGATAAAATTTATTGTAGTTTTAAGTTTTAGAAACCATAGATCCAATTTGCAGGCCTATAAGTGGCTAAGAGGTTATAAAAGTGCCTAAAATGAGTTTTGGGCCATTAAAAATAATTTTAAAAGTTTTTTTGGATCTTTATAAGTTTTCCTAAACCTTAAAAACACTTATTTTTCATTTTTCACACTCCAAATGGTTCCAAAATGCCAAAAGATAAAATTTTGTGAGAAACATGAGGACTGTGTAATAGGGTATAGAAGTTCTGAGTAATTTATTATATTGCCAATAGTTTATTAGTATGAAAAGATTGTGTTAACTTAATGTAGGAATATTATATACACTATTATCTTTGTACAACACAAATTTCAAATCATAAACTTCCCCAATAGTCTTTATGACTTGAATAACCTTCTAAATGTTGGAAATATTGTCATTGATGTCAAAGGTCAAGCAGTGGTGATAAAGGCCCCATAGCATGTATTATCTAAAGGTGATTTTAACATTCATATTTTGGAAAAAGTGTGTTGATATTTATTTAATATTAATGAATATATTTTTCATTGCATAAATTCAAAAGGGCCCATGGAGAAGTCAAAGAGTCATAGGGTAAAGACAAAAGAGGAATGGGACACCTTTTCCCATGAAGAGTCATCTTGAGGAATTCCAAGAGTAACCAAGTGAATGAAAAAGAGGAAGGGAACAATTTCTCATGAAGGGAAACTTTGAGTAATATGAAAAGTCACCAAGATAAAGACAAAAGAGAAAAGGATGCATTTACTTATGAAGGGTCACCATGTGACTTTTCGAATTTAAGGATATGAATGGTCATGCAAGTTTGGTGCCATTTTCCATGAGGATTGAAGGGTCACAAAGGGTGAATTCCAAAATTCACTTGGAAAGTTATAAATAAAGGCTTGAGAAACCATTTTTAATATGTAAGAAGAGAGCATGATTTGTAATTATCATATCTAGCTTAGAAGAGAAAAGGAGAGAAAAAAAAGAGATATTATAATGTGATATCATTTTTTGAGAAAGAAACATTGAGAGATAGTTTTGTGGTATAAACAAAAGGGTTTGGTGCTCCTATGGTTTAGTGCTCATGAATAGTTTCCATGTTAGTGCTCAGTAAAGGGGTTGGTGCTCCTACAAGTTGGTGCTTACCAATATTGTAGTTTGAGTTGGTGCTCATTCTTATACTTGAAATTTTTCTTCATGGTTTTTCCCACATTGGGTTTCCACATTAAATCTGGTGTCCTTCTCTATCTTGTGTGATGTTTATTATTTTAGTTTTATTACATATCTTGAATGTATGGTTAAGTATAATTTGATTAAGTTAAATATTATAAGATTTATGATATAATGATTCACCCCCCTCTCAGTATATCATGTGCTTAACAATTGGTATTAGAGCAGGTTCCTTTAGAAAGGGTTTAATAGCTTGAAGGTAGATCGGGGAAAGCATGATGGCTGAATCATATGGAGATTTTTCTACAACTAAGGCACCTTTGTTTGATGGGTCAAATTATGCCTTTTGGATCATAAGGATGAGGACTTACTTGATGGCCATTGGATTTGACATTTGGCAAGCAGTGTTGGAGGAATATGAAGAGCCATAAACACTTGTAAATGCTCTGATAAAAAAGAAGACAAGTCAAAATAATGTTAAAGCTTTAAATGTTATTTTATGTGGTTTATGTGAATTAGAATTTGTAAAAGTTATGCAATGTAAATTTTCTCATGATACTTGGGTAAATCTTGAGAATATTTACAAAGGTGATGAAAAGGTTCAAAGAGCTAAGCTTCAGACTTTTAGAAGACAGTTTGAGAGTTTGAAGATGGAAGAGGGAAAAAATATATCAAGTTATCTTTGTGAGTTGATCAAATAATAAATCAGATTCAAGGTCTTTGAGAAAATTTAGAAGATTCAATGGTGGTACAAAAGGTTTTGAGATCTCTACCAATGAGATATAATAAAAATATTTAGGCAATCAAGGAGATGAAGGATCTTGCTTAGCTAAAGATGGATGAACTACATGGTATTATTATAGCATATGAGATACAAACCAAACAAGAGAAACCATCAAAAAGAGAAGATACTTTCAAGACATCAAAGAAAGATAAGGCTAAGATTCAAGAATCAAGTGATATCTCCAGTGATGATGAATATGATAACGGATCTCTTTTCATTCATAAACCAAAAAATGGCACATGTAAATATCAAGGGAAATTACCATTTAAATGTTTTAAATTTGGTAATATTGGACATTTAATAGCTATATGCCCAAATAAGAATAATGATGATAATGAATAAAGAAAGTCTACATACACTAAAATATTCAAAACAAAATACAAGAAGAGATTCAAGAAGAAGATTTTATATTCTAAAGATCTTAGCTCAATAGAAGATAGTGGAGTCAGTGACTCAAATGAAGAAGAGAATCTATTCATGGCCATACATGAATATGCCTCTACAAGCAAAAGTATAGATAATCAAGAAGAATAACATGATGAAAGTGAGAATGAAACCAAGGTAAATCTAGAAGGATAACTCATTTGTGCCTTAGAAGAATTAGAAGCTATTGAGAAGAAGAATCAAATATTGAGGCACCAGATCAATAAAAATGAAAAGTATTCAAAGGAAATAATTGTTGATCTATAAGCACACTTTGAAGAAGATAAAAGGAATGAAAAACATGTAACAACACAATTTCAAAAAGTAAGTAAATAATGTGAAAGGTATGTTATTGAAATTGTCTCTTTAAAAGAAGATATTGAGAAAGCAGTCAATGATAAAGTAGTTAGTGATTCAAAATTTGAGGATAGCACTAACATGTTGAATAAGATATTAGAAATCCAAAAGGAAATATCAAATAAGATAAGTATCATATTTGAAAATAAAAATAGCTATGTTGAAGATCTTACAAAAGAGGAAACAAAAAGGGAAGAAGTGAAGAATATAGAGGATATCTCAAATAAATAAAGATGGAAGGAACAAAGCTAAAAAATACAATCAGGATAGAGATACATAAACAAGTTCTATTTTCATGTTTATTATTTTTATTATAATGGATATTGTCCCAAGAAAATAGAATGTCAAAAAAGAGATAACAATTTTAGAAACAAGGAGAAGGAAACTCATGCAGAGTTTAGCAGAAGTTACAACTCTTTTGCTCCTCTATTAGGCTTTGATGAAGAGGCCATAATATTTTACAAGTGCAATAATTTTGGACACATATCCTAAAATTGTAAAAGAATGTTTGATTCAATCAATAAGGACTAAAGTTTCAAGGTTTCATTCATCAATAAGTAGGTTCAGACATGTTCATGGTAGAAGAAACAACCTGAAGATTCTATGTTAGTTCAGATAGCTTTGCATGCAACAAATGAAGAAAAGCCATGGTTTATTGATAGTGGATATTTGAGGCACATGATATGAGACAAGATAAATTTCATAACTCTAAATAAGATCAATGGTGGCAAAGTGAAATTTAGAGATAAAACCACTGCCAGGATAGCCAGAAAATGTACTTTGAGTTTGGATAATGGTAGAACCAAGACTAAGAATGTGTTGTATGTAGAAGGTCTTAAGCATAATTTATTGAGTGTAAGTCAAATATGTGATTAGGGATACACATTAAAGTTTTATGCATAAGGTTGTGAGATTAGAATAAAATATTCAAATGAGTTGTTTTTAGATGCTCAAAAGATAGGCAAAAATTTATGTGTTATCAGATATCTTCACAAAGGCATGATCAAAGGACACATTCAAGGATCTATGAGAGGAGTTGGGAGTAATGTGTTTTACTTCCTGCCATTGAGGATCAGCATCAGTTAAGGGGGAGCTAAGTGTTATCTCCAGGATAGGTCGTTTGCCTTTGATGTCAAAGGGAGAGAAGAATAAAAATAAGTATAGAAATAGGTATAGGTGTAGAAATAGGTGTAGAAATAGGTACAGGGAACATGTACATGTTTCTACAATAAGGAGGAGTTACTATATGTTTTTTAGATGGAATTATGTGTAGGTTTTAGGATGTGGTAGTTTTAGTTTGAGATTGCCATCAATTACAAAGGGAGAGATTCTTGGAAATAATATCATTGATGTCAAAGGTCTAGCATTGGTGATAAAGGCCCCATAGCATGTATTATCTAAAGGTGTTTTTAATGTTTATATTTTTGTTAAAGTGTGTTGATATTTATTTAATATTAACAAATATATTTTTGGTTGCATAAAGTCAAAATAAGGGCCCATGGAGAAGTCAAAGATTCACAGGGTAAAGACAAAAGAGGAATGGGATGCCTTTTCCCATGAAGAGTCATCTTGAGGAATTTCAAGAGTCACCAAGTGAAGACAAAAGAGGAAGGGCACAATTTCTCATGAAGGAACACTTTGAGGAATATGAAAAGTCACCAAGATAAAGACAAAAGAGGAAAGGATGCATTTACTTATGAAGGGTCACCATGTAACTTTTCAAATGCAAGGATATGAAGGGTCATGCAAGTTTGGTGCCATTTTCCATGAGGATTGAAGGGTCACAAAGGGTGAATGCCAAAGGTCATTTGGAAAGCTAAAAATAAAGGCTTGAGAAGCCATTTGTAATATGCAAGAAGAAAGCATGATTTTTAATTGTCATATCTAGATTAGAAGAGCAAAGGAGAGAAAAAATAAGAGATATTGTAATGTGTTATCATTTGTTGAAAAAGAAACATTGAGAGATAGTTGTGTGGTATACACAAAAGGGGTTGGTGCTCTTATGGGTTATTTCTCATGAATAGTTGTTGTGTTGGTGCTCAACAAAGGGGTTGGTGCTCCTAAAAGTTGGTGCTTGCCAATATTGTAGTTTGAGTTGGTGCTCATTCATATACTTGAGATTGTTCTTCATGGTTTTTCCTACATTGGGTTTCCACATTAAATTTGGTGTCTCTCTATCTTGTGTGGTGTTTATTATTTTAGTTTTATTATATATCTTTAATGTATGGTTAAGTGTAATTTGATTAAGTGAAAGATTATAATATTTATGATATACGGATGTAACACCCCACCCTCAGTATATCCTATGCTTAACACAAAAGTCTCTAAATCTTTGTCACTAGAATAGAGTCAAATGCTCTAAAATGGTTATACTTATCCTAAAATAATATTGATTAATTCTATGACTCAAAAATTATATAGTTAATTAAAAAAAAACCCAATAAAACATCCTCCGTACAATACTTCTTGACAAATTGACCGTATAAAGGTAAAATTACTCTCTCATATGGACTATGTAAAATATAATGAAAAGTTTGATTGATTCTTGAGTACCAATGGACTCTGATCATTTCAAAATATCACCAAAAATACATAAAGACTCTAATATTTTATTATCAATTAAACCTCTTTCATGGAACTCAAATAAACTCTCTTCTATTATGATTATTAATTGGTTCTAAAAATAGAGTTCTTGAATTGTGAGAAAAGTAAATTGTGACCTATAGGAAAGTGTCAAGAACTCATGTTATGCAATAAAAATCACAATGAAAAATAGAATCCATATTAAACTCAAAATTCATTCATTAAAATATTTCTCTTATTTATTTTTATTATTTTCATACATTAACCATGTATAGAATTGGTAAGGAAAATAGGGTTCATTTTCAATCTTGATCTCTCTTCTCTCTTATTCATTTTCTCACCTATATCTCCTCATACCTCTATTCTTATCCTAACCTTCTACTAAACTTATTTTCATGTACATGCACAAACATTTTACATACCCCCTAAAACATGCAACTAAATCCTTATTCTTGTCCACTCAATACATGGAGGTATTTACCAAGATACAATTCTTGGCTTGCATTTCTCTTGATCACATCTTGTACATTGAATTACCTTTGGTACACCTCCATAAGATAAAATAGGATCCCTTAAAACATTTCATTATCATTATACTTCCTCAAAGACTTCAAAACACTTCACATAACTAGTTCACAATTTCAAATTTTCAAATTTAGAGTTTAGGAAGGAAAACCTAGAAGTCCAATAATACACCAAACTTAAAGGACTCCTATGAATTTAATGAAATCAATTGGACCATATAGGACCCATCACATCTATTTAAATTTAGAAGTGATCACTATGAAACATTTATACACACATACCTCCTCAATGTCTTGGGATGATCTACATCATACTCCCCTTGGCAAAATGATTTGAGTTCCATCTCAAATATGACTAATAATTTTTCTTCCTTATTTACCAATTGGTCTTATCCTAATCCTTTAAATTTTTTTTTTTTTTACTCATAACTTTATTTAGTTTTTCCTTTCAAATTTGCCTTCTCAACATATCTTGTCTTCTTCCCTTGATGTGTCTCTTTGTCCACTCTTCTTTAATCTCAATGAAGTATAGAAACCTTTTCCATTATTTTTCCTCATAATTTATGGAGTGTTGTTTCCCATTCATTATTTCCATTCCTTTAGGTTTAACACTATCATGAAAATGATTCATCTTCTTACCTTACACTAGTCTCGCTTTTTTGTCTTCTTGATTGCTACTTGGGATAGTTTTTAAATTGGGTTTGCATCTCCTTTCTTACTTATTAAATATTTTAGGTCATTCTTATCTTGGATCATCTTTGGATTGATATAGTCTGTCTTAAAATCTTATTTCATATTCAAGTGATGTTCCTCATGACTATCCTTAACCTTGTCTTGCTTTATCATTAGATATTGACTTGCATATTTCTCTTTCTTCAAATGTTTATGAAGTGTCTTATGCTTTTTCACCTATATACCTACACAAACCACCTCCATGACTCTCTCATGCTCTGTTTACCATCTCATGGCCTAATTTCTCAAGTAGTTCATGCAAACCTACATCTTCATTATTAAAGACTTGGTCTTGTCCTTTTTTGTACCTATTGAGTATTGACTCATATTTGAGCTTATCATTGCTCCTCACAATCTAATCTACACTATTAATTATTACAAATAACTTGTTTGGAGGATTAAATAACTCCTCTATCATCCTTTTTTATTCCTTCTAGGAGAGATCATTCAACTCTTCAATTTATTCATCATATATGGGCATATTTTGTTCGATTTCCTTTCCTTTTTCCTCTTCAAACATCATTTTTACCTTATCATCTACATGTAATAATCGTATACATTTAATATCATTAAAAATATTCTTCTATAGGTGTTCCCATATAAGTATATTGCTCTATCATTCTCTTCCTTCTTGAGAGGTCTTCACAAGCTTTATCAAAGAGGTAATTATACTATTCTTAAAATGCCTTTTCTTCTATTGGAATTACTTCATCACCATCTTCACCTCAAAATTTCCACTGAGACCCTTCTCTTAGCTATATTATAGTGCCTCTACGCACAATCTTCCATACTTTCTCTTTCTTGAAAATATCTCTCTCAATGGCTCACTACTATCACCATCATAATTAATTGGCTTACATTTCATTTACCTTGTGCTCATCGAAAAGATATATTCATCATCATGGATTGCATCCTCATTCATTTTTATATCATTCTTTCCTTTCACTATCCACACTTTCTTATTCACAACTTTATTCTAGTACTTGTATATTACTTCACTTATTTTCTTTGATCTACAAATTGATTTCTGCTCTCGAACACCTCCTTCATGCCTCTTTTCTTCATGCCTTGAATTATAGTATTTGTTTCACTTGATTTCTAAAATTTCCTTCATGCCTTATACCTGTTCTTTACCTAAATTTCCTTTTTAGATATCTACTTGATTATATTTTATGTTCTTCATTTCATCTTCTGGTTTCTCAAGCCACTTAGGCATAATATATCCATGATTTTTTGCAAATTTTAAGAGTTTAACTTTTCTCTTTGTCCTCCCAACCTATATATCATCATCTCTCTTTTAATATACACAATATAAATCAAAACTTAAACATTCATTTACCTCCTTAAAGGACTATTTCTTGATCATATTTGTTCTTATGTCTTCATTGCTTGTAATAATCTCTTTCTTGTGAGTTTCCTCTCTTTTTTATGTTGCAATGATTTCTAAGGCATCATGGAACTATAAATCATATTTTATCTCTTCATGGACTTAATGAAAATATTCAATCTTCTTCTTATGGGATTTTATAACTTGTTCTCTTCCTATATAATTTTCATTCATCTTGATGGGTGCTTTGTTTGTCCCAAACCTTAACAATTACAAGGCTTTATCATTGACCTTCTCCATGAGGTTCTCCATACCTGCATACATACACTTAAATATAATTTTAGAGTATAAAACAAGAAAATAACATGTCTCTATGAGTTCCTCTTTCATGAACACTCTCCTCTTCTCATTACTCTTTTTCTAAATTACTTCTCTTGTCACTTATTTCTCTATGTTCTCTTCAATGAGAACCCTTTTCACAACTTCTATTTCATGTTACTCACTTGGTAATTTTTTTATCTTAAAGCATATATGAGACATTCTCTCTATATTTTGATTTCATTTTCTCTTGAACAAAAAATCTATAGGCCACTTCACTCTTATTTTCATTGGCTAACCACATGCTTGTTCTCTATTCTTCAACCATAGCTACACCTTGAGCTCAAACATTTATAATTCATCTCCCATTCTCATTAACTCGATTGTTTCTCTTTCTATTTTATAATTTTGATTCAAATTCATATTAATTTCTTCTATTTGGTCTTTTTTTCTCCTCAAGGTTGCAATGTGCCTTTACTTCCCTTTTTAATCTTCTCAAGTGCCTCAGGTCACCAATAACTAGTTTTTTTAGGTACCACACTTGGGTCACCACTTTTCTCTCTCTTGACAAGCCTCAATAGGTTGTACCTATATATGATACATCTTGAAAGACTTCTCAAAAATTTGACCTACTTCTTGATATCACAAATTAAAGACAATAAATAAATGCAAATGTACCTTTTCTTGTTGTCTATCTTCTTTTCCAATCAATATCTTCAAGCTATAAAACCAATTGATGTAGACTCAATGCTTAAAAAATTATTTATGATTATCTAGATCAATTATCTTATTGAAATTCTCCTTGATCTCTTATCTTACTCTTTTCTTGGAGAAAAATTTCCTTGTTTCTTTTTGACTCTCTTCTTTTCAACTCTCACCCTTGACAACACTAGCTTCTAAACCTCTTGTAGAGCATAGTAATCTTGTTTATTATAAAATATTTCTTTGATTTTAATTTGATATCTTATTTATATCTCTCTTTGACCTCTTATCATGGATCTCTTCTTGTTCTTGGCATGTAGCCTTCTTTTTTGTTACTAATCTTGTCTCTATCTAATTTCACTTTGTCCTCTAATCTCTTCTTTCCTTCTTCACTTCAAATATTGATTCAAAATTCATGAATGAAATATTTTACCATGAGTTATGTCTCTTTGTCTTGAAAAACTTGAATCAATACACTTAGATACCTCATCCATTCTCTAACACCCCATCTTACACCTAAAACCCATACTTGTCTTTACTTATATCTCTCAAAACATGTAAAGCTCCTTATCTACAATATTCCACAAATGATCCTAGAAAAATAAAAACATATCTAAGTACCCATTATCCTCCCTCTACTTCTCACAAATTTATATGATTTAACTCCCAAATTATATGTCATAAATTTCCATCTTTCTTTATAATTAGGTATCCTCTAGTAGGTCTTTTTACCTATAAATACAGATGGTTTGACCAAGAGATAAGGGTTATAAATAAAATAAAATAAAATTTGGATACCCATTAAGCTTTAATTCTTGAAATTTTTTAAGACCCAAATAATTAGATAGACTACAAAATCTAATTATCTTTTAGGTTTCTTTATTATCTTTAAACATATAGGGTTGAAAACCATACCGTATGGACTTGTATGGGTCTAAAACCTAATTTTTCATTTATATAATAATTAAATACATAGTATTAAAAAAAATTATAAATTTTAAAGGGTTATAAGAAAAATTATTGTAGTTTCAAGTTTTAGAAACCCTAGGTCCAATTTGTAGGCTTGCAGTGGTTGAGAGGCTACAAAAGGACCTAAAATGAGTTTTAGACCATTCCAAAGCATTATAAAAAATTTGTGGTATTTTTATAATTTTTAATAAACCTTATAAATACTTATTTTTCTTTGGTGACACTCTAAATGTTTTCAAAATTCCAAAACATGGAATGTTTTAAGAAACATGATGACTATGTAATAAGGTATAGAAGTTCTGAGTAATTTCTTGTATTACCAATAGTTTATTATTATGAAAATAGTTTTTTAACTTTTTTTATCAATATTTTATATCATATTATCCTTGTAAAACATAAATTTTTAATAAACTTCCCTAATAGTCTTTAGGATTCCAATAACCTTCAAAAGTATATGAATCTTTATCACCAGATTAGATTCAAATGATCTAAAAGGGGTCTCCCTAGAATAAATGATTATTAATTAATTATATCACTCAAAAATCATATATTATATTTAAAAATCCATAAACAAACCTCCTCCATAAAATACTTATTGATAACTTGACTGTACAGAAGCAAAATTAGTCTCTCATATGGACTGTGTACAATATAATGGACAGTGTGATTGATTATTGAGTACCAATAGACTATGAGTATTTTAAAATGTAATGCATAAAGACTCTAATATTATATTATCATTTCAACATCTTTCATGTAACTCAAGGAAATTTTTTGTTATTCTTCTTATTGACTAGTTCAAAAAATAGAGTTATTAAATCATGAGTAAATTAACTTGTGACATGTAGGAATGTGTCAAGAACTCATGCTATGCAATTAAAATCACAATGAAAGATAAAATACATATGAAACTAAAAATTAATTAATTCAAATATTTATCTTATTGATTTTTATCGTTTGCATATATTAACCATGTACATAATTGGTAAGGAAGACATAGCTCCTTTACAATCTTGATCTATCTTCTCTCTTATTCAGTTTTTCACCTTTGTCTCCTCATAATTATATCCTTATCATGACCTTATACTCAAAATATTTTTAATTACATTCAAAAACCTTATACATACCCCATAAAACATGTAACCAACTCCTTATTCTTGCCCACTCAGCATATGAAGGTAGTTACTAAGAGATCATTCTTGGATTAAATTTCTCTAGATCACCGCTTAGATGTTTTAGTACCTTTATCATACCTCCATAGGATAAAATAAGATCCAATAAAACATTTAATTATAATTATACTTCATCAAAGACTTCAAAACACTTCACATAAGTAGTTTATAGTTTCAAATTTGGAGTTTAGGTAGGAAAACCTAAAAGTCCAACAATACACCAAACTTAAAGGACTCATATGAGTATAATGAAATATGATGGACCATCCATGACCCCTCACATATATTTAAATTTATAAATGATCACTATGAAACATTTAGACACACATACCTCCTCAGTGTCTTGGGATGCTTTGCATCTAGATTCTTATAGTAAAAGAAACCATCTAGTTATTCTACCTAGTATTATAGGATTGTTCATTAAATACCTAATTGATACATGATCAGTGGGAATGAAGACTTGATATCTAGTAATGTAGTGTCTAAATTTGTTTATGGCATAAATGACAACAAAAAATTCTTTATCTATTACTATGTAATTTATTTTAGCCCCTTGAAGATTCTTGATGATGAAGTAGATGGTATAACTTAGAGATTTTTATTTCTTCCTAAGGACAAATCCTAGTGTAGTGTCTAATGCATCCATATGGATGTGTAAAGGATTTATCCAATTAGGTTCATTTATTATCAGATTTATTGTGATAAAATAGTTTAGTTCTTAAAAGGATGCCTGACAGTCATTAATCCAAATAAAATTAGCATCTTTAAAAATCAAAACAAATAATGGTGTTTTCTTTTGGCTAAAATTCTTGTTGAATCATCTATAATAGCTATCATGTCCTAGAAAAATTTTGACATCTCTAATATTATATGGTGTGGGTATGTCCTTGATTATGTTGATCTTAGATGGGTCTATTTTCATGCCTTCATGTGAAATGTGATGTCCTCGATAATTCCCTTAGTTATTAGCATGTAACACTTTTCATGGCTTAAGGATAATCAATGATCTTAGCATAATTTACGGACTTTATCAAGGTTGATAAGAGATTCTTTATATTTTACCCATAGACTATAAATTCATCTATATATATTTATAAATAGTCATGGGACAGGTCAGAAAAGATGCTTAAAACAACCCTTTGAAAAGTGGCTAGAGCATTGCATAGACCAAATGGAAATACTACATATGCATAAGTACCCTAGGGATAAGTGAAACTAGTTTTGTCTTGGTCCTCAGGTGCTATATTTATTTGATTATATCCATTATATCCATAAATTAAGGAAATATACTTCTTCCTTGCTAATGTATCTAGCACTTGATAAATGAATGGAAGGGGAAAATGGTCATTCCTTATGGATGTATTTAGTTTATTGTAATCTATGAAAATCCACAACTTTCCTCCCTTATTTGGTATAATCACTAGGGGTGACACCTATTTACTATTATATATAGGGTAGATGAAGCTTACATCTAAAATTTTTGCAATTTAGTTTTAACAGTCTTTGATTGTAGGGTTCATTTTTGTTGAGGTTGGTGAATGAGTTTACATTCTTATTTGATATAGATGTGATTGGTGCATAATTCAAGAGGGTTTTATATCATATCATGATAATCCTAAAAAAAATATAATTTATATTTTTGAAGCATTTTAAGTAACTTGATTTCATTTTGGATTTTCAATTATCTATTAATATTAAAAGGTTTGTCTGGTAGGATTTCCACTTGATTGGATAGAGCCATCATGGTCTATATGTTTCTTATCAATAAAGCATATATACAATGATGAGTTAAGAGATGATTGAATTTTATAATATCCCTTGTAGCATTAGATGCTCATGTTTTAGGAAAGACATTTTCAAAATGGTAGGGTGTGCATTCTAACATATCATGTGTTATAGGATCCTCTTGATAATTGTTTTGTAGGATATTGTCAATAATAGTGTCTTCTTATTTATTTGTCATTGACATACTTTGATCAATTATGTATATGATGTGTATAGAGGATATTAATTAATATATGTCATCTATCCAAGGTGATTATTCCTCCTCAGAATATGGTTTGGATGGTGCGTATAAGACTAGTTTCTTTGTTTCATTACCATTTGAGATTATCATACTCTCAGACCTACAGCCAATGAATAAATTAGTTGTGGTCAATCATGGCCTTCTTAATTTAAGAGGGTAACCTACTAAGTTGGCCTTAGGCTATAGGATGATGATGTCATCCAAATAATACCATGAATCTATAGTAATTACAATGTCTTCCATGATCCCTTCTAATTTAATGATGGATTTGTCAACCAATTACAAGACAGTAGGTGTTGGGCATATGTGTGTAAGTCCCAAATTATACATTGTTGTTATAGTCATAACACTAATTATTAATCCTAAGTCAATTAATGTATTATATATGGTTTGGCCTTGGATACTATCATTGACTGTAGGACTTCTTTGATCAACATATTTTGGTAGGACTATGTTACCCAACATAATGTCTGCAAGTTGACCAAGGACTTGGACTATTTTGGGGTCCTTTATTTTCTTAGTTTATTTAATCATATTTATTGGATAGCCTTAGTATATATAGGTACATAATTAATATCTTGAAAGATTTTAATAGTTACATAGATATTTTTCATTTGTCCTTAAAAAATTAGATTCTAGTTCTGATTCAGGACATGGAATGTTCAATCTCTCAGGAAAAAGAGGATGATCAGGTTATTTTTATTTTCCTAATAGGCCTTTCTCAAGATTGGTAGTAGTTTAAAGTGGATTAATTTTAGTATGATCATCCAAGGTTTAATTAATTGGTACAGTGTGTATATATCTAGTTCTTATCACTCTTGTGTTAAAATTGTCAATCTAAATGACATTTTGAAACAATACATAATCTGGATCAAAATCACTAAAATGCTCTAATTCATCTACATAAATCATGTGAAAATTCCAATTATTTTCCATTGATCCCTAATTTGGTCAATGTAATTTATAGAATCATTATCTTTTCCTAATTCACTTTGATTCAAATTATGACCAAGAAAAATGACATCTTGGACCACTAAAATCCTTTGATTCATCAACACACGTCATGTACATGTGTCAATGCATTTCTATATTATCCTAATTAATATAATACCTTATACACAATCATTACCATCCTCTAATTCAACTCCATTCAAATTATGATTAAGTAAATTGACATTTTTGACCATTTTGATTAAACATATGACCAATTTTAAGAATTGTAAAATATTAAGTAAAGTCATTAAGCAAATTAATTTAGATTAAGAGATTAAGTGGAAACTGTATGGAAATTTATTGAATATCTATTATTTTAAATTCATAAATCAGAATATTTAAGCCATGACATCACCTATGACATCATCAAAAGGGTGTCAAGCACCAAGTATTAATGAAGAAAAATATCAAGTTTAAGTCCACCCATGCCCCATTAATGCTCCCTTATTCCAAAATATCCTCAAAAATTGAATTTATCCTTGGCCACACATCTTGACCTAAATATGGATGGTCATGTTGATTCTCAACATTTATAGAAAGCTATAAATCAATGATCCATGGCCATAACTTTTAAGCTTCAATTGTGAAATGTTCTTATGTAGAAATAGTGCTAGAAAAGTATCACTCATTCCCCCAAATTGAAAAATAAAGGAACCAAAGACATTGGTGAACTAAGATAATATGGAGGTGCATAATACACTACATTGACAAAGACTTTGAGCACCTAATCTAGGCATAATCATGTTTATTGATTGTATTTGAAGGAGAGCCACTATGGGAAGGTATTTCTTATCTTAATTTCTACATTAGTTTCTTGAGTTAATTATAAAAATACCTCAAGGGATTAGGATTAATATGTTATGTTATTTATACTTATTATTTATTTTATTTACTAACACATAAACTAACCCACTGTGTGATCCTTCTCTACATAGTGATCATGGGTGAGGTGGATTGTTGAATAATGAGTCTTTAGTGACAATGAACTTCATTATTAACCAAGGTATACATTAGATATTATATTATTTCAATGGTTTGTGTTAGATAAACCAAATTATTGGTAGGGTTTGGTAGAGGTTGGGCAAGTAATTATGTTAGCCTAGAAGGTGTTTTAGTATTTGGCATTAAGACTAGTTGTTTATGTTGTTGTAGTTATTTTAGATGCAAGAATCCAAGATTTTTATTAACCCAAATTTGGCTATTTCTCCATGATTTTTATCATGGTTTTGAATGGTAATACCATTTATAAATGTAGGATGGCCAAGATGTCAAAAGTTATCATTGATGTCATGTGTTTGTTTACTGTCATTGATGTCAAGAATGATCCATAAGGTAAGATTTATATTTTATGTCATATTCCTAAAATAATTGATGTAAAAGTAATCTTTGAATTAATTTTTTTTATAATATAATTTATTTACCAAGTTCATAAGAAGTAAGTCTTTATGGACAAGGTGTTTTGTGAAACCTAGTCTTATCTTGGTCAAGGCATGAATAGTAAAGCCTGGTGAAGTAAGTGAGTTAAGGCTTTTGAGAATATGTGTGGTAGTATTTTAACATGGAATGCAGTTATTTATCATAATAATGTGTTTCATAATGAATCTACAGTGTCAATAAGGTCTCAAATTGGTATGATGCCTAGTAGGGTTGTGAGATGGACTAGATCTTAAGAATGAGTATGGCTTGTAGAGGAATTATAGTGGTGATATGGATGTGTATAATCTTTAAATTATGAAATTAAGTGTTAAATCATGTGATAAAAAATTTAATTAAGTCACATTATTCTTAGAGTGAGCCAAAGAGGTATGCTCTTCTTTAGTGGTCTTCTTATGGATCTAGTCTTAAGATCCTAGGTGGGAGAATGAGGTTTCATGATCAATTTTTGAGTCTTGTGAGATAATTTGAACATGGATTAAGGTTTTAAATGATTTTTAATGTTTATTTACCAAGCCTAAGGTCAAATAATAAAGGATAAATCTTGAAAATTTGGTTTTGAGTTTTCTTGTGTGTGCAAGATTAAGAGTTACAAACCTGAGAAGGACTTTCTCATGCTTTTTGGCATGTGTGATTATTGCATGGGAATATGATATATTAGGTAGAGATTTAAAAGGGTCCTAAAAAAATTTTCCAATAATTAGGAGTTGGTTTCAATGGAAAATTTTTATGAACAAATGTTAATAATGGAAACTGGTCTTAAACCCTTATAGTGACCTGATGGTGAAGATTTTGTTTTGGAGTGCCTATAATGGATTGGTAATGGTATTATTATGATTTTATAATGTTTATGACTCTTATAATTAATTATAAGGTTCATTTAGTGTTTAGGAGAGTGACTAGAAGCTACAAGAAATCCCTTGTTTCTCAGAAAATGGATATAATAAGTAAAGGGCTAAGTCAAAGTTGCACAATGAATGGAGGTTGAATATTGTGACTTATATTTTATGACCATGTATGTTTTTTTTTTTTTTAATAGTTCTTAAAGTATTAAAATTTAATTTTTTAGGATGGTCAATCGCTAGTAGGTCTAGTGAAGTAGTTTAATGCAAATATAGGCAAAGATGAGTTGAAGGTTCCTGTCAAATTATCATAAAGGAGTAATGATTATAAGTGAATGGAGGATTTATTTGGGACTTATATTACATGTCCATATATATATATATATATATATATATATATATATATATATATATATATGTATGTATGTATGTATGTATGTATGTATGTATGTATGTATATGTGTATATATGTGTGTGTGTGTGTGTGTGTGTGTGTGTGTGTGTGTGTGTGTGTGTGTGTGTGTGTGTGTGTGTGTGTGTGTGTGTGTAGATATATATATCATTATTTATGGTTAAATTAATTAATCCAAAATGACTTGTTTGAGTGAGTTAAGACTATGTGTAGTAAGGTTTTGTAATGGGTCTGTAAGTTGAATTCTTGAAATAAGACCATGATGTTTTTTTATATTATAGTGATATATAGGTCTCATATTATCACAAATATGTATCAATATCTACTATATTTGTCTACAAAAGGGTTGGAATCCAAGGTCATCATAACTGGGTCTCAAGGTAAAATGATAGCTTTGAGTATGCAAGATGAAGTGATGCATTTGAGATATTATATCATGATTTGATGTATCCAATGAAAATTATTATGTTTTTTAGATATATATGACATATAAATTATTTATAAAATGTTTAAATTAAGTTTAATTAGTTGTAATATGGAAGCCAAAATGGTTTGTTTGGTTGTGTAAGGATTGTGAGAGAGAAACTTACAAAATTGGTCTACAAGATCAATAGTTGACACTATAACTTGTCATATATACATTATAATATGTTATATATGTCACAAAATAACTATTAATATTCATAATAAATATTTATGTGTCCTTAAATTAGTTGAAAACAACATTCTTTAGGACTATGTTTTTAGGGTCTTTGGCAGTTTTATGTATGTTAGTGAGTTTGATATTCTTGTGTCATCTTGACTAGTTTTGATGTGTAAAAATAATGTGGTGATGTATTATATGTTCCATGGGATATTATAAATTAATTTATAGTGTTTTAATATTCTATATATGTTTATGGTCAAAGGTTTTTGACTATATTTTGGAGCCTTCTCGCAAAATAGAGTGAGCCTTTTGTAGAGGTGTTTTTGAGTATTTAGAGCCTAAGCGATGGAGTATAATGAGTTTTATGATGACCATGAAGTCATTAAGTTTAAATATATTTATTTATTGTGCCTTTAAATTATTTCTAGAAGTTTTTTGAGCTTCATCTTTGCATATAGAGTTTTAATGATTATAAGTGAATGGAGGATTGATTTGGGACTTATATTACATGTCCATATGTTATATATATATATATATATATATATATATATATATATATATATATATATATATATATATATATATATATATATATATATAATGGTTAAATTAATTAATCCAAAATGACTTGTTTGAGTGAGTTAAGACTATGTGTAGTAAAGTTTTGTAATGGGTCTGTAAGTTGAATTATTGAAATAAGACCATGATGTTTTTTTATATTATAGTGATATATAGGTCTCATATTATCACAAATATGTATCAATATTTACTACAGTTGTCTACAAAGGGTTGGAATGCAAGGTCATCATAACTAGTTCTCAAGGCAAAATGATAGCTCTGAGTATGCAAGATGAAGTGATGCATTTGAGACATTATATCATGATTTGATGTATCCAATGAAAATTATTATGTTTTTTAGATATATATGACATATAAATTATTTATAAAATGTTTAAATTAAGTTTAATTAGTTGTAATATGGAAGCCAAAATGGTTTGTTTGGTTGTGTAAGGATTGTGAGAGAGAAACTTACAAAATTGGTCTATAAGACCAATAGTTGACACTATAACTTGTCATATATACATTATAATATGTTATATATGTCACAAAATAACTATTAATATTCATAATAAATATTTATGTGTCCTCAAATTAGTTGAAAACAACATTCTTTAGGACTATTTTTTTAGGGTCTTTGGCAATTTTATGTATGTTAGTGAGTTTGATATTCTTGTGTCATCTTGACTAGCTTTGAAGTGTAAAAATAATGTGGTGATGTATTATATATTACATGGGATATTATAAATTAATTTATAGTGTTTTAATATTCTATATATGTTTATGGTCAAAGGTTCTTGACTATGTTTTGGAGCCTTCTTGCAAAATAGAGTGAGCCTTTTGTAGAGGTGTTTTTGAGTCTTTGGAGCCTAAGCGATGGAGTATAATGAGTTTTATGATGACCATTAAGTCATTAAGTTTAAATATATATAATTATTGTGCCTTTAAATTATTTCTAAAAGTTTTTTGAGCTTCATCTTTGCATATATAGTTTTTGGGGTAATTAGGCCTAATAGGTCTTTAAGGCCTAATGGAGCTTTCATGATGTAACCAAAGGATGTGTGACTTATTGAGCATATCTGAGGTTATTTGAGGTTATCATATAAGTTATTAAAAAAAATTAGGACTTTTTTAAAGGATATATTTTCCATATTGGTTCAAGTTTTTTCATGGAGAGGATAGACCTAATGCATTAGGTCTTTAAGTAGGCCTAAAAGAAGAAAGAGGTCTAAGTGAGTTTGGAGAACCTAATAGTGTTGTTTTTTTGAATTATTATTGTGTTTAATGTGTCCTAAGACATTTTTTGGTTCTAAACCTAATGGATTAATTTATTATCTGACCAAGAGTGTAATTGATCTAGTGATTGGTATAAATACAAGGCTAAATAGGCCTATTTGTGCCAATTAAAAAATGAGAGTGAAAGCGAATAAAAAATCACCTTGAGAAAGATAAGGATTCCATGTATACATTAATATGAGAGTAAAATATCAGTCATGAAAATAAATAATAATTTATGAGTATGATGATCAAGGTCATATGACCTAATCAAGCCATATGAGGGCTACTTGAGCAAAGTAGTAGAAGGGCAAATTTGCTTGTTTGAGGAGGCAGTATAAGAGTGTTGAAGGAGTGATGTTGTGTTGATTTAGAGACCAAAAAATTTTCATAAAATATTTTTTCCTAATTTATAACAATGGATAGAGTAGATAGAGATCTGAAGAAGAGGTCACCATCTAATGATTTAGTAATAAGATGTTATGAAGGTGATCAAGTTTGTCTTGGTTGAGTTCATGCTTAGTCAAGAGGAAGTGGGAGATACCATAAAAGTTGGTTTTTTCAGAAGTTTCCTTGAAGAGGTTTATTTTTTTTTGAGTCACCAAACCCCCTTTCAAGTTGGAGCTTGATAAATGCCTAGTTGAGTGGGTGCTTGACTAGTAAGGGGTTTGTGTTCCTTATGGGGTTGGCCTCACTAAATCTTGATTCATGGTTTTATATGATTGTATTCCAGGATATGTTTTAGTGGTTTTTATTACCCATGAGGTTTTCCCACATATATATTATGTTTATGTGTTGATTCATTGCTTTATGTTTAAATGATTGCTTCTTTATGCATTACTTGATCACTATATTGGTTTTAAAGGTTAATCATGTTAAGTGGAAAAAAAGGATTGTTTTAGGACACTAATTCACCCCACCCCCTCTTACTAGTTATTATTCCAATAATTGGTATCATATCAGGTCCTTTAAAAAAGTCTTGACATCTTGAAGGTGATCTTAGAAGCATAAAATGGCTAAGCTTGTGAAGGTGAGTTGCAAGATCAGTATGTTTATTAGCTTGTGGAAGAAGAAAGCTTGGTGGATTCTTGTTGAGTCTTGGAAAATGTTTCATGACAAGAATATGTTTTCATCAATATCATTATAGAAAGAGATAATCTAAAAATAACTAATAAGTCTAGTTTTTTGCACGATCTAGGTCATGGTTAAGGTTTGCATAAAGGACTTCATGATGAGACAATGGGAAGATCAGTTGAAGTAGTTAATATGTTTGAAAGTATTCCTGAGGTCATCATAGGATTTATAAGGTGGTGTACAAGGTATATCTTAGTATGGATGATAGTTAAAGATATTTGTTAGATTTGTCAAATTCAAGTGGACCAAGGTCTATCTTTATTGCTACTTAAGCTAGTTTTCAAACAGGGTTTGCACTTTCCTTGCTTCCTTATTACATATTTGAGGTCATTATTGTCTTATATCATCCTTAGATTGATAGTTCCATCTTCAAATCTAATGTCATATTCAAATTATTCTCCTCATAATTATCCCTCACTTTTTATTACTCTATCATGAGATCTTGACTTTCATCTTTCTATTTCTTCACATGTTTATGAAGTGCCTCTTGTTGTTTCATCTCTATACCTACACAAAATTCCTCCATGACTCTCTCATAGTCTATTTTTTCCATCCATATCCTTCTTTCTAAAGTAGTTCCTACAAATATACCTATTCATTATCAAATCCTTCACCTTGTCCTTGATTTACTGATTGAGCCTTGAATCATCTTCGAGCTTATCATTTCTCTTCAAAATATGATATGCACTATTAAATATTGAAAATAACTTGTTTGGAGGATTAAAAAATTTCTTTAATCATCCTTATTTCTTCCTTCCATGAGAGATAATTCAACTCTTCAATGTATTCATCATACTTGGGCATCTTTTTTTCTATTTCCTCTCCTTCCTCTTCAACCTCATTTTCACCTTATCATCTATATAGGCTGATTGAATTCCTTTAGTATAATCAAAATATTCTTCTATAGGTTGTCCTATATCATTATACTACTCAATCACTCTCTTCCTTCTTGAGAGGTCTTCACAATATTTATCAAAAAGGTAATTATCCTCTTGTTCAAATGCCTTTTCTTTGATTAGCATTAATTCATCACCATCTTCACCTCTAAATGTCTAATGAGACCCTTCTCTTGTATGTATACTAGTTCCTCCAAGCACACTCTTCCATACTTTCTCTTTTCTTTCAAATATCATTCTTAATGACTCACTACTATCACCATCATAATTAATTTGCTTAACTTTCATTTCCCTTATGTTCGTTGGAAATATATATTCTTCATCATGGCTTGAATCTTCATTCATTTTTATCTCCTTCTTGACTTTGGATATCCACACTTGTTTCTTCAAAACTTTGGGCTAGTAATTTTACATTACTTCACTTGTTATCTTTGATCTAAAAACTAATTATTGATATTGAGCACCTCCTTCATGCCTCTTTTATTCATGAATTGACTTATATTATTTATTCCACCAAAGTTCTAACATTTCCTTCATGCTTTGTACCTATTCTTTACCAAAATTTCCTTCTTCGATAGTTTCTTGATTAGATTTTGTGTTCTTAATTTAATCTTATATTTTTTCAAGCCACTTAGGCGTAATATATCCATAATTGTTTTCAAGTTTTGAGAGTCTAAATTTGATCTTCATCTTCCCAACCTATATATCAAAATCCCTATTTTCATATACACAATCAAAATCAAAATTTAAACATTAATTTACCTCCTTAAAGGACTATTTATGATCATATGTATTCTCATGTCTTCATTGCTTGTGATCATCTCTTTCTTGTGAGCTTCCTCTCTTTATTCTATTATAATGCTTTTTATGGCATCATGGAACTCTAACTCATCTTATATCTCTTCATGGGCATGATGATAATATTTAATCTCCTTCTTGTGGGCTTATATAACCTATTCTCTTCCTATATCATTTTCATTCATCTTTATGGGTGTTTTGATTGTCCCAACCCTTGAAAATTTCAAAGATCTATCCTTGAACTTATCCATGAGGTTATCTATACCTGCATACATACACTTAAACATAATGTTAGAGTATAAAATAAGGGACCAACATGTCTTTACTCTTTTTCTCAACTACTTCTCTTGGAACTTATTTCTCTATGTTCTCCACAATTAAAACCCTTTTCACAACTTCTCTTTCATGTTGATCACTTGGAAACTCTTTACTCTTCAAGCCTCTATGGGCAATTCTCTCTATATTTTGATTTCTTTTTCTCTTGACCAACAATTCTATAAGCCACTTAACTCATATTTTCATTGGCCAACCACATGTTTATTCTCTATTATTCAACCATAGCTACACCTTGAGCTCAAACATTTCTAAATCATCTCTCATTCTTCTTAACTCAACTATTTATCTTTCTATTTTAGAATTTTGCTTTAACTTCATCTTCATTTCTTTTAGCTAGTCTTTTTGTCTCCTCAAGGCTGCAATGTGCCTTTATTTCCCTTTCTAATCTTCTCAATTCCCTCACTTGGATCACCAATAACCAATTATTTTTAGGTGCCACACTTAATTCACACTCTTCTCTCTTGACAAGCCTCAATAGGTTATACCTATACATGCTACATCTTGTAAGACTTCTCAATAAATTGATCCATTTTTTGATATAATAAATAAAAGATAATAGATAAATGCAAATGTACCTTTTATTGATGTCTATCTTCTTCTCTAATAAATATCTTCAAGCTCTAATACCAATTTATGTAGACTCAATTCCTACCTTCTCCATGATAACCTATCTCAATTATTTTCTTGAAATTCTCCTTGATCTCTTATCTTACTCCTTTCTTGGAGAAACATTTCCTTGTCTCTTTATGACTCTCTTCTTTTCAACTCTCACCCTTGACAACGATAGCTTCTAAACCTATTATAAATCATAGTACTCTTGTTTATTATAATATATTTCATTAATTTGAATCTGATATCTTATTTATATCCCTCTTTGACCTCTTATCACTAATTTATACACGTTCATGGCATGTAGCCATCTTCTTTATTACTAGTCTCGTCTTTATCTAGTTTCACTTTATCCTCTAATCTCTTTTTTTCTTCATCACTTTACCATGAGTGATGTCTCTTTGGCTTTAAAAACTTAAATAAATACACTTATATATCTCATCCATTCTCTAACACCCCATCTCACACCTAAAGCCCATACTTGTCTTTACTTCCTTGTAACTCTTAAAACATGTAAATCTCCTAATCTAGAACATTCCACACCTGATCCTTGAAAACTAAACACATATCTGAGTACCCATTATGCTCCCTTTATTTATCACAAATTTATATGATTCAAATCCAAAATTAGATGTCAAAAATTTCCATATTTATTTATAATTAGGTTTCCTTTAGTAGGTATTTTTACATGTAAATGTAGATAGTTTGACCAAGAGATAAATTCTATAAACAATTTAAAAAAACATTTTTATACCCATTAATATTCAATTTATTATTTTAAAGTGGTAATACCTAATTAATTAGATAGACTACTAAATCCACCATCCTTATTGTCATTTAGGTATCTTTAAGGCCTACTTTGAACATATAGGGTTGTAAACCATAACATACGAACTTGTACACGTATGAAACCTAATTTTACTTTATATCATAATAAATTACATAATATTACAATCTTTTATAAATTTTCAAGGGTTAGAATAATATTTATTGTAGTTTCAAGTTTTAGAAACCCTACTTCCAATTTGTAGGCCTATAAATGGCCGAGAGGTTATAAAAGGGCTTAAAATGAGTTTTGGGCCATTACAAAGAATTTTAAAACTTTTTCTAGATCTGTATAAGTTTTCCTAAACCTTAAAAACACTTATTTTTCATTGGTCACACTCAAAATGGTTTCAAAATGCCAAATCATAGAATTTTGTGAGAAACATGAGGACTATGTAATAGGGTATAGAAGTTTTGAGTAATTTATTATATTGCCAATAGATTATTAGTATGAAAAAAAAATAACTTCATGTAGGCATATTATATACCATATTATCCTTGTACAACACAAATTTTAAATCATAAACTTCCCCAATAGTATTTAGGACTCGAATAACCTTCAAAAGTCTTTGAATCTTTGTCACCAAATTAGATTCAAATGCTCTAAAAGGGTTATCCTTAGCCTAAAGGAATATTAATTAGTTATATGACTCATAAATCATATATTAAATTAAAAAAAACCCAAACAAAACCTCTTCCATGCAATACTTCTTGACAACGTGACCGTATAAAGGTAAAATTACTCTCTCATATGGACTATGTACAATATAACGAAAAGTTTGATTGATTCTTGAGTACCAATGGACTCTGAGAATTTCAAAAGATCACAAAAAATACATAAAGACTCTAATATTTTATTATAATTTAAACCTCTTTCATGGAACTCAAATAAAATCTTTTCTATTCTTATTATTGATTGGTTCAAAAAATAGAGTTCTTGAATTGTGAGAAAAGTAAATTGTGACATATAGGAAAGGGTCAAGAACTCATTCTATAAAATGAAAATCATAATGAAAAATAGAATCCATATTAAACTCAAATGCATTCATTTAAATATTTCTCTTATTTATTGTTATCATTTGTATACATTAACCATGTATAGAATTGGTAAGGAAAATAGAGTTCATTTGCAATCTTGATCTCTCTTCTCTCTTATTCATCATCTCACCTCTATCTCCTCCTACCTCTATATTTTTCATGACCTTATACTCAACTTATTTTCACTTACATTCACAAACCTTTTACATACCCCCTAAAACATGCAACTAAATCCTTATTCTTGTCCACTCAATGTATGGAGGTAGTTACCAAGATATCATTCTTGGCTTGCATTTCTCTTGATAAAAACTTGTACATTGGAGTACCTTTGTCACACCTCCCTAGGATAAAATAAGATCCACTAAAACATTTCATTATCATTATACTTCCTCAAAGACTTCAAAACACTTCACATAACTAGTTCACAATTTCAAATTTTCAAATTTAGAGTTTAGGTAGGAAAACTTAGGAGTCCAATAATACACCAAACTTAAAGGACTCCTATGAATTTAATGCAATCAATTGGACCCTATAGTACCCATCCAATCTATTTAAATTTATAAATGATAACTATGAAATGTGTATACACACACACCTCCTTAATGTCTTGGGATGATCTACATTTACTCCCCTTGGGAAAATGATTTGAGTTCCATCTCAAATATGACTAATCCTTTTTCTTCATTATTTTCTAATTGGTCTTATCCTAATCCTTTGAATTTATATTATTGTTACTCATAAATTTATTTAGTTCTTCCTTTCATCTTTGCCTTCTCAACTTATCTTGTCTTCTTCCCCTGATGTGTCTCTTTGTCCACTCTTCCTTAATCTCAATGAAGTATACAAACCTTTTCCATTATTTGTCCTCATAATTGGAGTCTCATTTCCCATTAATTCTTTCCATTCCTTCAGGTTTAACACTATCATGAAAATGATTTATCCTCTTACCTTACACTTGTCTCACTTTCTTATCTTCTTGATTGCTACTTGGGTTAGTTTTCAAACTAGGTTTACACTCTCCTTACTTATTACATATTTTAGGTCATTATTGTCTTGGATCATCCTTGGACTAATATGGTCCATCTTAAAATCCTATTTCATCTTCAAATGATTACCCTCATGACTTCCCTTTAATTTGTCTTGATTTATCATTAGATATTGACTTGCATCTTTCTATTTTTTCAAATGTTTATGAAGTGCCTTATGTTATTGCATCTCTATACCTACAAAAACCACCTCCATGACTCTCTCATACTCTATTTACTATCTCATAGCCTTATTTCTCAATTAGTTCATGCAAACCTGCCTCTTCATTGTTAAAGACTTGGTCTTATCCTTGTTTATACCTATTGAGTCTTGACTCATATTTGAGCTTATCATTACTGTTCATAATCTGATCTACACTATTAGCTATTATAAATAACTTCTTTGGAGGATTAAATAACTCCTCTATCATCCTTTTTTCTTCCTTCCAGGAGAGATCATTCAACTCTTCAATTTATTCATCATACATGGGCATATTTTATTCTATTTCATTTATTTCTTCCTCTTCAAACCTCATTTTCACCTTATCATCTACATCGAATGATCACATACCTTTAATATCATTAAAAATATTCTTCTATAGGTTTTCCTATATAAGCATATTACTCTATCATCCTCTTCCTTCTTGAGAGGTCTTCACAATATTTATCAAAGAGTTAATTATACTCTTCTTCAAATGCCTTTTCTTCCATTGGAATTACTTCATCACCATCTTCTCCTCAAAATTTCCACTGAGACCCTTCTCTTAGTTATATGTTATTTCCTCCAAGCATAATCTTCCATACTTTCTCTTCTCTTGAAAATATCTCTCTCAATGGCTCACTACTATCACCATCACAATTAATTGGCTTACATTTTATTTACCTTGTGCTCATTGGAAACATATATTTGTCATCATAAATTGCATCCTCATTCCTTTTTATCTCATTCTTGCCTTTCGATATCCACACTTTCTTATTCACAACTTTGGTCTGGTACTTGTACATTGATTCACTTATTTTCTTTGATCTACAAATTGATTTCTGATCTTAAACACCTCCTTCATACCTCTTTTCTTCATGCCTTGAATTATAGTCTTTGTTCCACTTGAGTTCTAAAATTTCCTTCATGCCTTATACCTATTATTTGCCTAAATTTCCTTTTTAGATAGTTACTTGATTATATTTTATGTTCTTCATTTCATCTTCCAATTTCTCAAGCCACTTAGGCACAATATATCCATGATTGGTTGCAAGTTTTGAGAGTCTAACTTTGCTCTTTGTCCTCCCAACCTGTATATCAGCATCCCTTTTTTCATATATACAATAAAAATCAAAACTTAAACATTCATTTACCTCCTTAAAATACTATGTCTTGATCATATTTGTTCTCACATCTTCATTACTTGTAATAATCTCTTTCTTATGAGTTTCCTCTTTTTCTTATGTTTCAATGATTTCTAAGGCATCATTGAACTATAAATCATCTTTTATCTCTTCATGGGCTTCCTGAGAATATTAAATCTCCTTATTTTGGGCTTCTATAACATATTATCTTCCTATATTATTTTCATTCATCTTTATCGGTGCTTTATTTGTCCCAACCCTTAAAAATTACGAGCCTTCATCATTGATCTTCTCCATGAAGTTCTCCATACCTAAATACATACACTTAAATATAATTTTACAGTATAAAACAAGAAAATAAAATGTCTCTATTAGTTCTTCTTTCATGAAAACTCTCCTCTTCTCATTACTCTTTTTTAAAATTACTTCTCTTGTCACTTATTTCTCTATATTCTCCTCAATGAGAACCCTTTTCACAACTTCTATTTCATGTTACTCACTTGGTAAATTTTTTATCTTAAAGCATTTATGGGACATTATCTCTATCTTTTGCTTTCATTTTCTATTAAATAACAACTATATATGCCACTTCACTCTTCTTTTCATTGGCTAACCACATGCTTGTTCTCTATTCTTCAACCACAGCTGCACCTTGAGCTCAAACACATATAATTCATCTCCCATTCTTATTAACTCAGTTGTTTCTATTTCTATTTTATAATTTTTCTTCAACTTCATCTTCATTTATTTTAATTGTTATATTTGTCTCCTCAAGCTTGTAATGTGCCTTTATTTCCCTTTTTAATCTTCTCAAGTGCCTTGGGTCACCAATAACTAGTTTTTTTAGGTGCCACACTTGGGTCACCACTCTTCTCTCTCTTGACAAGCCTCAATAGGTTGTACCTATATATGATACATGTTGAAATACTTCTCAAAAAATTGACCCAATTATTTATTTCACAAACTAAAAATAATAGATAAATGAAAACGTACCTTTTTTATTTTCTATCTCCTTCTCTAATCAATATCTTCAAGATATAAAACCAGTTGATGTAGACTCAATGCCTAAAACCTTCTGTATGATTATCTAGCTCAATTATATACTTTAAATTGTCCTTGATCTCTTATCTTAATCCTTTCTTGGAGAAACATTTCCTTTTCTCTTTATGACTCTCTTCTTTCCAACTCTCACCCTTGACAATACTAGCTTATAAACCTCTTTTAGAGCATAATACTCTTATTTATTATAATATATTTAATTCACTTGACTTTGATATCTTATTTAGACCTATAATTTACCTCTTATCATGGATCTCTTCTTTTTTTTGGCATGTAGCCTTCTTCTTTGTTACTAGTCTTGTCTCTATCTAGTTTTGCTTTGTCCTCTAGTCTCTTCTTTGCTTCATCACTTCAAATATTGATTAAAAATTCTTGAATTCAATATTTTACCATGATTTATGTCTCTTTGGCCTTAAAAAATTGAATCAATACAATTAGATACCTCATCCATTCTCTAACACCCAATCTTGCGCCTAAATCCCATACTTGTCTTCACTTCCTTATAGCTCTCAAAACATGTAAAGTTCCTTATCTAGAATATTCCATAAATGATCTTGGAAAAATAAACACATATATAAGTACCCATTATCCTCCCTCTACTTCTCACAAATTTATATGATTTAACTTCCAAAATATATGTCATGACTTTCCATCTTTATTTATAATTAGGTCTCCTCTAATAGGTCTTTTTACCTGTAAATGTAGATGGTTTGACCAAGAGATAAGGTTTATTAACAAAATAAAATCACATTTGGATACCCATTAATCTTTAATTTTTTATTTAAAAAATTTAAGACCCAACTAATAAGATAGACTACTAAATCCAACATCCTTATTGTCTTTTGGGTGTCTTTATTATCTTTAAACATATAGGGTAAGAAACCATATCATATGGAATTTTACGGGTCTAAAACATTTTTTTTTAATTAACCATTAAATAAATAGTATTATAAAATTTTATAAATTTTTAATGGTTATAAGAAAACTTATTGTAGTTTCAAGTTTTAGACAACCTAGGTCCAATTTACAGGCCTGTAAGTGGTTGAGAGGCTACAAAAGGACCTAAAATGAGTTTTAAACCATTTAAAAGCATTATAAAACTTGTGTGGGATTTTTATAAGTTTTCCTCAACCTTATAACCACTTATTTTTCTTTGGTGACACTCTAAATGGTTTCAAAATACAAGAACATGGAATGTTTTAAGTAACATGATGACTATGTAATAAGGTATAGAAGTTATAAGTAATTTATTGTATTACCAGTAGTTTATTATTATGAAAATAGTTTTTTAAATTTAATTAGGACTATTATATACCATATTATCCTTTTATATCATAAATTTTAACTCATAAACTTCCCCAATAGTCCTCAGGACTCGAATAACCTTCAAAAGTATCTGAATCTTTATCACCAAATTAGATTCAAATGATCCAAAAGGGGTATCCTTATAATAAAGGAATATTAATTAATTATATGACTAAAAATTCATATATTAAATTCAAAAATCCATAAAAAAAACATCCTCCATAAAAGACTTGTTGATAACTTAACTGTACAGAGGCATAATTACACTCTCATATGGACTATGTAGAATATAATCAAAAGTGTGATTGATTATTGAGTACCAATGGACTCTAAGTATTTTAAAATATAATGCATAAATACACTAATATTTTATTATTATTTCAACCTATTTCATTGAACTCAAGGAAACTCTCTTCTATTCGTCTTATTGACTAGTTCAAAAAATAGAGTTCTTAAATCATGAGTAAAGTAACTTGTGACATGTAGGAATGTGTCAAGAACTCATGCTATGAAATGAAAATAAAAATGAAAGATATAACCCATATTAAACTCAAAATTAATTCATTAAAATATTTCTCTTATTGATTTTTATCATTTGCATACATTAACCATGTATATAATTGGTAAGGAAGACAAGGTTCCTTTGTATTCTTGATCTCTCTTATCTCTTATTTAGCTTCTCACCTATGTCTCCTCATACCTATATCCTTATCATGACCTTATACTCAACCTATTTTTAATTACATTCACAAAACTTTTACATACCCCCTAAAACATGTAACTAACTCATTATTCTTATCCACTCAACATATGAAGGTAGTTACCAAGATACCATTCTTGGATTAAATTTATTTTGATCACCACTTATACGTTTAAGTACCTTTAGCATACCTCCATAGGATCAACTAAGATCCACTAAAACATTAAATTATCATTATACTTTCTCAAAGACTTCAAAACACTTCACATAAATAGTTTATAATTTCAAATTTGTAGTTTAGGTAGGAAAACCTAGAAGTCCAACAATACACCAAACTTCAAGGACTCCTATGAGTCTAATGCAATATGACGGACCCTCCATGACCCCTAACATATGTTTAAATTTATAAATTATCACTATGAAACATTTATACACACATACCTCCTCGGTGTCTTGGGATGATTTGCATCAAAATTCTTATAGAAAAAGCAACCATCTAGTTATTCTACCTATTGTTGTAGGATTGTTCATTAAATACCTAATTGATACATGATCAATGTGAATGAAGACTTGATATGCATTAATTTATTGTTTGAATTTTTTGATGGCATAAATGACAACAATAAATTTTTTATCTATTACTATGTAATTAAGTTTATCCCCTTGGATATTCTTGATGATGAAGTATATGGCATAGCTTAGAGATTTCTCTTTCTTCCAAAGGACAACACCTAGTGTAGTGTCTAATGCATCCATATGGATGTGGAAAGGATTTGTCTAATTAGGTCCTATGAGTATGGGATTTATTATGAGAAAATATTTTAGTTCTTAAAATGATGCCTAACACTCATTAATCCAAACAAAATCAGCATCTTAGGAAAGCAAAACAAATAATGGTGTTAGCTTTTGGCTAAAATTCTTGTTGAATCATCTATAATAGCTATCATGTCCTAGAAAACTTTTGACATCTCTCAAATTCTATGGTCTGTGTATGTCCTTGATTATTTTTATCTTAGAATGGTTTATTTTGATGCCTTCAGGTGAAATGTGATGTCCTAAGATAATTCCCTCAGTTATTAGCATGCAGCACTTTTCATGGCTTAAGAATAATCAATGATCTTAGCATAATTGAAGGAATTTATCAAGGCTCATAAGAGATTATTAATATTTACCCCAAAATACTCTAAAATAATCCATATATATTTATAAATAGTCATGGGATAGGTCAGAAAAGATGCTTAAAACAACCCTTTGAAAAGTGGCTAGAGCATTGCATAGACCAAATGGTAATACGACATATGCAAAAGTACCCCAGGGATAAGTGAAAGTAGTTTTGTCTTGGTCCTTAGGTGCTATATTTATTTTATTATATCCACTATATTCATCAATTAAGGAAACATACTTCTTCCTTGCTAATGTATCTAGTACTTGATAAATGAATGGAAGGGGGAAATGGGCATTCCTTGTAGATGTATTTAGTTTATTGTAATCTATGAAAATCCACCACTTTCCTCCCTTCTTTGGTATAATCACTAGGGGTGACACATATTTACTATCAAATATAGGGTAGATGAATCCTAAATCTTAAATTTATGCAATTCAGTTTTAACTATGTCTTTGATTGTAGGGTTCATTTTTGCTAAGGTTGGCAAATGAGTTTACATTCCTCTTTGACATAGATGTGATGGGTTCATATTTCAAGAGGGTTTTCTCTCATATCATGATAATCCTAAACAAATGTTGATTATTATTTTTGAAGCATTGTAAGTAACTTGTTTTAATTGTGGATTGTCAATTATCTATTAATATTAAGAGATTTGTCTAGTAGGATTTCCACTTGTTTGGATAGAGCCATCATGGTCTATATGTTTTTTTATCAATAAAGCATATATACAATGATGTGGTAAGAGATGACAGAATTTTATAATATCCCTTGAAGAATTAGATGGTCATGTTTTAGGAAAGACATTTTAAAAATGGTAGGGTGTGCATTCTAACATATAATATGTTATAGGATCCCCTTGATAATTGTTTTATAGGATATTGACAAGAATAGTAGCCTCTTCTTTATTTCTCATTGATATACTTTGGTAAATTATGTATATGGTGTGTATATAGGATATTAATTAATATATTTCATCTTACCAAGGTGATTATTCCTCCTCAAAATATGGTTTGGATGGTGAGTATAAGACTAGTTTCTTTATATTATTACCATTTGAGATTATCATATCATCAGGCATGTAGCTAATGAATAAATCAATTATGGCCAATCATGGCCTTCCTAATATAATCAGGTAACCTCCTAAGTTGTCCTTAGGTTTTAGGATGATGATGTCATCTAGAAACTACCATGAATCCATATTAATGATAATGTCTTCCATGATCCCTTTTGGTTTAATGATGGATCTGTCAACCATTTGCAAGATAGTAGGTGTTGGGCATATGTGTGTAAGTCTCAAATTATGCATTGTTGCTATAGTCATATTATTAATGGTTAATCCCAAGTAAATTAATGTATTATATATGGTTTGGACTAGTATATTATCATTTAGTATAGGACTTCTTTGATCAACATATTTTGGGGGGACTTTGTTACCCAACATAATGTCTGCAAGTTAACCAAGGACTTGGACTATTTTGGGGTCCTTTATTTTCTTGCTTGGTTTCTTCAAGAATAGTTATTTGATAGCCTTAGTGTATATAGGTACATCATTAATATCTTGAAAGAGTGGAATATTTACATTAAAAAATTTCATTTGTCCTAAAAATTTAGATTCTAGTTTTGTTTCAGGACATGCAATGTTCAGTCTCTCAGGAAAAAGAGGATGATCAGGTTATTGTTTTTCCTAATAGACCTTGCTAAGGATTGGTAGTATTTTAAAGTGGATGAGCATTAGTATGATCATCCAAGTTTTGTTTAATTGGTATAGTGTGTATATATCTAATTCTTATCACTATTGTGCTAAAATTGTAAATTTGAATGACATTTTGAAACAATACATAATCTAGATCAAAGTCACTGAAATTCTCTAATTCATCTACACACATCATGTGAAAATTCTAATTATTATCCATTGATTCCTGATTTGGGAAATTTAATTTACAAAATCATTATCTTTTCCTAATTCACTTTGATTCAAATTATGACCAAGAAAATGACATCTTGGACCACTAAAATCCTTTGATTCATTAACACACATCATGTGCATGTGTTAATTCATGTTTATATTGTCTTAATTAGGATAATACCCTATACACAATCATCACCATCCTCTAATTCAATTCCATTTAAATTAGGATTAAGTAAATTGAGTTTTTTGACCCTTTTAATTAAACATATGACCAATTTTCAAGAATTGTAAAAAATTAAGTAAAGCCACTAAGCAAATTAATTTAGATTAAGAGATTAAGTGAAAAATCCAAAGAAAGTTATTGAATATTGAATATATATTATTTTAAATTCATAAATCAAAATATTTGACCCATGACATCACCTATGACATCATCAAAAGGGTGTCAAACACTAGGTATTAATGAAGATAAATATCAAGTTTAAATCTGCCCATGCCCCATTAATGCTCCCTTATTCCAAAATATTAATGGCTTTGTCCTCAAAAATTTAATTAATATTTTGCCACACATATTGACCTCAATATGGATGGTCATGGTTGATTCTCAACATTTATGGAAAGTTATAAATACATGATACATGGCCATAACATTTAAGATTTAGTTGTGAAATGTTCTTATGTAGAAATAGTGCTAGAGAAGTATCACTCATTCCCCCAAATTGAAAAATCAAGGAACCAAAGCCATTGGTTAACTAAGATATTATGGAGGTACATGCTACACCTCATTTACAAAGACTTGGAGCACCAAATCTAGGCATAATCATGTTTATTGACCATATTTGAAGGAAAGCCACTATGGGAAGGTATTTCTTCTCTTAATTTCTACATTAGTTTCTTGAGTTCATTGAAACCACACCTCAAGGGATTAGGATTAAAATGTTATGTTATTTATACTTATTAGTTATTTTATTTACTGACACATAAACTAACATGTTTTGTAATCCTTCTCTATATAGTGATCATGGGTGAAGAGGGTTTTGGAATAATGAGTACTAAGTAACAATGCACTTAATTAATATCCAAGGTATACATTAGATATTATATTATTTCAAGGTTTGTGTTAGATAAACCAACTTACTGGTAGGGTTTCCTAGAGGTTGGGCAGGTAATTGTGTTAGCCTAGAAGGTGTTTGAGTATTTGGCATTAAGGCTAGTTGTTTATGTTATTGTAGTTATTTTATATGCAATAATGCAAGATTTTTATTAACCCAAAGTTTTATATTTCTCCATGATTTTTATCATGGTTTTGAATGGTAATACCATTTCTAGTTGTAAGATGGCCATGATGTTGAAAGTTATCATTGATGTCATGTGTTTGTGCACTATCATTGATGTCAAGAAGGATCTATAAGGTAAGAGTTTTTTTTTAATGGAATATACCTAAAATAATTAATGTCAAATGAAGTGTTAAATTAATTGTTTTGATAAGATCATTTATTGACCAATTTCATAAGAAGTAAGTCTTTATGGACAAGGTGTTTTGTTAAACCTAGTCTTATCTTGGTGAAGGCATGAATAGTGAATCTTGGTGTAGTAAGTGAGTTGAGGCTTGTGAGAAGATGTGTTGAAGTATTTGAGCATGAAAATATGTTATTTTTCATAATAATGTGTTTCATAATGCATCTATAGTGGCAAGAAGGTCTCAATGTGGTATGGTGCCTAGTAGGGCTATGAGATGGACTAGTTCTTAAGAATGAGTATGGCTTTTAGAGGCATGATGGTGGTGATATGGATGTGTATGAGATTTAAATTGTGAAATTTATTTTTAGATCATGTGATAAAGGTGTTGAGTCAGTCACATTATTCTCAAAGTGAGCCAAAGAGTTTCTTTAGTGGTCTTCTTATGGATCTAGTCTTAAGATCCTAGGTGGTAGGATGAGTTTTCATGATCAGGTTTAGAGGGTTGTGAGATCATTTGATAATGGATTGAGGTTTTAAATGATTTTTCATGTTTTTTTACCAATTATAAGGTCAAATACTAAATGATAAAGCTTGAAAATTTGGTGTTGAGGTTTCTTATGTGTGCAGGATGAAGAGTTACAGACTTGAGAAGGATTTTCTCATGCTTGTTGGCATGTGTGACTATTGCATGGGAAGATAATATCTTAGGGAGAGATGGAAAAGGTTCCTAAGAAAAAAAATTCCAATAATTAGGAGTTGGTTTTATAGGAAAAGTTTTATGAATAAATGTTAATAATGGAAACTGGTCTTAAACCCTTCTAAAACCCTTATAGTGACCCGATGGTGAACATTTTGTTTTTGAGCACCTATAATGGACTAGTAATGGTATTTTTATGATTTAATCATCTTGATGACTCTTCTAGGTAATTCTAGGGGGCATTGATTTTTTAAGAGAGTGATTGGAAGCTACAAGAAATCTTAAAAATATGATATAATAGGTAAGGTTGACTGAGTCAAAGTTACATAATGAATGGAGGTTGAATCTTGTGACTTATATTTTGTGACCATGTATTTTTTCTAGTTTTTATATTTCAAGTATGAAAATTTAATGTTTCAATATGGCCAAAAGCTTGTAGGCCTTGTGAAGCAGTTTAGTACAAATCTAGGCAAAGATGAGTTGAAGGTTCCTGTCAAATTATCATAAAATATTAATGCTTATAAGTGGATAGAGGAGTGGTTTGGGACTTATATTAAATGTAAGTATTTTTTATATATATTGGTGATCATCATTTATGGTTAAATTTATTAAGCTGAAATGACTTGTCTGAGTGAGTTAAGACTGTGTGTAGTAAGGTTTTGTAATGGATCTATAAGTTGAATTATTGAGATAAGACCATGATGTTTTTGTATATGATATTAATATATAGGTCTAATGGTATCACACATATGTATAAATATTTAATAAATATGTCTAAATAGGGGTTGTAATTCAAGGTCATCATGACTGGTTCTCAAGGAAGGATGACAACTCTGATTATGCAAGATGAAGTTATGAGTTTGAGATGTTATATCATGATTTGGTGTATCCAATGAAAATTTTGATGTTTTTTGAGATATATATTACATATAAATTATTTATAGAAGTTTTAAATACTATTTAAGGATTTTTAATATGGAAACCAAAATGGTTTGTTTGCTTATGTAAGGACTATAAGAGAAAAGCTTAAAAAATTGGTCTATAAGACCAATAGTTGAACTAAAACTTGTGATATATACATTAGATGATGGTATATATGTCACATAATAAATATTAATATTAATAAGTAATATTTAAGTGTCCTTAAAGTAGTTGAAAACAACATTATTTAGGACTATGTTTTCAAGGTCTTTGGACATTTTATGTATGTTAGTGAATTTGATATTCTTGTGTCATCTTGACCAATTTTGAAGTGTAAAAAAAATGTGATGATGTATTATAGGTTCCATGGGATCTTATAAATTAATTTGGAGAGTTTTAACTGATTTATATAGATTTTTATGGTCAAATTTTCTTGACTATGTTTTAGAGCCTTCTCACAGAATAGAGTGAGCCTTTTATAGAGCTGTTTCTAAATTTTTGGAGTCTAAGTGATGAGTATAATCAGTTTTATGATTACCATGAGGTAATAAAACATTATAATAACTTATCTAATAACCTCAAATAACCTCATATATTCTCAATAAGTCACACATTCTTTGCTTACATCATGAAAGCTCCATTAGGCCTTAAAGACCTATTAAGCCTAATTACCCCAAAAACACTATCTGCAAAGATGAAGCTCAAACAATTTTAGAAACACTTTCAAGGAAATACATACATACATACATACATACATATATACATACATGCATACATACATGTATGTATGTATGTATGTATGTATGTATGTATTTATGTATGTATGTATTTCCTTGAAAGTGTTTCTAAAATTTTTTGAGCTTCATCTTTGCAGATAGTGTTTTTGGGGTAATTAGGCTTAATAGGTCTTTAAGGTCTAATGGATCTTTCATGATGTAAGCAAAGGATGTGTGACTTATTGAGAATATATGAGGTTATTTGAGGTTATTAGATAAGTTATTAGAATGTTTTAGGACCTTTTTAAAGGATGTGTTTTCCATATTGGTTCAACTGTTTCATGGAGAGGATAAACCTAATGCATTAGGTCTCTAAGTAGGCCTAAAAGAAGAAAGAGGTCTAAGTGAGTTTAGCCAACCTGATAGTGTTGTTATTTTGATTTACTCTTGTGTGTAACATTCCCTAAGACATTTTTTGGTTCTAAAATTAATGTATTAATGTCTTGGTTGACCAAGAGTGTGAGTGATCTAGTGATTGGTATAAATACAAGGCTAAATAGGCTTATTTGTGCTAGTTAAAAAATGAGAGTGAAAGCAAATAAAAGAGCACCTTGAGGAGAATAAGGATGTCATGTAAAAATTAATAGGGGAGTAAAATATTAGTAATTAACATCCATCATAAGTTATGATTATGATTATCAAGTTCATATGACCTAATCAAGCCATATGAGGGTTATTTGAGCAAAGTAAAAGAAGGGCAAATTTACTTGTTTGAGGGGGGAATTTAAAAGTGTTTAAGGAGTTATATTATGTTGATTTAGAGAAAATAAAATTTGAATAAAATATGTGTTCCTAATGTATTATATTGGATAGAGAAGATAGAGAGCTAAATAAGAGATCACCATCTGTTGATTGAGTAACAAGATGTTATGAAGGTGATCAAGTTTGTCTTGGATGAGTTGGTGCTTAGTCAAGAGGAAGTGGGAGATACCTTACAATTTGGTTAATAAAAAAGCTTCCTTGAAGTGGTTTTTTTTTTTTTTTTGCGTCACTTAGGGGGTGGGTACCTCCCTACAAGTTGGAACTTGATAAAGGCCTAGTTGAGTGGGTACTTGACTAGTAAGGGGTTTATGTTTCTTGTGGTGTTGGCCTCACTAAATATTGATTCATGGTTTTATATGACTATAGTTTAAGATATGTTTTAGTTTTCTTAATTCCCCATGAGGTTTTCCCACATGTCTATTATGTTCATGTGTTGATATATTTCTTCATGTTTATATGTTTGCTTTTTTATGCATTACTTGATCACTATATTGGTTTTAATGGTTAATCATGTTAATTGGAAAGAAAGGATTATTTTATGACACTGATTCACCCTCCCCCCATTATTGGTTGTGCTTTCAAAAATTAGTATCTTATCAGGTCCTTTAGAGAAGGCTTGACATCTTGAAGGTGATCTTAGAAGCATAAAATGGCTAAGCTTGTGAAGGTGAGTTGATTGTAGAAGAAAGGCAAATTTGCTTGTTTGCGGAGGCAGTTTAAGAGTGTTGAAAGAGTGATATTATGTTTATTTAGAGACCATAAAAGTTGCATAAAATTTTTCCTAAATTATGATAATAGATAGAGCAAATAGAGAGTTAAAGAAGAGATCACCATCTATTGATTTAGTAATAAGATGTTATGAAGGTGATCAAGTTTGTCTTGGGTAAGTTGGTGCTTAGTCAAGATGAAGTGGTAGCTACCTTACAATTTTGTTCTTGAAAATGTGTCCTTAAATTGGTTGAGTTAGTTTTGATTCACTTAGGGGTGGGTGCCTCCTTGAAAATTAGAGCTTGATAAAGGCCTAGTTGAGTGGGTGCTTGACTAGTAAGGAATTTATGTTCCTTATGGGGCTAGCCTCACTAAATCTTGATTCATGGTTTTATATGACTATAGTCCAAGCTATGTTTTATTGGGTTTTATTCCCCATGAGGTTTTACCATATATCTCTTGTGTTCATGTGTTGATATATTGCTTCATGTTTAAATGATTGCTGCTCTATACATTTCTTGATCACTATATTGGTTTGAAAGGTTAATCATGTTAAGTTGAAAAAAAGGATTGTTTAAGGATAGTGATTCACCCCCACCTTCTTAGTGGTTTTAAAGAAGGATTGAAATCTTGAAGGTGATCTTAGAAGCATAAAATGGCTAAGATTATGAAGGTGAGTTGCAAGATCAGTATGTTTATTAGCTTGTGAAATAAGAAAGCTTGGTGGATTCTTAGTGAGTCCTGGAAAATGTTTCATGACAAGAAGGTGTTTGAATCAATCTCATTATATAAAGAGATATTTTGAAAAAAAACTAAGAAGTCTACTTGTTTGCATGATCTAGGTTATGGTTGAGGTTGCATAAAGGACTTCATGATGAGACAATGGGAAGATCAGTTGAAGTAGTTAATATGTTTGAAGTATTCCTAAGGTCATCATAGGCTTTAAAAAGTTGTCTATAAGGTCTATCTTCGTATGGATGATAGTTCAAGATATTGGTCAAATTTGTCAAATTCAAGTGGACCAAGGTGTGTATGGTGATAAGGGGAGCATGTGTGAGGTGCTTCATAAATTTAGGAAGCTTTTCTTACTATGGTTAGGTGTGAAGAGTGTTTCTATGTCATTAAGGTGATAAAGGATGTTATGAGGGTTCCCTAGATGTATTTGTGTGGTGTTAGTGCTTCTCATGATCCTTTCGAGAGAGAAAAAGTGTCATTTTAGCTTAAGAGAAACTATACCATCATTAAACATCTTTAAAAGTATGAAGATACTAGTTTATTGGTGCATTTATTACATGTACCTAGAAATTCAAATCTAGTCAAAGAGTTTCATGAAGGTGTTTTCTATAGTGCCTAGATCCTTCCCTACAAGTTTGGTATCTTGATGTTTTCTCTAGCTCAAGTTATGAGCTTCTAAAGTTGTTCCTATGTGTAGTGACATGATAGAGGCATTTAAATTTATGCTTTAGGAAAAAAGCATTGGGCATTAAAAAAATATAACCATTGGGGTTTGAATTCAAATGATTGTGCATGAGTTTTTGGGACTTGAGAGCATTCTTTTGCCTGTAGAAGCCATTGAAGAGGTCAAAACATGTTGGTGTAAAAATAAAAGATGAAGTAGAATTTCTATAGATTATCCTCAAAGTGATTTGGAGACTTGGATGTCCATACAAGTGCATTTATTATGGGTCAAAGTCAGAGTTTGTTGACTATGTTTTTATTTAGAGAACCCAAGATGACTAAAGTGGAGTTAGAACTGTTGGATTACTTTTATGATCCAACATTTTTTTTAATATTTGAGTTAGTTTTATTATTATTAAATAAATTCAATTACATGGGAAAATTATTTTTCTCCCCATAGCAACTCGTGAAGCTTTTTAAGATTCATATCACTTTGTAAAAATTGATCCCAAAACAATACAATATTTATTTTGTCAAATATTTTATTTTCAATGTAATTTCATTTCTATGCCACCATTTTCTATGGGTTGTTAGTGGTATCAGATCTTATATGAAAGATGATATGGAGGAGAATTTAAGACAATCTATTGAAGATTTATTAGAGCATAGTTACTCTCAGAAGAATGAAAATTTGAAGGGATTTGATCAAATATGCAGGAACTCCATTGCTTGGGCATCATTTTTTTATGGGAAAACATTTTAATTTTTTTTCTCACAACATCAATACCCCTATCATCAAAATCATTGAGTTTAATAATGCATACACATATGATATCACAGACCTATTATAGATGTTTTGATAGCAAAATCATTTTCAACATGCTTAGGTCTACAAGGGAATTATAACTGACAACAACATTTTATATTTTTTTGTCTATTTTATAACCTATGGTTGCCTATGTAGTATTTTGATCTAAATAGCTACTTCAGTGTGATGAAAGGTGTATATGGTGAATATTTAGTTATTATAGCACAATGATAGATTTTTGACTTACTTGTATTATCTAATTTTTGAATTGTATTGGCTTTGTGAAAGTTTTGTGCCCTGAGTTTGGCATGCTTATAATTTCTTATTTTAAGAGGCATGTGTAAATTTTATTCTTTAGTTGTATTATTTATTAGATTTATAGCTAAGAAAATGCTAGTATACTTAAAATTTTATCTATTCTCGGAGGACCAGTTAAAATAAGATTAGGCATAATGCCTTCCTTGTAAAAAACTTGAAGCCTTGAAATAGCATCTTTGTTTCCCACAATTTTAAGGAGGTTTGAGTAAATACATCAATCAATGGATAAATCTACAAAGTGTTGAGTTGTGGAGCTAAAAGCTTCACTAGATGAGCAAATGCAAAGGTTGCTGGAGTTACACAATCACCGACATCGGTCAGGATTGACCGACGTCGATTAGGGATCGGCTGACATTGGTCATATGTAGATAGACAAAGACCGGCGTCGGTCATCTGTGCATTCGTAGAATTCTAATTTTGAGGAGAATAATGAGTTTGCATGTAAAGATTAACTGTTAGTCTTGAGTCTACTTTTCTATTTTTGGCAGGACAGATTTGAACCTTTGATTAAGAGGTGCATCTAACGGTGGAGAATACATGGCTCATGAACCCTAGTTCTATATAATAGGGTTAGATCCTCATAGTTTGTAAGGTGAATCAATTCAAGTAGTGGAATTAGTTGTAATTAAGAGAGAGAGAGAGAGAGAGAGAGAGAGAGAGAGAGAGAGAACTCTTGAGGGAAAGAGATCTATACATCTGAGAGGTGTGAGAAGAAGAGATTTCTTCATTGTATTTCCTTTTGGAAGAGTTTAATACAAGATTGGTTGTTTCTTGTATCTCCTATTAGTTGTTGTTTCTGATTTCTAGTTACTTATTGTTTTTGGTTTAATTCCATGTTTAGTTGCTTATATAAAAGTAATCAATTGTGTTGTAATATCCTAACAAGTGGTATCAGAGTAGCTTGGTTCACTAACAAGTGGTATTAGAGCGTGTTAGTGTTTGTTGATTACAGAATTCACTCACAAGGGTTTCTAATTGAGTGGAATTAAAGCAATGGCAAAAGAAAGTAAACTAAGAATGGATAAATTCAATGGCAAGAATTATCAATTATGGAGGATGCAGATAGAAGATTATTTGTATTATAAAGATCTGTACTTACCGTTGGGTGGGGTTTCAAGAAATCCCATAGATATGCAAGATGAAGAATGGAATGTTCTTGATAGAAAGGCTCTTGGATCTATAAGGTTGAGCCTAGCATCTTCTATGATTTCCAACTTATCACAGGCAAAGATAACGGTAGAGTTAATAGATACTTTGGCAAATTTATATGAAAAACCCTCAGCTTCAAATAAGGTATATCTTATGAAGAAATTATTTAATTTGCAAATGCAGGAAGCTGGATCGGTATCTAGTCATCTTAATGATTTCCATGCAATAGTAAATCAGTTAAATTCAATCAAAATAGTTTTTGATGATGAAATTAAGGCTCTATTAATCTTATGCTCTTTACCTAAAAGTTGGCATAGTTTGGTAATGGCAGTTAGTAATACTGCATATGCTTCAAATATCTTGAAAGTTGATGATGTTGTTAGTGTAATCTTGAATGAAGAAATTTTTAAGAAAAACACAAAGGAAACATCAGGTAATGCTTTAAGTATTGAAAGCAGGGGAAGGCAAAGAGAGAAGGTCAAGCAAGGGAGATCAAGGTCAAAGTCAAAGATGAGAAGTAGATCTAAATCTAGAAATGGAAGAATAACCTGTTAGAATTGTGGAAAGAAAGGGCATGCAAAGAAAGATTTTTGGTTGAAGGATAACAAAGAAAATTAGCATGAAGGTAATAAAAAAGAAGCAAAAGTTATAGGTATTATTGCACAGGATGCTCTTATATTTTCTTTGGATAACAAAGTAGAATATTGGGTTTTAGATTCTGGTGCCTCTTTCCATGCAACCCTAAATAGAGAATTTTTCAATGATTATGTCCATGGAGATTTTGGAAAAGTTTATTTAGGGGATGATGAGCCTTGTCAAATTGTTGGCAAAGGAAAAGTGTAGCTGAAATTGAAGAATGGCAACACATGGGTGTTGAAGGATGTCATGCATGTACCCATCCTGAAGAGGAATCTAATTTTTGCAGGAAAGTTGGGTGATGAGGGTTGCATAGTAACTCTCACAGCTAAATCTTGAAAAGTTTCCAAGGGTGCACTTGTATTAGCCAGAGGTAAGAGAGTAGGTACACTTTATCTATCTACTTGTATTACTGATCATTCTCCTTTTATTTTATCTACTTTAGATGTAGATGCAAAGTTGTGGCACTGTATTCTTGGTCACATGAGTGGGAAGGGAATGAATGTTTTTAAGTCAAAAGGTAAGCTTTCAGATTTGAAAAGCATAGATCTAGATTTTTGTGAGCATTGTATTTTTGGAAAATAGAAGAAAGTGAGGTTTCTCAAAACTAGGTCAACAAAGAAGAAGCACAAGTTGGAGCTTGTTCACACAGACGTGTAGGGACCATCTCAGGTAGATTCTATTAGAGAATCATGGTATTATATTTCTTTCATTGATGATGCTACAAGAAAGGTATGGGTTTATTGCATAAAGAGGAAATCTGATGTTTTTGACACATTTTAGAAATGGAAAGCTTTGGTTGAGAATGAAACAAGTTTGAGATTGAAGTGCCTTAGATCTGATAATGGTGGTGAGTACTACATCAATAAATTCAATAGTTACTATTCTATGAATGAAATACATAGGGAAAGGATGGCTCTAAAGACACCTCAGCAAAATGGAGTTGCTAAAAGGATGAATAGAACAATAATGGAGCGTGCACGGAGTATGAGGTTGCATGCTAGTTTGCCCTTATAATTTTGGGCAGAAGCTGTAGATACTGTGGTTTACCTGATTAACAGAGGACCTTCTACTGCACTGGATGGTGGAATTTTGAAAGAGGCGTGGATAGGTAAAAAGGTAGATCTTTCATTTCTTTTAGTTTTTAGTTTTGAAGCTTTTGTGCACATTGATAAAGAAAATAGAAAGAAGCTGGATGTTAAATCTATGTGGTGCACTTTCATTGGTTATGGTTCTAGAGATTTTGGATTCTGGTTGTGGAATTTAGAAACTAACAAAATTATTAGAAGATGTGATGTAGTTTTCAATGAGAAGGTGATGTACAGTGATCAACTCAAGAGGCTAAATAATTCTGAGCAAGGCAATCATGATTTGGATGAGGTTATGATCCAAAATGAGCTCATGGGTAAAAATCATCACTCACAAGAAAACACAGATACCAATGTTGGTTAGGCAAGAACCAACATTGATCATGTAGAAACTGACATTAGTCAGGCAAAAACTGACGTCGATGAGGTGGAAATAGATGTCGGTCACATGGAACCGAAATCGACCAGAGATGACCGAGATCGGTCACTGACAAAAAGAAATTTGGGTAGACAGCAAGCTGTGAATGAGTCTCAAATGCCCATGAGGAGGTCTGAAAGGGTAAGTAAACCTCCAATTCATTATTCCCCTTCTTTATACTACTTGTTGCTCACTGATGGTGGAGAACCAGAAAGTTTTGATGAGGCAATGCAGGTAGAATCTAGGAAATAGTGGGAGCATGGCATGAATGAGGAAATTGATTCCTTGGAAGAGAACCATACGTGGGACTTGGTTGAGTTGCCAACCAAAAAGAAAGCACTAAAAAACAAATGGATTTATAGGTTAAAGGAAGGAGAGAATGGAAAAATGAGACATAAGGCCAAGTTGGTAGTAAAGGGATTTACACAGAAACTAGGTATTGATTTTGGTGAAATTTTTTCTCCTGTAGTAAAAATAAATTCTATTCAGACTGTATTGTCTTTAGTTGTTATTGAGGATTTGCACCTTGAGTAGCTTGATGTTAAGACATCATTTCTTCATGGAGATTTGGATGAATAGATATATATGGATTAGCCAAAAGGTTTTGAGGTCAAAGGTAAGGAGAAACTTGTGTGTAGGTTGAAGAAAAGCTTATATGGTCTTAAGCAAGCTCTAAGACAATGGTATTTGAGGTTTCACAGGTTTATGACAGAGCACGGCTTTAGTAAATGTCAATCTGACCATTATGTTTATTTTAATAGATTGGATAATGGTATTTATATTATATTGTTACTGTATGTAGATGATATGCTTATTGTAGGTTCACACATGTAGGAAATTACTGAGCTTAAGGTAAAATTAGCTCACACATTTGCCATGAAGGATTTAGGAGTAGCAAAGAAAATCTATGGCATGAGTACTAAGAGAGATAGTAAAAATCATAGTTTGATTTTGTCTTAAGAGGATTATGTGAATAAGGTGTTGGAGAGGTTCAATATATAGGATGCAAAATCAATAAGCACACCTATGGCTAGACACTTCAAGTTGAGCAAAGAACAATGTCCTAAATCACATGATGAGGTTGAGTACATGAGTAGAGTTCCATATGCTTCAGCAGTTGGGAGATTGATGTATGCAATGGTATGTACTAGACCTGATATTTCCCAAGCAGTGGGAGTTGTCAGCAAGTTTATGGCCAATCCAGGAAAGGAACACTGGAAAGCAGTTCAATGGATTCTCAGATATCTGAGAGGGACCAGCAGTAGGCATTTGTGTTATGGAGGGTCAAACACTTCTCTACATGGGTATGTAGATTTGGATATGGCAGGTGACTTGGATGGCAGGAGAAGCACCATAGGATATGTGTTCACTATTGGTGAAACGGTAGTTAGTTAGATTTCAAAGTTGTAGAAGGTTGTTGCCTTGTCTACTACAGAGGCAAAATACATTGTAGTCATAGAGGCTAGCAAGGAAATAATTTGAATGACTCGGTTCATGGAAGAATTGGGAAAGGAGCAAAAGAGTTGCAAATTGTACAGTGATAGTCAAAGTGCAATTCATTTGGCAAAGAATTCAGCCTTTCATTTAAGAACCAAACATATACAGCTTAGGTACCACTTCATTAGATAGGTATTGGAGGATGGACAGTTGAAGCTAGAAAAGATCCATATGGATAAGAACTCTGTTGATATGTTAACAAAGGAGAAGTTGAATCTTCATTCAACTTTTGTTGGTCTTCAAGATTGAACTTGAAGATGGAGAAACAAGCTAGAGGATGTTGTTGTATAGGTATAGGTGCAGCTATTTATCTCCAAGTGGGAGATTGTTGAGTTGTGGAGCTAAAATCTTCACCAGATGAACAAATGTAGACGTTGTTGGAGTTACACAGTTGTTGACATCAGTCAGGATCAACCGATGTTGGTTAGGGATCAGCTAACATCAATCATATACAGACAAATAGAGACCAATGTCAGTCATCTATGCATTCCCAAAATTCTAATTTTGAGGAGAACAGTGAGTTTGCATGTAAAGATTAACTGTTAGTCTTGAGTCCGCTTTTCTATTTTTGGCAGGATAGATTTGAACCTTTGATTAAGAGGTGCATCTAACGGTGGAGAATGCATGGCTCATGAACCCTAGTTCTATATAATAGGGTTAGATCCTCATAGTTTTTAAGGTGAATCAATTTAAGTAGTGGAATTGGTTGTAATTATGAGAGAGAGAGAGAGAGAGAACTCTTGAGGGAAGGAGATCTGTACATCTGAGAGGTGTGAGAAGAAGAGATTTCTTCATTGTATTTCCTTCTGGAAGAGTTTAATACAAGATTGGTTGTTTCTTGTATCTCCTATTATTTGTTGTTTATGATTTCTAGTTACTTATTATTTTTGGTTTAATTCCATGTTTAGTTGCTTATACAAAAGTAATCAATTGTGCTGTAACATCCTAACAAGTGGTATCAGAACAGCTTGGTTCACTAACACAAAGAGAGGCACAATCGTACAATGTTTTAAATGTATCACAACCATAGGTGTTGGCAAAAGTTTACAAACTTGTCCAAACTCTGGTAAAACCTAAAATCATATGGGTCCTTCCAAGCACAAAACTCAAAGCCTCTACCCGTGAATAAATAGAGTGAAAAAATTTTACATGCAAGAAGTTTGACAAGTGAATTAATTTTCATACATGTAGTTTTTTTATTTGTCAAAAGTGAAATATAAAAGTTTAATTAACATAAATTCCATTTATGTTTCATAATTTATTATAGATTAATTGGTTAAACCATTTTTTTACAACCCTTGGAATTTGGAGAGGTCCAGGTTTAAATCCCCTTTAAGTATTTTTTTGGGTCAAATTGGCGATATAAGGGTGTAGTTACGTCTTCTTAAGACACATTTTTTGACTAGTCATTACTTTGTGAAGAGGTGGTCATGTGATCAATAGAAATATAGGTTTTTAGACATTATGGACACCTTAGAATGGTTAATTTTGTAATTTTATGTTTCTTTACATGATGTTTACAATAAATGTGTTGAAACTACTTTATAAAGGTGCATTTTTAGTCAAAATCGACACCTTAAAAATGAATTTTTTTATAATATCACCTCATGCTTGTGCTCTCGAAGATAATACCATCCATTACATATCCCATAATTCTTTTGATTAACACCATCTAAGTGACAACTAGAGGTTAGAAGATATTTTGAGGCTGGAGGACAATTACCCTCTCTAGTTAGCTATTCACTTGGAGTATGGGTTCAATGCTTGAATGGTAAATTTTGGATTGTGTTCTTACTTTTAGTTCTATTTTTGGCTTTATATATCTGATATTCATGATATAGAGAAGATAGAGTCAGTTTTTTTTAGTTATCTTGATACATAAATTCTCACCTCTTACCTAATAGGGGAAGAAGATTTAGGCATTGGTTGGACTTTGATCAATCATTAGTGATAGTAAGATTTGATAGGGGTTATTATCACCTTCAATGTTGAGCAAAGGTGATCAACATTTATTGGACATCTAAGAGATATGCCATACATAGTATGGGTTTATCACTTGGATGGGTTCCTGTGTGAGACCTTATGTGGGTTGATGTAGTTGAACATGCATGTTCATGTTCTACTATAGTACAATCTGATGATCATTGGGGATGAACAAGCCTTGATCATGTTCATCAACCATTTTTTGACACAACTCATAAGGGCAAGCTTCTTTATGGAATAGCATCAATTTTTGGTCAATGTTATAGGTACAATACACCACTTGTAGTTATGTCATAGATATTTTGATGACTTCAAAGTCATTACTCTAGTTCATTCATCTATTATACCCCTTTAGACAAAGGGAGAGTTTGATGGATTATTTTTATGATCCAAAGTTTTTTTTAGTATTTTAGTTAGTTGATTACATAAGAAAATTAGTTTTCTCCATGTAATCACTCATGAAGAGTTTTAAGCTTCACCTCACCTTGTAAAAATTGATCTCGAAACAATACAATATTATATTTTGTCAAATATTTTCCTTTTCAATGTAATTTCATTAGTATGCCACCATTTAACTTGGGCTATAAATAATCTCTCTATTGGTCTTAAATTGGTGTTCTGAGTGTTGGATGATGTTGTTACCTCATTTTAGTCTTGTTTTATGTACTAAGGAAGTTCTAAAAGTATGCCTTTATGTAAGAAAATCTCCATGAAAGAGGAATTTTTTTAAGGTCTATGTTTTTGGTAGACATAAAGTGACTTATTGAGTGGTGTGGAGATTTTGGTCACTTTTTATGGATGATCAAAGTGCTTGGATGTGTTATTAAGGTCTTAAATCTCCTTTAGTGTTAGATTGATCCCAATTGAGAAGAACTAGCTCCAAGACATGATGAACAAGGGTATGAGGGTTTCAAAGCTTTTTATGTCTATAAACCTTAATGTGAATGTTCATGATGCAAATGGCTCTTATTTGACCTATAGAGATAAGTGGAGTGTTATATGGATTTGTTTCAATATTTCCTATAGTAGTTATCATGTTTGTAATGCTTGTTTGAGTACAAGTTGATATCTAAATAGAAAAGATAGAAGTGGTATGAGAGTTGAAGATTGGTCTATAAGACCAATTCCTTTGAAGGTATAAAGTATTGATCATATGATCCATGGTTTGGAGTTAGTTATAAGAGTGATATTAAAAGTTGGTTGTGCCCTAAAGGTGAGCAACAAAGTTATGAAGGTGATCATTCCTATAGCATGACAAGTTTCTAGTAATTTTGAAGAATGTTGAAGTGGTGTTTTTATAGAGGTTGTACCAAGAGTTGAAATGTTTTTTTGATGTCAAGATGACCTCATAAGTTTGTAAAGGCATTTGTTGTCATGACATGAAGATGTTTAGAGGCCTGAGGATAATAAAACTTCTATGTTATTTTTAACAAGACCTATTTGACCATGTGTTTCCATGAAGATGATATGAAGTTATCTAATCCATGATGGATTGAGAAGATTGAATAGAATTATGTATGGAAAAAGGGGGATCTTGTTGGTTTTTTGAGTGGTTAGGTCTAAGTATCAGTGGACTATGTGTGGATGACCATGTGAGAGTGTCTATGACCCTTTATCATTGATGTAAAAAGGGGAGAAATTTCTTGATTAAATTATTCAATTTGAGAAGGATTAGTTCATTTATGGTTTTCCATCAATGTGGTTTGCCATCAATGATAAAGGGGGAGATTGTTGAAAGTTGTTATTGATGTCATGTGTTTGTGCATTGTCATTAATGTTAACAAGGATCAATAATGTAAGAGCTATATTTGATGTAATATTCCTAAGATCATTGATGTCAAAGGAAGTGTTTAAGTACTTGTTGTTATAATATCATTGATTGACCAAGTTCATAAGAAGCAAGTCTTTGTGGACAAGGTGTTTTGTGAAACCTAGTCTTATCTTGGTGAAAGCATAAATAGTGAAGATTAGTGGAGTAAATGAGTTGAGGATTATGAGAAGATATGTGCTAGTATTTGAGCATGGAATGAAATTGTTTTTCATAATAATGTGTTTCAAAATAAATCTACAGTGGTAGGAAGGTCTCAAAGTGGTATGGTGCCTAGTAGGGTTATGAGATGGGCTGGTTCTTAAACATGAGTATGGTTCATAGAGGTATGATGGTGGTGATATGGATATGTATGACATTGAAATTTTTCAATTAAATGTTAGATCATGTGATAAATGTGTCGAGTTAGTCACATGACTCTCAAAGTGAGCCAAAGAGGTATGCTCTTCTTTAGTGGTCTTCTTATGGATCTAGTCTTAAGACCCTAAGTGGCAGAATGAGGTTTCATGATCAAGTTTGGAGTTTTGTGAGCTCATGTGAGAATGGTCTAAGGTTTTACATGATGTTTCATGTTTTTTGACTAAGTATAAAGTCAAATATTGAAGGATAAATCTTTAAAATTTGGTGTTGAGGTTTTTTATGTGTGCAGGATGAAGAGTTGCAAACCTGAAATGGACTTCCTCATGCTTGTTGGCATGTGTAAGTATTGAATGGGAAGCAAAGATATTAGTGAGATATGGAAAAGGGTTATAAAAATGTTTTCCAATCATTAGGAGTTGGTTTTAGGGGAATAATTTTATGAATAAATGTTAATAATGGATAAATGTCTTCTTTCTAAAACCCTTATAGTGACCTAATGGTGAAGATTTTATTTTTGAATGCCTGTAATGGATTGGTAAGGTAGTTTTATGATTACATCATGTAGAGGAATTTTTTAGGTACCTCCAAGTGGCATTGAGTGTTCAAGAGAGTGAGTAGAATCTATAATAAATCCCTTATTTCTCAGAAATTTTATATAACATGTAGGGTTGACTTAGTCAAAGTTACACAATGAATGGAGGTTGAAGCTTGTGACTTATATTTTGTGTCCATATAGGTTTATGATTTGGTATAGTGATTCATGTGTGTAAATTTGATGTTATAAGTGTAGACACTTAAAAGAGGCCACCAATGAACTCCAACCAAGATTTTGACCAATTTCTACCAAAATGCACAATTTGGGCTAAAAACACCAAAACATAGTAAATGGTTTGAATTTGTTATATACAAGTGCCAATTTTTTCCAATGTATCCCTTAATGGGGTAATGCATTTTATGATATGTCTAATTCTGATCAAATCATTTCATGTCAAAATGACATTTTCTCACCTAAGTGCTCTGGATTGCTCTTTTTTACCAAATTTATTGTATAAGACATGTGCTTTTGTTATTTTATGTCAAAAACATCCTAAATGGGATAACAGTTCCAATGCATTTAAAATCACATCATAAATCTAATCCAATCAAATTTTAAGCCAATAATATGACATTTTGACCAATTTGATTAATTTATACACCAATTACCAAGATTTGTACCAAATTTGATAAATCATGTTTAAAGATAATTAATTAGAATCATGAGCCTAATTAATAATTCCATGGAGATTTTTTGAATATTTACTTTTGGAAATTGATTATGATTTTATACATCATCAAGTGACATCATTTCTTGGGAAAGCATCCCTAGGCCATAAATGTAACAAATATCTGATTAAACCCTCCCATGTCTCTTTAATGCCTCTCGATCCCAAATATTTATGAGGGAATTTATTTATTTTAGCCTCCAAAATTGAATGAATTCTTGGCCACACATCTTCATCTTGAGATGGATGATTCAGTTTCATTCTGGGCATTTACAAAAATATATAATTAGAAGGCCTCACACTCATAATTTAAAGCTCTTTTGGTGTAAAGATATAATGCTAAAAATCTCTCACAAGCCAAATTTATCATGCTCAAATGTTTTTAAAATCCATTGATGTAGTGTTATCATGCCCAATTATTGAGCTAAGCCAAATTTATCACAATCCAAAGTTGCCAAGGAGAAAAAGAGATAGCCAAGCCTCCTTTGATGAAGATTCATTGAGCACAAGCTGAGTAAATCACTTTAACAAGCCATTTGAATAATTTAAGGAAGGTGAAATATCATTTGTACTTTGAATTCTAGTTGTATTTTCTATTTAATTTTATTTACTAAGCCCTTCTTTTGATTTAGGATTAAGGTGTTAGCTATTAGTCTTTTAATTTAGATTTTGATTTCAACACTAACACTGTATTAATCTCCCCTTATTGTAATCATATGTTCAAAAATGGCACACCTAATGGGATTTATTCCTTATGTACCTTTTGATCCAATCCTCATGGTGTTATATCATGATGCCTTACCATAAAATGCTACAAAAAAAATTAGCTTTAGGAAATCTACTCAAAATGGAAGCATCAACATCTCTTCAGTACCAGCATCAATGACATCCCAATCATTTCCCAGATAGAGTAATAAATAACAAAAAAAATTCAACCTTTTTTAGTTTAGATGAGCATCTCCCTACTAGCAGGTTGTTCCAATTCATCATTACCTTTTATTTCAAGATTATCATCATCATCAACCAATCAATCATGTTTTAATCAAGGTCCAATGATTATAACCACCTATGGAAAAATCAGTGTACACCATCCCACCTACATTTATCAATGATTATAATTTCCTTTGGGTAAATAATTGTGTTCTCATCAATTTATGTTCTTTTTACCAAAATAAGGGCACATTGTTATCTTATTTATCTATCCTGACTAGAGAAAATCCATATTCTCAATGATTATAACTATCTTTGATAAAATCATTGTGTTATCATACCACATTACCACTATCAGAGTACAATGCTTATAACCACCTTTGGGAAAACCATTGTACACCATCCTACTTGCATTCTCAATCTTTTTGAGTAATTTTTCAAACTCATTGTATTCTCACCCCATCATCTTCATGTGTTTGTTCCCCTCATTTTTCTTCTTTATTTTGAGGGATCTTTTGTTGACCTACTTGTGCTAATCATTCCCTCGAGTGGGCACCATACAGTTCATCCATTACCATTGAAGTTATAGGCATGCAGGACCTTTTCATTATAGGGTCAAACTGTGGCCACCAATGATCTCCAACTAGGCTTTTGACCAATTTCTACCAAAACACATAATTTGGGATAAAAACACTAAAATATAGCAAATGGTTCAAATTTATCATACATAAGTGCCAATTTCAGCCAATGTATCCCTAAATGGGGTAATGCATTTTATGATACAAGTAACTTTGATCAGATCATTTCGAGTCAAAATAACATTTTTGCACTTGGGTGCTCTGAATTACTCTTTTCTACCAAATTTATTGCATGAGACATGTGCCTTTGTTATTTTGTGTTAGAAACATACTAAATGGGATAACAGTTCCAACACATCTATCATCTCATCCTAATTCTAATCTAGTCAAAATTTGAGCTAATAATATGAATTTTTATCCAGTTTGATTAATTTGTGCACCAACTACCAAGATTTGCACCAAATTTGATAAATCGTGTTTAAAGCTAATTAATTTGAATCATGAGCCTAAATAAGAATTCCATGGAGCTTTTTTGAATATTTATTTTTGTAAATTCATTATGATTTTATTCATCATCATGTGACATCATTTATTTGGAAGGCATCCCTAGGTATAAATACAACAAATATCTGATTAAACCCTTCCATGCCTCTTTAATGCTTCTCTATCCCAAATATTTATGAGGGAATTTATTGATTTTAGCATTCAAAATTGAATGGATTCTTAGTCACACATATTCATCTTGAGATGGATGGTTGAGGTTCATTCTAACCATTTTCAAAAATATATAAATAGAAGGCCTCACATTCATTATTTGAAGCTCTTTTGGTGTAAAGTTATAATGCTAAAAATCTCTCTCAAGCCAAAGTTATCATGTTCAAATGCTTTCAAAAGCCATTGGTGTAGTTTTATCATGCCCTATTATTGAACCAAGACAAATACATAATAATCCAAAGATGAAAATTAGAAAATAAGACAGCCAAGCCTCCTTTGATGAAGACTCATTGAGTACAATCCAAGCAAGCCACTTCAATAATCCATTTGGAGCATCCAAGGAAGGTGAAATATCATTTGTCTTTTGCATTCTAATTGTGTTTTCCATTTAGTTTTGTTCACTAAACTCTCCTTTTGATATAGGATTAATATGTTATCTATTAGTGTGTTATTTTGGATTTTTATTTCATACACTAACACTATACTAATCTCCCCTTATTGTAATCCTATGTTCATAGTAATATGGTCAGTCGCTAGTAGGCCTAGTGAAGCAGTTTAGTGTAAATCTAGGAAAATATGAGTTTAAGGTTCCTATTAAATTATCATGAAGTATAAATTATTATAAATGCATAGAGGATTGGTTTGTTACTTTTATTACATTTCCATATATTTTAGATATCTTTGTGATTAGTATTGATGGTTAAATTGCTTAATCCAAAATGACTTATTTGAGTGAGTTAAGACCATGTGTAGTAAGGTTTTATAATTGGTCTATAAGTTAAATTATTGAAATAAGACCATGATTCTTTGTATTTTAAATTTATCTATATGTCTCATAGGATCACACAAATGTATCAATAGTTCCTAAATGTGTCTACACAGGGGTTGGAATTCAAGGTCATCATGACTAGTTCTTAAGGCAGAATGGTAGTTTTGAGTACGTTAGATGAAGTAATGAGTTTGAGAAGTTATATCATGATTTTATATATTAAATTCACATGTTTATTTTTATATATATATAAACTATTAATTCTTTATATAATGTGTAAATTCAATTTAAGGAGTTGTAATATGGAACCCAAAATGGCTTGTATGGTTGTGTAAGGACTATGAGAGAGAAGCTTAACAAATTGGTCTGCAAGACCAGTAGTTAACACTATAAAGTATGATATATATATTTTATTATGGTATAAATGTCACATAAGAACTATTCATATGCATAATTAGTATTTTAAATTTCCTTATAGGAGTTTAAAACAACATTTTTTAGGACTGTGTTTTCAGGGTCTTTAGCAATTTTCTATATGTTAGTTTAATATTCCTGTAGACACCTAAATTGTGTTTACCCCTTACTCCCCCTTGGTCCCTTACACACTTTATTCATTTAAGATAAATTACTTATTTTAAATTAATGACATCACCCTAGACACCTCACCGTGGACACCTCACCTTGGACACCTTGGCCTTAGACCATTTATCACCCTATGACTCACCTAAGACCTATTCTCACTCCTTCCTAACTGCCTAACTAACTCTCATGCCTAATAACCCCACCATTTGACCATTCACCAATGACAAGTGCACTTGAGAATGGGCTTTTGAGCCCTTTTACGCGTTCTACACCCGTCGACATCAGTCAACTATCGGCCGATGCCGATGGAACCACTGACATCAGTTACATAAACTGACTTCTCACATTGAGTTATAGGATGCTGGAATCACTCTGGGAATCACTCTTGGACTCTCGAATTGAATTCTCTTACACCCAAAATCTAAATTCTCTTGCTCTTCAACTCTCTACATATCAAAGGCAAGCTTTGGGACTAGGCATCAACATTCTATCATCACTCTCTAGGCTAAGAAACTCTGTAGAATTCACTCCACATCGGATTGAAACATTGCACGAGGTCTTCGGCATCAGCCATAACGGGAATAAGTCTTCTACAGTTATGGTTCTCCACCAAGAGCTAAGTATTCTTTTAGTTTATATTTCAGTATTTCTAAAATGCATTGGTAATTAATCCATTGGCTATTTTTGAGTATTGTTGAGACCAAATTCAGCTTTCTTCTTGGAGAGGCTGAAAAGCCTTCCTTTTATCCTGACCCATTTTGACAACCTGTCCCCTACCTTTGTCCTTCTTAAGACTCTGTCCACTGTCCTGCATCCCTGCACAACCCTTTTGAATCTCCCAGACCATTCTGTTGACCATAGACATACCCTAAAACCTATCTAAGGCCCATTTCCCCTATCGACATTGGCATCAAGGCCCATTGCCCCCACCGATGTCGGTAGCCTAACCGACATCGACAACATTGACCAACTGACGATGATAGACTAACCGGCGTCGGTGACTATGGGAGACTTACAACAAAATACAGGTATGCATTGTCTACTTTTTGTTTCTTAGTCTTTCATTATTTCTCTTTATCTGACATTCTTTTTATCAACTAGTGGACTGTCATCCCTCAAGGAAGTCTTTGCACTTCTAGGACCGAGCTTTGCTTGGCAGTCCACCATATATCTATCTAACATTTTATTTGTTTAAGTCTTTCTTATCTACAGGTGTCATCCTCCACAGCCAAAGAGGAGCTCCTTCAATCATCTAGATATAGTGAACAACTTCATCTAGGTATCATCTAACCCCTGACCATTATCTTTAGTTTCTTATTTCTTTTGAATGTAAAAAGCAAAAATGAGTAGAAACATTCTAGCACGCCCTGTGGGACCCCTAGAGTTTTCCTTGGGTTCATCATTCTTTTTCTTCTAAAAGCAAACATTCATATAGGTGCATCAAATTCTCTCCTTATATCCTTCTTCTATCTCTTTATCTCGAAAAGACACCATTAGCACAAGTTAAAAAGAACATCTTTCTTTTTCTTCTTGTCACTTTTTCCCTGCACCTTAGAGTAGTGAAAATTCATGCTCTTAACCTTTTCCTCACTTGTTTGCATCTGAACAAAACATTTCAATTTGGGTTAAAAACACTATTGCATCTCATTCCTTCTTGAATGCATATTTAGCCCTCTCACTTAGTAATTAACAACGCATTATGAATAAATCATAGTGCACATATGTTACACATCCAGACCACATTCACAAATTAAACATCTAAACATACCTGAGACAAGGCCCAACTAGGATTTCACCACCTAGCGGATACCTTACCCTTCCTGGCGATCCTACTTGGACTTCACAACCAAGAGGAGGACCCACTCTGTTCTCTAGCAGAGTATAAACTATAGGCGAAGTATATATTGGCTAAGCGATCCAGCTTGGCTCTGGGCTCATGAAGTGAGGGGAGCAAGCTCCTAGCACCAGGCCACGTATGGAGCCTAATATAGATTTTGAGCACCAAAACATAACCCGAAACTAGCCTTAGACTACCTCTTTTAGGACCTGTTCTAAAAGCCCAATTCCCAAACATATTCTTCTAAGGCATAAGCCACCATGACTCTAAAATTTATTCGTAAGAATTTAACATTTAGAGGTTGCTTGCCTTCATCTTTTTTGGTATTTTCATCTAATTGTTTGAGCTGGTGAGGATGCATCATTCTGAGGTCTAAAGACAACTCAAAATTTCTCTTTCCTCCAGAAACTTTTAGTTTTTTGAGTTTCTAGAAATACACAGACACCATCATCAGTTTTTCCACCGACGTCAGCAACCTTTTTTCATCGTCATCAGTTTTTCCACTGACGTCGACAATCTATTTCACCGACATCAGTTATATTACCATCGTCGACAACTTTTTATAACCGACATTGGTTTTTCCACTGACGTCGGTCACTGTCAACATTTTTTTCCCTCCAAAATAGCAAACTTAAAACTTAACTTTTTTGTTGTTCAACACATTCTAGTTTTTTGAAACTGAAACACACAGTTTCTGGAACCTAAACCCACTTTGCCTTGGATGGACTTGACACATAGTCAAGCTAAATCCCTTGTTAACCATGCAAGGCAACAACCACTCCCACCTTCGCCTTTCATATCAAGTCACCAAATGGAGTATACTTTAGATATTGAACATACTCCTATCTAGCCTACCCCCACCAATCAACATCCAATTGTTCCTGAAGGGGAAAAAAACTTTGAGAGATTTCTTGACCACAACGTCAAGGCTCTCCAACACTATCTCGCAAGAAGCCAAATGTGAGATCCTTCAAGTAATCCTGATTATGGGTGCCAACTTCTGTCACTGAAGCGGCAACGATATCAACAGCATCCACTACCCAACCCATAATCACTCAAGCCATTACCTTGACCAGCAACTCGACCATGGCTAATGTTCAAAATTTGGCCTCCCCATCTATTTTTAGACCTACCTCCATCAGGGTTTCTATACCCCCATAACCACAATCAATTCAACCAAGTTCTACACCTTATCAGAACTTGATTGTCTCGACTCCACACACTCTTGCACCTATAAATGTGGGAGTGACTACCTATCCTTTTACCAATGCCACCATTTAACCACATTTGGTGGTATCTAGTCAACTTTTGCCTTCCAACTTCATGGCACAAGTTTCCTTGACCTCAACATCAGTCCCTATGACGAACTACCAATATATTGTGCCTATACAAATGCAACCAAGTACACCATACGCCCCTCCTAACACCCTCCAGGTACCTTAAAACCTAGGGGGTGCCTCACTTGCCAATCCGTCAGCCAGTCTAATTAAGATGCTAATGGATAAGATGTCTAATCTTGAGACATCCATTTCCAGTTCAAGTAATGTTCTTTCATACGACCAAATATGCAATGAACCCATTCACCCTTCAGTGCCTATTCGACCATATCCTAACCAGTGGGAACTCCCTAAATTTACTCAATTTTAGAGTAAAGAGGACCCACAACAACATCTACGAGCATTTAGACACACTTGTTACCTCAAAGCGCATGATGATGCGTTATTACTTCATACATTCCCCATGTCACTTTTAGGGGCTGCCCTTGACTGGTATAGCTCTATTACCAGTCATTCTCTCTTTTCCTTCACTCAACTCACCTAACTATTCCTTGACCACTTTTCAATTAACATCACTAAGAAGGTCTCCATTACAGACCTCTATTTTATTAAACAATTTGACGATGAGTCAATCACTGACTTCATTTCCCATTGGAGAGGTTTGATTAACTAACTCTCCTTTTCATTACCTCAAACTAAGCTCATTGAGCTCTTTTCAAGAGCATGTGCTAAGCACATCTCATCCACCTTGTGGGTCCCAACATTCCGCACATTTGAAGCTTTCACAATGGCCCAAAAGCTTGAACTCCGCGTAGTCGAAGAGGACAAGGCCAAATTGCGTAGTAACAATACCAATGCAAAATCTAATGACCCTTCTTCGTCCAAACCTTCTTCTTCCCACCCCAAGTCCAAGATGTCAGCAAATGTTGTGGTCGTTAGATCACCATCTTCTACCACAACCAACCAATCTCAGCCTTCCACATCAGACTACATCACAAAACAATTCCAACAACGGCATGTACAACGTCAATATACTCTAATAGGAGAATCATACGCTTGTGTTGGATAAACTAGTCAAGCAGGGAGTCCTCAATCTCCCTCAAATCTGACCACCCCAATTTGACCCCTCAAAAGCCATCCCTGCCTAGTATAGGGAAAATGACTTTTGTAACTATCATCGTGTCAAGGGTCATGACATAGACAACTGTAAAACCTTCAAAAACATTATACAAGACATGTTATACAAGGGGGATCTTGTTTTGGATAACCCAAATGTACCAGCTAACCAAAACATGGATGTCTTTAGGCAACCATTCCCTAACCATCCCCTAAGTCAAAATAACATTCAGACCATAGCCGATGACCTTAAAGAGCGTAATATACACATGGTCAACATGGTTTCTAACCAACCTCTCCCACAGTCTGAAGAAGTTAGTCAACCTATATCTCCACCACAGGTAGAAGATCCTTCTTCTCCCATTTATCTGCCATAGGTAGAAGAGCCTTCTTCTCTGATTTGTCCACCATGGGAAGAAGAGCCTTCTTCTCTTATTTGTCCTCTACCGATGGAGGACAATCTTCCATCTAGTCCCTTTTCACACGTGGGAGAGTCTACTTTAACCTCTCCCATATTGGAGGATGCCTTGATGCCACCAATGTCAGTTGCCTCACCTTCATCCTTCTTATCAACAATGGGAGATCATACTTTCCCCACTCCTAGACCACATGCGGAAGCCGTGACCATTCCTGCGCTCTATCCAAGTGAAGAGCCAAAATCTCCAATCCCTTATCCACCGAGAGAGGAACACGCAACCTCATCCAAATCCTCATAGGCATCTACTATGCCGAAACAAATTAAATCTCTTGGCATTCACCCTATATCAAACTTCACTTACCCACAAGTGAAGGTAGACTTGAACCTCACCTCGCACAATAGTGGTCCTCACATTAAACCAAAAAAGGCTACTAAACCACGTCAAAGAACTCCTCTCCCACCTTCATCATTGCCCTCTATTTTGGGTCCACATCCTTCTACCTTAATAGGAGTGCTCCCTAATCCAACACCTCTCATCAATAAAGTGTCATCTATGTGTGTGGCCACACCACCCACGAAAAAGATGACATGACAAACAACCCCTACAACTTCTAAACAAAAGTTGTCAACCCCTATTACAACAATGAGTACAAAGCCATTAGTGGGTTCTTATGCTTCGATGTTATGCCAATTGTTGCAATCTTTGAGCATCATTCTCCCACCCATTAAACCATACCAACCTCTGAGACCAAAACCATCTTGGTTCGATGACACTAAAATTTGCTAGTATCATCACACACTTGGGCATGATACTAAGCATTGTTGTGCCCTTAAGGTTGCCATTCGCCAACACTTGAAAAAGGACACCCCTCACATTGAGGACTCTCTTGACCATTTTTTTGACAAATCACTGACATCATCCCAAATCTCTTCACCTAAATCAGGATCCCCATACAAGACTATGGTCCCTTTACCACTTTCCACTCCTTTATTTGAAATCAACATTGTTCATGTGGCTACTAGGCCCCAAACCATGAAGAATAAAGGAAAAGACCAGACTTCTACACCTTTGACATATCCAGTATTCATCAAGACCTCTCAACCAACACAACCCAATATTTTTATCTTAGACATGTCTCGACCATCATCTCTAAGGGAAATTCCTCCTAACCTCTCTAGTCCACATAATGCTTGGTATAAGTGACTTGTTGACTACTTAACATATTCTATCATGCCTCCTAATCTCTCTAGCAATTCATGATGATCTTTTATCAAAAACACTACTCGCTACACCATGTTAGGGGGCTTCTCTACAAACGAGGTCTAGACGGCCTCCTTATCCAATGCCTAACAACCATTGAGACTTCTCATGTCATCAAACAAGTCCATGATGGGATTTGTGGGGAACATTTTAGTGGTAACTCGGTTGCCAAGCGCATCCGCCACCTGGGCTATTATTGGCCCACTCTTAACCAAGACTACAACAACTATGTTTGGCATTATACAAAATGCCAACAACCTACTAACCGACTTCACGACCAACATCGACCAAACCATGCCCACAACAATAATCTAAAAGAGAGATTTCAAAATTAGAGATCTTGTCCCCACAGAAGACCAACATGTGACCAATTTGGAAAGAAGCAAATGGGGCAAGTTTGCTCTTAATTGAATCAGACCTTACACAAGCATGGATCAGGGACTTATCGTTTGTCTTCTCTCGAAGGCCGACCAAAACTTGAGCCCTTTAATGACTTACATCTATGACCATTCTACTGTTAGTCTAGTAATCATTCACTTGATGTTTAATTTGAGCTCATCCCTTGAGTAACTCCCATCATCGTCATACATATTCCTTTCAACCCTTTTTCCCTACAAACATTTATCAACCCTTCTGTCAAGCATAAATGCTTTGTCCTAATAAAAGGGAACCCTTAAACCTCTATAGTCCAGTCCATGACCAAAAATTCAGTCAAAAATAAAAACATAAAACTGGGATGCCTATATTCCAAAGGTCATAAATTATAAATTTAGATTTCTCCCTCAAAGGACAGCTGCATCATTGTTGTAATTAATAGACTGCTCCCTTGAAGGACAGCTATCTACAGACATTCTAACATATAAAGCATAATATAGACCACTCCCTCAAAGGATGGTTATGCCTAAATTTTGCTACATACATAGCACAACATGACCACAAAACACAACATCCCAAAGTGGACTTCTCGCATTGATCAGTCTACCAAAAAAAAAGACTGACAAACTATTAAGTCTTGGACTTGTCTATAGTCGTTCTCAGGGTCACCTATAAAAGTGGCAAAGTTATCCCTGCTTAAAAGGGGTGACTCTATCCTGACATATCACATAATCAAAATTATCACCCCAACATACTCAAGGGATTTTGAGCTTACTTAATGTCAAGTGATTCGAATACTTCTCTAACACAAACCAACAGTCAACGACGTAATGCATGAATGGGGCTTTTGTTTGCAAAAACCTTATCTATGCTATCATTATAGTCCTTCTCAATGAAAGAGCAACGCACCTTTCACTTTTTACATACCTTGGTCACATACAACCAAATCATTTTATAACCAAACCAAACCTAAACATTTTTTAGAACACTAACATGACATAGCCCATTCACACTAGTTTCTATGGACACCAATACACATGGAAACTATCGACCGCACAATTTATGTCCAAGCATATACCATCACTAATATGGAACTTGATGAGGCATAAATATATTCATTTCATTTTTGGCATACAGCATCACCAATATGGAAAATTGCTAGGGATGAAAAACCACATAACCAATGTTATAGAATACACCATCACACAATATGGAAAAGGCTATAACATCATCACTCATTTCATTTTTAGCATACATCAATCACTAATATGGAAAATTGCTATGGATGAAAAACCACATAACCAATGTTACAAAATACACCATCACATAATATGGAAAGGGTTGTAACATCATCATACCCTTCATCATTTCAAAGCATGTACCATCACACATATGGGAAATGCTAAACAACCCTAACCTAACCAAACCAACCTATCAACCACTTTGAACTCCTTCCTCCCTTTCTAGGGAGAACTACATTGGCCTGAGGTCCTTGAAATAGGGGCTATGTAAGTAGCACTCAGTTGACACAGAGTCTTCTGGGATTAGTTCGGCCAATTGCTCGTTCCTCTCCCTCATGACGTCGGCCATTCATTTGTTCGTCTGCCTGATGGACAAACCATTTAACCTTTAACCATGACTAAACCTAGTCCAAAATCATGCCCAATCACCTAGTCCTGACACTATAGAAGTCACCTTCAACTTCTCATGGGGCATATTAGAGATCACACACATCTCCCTGACCAAAATAAACAACACTTGAGATCACTAATATCTCAACCCAACTTGACCAACCACTTTGGAGATCGCAACTATCTCCTCAGACCATAACCACTTTTGAGACAACTCTGCCTTAGTTGTTTTGATTGCATGTATGCTACCTCACGAATAGTTAGCAAAATTGTGCACACCTCACATTACGACCCTCACAAGTATCAGATCGCACCCAAGTTAATCCCCACTACTTGTGACATTTTTGTGTTTTCCAGGAGCACTTCCTGAGCCCAAGATACTTGGAACACGATGACCATTGGAGCTACAGCTTTGATCATTTAACCCAATTAGCTATGACTAAATTCTGGGGACCAGTTACTTTGATTTTATCACTCCTCGACCCTACATGCAACAATTTGGCCAGACTATCATGTGAAGTGGTATATGCACAATCTCAATTATTACAACGTTCACACTCAAACTTCACCATACCCATCAACTGCCTATCAAATTGGCACCTAATATCAAGTTACCTTCCCTCGACTCCTACTTTGAGGGGGAATACCTCATCCCATACCTGGGGCAATAACTCTTATTTTTGTCTTGCAATTCATCAGAACAACCAATAGGACAAAAATGACCTCGTCCCATACCTGGGGCAACTTACTCCTATTTTTGTCTTGCAGTTCATCAGAACAACCAACAAGACAAAAAGGGGCAAATGTAGACACCTAAATTGTGTCTACCCCTTACTCCCCCTTGGTCCTTTACACACTTTATTAATTTAAAATAAATTACTTATTTTAAATTAATGACATCACCCTAGACACCTCACCGTGGACACCTCACCATGGACACCTCATTGTGGACACTTCACCTTAGAAACCTCACCTTGGACACCTCACCCTTAGACAATTTCTCACCCTATGACTCACCTAAGACCTATTCTCACTCCTTCCTAACTGCCTAACTAACTCTCGTGCCTAATAACCCTAATATTTGACCGTTCACCAACGACAAGTGCACTTGGTGGATGGAAAATAGGCTTTTGAGCCCTTATATGCATTCTGCACTTGCTGACATCGGTCAACTGTTAGCCGATGCTAGCAGAACTGCCGATGTCAGTTACATAAACTGAATTCTCATGTCAAGTTATGGGATGTTGGAATCACTCTGGGAATCACTCTTGGACTCTTGAATCGAATTTTCTTACGCCCAGAATCTGAATTCTCTTGCTCCTTGACTCTTTGCATATCAAATCCAGGCTTTGGGACTAGGCATAAACATTCTATCATCACTCTCTAGGCTAAGAAACTCTACAAAATTCACTCCACATCGGATTGAAATGTTGCACGAGGTCTTCGGCATCAGCCATAATGGGAATAAGTCTTCTACACTTCTGGTTCTCCACCAAGAGCTAAGTATTCTTCCAGTTTATATTTTAGTATTTCTAAAATGCATTGGTAATTAGTCCATTGGCTATTTCTGAGTACTATTGAGACCAAATTTGGCTTTCTTCCTGGAGAGGCTGAAAAGCCTTCCTTTTATCCTGACCCATTTTGACAACCTGTCCCCTACCTTTGTCCTTCCTAAGACTTTGTCCACTGTCCTGCATCCTTGCACAACCCTTTTGAATCTCATAGACCATTCTGTTAACCACATACATACCCTAAAACCCATCCAAGGCCCATCACCCCTACCAACATTAGCATCAAGGCCCATTGCCCCCACCGATGTTGGCAGCCTAACCGACGTCAGCAACATTGACCAACTGATGATGGTAGACTAACTAGCATTGATGACTATGGGAGACTTACAACAGAGTATAGGTATGCATTGTCTACTTTTTGTTTCTTAGTCTTTCATTATTTCTCTTTATCCGACATTCTTTTTATCAACTAGTGGACTGTCATCCCTCAAGGAAGTCTTTGCACTTCTAGGACCGAGCTTTGCTTGGCAGTCCACCATATATCTATCTAACATTTTCTTTGTTTAAGTCTTTATTATCTATAGGTGTCATCCTCCATAGCTAAAGAGGATCTCCATCAATCATCTAGATATGGTGTGCAACTTCATTCGGGTATCATCTAACCCCTGACCATTATCTTTAGTTTGTTATTTCTTTTGAATGTAAAAAGCAAAAATGAGTAAAAACAATTCCTATGTCATCTTGACCATTTTTTAAGTATAAAAATCATTTGGTTATGTATTATAGGTTATATGGGATATTATACATGCATTTTAGTGTTGAAAAGTGCCTATAGAGATGTTGATGGTCAAAGGTTCTTGACTATGTTTTAGAGCTTTCTAACAGAACAGAGTGAGCCTTTTGTAGAGGTGCTTGGAGCCTAAGTGATGGAGTATAATGATTTTAATTATTAAACTTATGTAATTAAGTTTTCATCCATATTATTATTTTTCCTTTAAAGTTTTTATACAATTTATTTGAGCTTCATCTTTATAGACAGTGTTTTTGGGGTAATTAGGCCTAATATGTCTTTAAGGCCTAATGGAGCTTTCATGAGGTAAGTGAAGGATGTGTGAATTATTGATAATATATGAGGCTATTTGAGGTTATAATATAATTTATTTAAGGGTTTTATTACTTTTTTAATGGATATCTGGTCCATAGTGGTTCAAGTTGTTCCATGGAGAGGATAGACTTAATGCATTAGGTTTCTAAGTAGGCCTAAAAGAAGAAAGAGGTTTAAGTGAGTTTGGACAACATAATAGTGTTAATATTTTGATTAGGTCTTGTTTTTAACATGTATTAAGACATGTTTTATTTTAACCCTAATGGATTAATGTCTTAGCCGACCAAGAGTGTGAGTGATCTAGTGATTGGTGTAAATATAAGGCTAAATAGACCTATTTATGCTAGTTAAAAAATGAGAGTGTAAGAGAATAAAATAGCACATTGAGGAGTATAAGGAGGTCATGTAGACCTTCATATGGGAGTAAAATATTAGTCATAAACATCCATCTAAATTTTTAAGTATGATGATCAAGGTCATATGACCCAATCAAGCCATATGAGGGTTATTTGAGTGAAGTAGATGAAGGGCAGATTTGCTTGTTTGAAGAGGCGGTTTGAGAGTGTTGAAGGAGTGATATTATGTTGATTTAAATAACATGAAATTTTAAATAGAGATGTGTTCCTAATGTATGATAGTGGATAGAGTAGATAGAGAGCTAAATAAAATGTCACCATCTATTGATTGAGCAACCAGGTGTTGTGAAGGTGATCAAGTTTATCTTGACTAAATTGGTGCTTAGTCAAGAGGGAGTGGGAACTTCCTTGCAATTTTGTGTTTTAAATAGTTTCTTTAAAGTGTTTGAGTTAGTGATGAGTCACTTAGGGGGTGGATTCCTCCTTATAATTTGGAGCTTTCTAAAGGCCTAGTTGAGTTAGTTCTCCTTGTAGGATTGGTGCCTCAATAAAAATTGATTCATGGTTTTATAGGACTATAGTCCAAGATGTGTTTTAGTGGGTTTCATTCCCCATGAGGGTTTACCACATATCTCTTGTGTTCATGTGCTGATATCTTGATTCATGTTTATGTGATTTCTCTTCTATTTATTTCTTGATCATAATATTGGTTTGAAATTTTAATCATGTTAAGTACAAAGAAAGGATTGTTTTAGGACACTAATTCACCCCCCCCGCTCTCAGTGGTTGCACTTCCAATACAATACTATTTATGAGACTATTTCCAAGAGTTTACATTTTGGGTGGGCTACCAATTGGATGGTTGTGACCAATTTTGGGTCTAGAGTTTCATATTATTCCAAGAGGATGGTCCATAATTAAGAGCAGTTGAAAACTGAGAATTTGAAAATGTTAATCTTGGTTTCATATCTATGTATTATATGGCCTAAGTGGTCATTGTCTCCTTTGATATACATAGAATATATGGTCTCTTTCTCCACCAATTACATGTAATTTAACTATTTTAGGATCCTCCTCTATGATGCTAGTTATCTTTACCCAGATAGTATGACATTTATAGTCTATTTTATTTTTTTAATAGTCTAGACGGTAAATCATCAAGGCTTTCTCTATTTATTTTTTTATTCTTCTTTATATGTACCATATATAGGTGAGTATCCATATGGATAATGATGTATTTCCTCATATACTATAGAAAATTTTTTACCTCTATTTTTGAGAGCCCATTTGCAGTAGATGAAGGAAGTATATTGTTATTATGTTTTTTATTCATGGCTGAACTAATCAAGTAATTATTACATAAAATTATCAAATCATCAAAGGATAATGTTGAAACATCAACCATAGTCATTAAGTCCAATGCTTTCAAACAATCTTCTCTAATTCCTTTCAAGAATACCAATTTGATGAATTCTCTATCCATTATAGTCTACATATTTTTTTGTAGGTTGAACATGAATCTTTCTTTGTAATCCTCTAATTATTTATCTTCCTCCTATGTTAGCCTAAAGTTGTATTCCCTTCTATATTTTCTTCCTTGACAATAATCTTGATATTTGGAAAGAAACTTCTCCTTCATTTCCTCCCAATTAGAAATTACATATTTTCCCAACCCCATAAGCCATATAAGAGTTGTATATTTGAGTGTTGTTGGAAATAAATTTAGTTTCTGATCATCTTAGTTTATATTCATATCTTTAGCATAAGATGTCAAACTCAAAGAGCAATGTAACTAGGTCTTCACTTGTCTTTCCTCTGAAAGTAAGGACAGAAGAATGAGGGATATTTTTCATGGGTGAATTTAGTCCAAGGGTATGGATGGGAAAATCAAAATTTACAAACTCATTGGAATTATTTTCTTCTTAATGGTCCCCCATAAATATTCTTTTTATTCGTAGGATAGAAGTTTTTACCACCCAATCTTTAAACTCATTCTCAACTCATGTGCTCCTTGGGGTGTAGTAAATCAAGATTTTGGATTTTTATTGATAGATATAAGGTATTATATAAAATGGAAAATTATTATAATATCTTGAGGATTCATTTTTTTATTCAATAAAGAGCCTACCGAATCTAGTAGATTCTTTCATCATAGTGTCTCTTTTAGGAGCTAGAAAGAATCTAAATGCTTCCTCAGCAAGGAATTTGGGTGAGGATGGAGGGAATTGAATGATAGATTCTTGATTATGAGGTGATAGGGTGTAAATTATTTAAAATGATATATATGGGTCCTTTTTAGGGGCATGAACCTCTTCTTCTTTAAAATTTCCAACTTGTGCTACCAACCTAGCTAAGAATTGTTTTTTTTTTTCTAGTTCTTCTATTGATATAGATGATCTTCAAAAATTTCCTCATATTCATAAATTGTTTTGGGATGTATTTTTTATCCTATATTATGGGTTAATTATCTAATAAATAATCTTCCTAGATGATACCATTCTCTTTGTATGTAAATCAATCACCTTTCTTTTTCTATTTTCTACCTTGCCTGCATAGGGTTAGTATGGCTTGCATTATTTTTTAACTTATCTTTTCTAATATTATATAAATTAAAACTCTTATCTATAAATTATTAAATATTTAATATAGAAATTATTAATGTTTTGATCTATGAATGTAATAAATCTTTAAATTAGAAACTAAAATATAAAATAACAAAAGACAATGGTCAATATAAGAGATTTTTAGTGTGTGACACCCTTCCTCAATAATGGCATAAAAATGACAAGAAGTCTTTTTACCTACCATTTAACTAACATGATGCATGTAACATGAGCTACATGGTTTGGGGTAGCTACTGGTAACCTAAAATAACTTTTCATTAATTATCAACCCATGGGCTAAACTTGATAGGATGATTTCACTGTATGTGCACACTGAATCTTCTAATTTGAATCTTGACAAACTTATGAAAAGGAATTACATAAAAAAAAGGTGTTTGAAAAATATTCAAAATTGAAAAAGATAAATTGACTGAATGAAACAATTGAATTGCAAGTTTCCCTAAGACTATTCTGAATCACACAAATTAAATGTACTTACACACACATACAAAATCTTAACACATAATTATATAAACAAAATAAATTACTTAATTATACTAAAGAGTTGGATCTTTACTAAAAGTCTTCCTAAGGTGTCCCTCCTCTCTCATACTTGAGATTTAATCTTCCTCTTAACAAAAAACACAATTAACTCAAAATGCTATCTTTATTAAATCATGTAACAATTAAAGTTTGATACAACAGATTATAATAACTCTTTCTAGTTTGTTTGCTACATTATACACTCTTAATCTCAAAAAAAATACAATTCAGTTCCACATATCTTCCATATTATATTTATACCATAGATGATGGTTTCCATTTATGGCCTAACTAAGAATACAAACAAAACATAGTTACAATGAGATCATTCAGCTACAAGAACAAAAAGTGGTTTTCAAGGTTTAAACTCTAGCCAATAGAATTCATCCTATTTGTTAAGTTATTTAAAACTAAATTTGGTTAGAGATAACCTAACATAATCATTTTTGAAGTCAAATCTTGTTGTTACAACCTCTAAGAGTTGATGAGTAGTGGTAGCCTAGGTGAGTTTTAACTTCATTCATATTTTAGTAGCCATTAGACTTTTATAGGTCATCAACTATTGTGTCATATTGAACTAGTAGTTATATGATCTCTATGTTAATTTTTTATCTTATCATTAGATACATGATATGTTGACATAGGATCCTTTAGTCGTAGGATGCATTGAATTGGATCCTTCAGTTGGAAGATGTATTGACTCATGTTAATTCCAATAATAATCTTGTTTTACCTTTGAAATTTCTTAAACAGAATTATAATTAATAATAACTTAACAAAATATCATCATAATTACTTGAATCACAAAAAAAAATCTCATTACTCTATGAAATATAGTAATATATATCTATCATATATTAGACTTGTTTTGAGTAGGAATATACAAGGGATAATCTCCAAAGGCACATATTAGGAGAGGTCATTGGTAATAAATAGGTGTTAAAAACATGGCATTTCCAGGGCTCATCAATACCATTTAGTGAATCATAATTCTTTAATTATCTTGTCAACTCTACTATAGGTTATAATGGTCACCCTAAATTAATAGGAAACATAGCACTTAATCTCTTATATTTAGAATATGATGAACTAAATGAGATAAATTTGAAAATAAAAACTTATAATCTCTCTCCTCATATACTCACTCAATTACCTCTTTTTCTATGACCTCAGTATTTTTAAACAACATTATACAAAATTTTGGTCACTCTAGCAAAAACTTAACACTCCATTCATCATGCTTCTTCAATCGATAAAATCATCGACACATGTATTATTGATATTCACACTTTTATTTATGATGATGGATATTCTTTATATTTTTAGCTAGATTTTCCCAAGCTTAAAATGTAGATATACTTAGATATCATTCTTATTTACAACACTATCTTAATTTTATTCATGTAGTTCCTTCTTATTCTATAGTAACCAATATTAGTTATTCTACCTCTAATATTCATAATGTTGGAGAGTTGTAAATGATGTCATGGTAATGTCATGGAGGTGTCCAGGTGAGTGGATGAATTACCTAGATATTCTAAGTGACAATGACAAAGTGTTCAATGTGTTTTTCCTAGTATGCTTAAAGGAGACTTGGTTAATTTTTAGTTTTGACATGGATAGATATGTTCAAGAATGAGTATGGAGTATTAATCATGTGAAAGGGGTCATATAAGATTTTTTTTATGCTTTGAGTGCTTATGTACATGAGTGGATTTTATCTAGTTGAGCATTGTTTTCATCTAAATATTTTGGGTCTAGTGGTAGAAAATCTAAGTAGGCATTTTGCTGATGTTACCATTACCACATGTGGATGAGTCAAGGGGAGTTTGTCATATGGTTATGATCACATTAGTTCCTAGTTTATATGCATAAAATTTTAGGTCATGTGACTAAGCACGACAAAATATATACAAGTTTAAAGTTGTGTTCCCAAGTAGTTTGATAGTGTTTTCCAATACTTAGCCAAATTTGCAATGTGACAAGAAAAGCTGAGTAGGTATTTTGATGTTGTTATATTTTGCACCTATGAAGGTGTGAGGAGAATATTCATATGGGTTTGTTAATTTTTGTGCCTAGTTTATTTTCACTAAATTTTAGATCATGCAATGAAGTTCATCAAAATATATGCATGTGTAAAGTTAGCCTTCTAGATAGTTCTTGGCATAGTTGGCTCTTGGTAGAAAAATCTAATGAAGTTATAACTTGCATGTACGAAGGTTTCAAGAGGAGTTTGACACATGGTTGGATTCTACTGTCTGAGGAGATTATGTTTTCCAAATTTTATATCATGCATCTAAGTGTAAAAATAGTTATTGAAGTCCAAATTTGGCCTTCCAGGTAGATAGCAATGGTTGACATACTTAGTCAATTTTGCAAGAGTTAAAGTTCAGGACCAAATGGAGATCAAAAAATTTGTGGGAGTTTGTAATTATTGAGATTAATGGAATGCATGGATTCAAAGAGGTAAATATACTTAGAAGGCACATGAGGGTAACAAGTGTCATAATCATGGGGGTTCTGAGCAAGATCTAATGGTGAGCGTTGCAAGGTAAGGACTAGGCTGATCCACAGAGATTGATTATATGTGTTTAGTCAATATTACAATATTTCATGAGATGAGGTCAAATATTTAAAGTTTAACATTTGAATTTGGTGAATTATGAGTTAAATTTCAAAAAATATCAATGGTGTATGATTTATCTAAGATATAAGGACATGAGACGATATCATAGTGTCCAAAGTTTAACTGTGACCATTTGAATTCAAATATTTGAATTTAACAAAGGAAAAACTAGTGCTCCATTTTTTGGCCATTTCTTTTGATCTATGTAAAATTTGCTCATGGTATAAAAAGTGATTTGTAGAGAAATCCAAGGCACATTTTTAAATATAAGTTTTAATATCTACAGTCAAAGTTATTTAGGTTCAAAGTTAACTATGTTTTCATGTTTGTTCTGCAAGTAACCCAAAAAGGAAAATTAAGCTTGTATTGATGTTATTTTGATGTTTCATGATGACTTAGATATTAGAGACTATTTGATACTCCATGAGGATCATTTATATGGATTTTTGATATATAATCAATATATATTAAGTATGAACAATGCTTAATAAGTTGACTGTGTGTTCATTTATGGTGACTGTGCACAAAATATTGTTTGAGCAAATTGTGCTCTAACATAATAATGCATTGGTGAATATCATCATTTGAGGATGTCAATTGGGTCATATAAATTGGGTCCATGAATTTAGAAGTGGTATGATGTTCTTATTTTTTTTAAGAAGTGTCAAAGAGGTGAATGGGTCTTCATAGGACCTAAAAGGTGACTTAGGCCTATTTGCAAGTGTGGTGTGCTTAAGTGTGAACCATGTAAGATGCCTTAAAGGTGAAGGCATTTATTATGTCTAACAAGAAATATTTTGGACTTGATAATTAATGAATTCTCTATAAATAGTGAAACCAAATGAGATGGTTTTTAGGCTTGTGTAAAAAAGTGTGTGAGATTAGAGAGAGACTTATGTAAGGCTTGTGTGTGGAGTATGTGTTGAATCAAATAAGAGAGGATAGGTAGTGTGCCTATTGGATGAGTTAATAAGTATAAAAAAAATTTGACTATGTGTATGACTTACCGGTCATATTTTGGATGATAGAATAGGGCTCTTGTAATTTGAATATATTAGAAGAGGTTTAAGTGTGAATATGAGGATAGTTTGAGTGAAGGAGAGAGATTGTGGCATGCCTATGTAAGAGGCCTGAAAGATATAGAGAGGGAGTTTATGTAGGGTTTATATAATTATATATCTATCATTAGGTGTTGAATACATTAGTTTAAAAGTAGAGGTGTTCATTTCAAAGGAGGGTCTAAAGGAATTGATCTCCTTAGGGGAAGTTGCTCTTTGTGAAACTGGTGTTTCACTAAAGGCCTTTGGTCAGAAGGACTTGATCAAGGTTTTTGGTCTAAAGGACATGACCAATATCTTATTTATAATTTATTATAGGAAAATTAGTCCATGTATTTGAGGCTTGAGAGTGGATTTTATTCCTTATGAGGGTTTTTCATAGGAACTATGTGTTGTGTGTTCGATCTTGTGTATGCATTAAATCAATGAGATCTCTTATTAATGTTGTTTGGTCAAGTTGATATATATATTGATTATTTAATATTTTTTAAGGATTATAATTGAAATTAAAATATATGGGCTCACTAATTCATCCCCCCTCTTAGTGATTTAGCCTCTATCAATTGGTATTAGATCAAGTCTTTTAGTAAAAGCTTAATATCTTAAAGGTGATCCAAGGTACCATATGGGTATTCATCAAGGAGGTTTATCTACTAAGCAAGCACCAATGTTTAATGGATCCACTTATGCATTTTGGAGTGATAGGATGAGTACATACATTATGTCCCTGGGTTTTGATGTATGGTAATCTATTGTGGATGGTTATGTTGTTCCCACTATTCCTCCATTTAGTGTTGCAAACAAGAATTTATTTGAGAATAATTCTAAGGAAATGAATGCCATCACTTGTGGTCTTATAGAGACTAAGTTCACCAAGGTAATCCATTGTAAATATACTAAAGAGATATGGGACAAAATATAGATCATTTATGAATGAGAATCAAAGGTCAAGCTTGCTAAGTTGTAGACTCATAGAAGGTAATTCGAAAGTCTCAAAATGAATGAATAAGATTCTATGACATCATTTCTATAGAGATTTGACGAAATTGTGAACATTATCATAGGTCTTAGAGAGAACCTTGAAGAGGATACTATATTTCAAAAGGTATTAAGGTCTCTATCACTCAACTTTATTCCAAAATTATCTATTGTAGAATAAATTCATGATCTTACTTAGTTAAAGATGGATTAATTGCATGGTATCCTTACTGCATATGAGATGAGGAAGAATTATGATATACCACCAAATAAGGAAGCAACATTAAAAATAGAGATGAATCCAAAGAATAAATTTGAAGGTAAGAAACCTAAGGAGGATGACATTTTTGATATAGATGATGATGAACTAATTGCTTTGATTTTAAGAAAACTAAAAATAGGGTCAGGCAAGTATAAGGGTAAACTACCCCTCAAATGCTTTAATTGTGGAGAAGTACGGCATTTTTATAATAAGTTCCCTCATAAGTATAATAAGGATGATGATGAAGAGCATGATCAAGGTCATGATTATGGAAAGAGATCATTCAAGTCTAATAAAATCAAAAAAGGATTCATAAGGTTTGACAACAAGAATTACTTCAAGGACAAGAGGAGTCTCTAGACCAAAGAAGATTGAAACTCATCAAATGAGAGTGAAGTTGATGATTCAAAGTATGATCATGAAGATGATGCTCCTATTGAATATAAATGCCTATTCATGGCTATGGAAGGTAGTTTCTCACATCAAAGGAGTCTACTTAGAGTGATTTAGATGATGATGAAGATGAGATGGACTATGAGACTTCATTGACAAATGTTTTTAAAGAACTGAAGATTGAGAAGAAGATTAGCAAAAAGATGAAATCTAAACTAAAAAAATATGAGTAATACAGTGTGTGTGAGGCAATAATGAATGAAGACACCAAGTAACATGAAGATATAGTTAAGCATATCAGTTCTCAATTGTAAATTCTAGCTACAAGCCTAAAATCTAAAGAAAATGAATGTGCAAGGTATGTAATTGAAAATGAGTCATTGAAATCTAAGTTAGAGAAGACATCTAGTAAGGTGAAGTCATTTGTGAGATTTGAAAAGAGATCAAGTGATATAGATAATATTTTGAATGATTAAAATCATGTAAGTGATAGAACTAGTCTTGGATACAAAGAACCAAAAAATGCAACTTAAGATAAGATAAAGAGTATTATGAACAAGGATAGTCATACTTTGAAGATAAAGCATTAGACAAGGAATGAAGGTGATAGAAGAATGAAGACAAATTAGATCAAACAACCATATTTCTTGAGGTATGAAAATTTTAATGGTTACTGCTATACTTATAATTAGTTTGGGCATGGAGCTAGAGAATGTAGAAAACCTGTTAGAAATGAATTTGCATTGAACTATGATGAAAATCATTAGTCACAAGGTGTGAGAAAGGTTGAGTGTTTCAACTATCTTGATGTGGGACATTTTTCAAAACATTATCCATCTAAAGTAAGACAAGTTGAGTTTCTATTAAGGATTATTATTTGCTACATCTGTGAAAAATTAGTCACATTGATAGATTTTACAAGCAAATGTCTATAAATTAGAATAGGTTTAATCAAGATCCAATAGTGCAAGGAGGAAGGCAAGTTATCTCATGAAAACCAAAGGTGGTAAGTATAATTAATGATGATTTTTCAGGTATAAATAATCTATTTCATATGTTGGAGAATGCTATAGAAGGAGAAGAAGTATGCCAAGGGCTCTCATTGTCTGCTCATGTTGTGGATAGAGAGACCAAACTCAAAAAGAAGACCAAGTTGCTAGTTGAAGTTAGTTCTCAGGTATGTTTGGATAAAATTTAACATCTTTTTATTGTTGAGCAAGATTCATGCAAATAACATCAATTATCAGTGCATATTAATGAGGTTCAGAACTACAAGGTTGATTCTTCAAATGAAGAGGTATGTCAAGATTCCATAGTTATTCCATGTGTTATCAATTCTATCTTAGAAGAGGAGAGTGATATATAAAAGGAACAAGTTGTCATAGTTCAAACTAAGAATAAGGATAACAAGATCAAGAAGTCTTAAAGCTATAAGAGGATTCTAGTGGCTATTGAAGATATGTGGGCCACTCTTGGCTTCACTTTGTTTTATAGAATTATGGTGCAAAAGATATCTCTATCTAAGATTTTTAAGAGACTCCTTTCAGTGGAGAAGCAATTATTATTGTGGTGTTATTTAGATAGTCCTAGAAGGCTCGAGGTGAGTATTTTTAGTTAGAGTAGGTATGTCCAGGTGGAAGATATGTTATAGTAATGTCAGAATGATGTCATAGTTGTATATGGTCAATTTATAGGGTTAGATTAAAGGTTTTCAAGTGGAAAAAGAGGATTTGTGATTTGTCAAGATGATATTTTTGCATAAAAAGGTATGTTTACCTTATTATAGCATGTTCCAACTAGTTTTATGGTTTGAAGTTATGTTGAAATCAAATTAGAGATTTTTGTTTGCTCTTGGGTTTCCTAGTTTGTCCTTAAGAGTATGGAGGTCCTAAAATGGGTTATAAGATGTATGGGTTCCCAAATATGTGGAAGCTAAAATCTTGGTCCAGAAGTGTGTAATGGTTTATCTAGGTGTATAATAAGTTGTCTAGGTGGATGTTGACCAGAAGGAGGTTTGTTAACTCTATTTGTTTTGAGATTCTAGGGTTTTAGGCTTTACTAGAAAAGTGGTTTGCCTTATGAATTGAGGTTTTAGGATTATTAATATATTGAATGGGACAAATGGGTTTTCAAATTAAGCTTCATATATTTTTTAAGGTTTTTGGTTTTCAAATTATTCATATTTTTGTCAAGATGGAGGCATAATTGGCAAGTTGGTTTGTGAAGGAAGTATGTTTTAGATATTGAGCTAGGTTTTGAAAATTGGTGTGATATAGGTTTCATATGAGAGTGATATAGGTATGAATTTTTAGGTCTTGATGATGTTTCTACTAAAATTTTTGGGCTCTACAAGTTCTAGGAAGGGTTACAAGGAATCTAGACAGACCTAGTATGAAGATTTGATATTTTTGTTCAATTTCTCCAAAAGAGCAAGGTATGAGTATTTCAATTTGAGTTATAAAATTTTTTAGTTAATGTTTTCTATTTGGTGAGTAACATGAAGTTTTGTTGGTGATCTTTGCAGTGGTTTGAGTGAGAAGGCTGGTAAGCTTGTATGGTGGCTCTTCATGGTATGTGGAGATATGAAGATGCTCAGGAGGTGCATTTTATTATAAATCTTAGGGGGGGTCACTATTAAATTTTTTTGGTGATTTCACTGAGTGTCAGTGTTTTTTATGTTATTTCTTCATTGGTTGTAGTGCTTGGTTGAAGAGAGTGTTGGCATGAAGTAAGAGGAAGTCGTCAAGGAAAGAAGAGGCAAGCTCAAGGTAAGGGGGACTTTTTAATATATTTCTAAGATCATCTAATCCTATTGATAGTCTTTTAAAATACTCAAGATAATTTGATACCTACTTTGTCATTGTGTCAAAGGGGGGGAAAGTTCCTATTGTGAGAGTGCTTGAAGAGATAGAAGAAAGGTGATTTGTATATTGATATATGATGTGTGTTGACATCAATGACAAAGGGGGAGATTATTGTAGTGTTGTTATTGATTTCATATTGATGTCATGGAGGTGCCTATATGAGTGGATAAAGTGCATTGATAGTCTAAGTGATAATGATAAAGTGTGCAATGTGCTTGTCTTAGTATGCTTGAAGGAGGCTTGGTTGATCTTCAGTTTTGACATGGCTAGAGATGTTCAGGGATGAGTATAAAGTATTGAGAATGTGAAAAAGGAATTATAAGAAGTTTTATATACTTTGAGTGCTTATGTGCATGAGTGGATTTCATATGGTTGATCATTATTTTCATCTAGACATTTTGGGTCTAGTGGCAGAAAATCTAAGTAGGAAGTTTGTTGGCATCACCATTGCAAGGTGTGGGTGATTCATGGGGAGTTCGTCATATGGTTATGATCACATTAGTACCTAGTTATTATGTGATAAATTTTATATCATTTGACTAAGTGAGACAAAAGATATACAAGTAAAAATTTGGGTTCCCAAGTAGTTTGACATTATTTTCCCATATTTAGCCAAATTTGCAATGTGATAAGAAAAATTGAGTAGGCATTTTGATGTTGTTATATTTCACATGTGTGAAGGTGTGAGAAGAAAATGTTCATATGGGTTTATTCAATTTTGTCCCTAGTTGATTTTTTCTAAATATAAAATCATGTGATGAAGTGCATCAGAATATATGCATGTGCAAAGTTGACCTTTTAGACAGTTCTTAACATAGTTAGCTTTATGTCAGAAAAATTTTAGGAGAAAATTAATGAAGTTATATCTCACACGTGCAAAAGTTTTAGGAGAACTTTGACACATGGTTGGATTATAATATTTGAGGAGATCATATGGTCCAAATTTTAGATCATAAATCTAAATTCAACAAAGTTATTGAGGTCCAAATTTGGCCTTCCAGGTAGATATCAATGGTCCCCATAGTAAATTTTATAAGAGTTAAATTTTAGGACCAAATGGAGATCCAACGATTCATAGGAGTTCATATTGATTGAGATCAATGATGCATTTAGAGTCAAAGAGGTCAAATTAATTATAAGTCACATGATGGTACCAAGTTTCATAATCATGGGGGTTCTGAGTAAGATCTAAAAATGAGCACTGTGAGGTAAGGACCAGGCTGATCCACAAAGATCGACGGTGCGTGTTTCATCAATATTACAAGATTGCACAAGATGAGTTCAACTATTTGAAGTTTAATGTTTAGCTTTGGTGTATTATGAGTTAAAGTTCAAAAAATATCAATGATGCATGATTTATCTAAACTTTGAGGACACAATATGATAGCATAGTGTCCAAAGGTTAACTGTGACCATTTGAATTCAAATATTTGAATTTAATAAAGGAAAAACTAGTTCTTAAATTTTGGGCCATATCTTTCAATCTATGCAAAATTTGCTAATAGTATAAAAATAAAATTTATATAGGACTCTAAGGTCCATATATAAATATAAATTTGAATATCTTAAAGTGTGTATAGTCAAATTTATGAAGGTTCAAAGTTGAATGTGTTTTCATGTTTGTTCTACAAGTGACTTGAGAAGGAAAATTGAGATTATATTAGTGCTACTTAAATGTTTCATGATGACTTAACTATTTGAGAGTGTGTTAGTCTCCATTAAGATCATTTATATTGATTTTTTAGGTGTAATCAATCTATCTTAAGTATTAAAAATTCCTAAGTTGACTGTGTGTTCATTCATGGTGACTATGTGCACAAAATGTTGTTTGAGCAAATTGTGCTTTATCACAAGAATGTATTGGTGATTGTGATCATTTTAGGATGTCAAAGGGGTTATGTGGATTGGATTAATACATTTTAAAGTGGTATTATGTTCTTATTTTGTGTGAATAAGTGTCAAATAGGTGAATGGGTCTTTATAGGACCTAAAAGGTGATTTAGGCCTATTTGAAAGTGTGTTGTGCTTAAGTGTGACCCATGTAAGATGACTTAAAGGTAAATGAATGCATCTTGTATGAAAATTAAATATTATGTACTTGATAATTCATGAATTCTCTATAAATAATGAAACTAAATGAGATGGTTTCTAGGTTTGTGGAATAAAAGTGTGTGAGACTAGAGAGATACTTATGCAACACTTGTGTGTGGAGTATGCATTGAAGCATAGAAGAGAGGATAGGTAGTGTGCCTATTGCATAATTTAATAATAATAATAGTTTATTAATTATGTGTATGACTTTTAGTTCATATTTTGGATGATAGAATAGTGTTCTTACAATTTGAAGATATGCGAAGAGGTCTGAGTGTGTTTCTAAGGACAGTTTGAGTGAAGAAGAGAGATTGTGGCATGCTTATGTAAGATGCCTAAATAAGATAGAGAGGGATTTTATGAAGGATTTATATAATTATATATCCATCATCAAGTGTTGAATACATCATTTCCAAGTTGGAGGTGTTCATTTAAAAAGAGGGTCTAAAGGACTTGATCTTCCTTAAGGATAGTTGCTCCTTATTAAACTGGTGCTTCACTAAAGGCCTTCCATCAGGAGGACTTAATCAAGGTTTCTAGTCTAAATGACTTGACCAATATCTTATTTATAATTTATTATAGGAAAAATAGTCCATGTGTTATGGGCTTGAAACTAGGTTTTATTTCTCATAAGGGTTTCCCACAAGAACTATGTGTTGTGTGTTTGATCTTGTATATGCATTAAATGAATGAGCTCTATTGTTAATGTTGTTTGATAAATTTTATATATGTTGATTATTTAATAGTTTTCAAGGATTGAAATTTAAATTTAAATATTTAAACTCACTAATTCACACCCCCCTGATATTATACCTTTATCACATAGGTCTGAGATGGAGCACACACACACGCACTACTCTTCTAGTCACTTTTGAGTCTCTTCATAGTATGATTCTAGACCATGCTATTACAAAACCTTAATAGTTTAATAGATACCACAATCATTATAGCTTAATTCCTCTATAGATGTTGGCTACACTACATCAACTCACTTTGAGCTCATCTCTTGATGCATCCTAGCCTAGTCCTGATCTTATTATGAGTTATACTCTTATTTTTTATGGAATAATACCTTTTTCTAAGCTTATCCCTCTATCGAAAATATGGGTAGATGAACCATATTGTGAGATTCATATATTTTTCAGTCATTAGGCCAAGGATTCTTGTACACTAGAAATAAGCTTCAAGCTCTAATTATACCATAGATATTTTACCTTCATAGTATACTCCTCAATTTAATTTTTACTTTCATGGTAAATACATTAATTATTCTACTCATTTCCAATAGCTTTAATAGTGCATTGATACATCTCTTTGAGAGAAGGAACAACCTATAGACAAGAGCCTACCTCCTCCTAAGATACTTCCAGAATACATCCCTAAATATGGGGAATTTTATTGTCTTTGGAATCATTATAATACACATCATATAGATAGATGTCAAGGATTATAACATTACTTTCATGATTTCCCATGGCTTACGTATTTAATAACTAAAAAATCTAGGATATTCATGGACAAAGGTGTAGCCTTCTCTATATCCTTATTCATAGATATGAGGATGTTCATCATAGTTTGTCATAAATTCTTTATATTAAGTATCTCTCATAGTAACTACCCCATGAGAATCACTCTTCTTATCTCATACCCACCTTTTTTAGTAGAGATAGTGCATCAGGAAGTATTTTCATGAAATTTTACAAAGATTAATGAGACTTTGATCAAAGTTAGAGTATAGTTACACAAGGATGTATTAAATGTTATGGATGATGTTTTTCATGAAATTTATCTATACTTTTGAATACACCATGGTGTTTTATCACATTATTTATTATAGTTTCACATGATTTGGATTTAATTTATGAACATATATTGATTGTATGTTTTACTTTTCACTTGGAAATGTTTCATGAATTAATTTTATTTTTTCATTTATTTTTCACCTATTTATTTTTAAGATGATTTATTTTATGATTTTTACATCATGTATTTCAATAAGATATTATTATGACATGGTTCTAAATCCATATCCTATATTTACTATATGATCAGTTAACAAGCATATTTTTCATTATATTACTACATACACATATCTATTTGATCTTTATTTTCCCCTTATTTTCCATTAATACTAAGCATGAATATGGTTAGTATTGAGATTGTATACTTGTTTATGGGAAAACCTAATTATTTATAAACATGAAAAAATATTTAGGTATTTTGTATCGTGTAACCAATGCTTAAAGCTTATATGTGTTTGTCACTTTTATCACTCACATTTGGTTATTCAAAATTCATATGGAGGAGGAATTTAAAAAATCCATAAAAATTTAAAATCCAAATCATTTAAAAAGGAAATGACAAAAATACATTAATAAACATTCAAAATTCAAAATCACACCAAAATACATTATTTATATCTTATCACATCTCATAGCTCTAGTTAAAACCTAAACTCCACAATTGGCCTCATGATATAGTCAAGGTCCATTGAAGTGTGGTAGGCCAATATATTAGGATAGGATGTCTCAAACTTATCTATTGTGCTACCTATTTTATCACATAATTACCCAATCTTCACAATATATTTATGGTTATGTAAGGGGTCTTAGGGAATGGGAAACACGTTGTAAGAAGGTAGGCCCATTTTACTTTTCTTGTATATATAACCTTCATTTGATTATATTAGTACTACACTTATTAACATACAAATTTTTGTGTTTATTGCAAACAAATGTCTTTTAAATTTGACATTTAATAAATTATTATCACCTACCTATTTTACTTATTATGTATCATACCTACTAAGGTTTATTACAAATGCCTATGTCATGTTTTTCCCATTCCTTCTTTCATTATAACATTACCAATATTCCTCCTACATGAATATTGTTTGTTAGCTTATCATACCCCTTTGGTTCTCCTTTTTTTGAGTTTCACTATAAGACCTTGGATAAGACTAGGCATTCCTCATAAACATTCTCTTATAATCCATTAGTATTTCCAATTATTATTATTTACCTCATTGGCTTACTCTTTTTGAGTTATAGTGTAATACCTTGGATAGGGTTAGGCTTTCCTCACAAAGCATCCTCAATCTTCATACCATGATTCAGTCACAAAATAAGTATACTTATTCTAAACAAGTGATTCACACAAATCTACATTTCATTCTACTATTTATTGTTTTATCACTTATTTTATGTCTTATATGCTTCTCAACTTGATTTAATGTGTTTTACATTTTCATTATTGCAATCTAGTTATCTATGTTTTACATGATTCCCAACATGATTTAGTGTATTTTACATTTTATTATATTATTTTCCTTTATTTAAGTTTTACATGCTTCCTAACTTGATTTAGTTTGTTTTACATTTTAATTATTACAAATTACTTATTTCATGCTTTACACATTTTTTCCACTTGATTTAGTGTGTTTCACATTTCATTCCATTTTAGCATTTATTTATGTTTTACATGCTTCCCAACATGCTTTAGTGTGTTTTACATTTTAATTTTCCATGAGATCTAATATATTTTACATATATACATTATATATTTTTCTATCATTCTCTTAACCATGTATTTTTTCACAATTGCTAGAAAAAAATTAAAAATATATCATACATTTTCTCATAGCATATAAAAAAATTAAACCCATGTGCTTAAAAAATAATGCATACATCCATAAAATCCATGAGTCTTATATATATATATATATATATATATATATATATATATATATATATATATATATATATATATATATATATATATATATATATATATATATATATGGATCTAATGTTTGATACAATACAAAAACATGTTATCAACATAATATAATAACATCTTTATAGTTGTGGTCTGCCATGCCTATCTAGTGGATGAGCTACACTACCCATCAATTCTTGAGTCCTCCCCCTATGAATGGTGCATTGTAGTGACTATCTTATATAAAGGTCTATAAATTGGCCAATTGGCCTTGTCATGTGCCAAATCTTTAGATGTATCTAAATGAGCAACCCACTCCTTAACTAGTGTCTACCATACTTATAGCTCTCCATCTACCATTCCTAGTGGCAACTTCACCTATGTTGTCTCTCCTCATCTCTACATCTCTCACATTACCTCACCAACCAATATAAACCAATTAGCATAAGATGGGGTAAATGGTACAATAGGATCAATCATATCATTTATACCATGATGAATAGCACATCATCTTAAATATCATGGTGTTTTTTTTATACTACTATAGACCACCTAAACTCCTCTTCATAAGTAAATGTAAATATAAATCAAATGTACATTAGATCTCATATATATATATATATATATATATATATATATATATATATATATATATATCCAAAAATCATCTATATAAAACAAATATATATCTTTCTATCAATAACATAATAAACATCAATTACATATCAAAACAAAAATCACTCACCAATAACTATCTCTACATCGACTCACCCACTGAGTACCTCCACTAGGGCATGTCTCCAAGGTGATGCAAAACCAAGTGGGAGAACATGAGCACATCATGGTCCACTATAAATCCATCACTTTTTATACCATCTCTCTATATGTTTCACCATAAGATATCCATGTTTGGTTTCCTCTACTTGTATATCCTCCTCTTTCACCTCCAACTACATCTATACCTGCCTATGTCTATGTTGTCATGGTGTATATGGTGGAAAATATAAAACTTATTATGGCACAATAATTTCCACTTCTACCTCATTCTTCACTACCAGCTCTGCCTCCCCCTTCATCACTCTCACCTCTCCCTAATGCCTCCATTTTCATCCTATCCAAGGTATTAACTAGGGTGGATGAATGATAGGTACATTTTCAAGAACTCTTGTACCTCCACTACCCCTATGCTTCCTAGCATGTCATTTCCAATGTTCAAGTACTATTATAAGTGTTGTTAGAGGTGGAAACCCCAACAGACAAGGTAAATGAGCAATAATGTGTGGCTCTACCCATAAGTTATAATAACTAGTGATACAAAAATGGCCCAGTGCCTAAAAAATAGTTGACCAATAAGGCTAATTTTTATGCAAGCAAAATAAGATAGATTTAAAACTTATCCTACTCATTAATATCTAATTTAGGAGAAGGTAATCAACTAACAATCTACTAGTAATACTTTTTTATATCGAGGTCATGAATAATTATGAATCTTCTAAACCTAACTAAGGGATCTCTTACTAAACAATACCAAAGGAGAGGTTTCCAATGCCTCTAGTCAAATGACATTATGAAATAACCATAGATAGGTCCTATAATGTAATAAAAATTAATTAACTAATCTACTAATTGAAAATACAAGTTAATTTAGTAAATGAACATACAAGATAATTGAGTGATCACCAAAGCTTATGGCATAAAAGTGGGAATATAATAAACATATAATAAGCAAAGATAATTATATTCAAGACAATATAGAAATAATGTAAGCAATGAGAGATATAATTCAATATATTAGTTTTTCAATATATACCTATCAAAATAAATAGCTAGGAATACTTACCTTATTGGAATTAACATGTCATTCCTTAATATCTCCCTTAGTCAATGGTTCTTTGTAAGAGGTGGTTTTGGTTTATATGTATCACAAGGATAGATCAACTCTAGTTATAATACTTATCCTATGCATCTAAGACATCCACAAGGCAAATCCTACTACTCCAAGGTAAAACCTTAAGCAATGAAATCCTTAAATGATAGTATAATAAAATTTATGAGAATTAATGATGCAAAATTAAATGATCCTCCCTTTATAAATGAAGTGAAGGTGGTATTTATATCTAAGGATTGACCCTAAACCCTCCTAGTATTTTAGCCTATAAGGTTAGATAGGTCCATCTTGTTAGGTGGTAAATAGAATTGTTATGACTTAGACTAAGTTGACTGGGTTGATGGAGTTTTGTAACATGCACTAAATTCCCAAGAAATTCAATTTGGTTCATATAGTCAAAAAATGAATAAAATGGGTGTATGCTTAGGTAGGGGCTATTTTGTATGGTGCATTAATTTTATGAGAGTATAAGTAGGTTTTAATTTCTTATAGAGTTGAATAAAAGTATATTTTAGTGGTTTTAGGTAATCGTATAGGGCCAATAATCTTGTGAAGCACCAAAGGTCTGATAACTCCTTTACTAGTGTACCCTTTAAGGCATACACTTATAGAGTTGATACTCTATAGGTTCTTGTAAGAGAGAAAGTGTCATTAAATGATAACATTTTAAAAAAAATTGTGTATACATATGTCCCACTTGAAGATCATGTGTCATGTAGTTTTAACATGGGATGGTGCTTCAAATAATAATATAACACAATGATGAGATAATAAATTATATTGAAAATCATAAATTGAAATGATACTAGGAAATAATTAAAATTATCATATATATACCTTGACTTACCTTTATATTTAAATGATTATTTTTTGTATTTGTATTCTTGATCATGGAGGGTGCATTGACTACTTTAGACAAACCCTAAGGAAACAAAACTAAAGAGAAAAAATAAATAATTGTAGAAAAATCAAAATAAATGAAATTTACATAACTAAATAAGTCACTTAGATAATTATTAATCAAGGGTGATAAATTCTAAGTTAGAACCAAAATACCAAGGAAAAGTATATAAAAAATGAAACTAATTTGGGTAACCAAAAATCCAAGGCTACTAAATGACCAAAAAAACTAAACAAGTGTACCTTAAATAACAAAAGTAAAAAATCATATCAAACCAAGGAAATGTGTAACAAAAATGATAGATCAAAAATTGATGTAAAAAAGTAACAAACAATACTTAAAAAAATATGGAAAAATAACATAAATTAAAACAACATTGATGAATGAGAAGTAACAATCCAAACTCAGTCAACAAATGGAAAAATTAAAATAGAACAACAAAATAAACTTGTCCACAAAAAGAGTGATAAACTTACTTACGTTTTTAAATAAAACCATGGAAATCCAAGAAAGATAAAGCAATTGTGTAAATATTTAATGCACAGTCACTCAAAAATATAGATTTTATTCTTAAGATGGATTAAATCAAAATAAAATGATTATGAACATGTCTTAAAATATATGAAGAATAGGGAATACAGATTTTGGAAAATAAATTTAGAAATAAACTTGCCTATTAAGGAGGAATATGATATGGGTGGTGGGGAAAATGTAGAAATACCAAGATAGAAAATCTTTATCAAAATCAAGACGCTCAAATAAAGTTGGCAAAACAAGAAGACTTTTGACATTAAGGACTCCAGAGAACTTTCCTTAGCCACACAAATTTGGGTTATTTAGTGAAGTATAAATATCATCCCATAAAGGCTATATGAATAAAAATTAACATGGACCTATCTTCCCACAATGTGTTCCTTATTATTTAGGACCCCTTAAAGAGCCATCATTCTACTTTGAATATTATGTACTTGCATGAGAAAGTAGGTAGTATTATAGAGAATTTTGAGATATCCTTTTCCAATATAATAGCCTAACACACTCCAATTGACCTTGACTCTATCATGAGGCCAACTATGGAGTTTAAGCTTTGACTAGAATAGGATATGTACTTGATAATCACCTCTTTTAGAGTGATTTTGACTTTTGATTTTATATATGCATTTTTATCATTTCCTTTTATTTTTAAATGATTTAGGTTTTAATTTTTTATGGTTTTTTCTATTCCTCCTCCATACAAATTCATAAAACCAAACATGGGTGTTAAAAATGACTATCACTAGAAAAAATAGACTTGATAGTTAAAGAAAATAACTTAGAGAGCATGGTGTCTAAAACTCTTATGTTTTCACTTTAAATAAGACTGTTATCTTAAAATTGACTTTGTTATGTAAAAATTAGAATGAAATATAGGGAAAATGAGATTGAACATGGAATTACTGATTTTCCTCAAATTGTAAAAAATGTGAAAATGTGGACAATGATATGATGGTAGGTAAGCATGATTCTATTTCATAAAAAATAGTGTAAGCATACGGAAACATGCAAAAAATAGTTTTATTTAAATTCATTACCATAACATAAAATAACTAATGTTGAGAGTATGAAATCACAATCCTTAAACTAATTTTAAGAAAATAAAATTAGGCACAAAGGTAACTAGGTCGAGCTGGTCGATCTAGTTGAAGCACACAACACATAACTTATATCAACATTGGTTAATACAGTCTATAATATATCATAGAATAAAAAATAGTAAGCATAAAAAAAAATTACTTTATATGCTAATTAATTTTTTAAAAATAATATCAAGAAGTTGTACTAAAGGTTGTGATTGATAGTATTCCAAATATACTTGTTTATCCATTGGATAATGTCAGCTCAATATTTCAAAGTTCTAACTATGGAGGAAGTGTCATTCCCATAACCCACGAAACCTAGTTTCATGGGTAAGCTGAAAGCAATTTTTTGGCACTCACTGCTAATCGATGCACCACATAATTGAATGGATGGTTGGATTCCTAAGGTTCAATACAAAGGGGAATCATGAGTGTTTCTAAAATACCATGAGGTACGTGAAAACTAAAACCTATGTTTAGCTCTATAATATAGATATGAGTATTGGGAAAAGCCCCTCATTTCATAATATATGTAAATGATATAAAGAACCATAAATAAAATATTGTATAGCCCTTCATGATAGTAGCTAAGTATTTTAAGAACTCCTAGTACACATTTTCTATGAAAAACCAAACAAAGTGAAAAATAAAGGTGAAAATTAATATTTTTAAAGCCAAGTTATAGTTTCTAAAACTAAATAAACAAGTAACCAACTAAAAAGTAAGGTGATTGTAATTACTATCAAAAATAGGCTAATTTCTTTTGCTTAGGATATAAAGTGAAACACATAGAACAAGATCAAGATGGTCGATCAAGTTGGACAAACATGATAGAATAAAATTGAGTTGATTGACTCAATTTACTATAAAAATAGGCCAAAATAAAAGCATTTGAGTGGGTCAACTTAGTTTTCTTGGTAGAAAACATGCATAGAACTAAATTGAGTTGATTTATCTAGTTGACTATGTAGGTGCATTTTTATAGAACTAAAAACTAGTAAAAATGATATTTAATTTTAATTTTAATTGAAAAGTAGGAAAAAAAAATTTTCTTAAATTTGATAAATTAGAAATGCTAAACTTTTTAGAGTGAACCTAGTAAATAGGACAAGATCACCCAAGTTGATGTATTAATTTTTCTTTAAGAATGTTAAGTTACTATTTAATTAGGTCATCTAGGTGAGTTTGGGATCCTATAAAGGCAAAAAATAAAATTATTAAATATAATCAAGTTAGTTGATCTAATTTAAATAAAACTAATAAAAAATAAGAAAATAAAGATAGATCTATTAGATTGAGTGAGTGAGTTAGCTAAAATGAAATATATAAATGAAGATAATCAAACTAGTCAATTCAATTAGATAGAGAAGGTAAAAAAATGACTGAATTGATTGGTTTGATCTAATTTTTAGATAATTAAAACCCTAAACACAAAAAATATAACTAGGTTGATAGGCATAATGAAGCTAAAAATATTATGTATATAAATTCAAACTAGGTCGACATGCTTGATGAAGTTATAAAACCTGTGCATAAAAAGTAGAACTAGGTCGACAAGCTTGACAATGTTGTAAACCCTACACATATAAAGTTGAATTAGGTTGATAAGGTAAACTAAGTTATAAAACCTACACATAGAGTATGAAACTTTATTGATAGGCTCGATTTAGTTGACTATAAATGAAATTTAAAACTAAAAGGGTTAGATCCATGTCAAGTTCACTAGAATTTATGAAGGTGAAATAATATAGATTTATAACTTATCCTAGTCAGTAATATTTAAGGTCAAATAAGGTAATCAACTAACAATCCACTAGAAATACTTTATTATATCGGGGTCATGACCAAATATAGATCTTTTAAACCTAACTAAGGGATATATTAATACACAATACCTAAGAAGTTTTCAATGTCTTTAGTCAAATGACATTGTGTAATAACCCTAGCTAGGTCTTATAATGTAATGAAAGGAAATTAAATAATATTATAAATGAACATACAAGAAAATTTATTAAATGAATAATAAGATAATATAATTCTCACCAAAGATTTTAACACAAATGGGGGAATATAATAAACATATAACAAGCAAATATAATTGTATAAAAGTAATATAAGCAAGGAGAGATACAATTCAATCTATTAGTTATGCAATATCTACCTATCAAAATGAGAAACTAAGAATAATTACCTTATTGGAGTGAACCCATCATAACTCCATCTCTCCCTTGGCTAATGGTGAATTTGAATAAGTTTATATGATTTTTAAGGATCACAAAAATAGATTAGATATAGGATACAACACTTATCCTATGCATCTAATACCTCCATAACATGAATGCTAATACTCTAAGGAAAAATTATGAGCAACAAAATCCTCATATGATAGTATAAACATATTTATGAGCTATAATGAGGTGAAATTTGATGATCCTCTCTTTATAAATGAATTGAAGGGGTTATTTATATCCAAGGATTGAACCTAAACCCTCCTAGGAATTTGGCTAACATGGTCATCCAGATCAATCTTGTTTGGTGGGAGATAGAGTCTTTAGGCCTTAAACTAGGTTAGCCAGGTTGACTGGGTTCCATAACATATGTTTAATTCTTTAAAATATCAAATAGGGTGATGTAGTTATAAAATTAATAAAATGTGTGTATGCTTAGGTAGGTGATATTTTGGATGGTGAATTGCGTGGAGGAATGTATAAGCAAGTTTTAATTGCTTATGGAGTTGGATAAAAGTAACTTGTAGTGGTTTTAGATAATGGTATAGGGACTAACAATCTTATGAATTACCAAAGATCTACGACCCATTTCCTATTGCACCTTTTAAGTTATGCACTCATAGAGATTGAGACTCAACAAGTTTCTACAAGAAAGAAAACATCAATAAATGATAATTTAAAAAAAAATGTATACACAACTAGACATGATACCCGCATATAGATACCACATAATATCTCTTTGGGTGATAGTATATAATGTTAGGACATGAGGTGTATCTCATAGCACATGGTCTTATCTCCATCTCAAAACATGAGTTAAAATATCATCTATAGCATGGGAAAACCATGAAGGCTTATACATAGGAAACCTCTCATAAATCTAGCCACTCAATAAAATAATAGAGCCCATACTCATTTTCCCTCATGAAATAATGTTATACATATTGTACACCAACTATACCCAGATAATTGACCCCATGTCATACATCATACCTTGGTCTACAAGCAAACAACATAAGGCAACCACATATATTGGCACCCTGCCATCTGAATTTTGATAGATCATAAGCTATCATAAGGCCAATAGTAGCCTTCAAGATATCTAGAATGGATAACACATAAACATCAAACCCATCAATATATCTCTTTGATCTAGTTACCCATAAGGCTAAGACTTATATCTCAGGATCTAACTCAGGTGTATCACAAATAATAGGAGTACCCACAATAGAAATTCCTAAGATCACATAGACATCCTCCAAGGTGATATCAACCTCAATGATATCCCTATCCACCACCGACCTAAAATTTTTAGTTAGCCACTCCCATGTCCCTAAGAACATGATGATAAATTTAACACTCAAAAGAATATGGTACATCTAATTAATACCCACAAAACTCAATGTCATCAATCATACATGATAATTAGTTGTTAATATCTCCAATAAATCTAGTAGACAAACTGTATCTACCATCATCTCTATAAAATATCAAACAAAAAATCATGTATTATCCCTCAATACTATACAATCATCAAATTACATTACAAAAATAAAAAATACATCCATTTACATCAAAATCAACTACTTCATTAGCCTATTTTATCAACATTTTATACTACATCAACCACATAATTAACTATGTCAGCCAAGAATAATGTTTTTACTAAGCCAACCATGTATCTAATTATGTCAACCATTTTTAAATTCAAACTAAATCGATCACTTTATACAAAGTCAGCCACCTAACGTAACTACATTGGCCACTCACTATGTAGTCAACCAAATAACCCTACTACATTAGCCACTCCATACAAAATTGTCCATTAATAAAAACTATAGTAGCCACCTAAATACATTACTCAATTGACCATAATGTATGTGATTGGCCACCTAGACACTATCAAACTATATCAACCCCAATACAAATAGTTGGCCAACTACTAGCTAACTATGTTAGCCTAATACTATGCAATCAACCACTATTACTAACCTACTAATTTATAAATACGTTAGTCTCATAAATCTAATTCATTTATTATGTAAATTTTTCACACATTTATCATTAACTCCCTAAGCATTAGTGACCCTCTTTTACCCTTAACCATTATCTATTTTAATTCCTAATCTGAGGCAAATTACACTACATGGGTTTTCCTCGATATCTAATTTTTCAAATCTACCTCATTTTTCAAATAAAATAAACAAAAATTCAAAATTAAGCATATTCCATACCTATATCATGCTATCAATAGTTTTTATCTATCCTCCACCTCATGTTCCTCACCTCCATGCCATAGTCTCTCTCATCACTTCTCTAGGTCACACATAGCTTTGGTTTCTCAAAATAGTAAATTTACAAATGAATAGTTACAATCTATTTATATTTAAAATTTATAAATTATTTAGTTACTAGTTATTTACTAAAAAATTCTATGTTTTATTCATAATTATATTTCTATAATCTCTTTTTTCCAAATCGCTAAATATTCAGAATCCTGAAAACATAGAGAATTTTTCGATGTTTAATCCATATTTTTGAAAGAAAACCAATTTTTAATCTTATTTTTCATGTCTACCTAATGTCCCATACATTATATACCTCTTCTATATATGTCACTAAAACTTGTATACTATAGTAATAAGGTAAGTGAATGTATGTATTTTTCAATTCTTAAATTTCATTTATGTTTCCACTTTTTACTACAATTTATTAGTTCAACATTATTCATTGCTATGTTCTTTCTCGAACAACCATCCCATGTTACAAATTCATGAAACATGATGATCTTTGATTGGGGCATATGTATACATAATATTTTTAATAATGATGCTTTCTCTTTTGTAGGAATCTGTCAAGTTTCAATCTCTATGAGTGCATGCCTTAAAGGATGCATCAGGAAAGTAGTGGGTAGACCTTTAGTACTTCACAAGATTTGTGGTCCCTATACCATTACCTAAAAACATTATAAGTTAAATTTATCCAACTTCCTAAGTAATTAAAACCCACTTATACACTTCTCTAATAAATTCACCTTCCAAAATAGCCCCTAACTAATCAGACACCCCTTTTTCCTTAATTTTCCTACTACATCAGCCCATTTGATCTTGTTATGATTGAGTGCACATTACGGAAATCTACTTAGCGCAATTAACCTAGTTTGAGACCTAATGACTATCTTTCCCACCAATAAAAATTAACCTAGCTGACCTTGTTGTCTAAATTCTTGGGAGGTTTTAGGGTAAATACTTTGATATAAATACCCCCTTCACCTCATTTTTAAAGAGAGGAACATTCATTTTTGCATTGCTAAAACTTTCAATTCTACTATTTCTACATTTGAGGAGTTATTTCTTAGGGTTTTACCTTAGAGGGAAATAAAATTGTATTTTGGAAAAGTATTGAATATAAAGTAGGAGTCTTTTATCCTAAATATGATTTCTATAGTGTGATTCATACAAATCCACAATAACCTTTTACAAAGCACCATTGGTCAAGGGAGAGATTGAGGCATGACATATTCAATTCAATGTAAGTATTCCTAAATTTTTCTCTTTAATTTGGTAGATTAGATATTGTACAAATGAGTAGGATGAATGTTGTACTCCTTGCTTAATCTACCTATACATTGACTTGAGTAGAGTTCTCTTTGCATTTTTTATTTTATTTGTTATTAATTATACCCCTTTATTCCATAAGCTTTAGTGAGCACTAGACTATATCTCTTTTATGTACTAAAGGCCTAACTAGGGTCATTACATAATGTCATTTCCCAAGAGGCTTAAGAACCCTCTCCTTTGGTGTTATGTGATAAGAGATCCCTTAGTTAGGTTTAATGGATCCAAATTGGTCATGTCCTGATACAATAATCTATGCAATGAATTGTTTTAGTAAGATTACCTCATCCAATCTTAGAATCTACTAATTAGGATAAGTTATATATCTATCCTAATTTGTTGCATACATAAATCATCAAGAAAGAGGATCTATACATAATATAAATACACATAATTAGAGGATATGGAGATTAGGTCTTCTACATAGTTCAATGTCATGACTAAGGAAACTTTGATAAAACTTCACCTCAAAGGCCTCCACCAAACCCCCATCATTACACAAATGGTAGATATGTAATTACTTAAAACATAATGGGTTATCTAAGACTCAATCACCACTAAAAATTTATGGGAGCATCTAACAACTTTTATGATATTATAGTGTAAATCCAATTTAGGGGGATACACACTTATCCTAGGAATACCTTGGCTTGTTAAAAATGATGAATTTCTTAGCCATGGGTAGGGAAACATGATGATATTAAATATAACTACCATAAATATATTTTTTTTAGAAACTTGCTCATCCTTCAAGTGAAAAATAATAATCATGTTGGCTAGAAGATGAGGACCATGAGAAATATCCTTTTTAAACCCTACTCATTATTGAATATTATATACCCTTGAATAAAAAATATTATGACACACTCATTTCTAATATTTTAAAAAATACTTATCAAATTAACCACAAACACATAACGAATTGTAATGCATAAATTATCCTTTTAGAAACATCTTCCTAATAGATGGATCTTTTGATTCCATAAGAGACATTTGGACTTTTCATCAACTCCTACCACATAATTTAAGCCTTATGCCTATATTAGGAAGCATAGAGTTTATGGAGTCTTCCAATAAATTATAAATCCTATCTAGATGACATCTCAATATCAACAACAACTTGATCCTTCAACAAGAAAATTAGCTAGTAACCAGGCTCCTAAAACACACAAAACTACATTTTCATGGGAGCATCATAGCATGAGAGTCATACCCTGACCTATGTACCCACCATATATACATAAAATAAGATTAAAACCCCATTTGATAACCACAAAGATGAATGAATCCCATTATTAAGGACATAATGAAAAATGAATTACAAACTACTTAATGTAAGATTTTTTTATACTATCTACAATAGCTTGTGGGTGTTACCATTTATTATTGTGAAAAATAAGGGTGTAAAATGGTTTATATGTGTGTAATATATTGAAATTAAAGTAGCCACAAGAAATGACCATTTTCCTCTTCCTTTCATTGACTAAGTACTTGACACACTCTTTGAAAAGAAGTGTTTCTTGTTCCTTGATGGGTTTAGTGGGTATAATCAGATTATAATAGCACTGGAGAACTAATACATGACTACATTCACATGCCCATGGGGTATATATGTATTTTTCAATTTCATTCAATTTAGGTAATGTTCCTACCACCTTTTAAATGGATTTATTGAGTATTTTTCTAACTTGTCCCATGATTGTGTAGAAAGTTATATGGATGACATCATAGTCTATGGGGACACATACAAAGAAGCCACCAAGAACCTAGAGAAATTCCTTCAATTTTTTTAATAAAATTGGTTGTCCTTAATCCATGAAAATGTTACATATTGATGATAGAGGGAATTGTATTAGGAAACCATACCTCAACAACATGAATAGAAGTAGATCTTACCAAGAAATAAGTAATAAAAAACTTTCCAACCCCATGATAATAAAAATATGTTCAAATTTTCTTAAGACATGTTTGATATTTCTATAAATTTATCAAATACTTCATCAAAATAGTAGAAAAAATATTTTTTTATTAGTTAAATATGTTGAATCTATATGGATTGATGCATGTCAGAGAGAATTCCAATAACTTAAGGATATACTAATAACAACCCCAGTGTTACAAGGCCTGGATTGTAAATTACCCTTCCACATCTATATAGATACTTCTGATACAACACTTGGGGTTGTCTTGGGTGAAACAGAAAGTATCATTTAAATCTATTATATATTGTATTAGTACAAACATTCATGGAGTTCAGTTCAATTACACTATGACATAAAATTAATTTATTGTGGTATCATATGCCATCAATAAATTTAGACATTATATTACTATATATTCTATTTTAATTCAAATTGACCATGTTATAATCAGGTTTTCAGTGAACAAACTAGTAGTCATTAGGAGAATAATTAGATGGTTGTTGTTACTTCAAAAATTTGACATTACCATTGTAGATAAGCTAAACAAAGATAATTTTGTCATTGAATTTATATCAAGACTAAAATCTTATAAAAGTATTCCATTAGTATATGATGAATTTATTTATGAACATAATGAGCATATCCACACCAAGCCTCTATTTATTTAACCATCAACACTCCTTGGTTAGCATAAATTGTTAATTATCTGGTTGTCAGGTAAACTTCACAACATTTTTTTCCAAAAGATAAACGTCAATTGGTGGATAAAATAATTACATACAAATGGGTATTAAGGTATATATTTTAAATTAAGACTACCTTTGTCATTTGTATATGTGTGTGAGATAAAAATTAGTTGACAATCTATGGGCGTACCATGAGGAACCCTATGGGGGAAATTTTATAGCTAAGAGGACTATCTCAAATATCATTACTACATCTTATTATTGTCCTAAATTACACGTGGATGTAACAACATACACCTATTGTGATCAAGGAATCCCTACAAGTGAGATTAGTATAGTGTTAGTAAATAAAATCAAAACAAAACAAACATACTAAACACTAACACTTCTAGCCTAAACACTAGGGAGAGCTTATGTAACAAGCACATAATGAAAAAACAACAAAAAAACAAAATAAATATTATTTTTACCTTCCTTGTATCTCAAAAATGGCTTATTTAATTGGCTTTCTTGACTATATGCTCAAAAAATATTTTTCAATTAAGCTCCATTGATCCACCTTTCCTTTGCACCTTGGTAATTTTGGTTGGCTTGGCTTGGATTGGATTATAAAATTGGCATGGTAACATAGATGGGAAAGCTTATTGTACCTATTTGATCTTAATAAATTTACACCAAAAGAGCTTCTTGGAGGTATTTTTACATTAAAACATTGCACTAAAAAATCTTAAAGATCAATAGGTGAGGCCTTCTATTTATAGCCTCCAAAGTTAACTCTTACCCAAGTTAAGTTAGGTTAGGATTTAAGCATGGAATGGGTTAAAACTAACTCTAGGTGAGTTAAAGTTAACTCTAATTGAGTTAAGGAGGGTGAATGTAATTATGATTTTAAATTAATAGGCATGGCTCACAAATTATATATTTGTTAGATATTTTGTGAGAGCTTGACAACTCATAAAGGTAATGATGAAGAAGCTTGATATTTTGAATTTTTAAGTTTTTATTTTTAGATATTCATTAATTTTAAATGTATTATTTATCTAATAATTTAATATATTTTAATTATTTGATTAATTTTGGTTAGCATTTTAGCTCCTTTAGGAATTGTTCAAGTGCCCTGCTTAATGGGTCCATAGGCCAAACTACCAGTTGTTAGGTCGTAAGTTGATTGAGTATGAATATGTGAGAGTTTATTATTGTGTATGGTATAATACCCAAAATATGGATTCATCAACATGATTTTGATCATTAATTAATGATATGTGGATAAAATTAGGGCATTCAATGATTTTTAAGTATAATTTGCACTATTTGGTAAAAATCTGCTTGAAGTCTGGTTAGAAGCCAGTTGTGTCCAGAATGGGGTGTCTATAATTTTCACCTATTTTGGAATGAATTTAAAGATATAGTCATAGTAACATATTCTCAAATAATTAAAAGTTATTTAATTCTAAAAAGCCACAATAAGTGATGGATGATCCCTAGATGCCCCCTTGAGGGAACTAGCAATAAAGAAGGTTGGTGATCATTCCCTAGAAAAGAAGGAAATAATGAGACCTAAAAGTAAAGGGATTAGAAAGAATAACTTGCCCAAAGGTGGTTATAATCATTGGCATTGGGTAGATAAAAAGGATGATTTTCCTAAATGAGGTTATAATCATCAACATAGCAAGGTAAAAAGGTAATGATTTGCCCAAAGGTAGTTATAATCATTAGCAAAATGAAAACATGACCCAATTAGGTAGATAAAGATAATGATTTACCCAAAGGTAGTTATAATCATTATCACAATGAAAATGTGCCCCAATAGAGCAATAAAATGATAATGATTTGCCCAAAGGTGGTTATAATTGTTAACATCCAGATAGGTCAAAACATAATGATCTACCTAAATGTGGTTATAATCATTAGAACTATGGTTTAGAACAATATGCAAAATTGGAAAGGGAGGCTTATGAAATGAATCCATACTCATGGAGTAAGAGTAAGCTAGGATAAAGGATAGGCATGAATTTTGGCTACCTACTAGTATGGAGATGCATATCCTAACTAGAAAGTATTAAAATTCTTTCATGATTTAATTACTCCATATTTGGGGAATTATTTAGATGTATCAAGAATTTTTTCAGGTGACCAAGGAGAAGTACCAAGACATCATTGCTTCTAATACTTCTTGAGATGATTTTTTACCATAACACATGATAGTATGCACCATGATAATGTAGTCATATTATACAAAAGGATTGACACGTGATCCAATAAATAAGTGAAAGCAATGCACCAATGATAAAAACCATTATTATAATTTTGACATATAAATATGGATGGATTGAAGTGTAATACACAAGGAATCACGCAATGAATGTAGATATACTAAGTCAAGGCATAACAATAAAAGAAAAATAAGAAAACAAATAGAAAGACAAAACATGAATAAATAAAATCACAAAAAACACCAAAAAAATAAAAATTGAAAAAAAAACAATGAGAAAAAAATGAAATAAACACAAACAATGGTTAATCATAATGTTAGTGCAAATAGAAAATAAATTGTTTGTGCATGTGTAATAGATGTGTTACTCTTGGAGACAGGGTGACCCCTAAGCAAGATAATAATGACATAGGTATAACAACATAATAAAAATGGCACAAGATTAACCTTATGATATAGGGAAGTAATGCCATAAACAAGATGATAGACATTTCCCCTAGGCCATAGGAGACATTGAAACAAACAAACAAACAAAATGGGAGGAATAGAAAAAAGGGAAGGGGTAGCTGAGTTGACTCCATATGCACTAAGTGGATGTTGCCTACATATTTCATGAATATAATGACCAACATAAACTTCAATCCAAATGTATTTCTCCCATGACATGGGATAGAATAAAAATATGAATGATAAGAAAATGTGATTGATATGTAAGAGAATATGGGAATGGTCTCATAAAATGGAAAGAGTGTTGGAAATAGATAATACTTAAAAAATGGTGAGAGCATAATATGAATCCTAGTGTGCATGAATGAAACAAATTTTTATACATGATGTGCACAACATGAACTCATAAAATGGCAAGAAAATAAGGCTTAAGGCCAACAAAGATGGGGAAACTAAATAAGTTTGTACTAGTAAAATAGTTAGGAGTCTCAAGATCCTTAAGGAAAAGAAGTGGTTAAAAATAAAGGAAGGTGTGGTTGAGATAAATTGAGACACCCCATATATCTAAGTGTTTTATACATAGTATGTGTAGACCTCAGATTGATGTAGTTCTCTCTGAAATGGGAGGAAAAAGACCAAGGTGGTCTAGAAATAAATTGAATAAAGAAGATGGCCCATCCCAAAAAATTTGATAGATTTATATCTTAAATGTAAATTCTAAGACAATTTTCTTGATTTTTTTATTTTTAAGATATATATATATATTACAAATGTTTAAGGGATTTTAAAAACTATTACAAATAGTTTTAAAAAAATTTAGGCATCTCAACTTAATCAAGAATTATGAGACATAGAATAGTCTAACTCATAAAAAAATGAGAGTGTGGCTAAGGGGTGATTAATATAACCTCAACATGAATCAATCATTGCCTACATAGTCTCATTAGGACCTCAAGTCACTATAGTTTTGCCTTCATGATAGAGGAATCTAACTTGGTACTAGTAAGTTCATGAATTTAGGAAAATGGCACAGTATAGTATAGGAATGGTAGGGTGATATATTAATGCATGGTAAAAGGGGTTTTTCCTAATTTTCCCATAGGTGATTATAAATATAAAAAATTACATAGGTCAATGATACTAATTTTTACAAAGGTGATTATAATTAGTAACACTCATAATGAAACAAAATAACAAATGAAAGATGCAACTGAAAAACCACTATCATACTGGTCCAAGATACTCCCTCTAGATAGAATAATCAATCAACTATTGAAACATCATTTGAATCCCCTTGCTAAAGGTGTCTGAAGAACCAATGGAATGGAACTAAGGCTAAAGGGTTGGGGAGGGAGGGTAAAAACAAATTTGGTCTTTAGTGAAGGTATGGTGGAATGGTATGGTACAAATAAGATGACTATATAATACAACATAAACATGCTTCATAGACAATACCTCAAGTCTCTCAAGTGAAATAGTTATTGAGGTGTATGATGTTCATCATCTCATCAAGTTCATCTCCATTTGGTGTAGTGATCCTATCTACTCTGGAGCTAGAATTGGTAATAATGACATAATGGCCTATCCAATTGGGTTTGAACTTGCCCTTATTCTTCTTTATCATGGTATTATTTTGGTTTTATTTGAGAATAAGATCACCAAGATTGAACTCTCTATGTTTGACCTATTGGTTATATTGGTCACAGAGTCTATTTTGGTATTCTTTAAGGTTGTTGACAGTGACCATGCATTTTTTATCAACTAACTCTAGCTATTATAAGAGAGATAATTCATAATATTCATAATTTAGGACATGTTTCAAAGAGATATGAAAATAAGGTAACTTGACCTCAATGAGAAGAATGGCCTCAGTACCATAGACTAGGGAATATGGAGTGGATTTGTTTAGAGTATAGTAATCAGTGTAACATGCCCCAAGGGTGTGGAATATTTAGAGGTGCCAATCATAGCCAACATCATTGGTAATCCTTTTAAGGATGTTAATAATGGTTTTATTAGATGACTCTACTTGACCATTACCTTATGGGTAATATGTGGTAGAAAAATATTGGGTGATATTATACTCGACACAAAGCATTTTGACATCTTTATTCTTAAATGATCTACCATTATCAAATATAGTGTTAGAAGGGATACCATAACGGTAGATGAAATGATTGAAGATGAACTTGGAAATATATTTGATAGTCACATAAATGAGGGGTATAGCTTCAATGTACTTGGTGAAATATTCTGTAGCAGTAAGGATGTGTTTATGGCCATCAGATGAGGTAGGGTTAATATTCCCAATGAGATCAAGTCCCCACATTGTAAACGGCCATGGTGTAAGCATTAGTTTTAGTATTTTGGCTAATGCATTAATAAAATTGGCATGATTTTGACATTTTTTACACCTTTTGACATAAGTAGTTAAATCTAATTCCATAGTTGGCTAATAGTAACTAGTACATAGGATCTTTTTGTCTAGAATAGCCCCATTGGTGTGGGTTCCACATACTCCATTAACTTCCCTCATAGCTTTGATTGACATACTCTATCTAAACTCACTCAAGAGCATGATCCATTTAGCCATATAGACTTAAAAATCTATATTGGTAGTAGATATTTGATTGGGTCTATTTTGGAATTAACTATGGTCTTTTTGTTAAGCATGTAATGTCACAACATCTAGGTTGTAAAGACCATAGCTAAACAAGATTTTTATATTGGAATATAGTTGTGTTACATGACCAATGTATGAATTAGAGAGTACATGACTTGTCATTTTCCATTATCATTATGTTGATCTAGTAGTTCCCCTAGGTATTTGTCTGTGGTAGATAGGTACAATAAAAATGGCTTTTTTAGAATTCATGGTAACAAAATTACTAGATTAACAAGATATTACTTCAAATGTTGAAAGGATTTTTGACATTCTTTTTCCCAATGAAAATTAACACCTTTATTAAATAAGTGAGTGAAGGGGTGGTATTTTTTAGCCAAATATAAAATGAAGCATCTGATAGAGTGTATTTTGCCCTATAAACTACAAAGCTACTTCAAATTAGAAGGTGGAAGTATCTTTATAATGGATTATACTTTGGTAGGATCAATTTTAATGACTCAATAAGAGATGATAAAGCCTAATAATTTTCCTAAAGTGACACCAAAGATACACTTGGGATTAAATTTGGCCTTATATTCATGAAGCCTCTCAAATATTCTTTGTAGTGAGGCTGGATAATTGACATGGGTATTTAATTTGGCCAATATGTCATCGACATAGTATTTAACAATGTTATTCATCATATCATGAAATATGGTGATCATGTATCTTTGGTATGAGGCCCTAACATTCTTGAAGTTGAATGGCATAACCTAATAACAAAATCTTCCCCATGGAGTGGTAAATTTTATCTTGTTTTGGTCGTATGGTGTGATCCTAATATGATTGTACCCTAAAAATCCATCCATAAGTGAAAGCATTTCATACCCTACTGTGGATTCAACTATCATGTCAATATTCGATAGAGGAAAGTCATCTTTAGGGTAGGCCTTGTTAATGTCTCTAAAATTAGTGTAGATTATGATTCTTTTAGGATCTTTCTTAATAGGCACAAATTTTAAGATCCGCTCTAAATATTTGATCAATCAGATGCATCTCACTTCTAAGAGTTTTCCCAACTCTTTATTTACTATTACAATAATACAAGGATGCATCTTGTGTAATTTATGCATCACAAGTTTGGCATAAGGATGTAAAACAAGGTGATGTACAACCAAGATAGGTTCCAAACCTAGAATGTCTAAATAGTCCCATGTAAAAATGTCAACAAATTCCATCAAAAGGGTTGTAAAGATTTCACATTCCTCCTCAGTGAGGGATGCACCTAGTTTGATCTGGTCTATTTGGAGTCTTGATTTTAAATTCCATAGCATCTTCTATGAGGAGAGTTGATCCATGTTCCAGAATTGTTGGCAATGATGTGAATTATCCTAGAATGGCAAATTCCTTTGGTTGGATTGGTTCTTCAAGTTATCATAAATAGGTGGAATCTAAATCTCATAATGGAAATGATGGCCATGTCACAAATATTATAATAAATTCTTGGGTAATTCTATCAAAGGTATGTTGTTATTCTGAACTAAACTCAAACCTAAAAGTAAGTTCATCATTAGTGGTCTCCTAAGCTTCATTCGAGGAAAGGTGAAGACCCTTGTCTAATGGCACCTGAAATAGGTTTTCACCAAAAGACTATCCTTTCTCTTTACTTTTACCCTAGTTTAAAAGTGACTCAAAGAGGTTTTCACTTTGGGACCTCAATCTTTTAATCTTTTATTTTTGTCTAAGGGTGTTTACCCATTCTCCAAAATAGGCTATAGAATATAGTTTGATAGAGAACACTTGTTTGTGATCTCCCAAAAAACATTATATCTTAGGCCTAGAAAATCATAAAAGGTCTCATCATTCTCAAACTCATCTATAGGAACTATGGATTTTTATTGGTCCCAGTCTATAATTTGAGGGAGATATAGAGGAAGTGGGTTATGTTGGATAACTAGGGTATGGTACAAATAATATGTGGGTAAAATAGGATGGTATTGGTAAGGTCTTCATAAATGTTGTGATCAGACTCTACTTTGTTATTGGTATCATCATTATTATACATTGGCATTGAAACACAAATAAGATGCATGGGGTCACCCCTAGGTGTTTTAAATCCAAGACCATAAGTTCCTTTATATCGAGTTATAGAAATTGGCTCAAGATTACCTTGTTGATTTGGCCCAAAGCCTCCACCTTCATAAGCTTGTTTCTACATGATCCTATTAAGGATGTGATATTTGGAATCTTTTTACTAATCAACCAACTTGTCATTATATAACTAGGATTCATAATTATCAATTGGGTCATCTTCTTGGCTAGTGGTCGGTGTGAAAATGACAAAAACTAGACTATGAAGTTTACCTTTTCTTTTTTGTTATCATTCCATGCAAGGTGGCCTAGATTTAGGTCTTCCATAGGACTTGGGGTTCTATGTAAGTTTACCAATGTGGAATGTGTCATGGGTCAAACACTCTCTTGGGCCATTGGCCAAGATGGTAAAATGATTAGACATTTCAAGAGGAGGCATATGTCAATATGAGTCAAGGCTATCTAGGTCTATACAATTATCCCCAGGTAATTTGATAAGTATTTATTTGTATTTATCCTTTTTGGGAATTAGATCTAGGCCAAAGTGATTGTTGTAACTTTCATACTCAACCTCCAAATGTTTTCAATGTTTATAGGGCTACAAATCTCCATTGATAGTGACCTCCAAGTGTGAATGTGATAACTTGAGACACCGGTGCAATGTTAAATGTATTGCATGAATTTTATGCATCCAAGGTCTACCCAAAATTAAATTGTAAGATAATTCAAGGTCCAACACATGGCAGAATATATAGTAGATCAAGGGCCCAATGATAACTAATAATCTAAAGGTTCCTTATGATTTCTATTCTTCATTATCATAGGTTTTGATAGTAATAGTTTTTGACCTATAGATTGGTTGTTGTATATCTAATATGATTAATGAGCTTCAAAAACACAATATTTATAATTGATCTATTATCTATGAGGATACAATTAACTTTGTGTCACATGATGACAACTTCAATGTACAAGGGATTGTTATGAAAAGGGTTAAAGGATGACATATCACTTTGGTTGAAGGTAAATTATTGGCTTGGGGATATATGTCCAAACAAAGCTTGGAATTTGTCTAAGGTTATGTCATTGGGAACTTGGGATTAGCCTAGGAGTTTTGTTAAGATGTTCTTGTGGATAGTAGACATATACAACAAATCTAAAATGGAGATCTGTACAAGTGTCTTTCGGAGTTGTTCCACAATTTCATATGTATTTTCCTTAATAGTGGTAAATGGATTGCTCCTAGCCATATAGTGGGTTAGATTGGTTCATTGGTAGGATTGTGTGGACCTATAATGGTAATATTAGATCACTACACTATGATTACACAATCAAGATTGGATATGAGACCTTTGTAACTTGATGATGGTGGAAATGGGCTAGATATGATAAGTCTTGATTTCTAATGCACTTAGTTGTGGTCACAGAGTAATTATGAGTTATTGATATAAGGTCTTGAAATAATAAACCCTAGTTGTTATTGCAATTGGTTGGTCCTAGGTCAAGGAAGGATTAGTAACATATGTAGGTTGAGTGGAACTATTTGGCAATGGTACTAGTCTATTGGTGCTTGGTCTAGGATTAATGGTGACAGTAGAAATTCAACCTCCTTCAATATGACCTAAAACTTTATTATAGTCATGTGAAAATATGTGGTAAGTGTAATGGTTTTTGGGGTTTTTTTGGCCTCAGTTCCTCCCATTTTCTTTACATTTTTATTTTTATTATGGATATTGTTGTTGTTATCATAGTGGTCTTGAATAAAGTTATCATTCGTGACCACATTATCATAGCTTGGATTGTACAGGGATCCATTATGAGTATAAAGAGACATATCCAAATCAATTAGTAACATTCTAAAAAGAAGGTATAGAGTTCTAAAAACTCTTTAAAATAAGGTATAAAGTTCAAATTTCCCAAACTTTGTCTAAAACTTAGTACGGCTAAGGACTTGCTCTAAATACTCAGTCTAAAAATGGATCTACTTCTCTAAATTGGTCAATGATAAACTCTATCTAAAGCATTCTCAAGGTCTAACATCAAATTTATCACACAAATGATCAATTAAATGATAAAATTAGAATGCCAAACTTGGTAAAAGTGTTTCAAACATCTCTAATCTTGGTCTAAAAATAGAAAAGGTAGCTAGTTATTTAGGAACAAGGCATAAATTTAGGCTCACAACACTTATGTCTAAGACAAAAGGTAAAAATGCAAATTCTTTTAGGAACACAACACAAAATATATACTTGGAAGAAAACTAGGTCTAAGATAAACAGGAAGTTCTAGGTCTTTTAGAAATATGACACAAAATCTAGACTTGGCACAAACTAGGTCTAAAAGGCAAGATAATTAATCTAACAAATTTGAAACACTTGGATTCAAACTAGGAATTCAGATTAAAACATAAACTTGACTTTTGGAAAAAGACATTGGACTTTAGGCACACATAAGATAAACAATTTCCAAAATCTAGGCACAAAATAGTTTTAAAAGTACACAAGGAATTGGTCCAAGTTACACAATCTAAAAATTAGAGGTAAATGTCTAAGCCAAAATTATGCAAGGCATAGGCATAAACAAATAAATGTTTGAATTGAACTTATCAAGACTGATTTGGAACTCAATTTAGAAGTCTTAATCTTAAATGGATAATAAAATAGACCAAAATGGATGGCATAATGATACTAAGCACATACTAAGAAGGGACACATGGTTTTGAAATTGTGATTGGATACAAGGCAACAAGTCTTTGAAACAATGCGAATAGCATAATGATGTTATCTTTCTCTAAAGGTATGATAAATGGTTTACTTCAAAAATTCTAAGGTACAACACTTGTAATGAAATGGGCAACATAATGACACCCCTTTCAAATAAGTGACACATACACATAAAATTTTGACAAATTACTAAGGCAAAGTGTGGTGTCAAACAAATGGCATAACACCTATTTAAACAAATTAGTGATGTGCAAACATTAATTTTTTTTATGTGGTATGACAAACAAATGGTTTTGACTTAAGACAATACAAGTAAAATGGAAAAATAAAAAAAACACCTAAGTATATCATCCTAATCTTAAAAACTGACAAGGTGGATTCATACTATTAAATTCCATTTATATAATTACTCTTGAGAGGAACTAATGTTATTAATAAAAAATTAAAATGCACATGAAAATTAGGGTTTTTAGGCCCCCTCTTCTCTTAAGAGTTTATATGACTTGGAACGTCGGGCTACTCACCTTACATTGATAATATATCTGTGGAAAGTGGGGTTGTCTAAAAACTATCAATTTTCATAAATTCTAAACAGTCCCATATGTGTGGTTAACACTAGATAATAACACATAATTTAGATATGCATTAACTAGTTTGTTGTGAAAAGGTATTATCATCTTCATAACCACTAAATTTATCAATTTCTCAGTGTAGTGTGATGTCCAAGTTAAACCTACATCCTAAGGTATTTTATTACTCAAAGAGCTTGTTTAACCACTCAAAAAAGTGTCCCAATAAGTATATCTCAATTCATATACCCCTACCATGGAGTGGGGTTGAAACAATGTCAGGAGATGAATTATTGGGTCAAAGCTTCCCTAGGGAAACTATGGGGAGGCTATGAACTCCCACCCACAATCCAAGATGTATAAAAATAAAAACTATAGGACTTTAGGGTCATTTTGGGATCACCCAAATCACTCAGATTTTGGGGAGTACCTTAGCGAGTTTCCTTCCATGCTTTAGACAAAGTAACAAAGGTAAAAAGTGAAACATTTTTTATCACCCAACTTCTCTAACTGGGATGGGGGGAGAGCATACATGCTACACTTGATTTGAAAAATAAACACATAAAAACAACCAAAATAACAAAAGTCCTATGATCACTTCACTAGAGTGTGAGTTCATATTTAGAGAACCAAGCAAAATATGATATGAAGTTTAGCCCCTTGGTGTTGTTTGAGTTTTGAACTTTTAAAAACAAAAACAAATTAATTAAATGAGTTTTAAACACCAAATATAAATTTGAGTTAAATTGTAGAGTGTTTAAAAATGTCTTTCCTTGGTCTTTGGGTCCCATAAAAAGTGTTAGGGGGTCCTTGTGCTTAGAATCTAAAAGCAAGTGAAAAAATGACAATTGAAATTTAGATCTTGGGTTTTTTATGTTTTTAACATAATGTAATACTACAAATACATAAATCAAAACTTTGACTTTCCTAAAAAATTACAATTGCCTGCAAAATAAACTATTAATGCAAAATCACAACTATACAGTGCAATAACATAACTATTAAAATAATAATGCAAATGAAAACACAAAATCATAATTGGGACTTGAAAAAACATAACTAACAATGCAAAACCACAACTGTCAATGTAAAACCACAATTGAGCATTACAAAACCATAACTGAACATGCAAAATTGTAATTAAGAATACAAAATCACAACTGAGAATGCAAAATTAAAACTAGGCATGCAAAACCACAATTGGGCATGAAAAAATACAACTAGCATGCAAAATACACCTAGGCATGTAAAACACACCTAGATATGCAAAAATGCAATTAAGCATGCAAACATGCAACTAGGAATTTCAATAGTATAATTAGGAGTTACAATAACATGACTACATAGAACAAAAGTACAATTTCCTATGTAATGTCTGTGAGCTTCAATTTTTAACTTTTTGGTCAACAAGTTAAGATTTTAACATGAAAAATGTTATAAAGATGTCCTAAAATACCATGGTAAGAACTTTTTGGGGTGCATGTCCCACCGAGTGTGCCATCATGTGAATAAGGAATCCATAGAGGGAAGATTAGTATAGTGTTAGTCAGTAAAATCAAATCAAAACAAACACACTAAACATTAATACCTCTACCCTAGACACTAGGGAGAGTATATGTAACAACCACACAATGAAAAAGCAACTAGAAAAGAAAAGAAATATTCCTTTTACCTTCCTTGTAGCTCCAAAATGGTTTGTTGAGTTAGCTTGCTTAGTTATATGCTCAATAAATCTTTGTTAATGAATCTCCATTGCTCCACCTTTCATTGGCACCTTGGTAATGTTGGTTGGTTTAGCATGGCTTGGTTTATTAAATTAGCATGGTAACATTGCTATAAAAGATTATTTCACCTATTTTAGAATAATAACTTTACACCAAAAGATATTCTTATAGGTATTTTGGTATAATAACATTGCACTAAAAATGTTTAAAGATCAATAGATGAGGCCTTATATTTATAGCCTCAAAAGTTAACTCTTACCCAAGCTGAGTTAGGTTATGATTTAAACATGGAATTAGTTCAAACTAACCCTATGTGAGTTAAACTTAACTCCAATTGAGTTAAGGAGGGTGCATGTAATTATAATTTTTACTTAATAGGCATGTCTCACAAATTATATATTTGTTAGATATTTTGTGAGAGCTTGACAACTCGTAAAGGCCATGATGAAGAAGCTTGTTATTTTGAATTTTTGAATTTCTATTTTTAGATATTCATTAATTAAGAATGGATTATTTAAATAATCATTTAATCTAGTTTAATTATTTGATTCATTTTGATTATCATTTTTATCTCTTTTAATAATTGTTCAAATGCCATGTTGAATGGGTCCATAGGCCAAACTACTAGTTGTTAGGTCACAAGGTGATTGAGGATGAATCCATGAGAAGTTATTATTTATTATAGTATAATATTCCAAATAGGGATGATTCAACATAATTATAAGTATTAATTAATGATGTGCAGATGAAATTTGGAAATTTATTAATTAATAAGCTTAATTTGCATTGTTTGGTAGAAATCAGCCTAAAGTCTGGTCGAAAGCCAGTTGTGATCAGAATGGGGTGTCTATATCTACCATGTGATATATGCCAATGTATGTGGAACCCACACATTCTAATTAAATTCCACTTCAACCCAAATTAGTCTTGGAACCTTTTGACAAATTTGGACTTGATTTTGTTGGCCTAATAGACCCAACATCTAACAACATAGAGTGAATATTGGTATGTATAGATTACCTCACCAAATGGGCAAAAGTAAAATCCATAACACATGCAAGGGGAAAGAAATTTATAACACTCCTTTATGAATAAATATTCACAAGGTATGGAGTGTTGATGGAAATATTTATAGATCAAGGATTATAATTCACATTTGATTTAGTTGCATCCTTTGTTTAATAATATGAAATTAGACACAAAAATTCTACTTCATACCATCCATAGTCCAATGGCCAAGTGGAATCTACAAATAGGGAATTTGAGAATTTTTTTTATGAAAACAATAGATGTGCACTATATGGATTGGGTAGCACACCTTATAGAAATTACATGGGCATACATAATAATATAGAAAACCACCACATGGTTCACACCCTATGAGCTAGTTTATGGGGGGAAGTTATTCTCCCCATATGTTTTGAATATAAGACTCTAAGGACAACCCTAAAACTTGGCATGGATTTGTCTAAAGCATATAAGAATAGAATAATTCAATTTAAATCCTTAAATTAAATTCAAATGGAATCATTATAACATACAAAAATAATTTAACAACAATAATAGAAGAGGCATGATCAATTTATCAATACAAAGGACTTTCAACCTTGGTATTGGGCCCCACTCTATGAATCTAAGTATAAGGACCACAAAATTAATATGTAAACCAGATGGATTGGTCCTTATGAAATAGAGAATGTATTCCTAAATAGAGTAGGTAAGCTACAAATAATTGATTCAATAACATTTTCTCTACTAGTTAATGGTCACCGCTTCAAACTATACAAGAACCCACTTTCCAATAAAGATTTCATCAACAAGGTCATGGAATAAGGAAAATATTCCATGAATATGAATTTATCTAGAACATTGTATGGGCATGTTATCTCATAATTGATCCCTCATAATAACTTGTTCAAGTACTAGATGATAATTACATCTCATCCTATATTCCCTTGGATAATAAGTAAGCATCTTTCCATAGCCTTGACAAACTAATTATTATTTTGGCTATCTAAGGGATAAAAAAAAAATCCAATTGAAAAACCAACCTTCTGGTTAGCTAGAATTGGAAAATTTATCAAAAAATTAAAATAACAATGAAAAGGATTAAGCATTATTAATAGTCTTGGTTAAAAAATTATTTGTTTGGCTAGCCAACAACTGAATAAAGAGCCTTGATAGAAAAAATAGCTTTTTGGCTAGTTAATGGAAAAAAATAAAAATAAAAAATGTTTTTTTTTCCTTTGGTAACCAAATCCTAGCCTCTTAAAAACCTTGCATATTGGTTCAAATAGTCTCTATTTAGCTATGTTTTATATCCTATAAATATAGGTTGTCTATAAGTAGTTATAGGTTGTATCCTAGTTGATACAAGTTAAGTAGTAATTACAATAGGTTAAGTAGTAGTTACTATGGGTTGATATCAGATTCTACATAATACATAGTATATATTGCATAATAAAGGTATATGATATATGATACATGATACATGAATATAATTGTTATGGGTTGAGGATGGGCATTCCATGTAATGTTTAGTTGTTATAGGTTTTTTTAAAGTGTTTTAGGTTCTTAAATGTGTTTCAAGGTTTTATTACAGTAACCTACAAACCCATAATATTTCCTCCTTGCAACAACATGCATATACCTGACATACCAACCCAATAATTAATCAAACTTTAGGATCTAAAGGAAGATCACCATAAAAATAATAAACACCATTCTTGGATAGCATCACTATAATTAATATTTACTCCCAAGAAATAAACCATAACCATTTATTATTCCCTATTTCTCATACATGCTTACAGTTTACCTACTATAGGAAGTTTTAAGACTTGATACATGAAGATAATAATTGGTTGAATCAAGTGATCATTAGGGGATGGAACTATTTTCCATCATGATATGGGATAGAATAATAATTTTATGGGAGAACCACCTTATCATGATTTCTACAAGCACGCATATAATAACTATAATAATTGAGATGAGTACCAAAGACTATATAATCGACCACATGAGAACATAATGAACATTCCAAATTCTAAAACCATTTGTCTTTTTGGAAATATATGGATTGTGTTCTACTATAGGTAATTAATATCAATTAAACATGGGTCAAAACATCTATAAAAGAGAGCTAACACACCTCACACAATTGACAAGGAAGAAACATCTTTATAGATGTAGGTTGGTTACATTAATTTTAGAAATTGACAAGTTGTGATGACCAAACTATCTCATAATTTTCAAAAACCTTAGAAGATGGTGTATCTACCATTAGAGGACTATGAGTTCAAATAACTGAAGAAAAATGGGTGTAAGTACCACTAACATGGTAATTATGGGGAAAATATCCAATGATACTACAGAAAGAGACATATTATGTGTAGCTAATGAGTAGTTAAAATATTCTAACCAAGGTACACTCTATTCTTCATTGTCCCTTGTATGGGTATAATTTTTTTGCCTTCATTATAAATTACCTTACCTATGAATGAAGGCACTCCATACTCTATGCATTCCACTTCAAAATCTTTAATCTTTTGAGGCATGGTAGAATAGTATATGTGCTCAATTTCCTATTAAATGTACTAAAGAAAATGGTTGAACAATACCAAAAAATAAAATCCAAGGCATTGTATCATCATTTCTTAAGTTATATTGTAGTACATAAGTGTCTAAGGGGAAAAAAGGGCCCAATGTAGCATGAGAATATGTGTTTGTAATGAAATATTTACTAGTATATGAAGATGTGGCAGATGAACTAACTGAAGAAGATGTAATAGTTGAAGCATAATAAGGACATGTGGTAGTTATAGAATAATAAGAAAATATAATGGTGGAACAAACTTCCAAAAGAATGATAAGATTAATATTAACCACTTCTTCTTTATAGTTACAATAGAAGGCCAAGGAACTAATTTAGAAATAAAGAGCAAAGGATATGCCCTCAGCTTAAAAACTGAAGAAAAGGCAAAAAGATCCACATTCAAATGTTTCTAAAAGATATTCATAGAAAATCAAAAGCATCATAACAAAATAATGGACCACTATAACTCCTATTATCTTTCACATTAAAAGTAATGGTTCATCCTAGGAAGAATAAATCAAATAATAAGAGACTCAAATTATTAGTATCAATGAATAATAAAATTTCATTTCATTTAGTTTAGGATTTTTAGCCTTTGTTGAGATGTAGCATTGGGGTCCTTCACTAGAATATCAAAAGTATAAACTAGAGCATTAGAGTAGACCATGGAATATATGGTAACACAATAGGTAACCCCTTTTCCACCAATAAAAGAATATTTTTTGGAATTTATGGCTTCCCTAAGAGAAATATAAATTATTAGGGTATAGGTTAGGTTTTTATAGTAGTTATGGGTTGGATGCATTGGTGAGGGTATCAAAATCATAAATTGGACATATTTAGCAACTTGTAGCACAACCTATGGTAATAGACCTTCATGTAGCAATAATCACTATTGAAATAATGTTTTCATCTATTTATACTCAAATAGATGAGCCAAGTCAAAAGGAGGTAATTTTAAAAATATATGTTAAAACTAAAAACTTACAGATTCAATGGTATAATCAGTGTAATAAATTGAAGGAATAAAATAAAATTATGAAAGGAAAAATAAATGAGGAAAAATTGAAGTTGAAAGATAAATAAAAATGAATATTTGAAGTGAAAGTAAGGATGAAGAGTTAATCTAGTTGATTATCTAATTTATGGAATGCAGACCGCTTAGAAGGGTCTATGCCATTTATATTAAGGATTAGTGGTTAAAATTTAATCTCGTCCAGCTATATTACAACTTTCCTACAATAGTAGGTTATTCCCATTATTTCTTTAATGTTTATGAAAATATCACTCTTGAATTTCAAAATTAGTTGTGAGCTTTATTTACATGATTATATTGTTACGTATGACTTGGAATGAAATACAAACTTGTATATGAGGGATGTACTGTTAAAATACTTTTCTTCCTATCTGGGTAATGAAAATAAAATAGATAAGGAAATGACTAAATATCATGAGAAATAAAAATAGACCAAGTTAATGATAAGATGGGAGGCCATTGGACCAACTTAAATTATTGATGAGTGGCACACCCTAATAGAAAGATCATATGTGACCTTGCATTTTTTGAGAAAATAATTTTAAGCACAAAATCAATATATGACATATTTAGATCACTTTAGTAGAGTGGATCTTACATCGCGCACAAAAAGGTGGGATGAATTAACTCTAGAAATGAGAAGGAAGGATCCCTTTTCCATGTATAATATAAGGGAAACACTCAAAAGAGTGTATAATCATATTGAGGCAACTAGGAGATAGAAGACTGAATGGTTAACCATTACATTCTAGCCTCCACCATTCTAGTTTCTTATCCCTAAGTGGATAGGAAAGGAATAACAAGATGAGTTTTTAGAAATCAAAAGAATGGATCATTTTGAAAATAAAGAGTTCTATTTAATTTAAGGAGAAGGTTCATCTAAACATTTTGATTTTTCATCAATTATGTGCTCATTGTATGATGGGGTTTAAATAAAATTATTTTACTCAAGGATGAGTAATTGGTCAGTTGATAGGTGTGTTGAGCTAAGAAATTTGATGAGAAATCCCTTACAAAACCTCTTATATTGAACCTTTTTCACTCAATTTTGAAATTTTCTCTCTGTACTCTTTTCTACTATATAGTACCAATGAATATGTTTTAAGTAAATTTGGTGTTTTATGCTTAAAACTATTTATTTTATGATTAGGATTGTATCATTTACTACTATTAATATTTTTGGTTTACTACTAATGTACTACATGAAAGTTATGAAGTAGATCAAGAATTAACAAAAAGCTAATAACACAATTGATCACTAGCTAGACTAATATATAGCAACTGGGTAGGGCAACCCATAATAAAAAGTAGATATACCATAACAACTAAGTAGACTAACCTGTAGCAACTAGGTAACCAACATGCATCAATAGAAGACTAACTCATAGAAATGGTAGAGTTAGTTGTTCCAACCTGTAACAAGACATGATAGTTATTGTAACCCATTGCATTACTTGTAGCAGTTTAGTCTAGATTGTATTGCTTTGAATATGCCCAGCTAAGAATGAAATGGTTATTAGATAGTGTAAAGTGTATTTCCTCAACCTTTTAAGGATAATTCAGATCCTAAAATCTAATGAAAGTGAAAACCAATGTATGAATACTTCATAAACATCCTTTTTCTATTGGATTATGTTTCTAAACTACTGTAATCATGAAAAATACTATTCCACGTCCTATTTTATACTATTATTTAATTGATAGTTGTAGATTTATTATAGAACATGTGTAGGTTATTTTCTTAGATTTTTTTAAAATAACCAAAAGGTAATTTCTCATTTTTTTGTAACTAGATGATCAAGATACACTTTCCCTCTCTATTTCAAGAGTAGATATCATGGCATAGATTAGTAATTAGAAGATTCATAAAGTCACTGAGATTTCTAGAGAAAGGATTGAATCTTGTTTTTTAGTTTTATAATTTCACTCTAGTAATAATCGCATTACTTCTCTTTTATTAATTCAAGAGAAGTGATTTGAAGTAAGAAATGTAGTTAAAGGAAGGGATTGTGATATAATCAAACAAGGTAAGCCCTACTCAAGAGGGTTATGGTAAATATCATGTATGTTAGTTAGATTCAATTCTAAATTATGTGTTGCATTACTTATTTACATTGTTTTTATGTTTTTTGGTATATACATATATGATTTAAACAAATTCAATTCCAACACTATTTGAGAAAGATTCTAAGATAACATTAGTTTTAATTCTCTATCATTTGCTTTCATGAAAGTGTGTTATTTTGATTTAATCAAGTGTGTTTCCCAATTCACAACCTTAACACCTCGACATTTGATTGAAATTATTATTTCAAATATAATGTTGATAACTTGCCAAAATACATGCCCTAGGTTGAAAATTAGTGAAAGTAACAAAATAAATATGTTAGATAGTTTCTCCTCTGATGATATCAATAGTTACATGTAAGCTTAGTTACCTCAATTAATTGATTATTTAATTATGTTGGTCATACATATCTAAGTAGTGATCTTGAGAAAAAACCTCACGTACATTTGTAGGATTGGCCACAAGGACACATATCCTCAAATGGATATGGATTCCACCCACATAATTCATCAATATGTCATGATTTGCTATATCTTTTCCCATTTGGACAACCTTTTCCATAATTCACTTGTGTACTCCTACATGTTTTGGCCTTTATTTTTCCTAAGATATTGTCAATACATGGACCTCTCTTCCTCATAAAAAATAGGATAGAATTGCTTCTTGATTATCATTTTAAAATCATCCCACTTAGTAATAAGAAGAATATATGAACATATCTCTTAAACCAAGCTAAAGCATGATTGGTTAATTTTACCCTTCAAAAATAAATATTTTGGATTTCATTAATCTAATGCAAATTAAAGAAATAACTCAAGTTGCACTATCAAATAGTCTAACCTCTTCATATTCACATCTCCATCATATGGTTGGATCTCTAACTTTTCCCCAACATTAAATAGAGGTGGACCTTGGTTTGCATAGGGTTGATCTTCCTTATTCTCATGAGTATCGAGAGCATCTTCCTTGATTACTTTTAGTGCATGTTTATATATACCAAGCTTCTCTATGATAATCACCATGAGGGAATCCTAATGATCAAGCTTGCTCATAAAAATAGAAATGTTAGACAATCCTTTTTCAAGCTTGTAAAATCACTCTTCTATTATTCTCGTAACTTATTCATTAGTATGGTCCATACTTATAATCTATTGTTTCCTTTTCCTTGTGAAAATATTTACTTCAAGGGGAACTAAGACACCTTGACCACTAACACTACTTTCTCTAGTGATGAGAATAAACTTCTAATGTAGTGAAAAACTCACAAAACCACAAAAATGACTTATAATAAACTATCTTTGATACCAATCTGATCCACAAACTAGGTGGACATTCCACAATGAGCTTTAATGACACACATCCTATGAATACTAACTCAACAATGATTGGAAGATGGTTATTATAGCCTCTTTACAATGCTAAAATGAGGGAAAAAAATGTTTTGAATGAAATGTATGACATATTTCACATGAAAATAAAGCATAAGGATAATAAAATATTTAAATAAACACAAGATTTATCCTAGATAAAATAACTATAGGAAAAAATCTAGTGGATGAGGTAAATGTATTCCCCTTGCACTATGTAATGCAAGAATATACAAGGTAATACTAAACATGGCCTTCATGGATAAGATTTTCACTACTAATATATCCAAAACTTATGAATAATACTATTATATGCTTATCATACACTTATAAAAACTAAAACATAGCTAAACCAACCATCTATGGTTAGGAAAAAATGAGACAATAAGAAAACAACTCAAACTTGCAACTTGACACGTAAATCCAACTTCAAGACTTCTCACTATGTTTTTTGATGTCTTATACCTTACACAATGCTTGTATTTATGCTCTGTCAACAATGGAGTCCATAAATGATCTTAAATGAACCATAATTATTAATTAGAAACATTTTAAACCATTCTCATTCATGTGATTTGTCTCATGAAGAAACGGTTAGAGTATGCAAACTAAAGGTTTCAAAATCATTGGGGTAATTATATAATTGTCACCTAAAAACACTAGTGATTACATAACTATTGGGGTGTTATATAACTTCCAAATTGTAAATAATGGTTGTTTTTATACTAATGATAAACCCTTCCATTTCAAGAAATTCAACTCACTAAATTCATCAGTATGAAGATGTTTGGATCACCCCTAAACTTATTTTACCATTGTAACATGTCTAATATGATGTTTTGAATAAGTAATATCTTACATTAGTATCTTAAAAACAAGAATTAAATATAATTAGGCATAGTGGAAAGATCTAGTAAACAATATTAATACATTAAGATCAAAATTATGATCATTTTTAAGGATGATAAGTTTGATCATGTTGAGTACAGGACCACTTTCACTCCTAAAACTACTCATCACTCTCAAGAACATTAGGTGACACATGCTTCTTCACCTGGAGCCTCTCCTTTATTAATAAAATATTCATTATTTTTTGATATTTTCATGAATATCCCCTCTCATTATTATCATTATCTATCCTATAAGTCTAGAGTCACCCCTACCACCATTAGCACCATCAATGCCTTTACTGAGTACTTGATTGTTACATGTCACCACCTTGATTTTAAATTTGACCACTTTGAGGCATGTAATTTGTTTAATTTGTATAATTATTATAAAAATATAATTAAGGCCTCACTTAAGAATTTCATTCACCCTCATTACTAGTTAGGATTGGAAATCTCTATGATCTCTAATGATTCAACCCATGGTAAACCCACTATCTAGGTAATGAAAATGGGTTATAATAAACTTGATTAGGAGATCCCACCTACCTCTAATTTATTTTTTATAAGTAAAAAATAATGACATATATGGCTCCATTGACATCAACCTATGATCATCCTCGAGGCTCAAAAGGGTTAATATTGGAATTTATTTTTTATGAGGAAAGAGAACCTCCTTTTACCATGATTCATGATTACATAGAAATTTTCACCATGTGATTTGTGGATATACATGAAATGTATCCTTTAATAATGTTTCAAAACATTATGATGAATAAAGGAATGAGGCCCATTTTTTAAAATAAATATGCCATATCCTCTCAAGTTTCCCAGTAGGGTAAGGAAGAAATTGGGAAGCTCATCCATGTTAGCTTTATAAAGGCCATTGATTATCCATGATGGGAATCAAAAATCATTCCTCTCATCAAGAATAATTTGAAAGTGTGTATATATATATTTTTTAATTTTAGTTTTTATTTCCCAAAGGAAACCATTTTCACCCTTATAATGGTCCTCATAGTCAAATCCACTATTATTTTGGAGATGTTAACTACCATGGATGGTTTCTACATGTATATTCAATTTTGGATTGCACCCTTAAAGCAAAAAAATATAATATTTAGAACCTATTGGGGTTGTTTATATTATATCATTATGCATTTTTATATGAATAATTTCAATGCCACCTTTTAGTGTGATATGTCCCATGTTTTTCATGACCTCATCCAAAATATTGTGAAGAGACCTGTGGATGATATTTTGGGAAAATATTACAAGCATGATGAGCACATTCAATATCTTATATTCATATTCAAATGGATTTTTGAGTTCCACATTAGTCTTAACCCCAATAAGTGAATTTTGTCATCTTTTATGGAAACATAATTTGTTTATTGGTCTCTTAGCAAGCCACTTAATTGGATCCTAAAAATATCAAGGTGATCTTGGATATGCCTCCACATAACCTTAATAAATTTTAGTAATTATTATGAAGTATTAACTTCCTAAGGATCTTTTTTTAGAAATATCCATACAAGTATGTACCCTACATCCATCTCCTTTATAATAAATATCTCATGTTATGGTTCCTACAGTTTAGGTTGTGTTTGACAAATTGATTCATGTGTTTTATAACCCTAAAATTTTGATGGTGCCCATCAAATGACAATAATTTATCATGTAATTTTTTTTATTAATTATTTAATAAATGGAATGTTTGACTAGAATAATTATAATGTTATATAGATTAATTTATTAAATCTCACACACTATTTGAATTTGAGTTAAACTACACTACAATTGAGAGGTAGTGCCTCACATTTTTATTTGCCATAATATTTTTTATAAAATACATTCTTGGGAAAATGGTAAATTTCATTGTCTAATTTGATCCAATCCATTACTTTCTTAACAATACCACACTGACAGGTAAGACTAAAAAGTGGATCATAATTCTTTATAAGTTTAATCTTTGAATCATAAACAATAAATCCAAGAAAGGTTTATATATAGTTAATAAACTCTTTGATTGGACACATCATAATCAATCTCTAGAGACTATTGATAATGTTTTCCTTGATGAAATGATATAATTTTTAAACTCTAGGTAAATATCCAATTTTTCATGGACTAAATATTTAGTGCACTACTTACTGGACCATTATCATAGCAACACTTATTTCTATGAGTGTTATATGATACACAAGTTCTCTATATGATATGTCATCATTTTTAGGGTTCTATTTAAGAGAGTTATTTATGGCATGTTATCCATTGTCTCACCCCTAAGGACACTCTTCATGGTATTTAGAAGTCTCATGGTAGTGACCACCCTAGTGTGTAAACCACATTTAATTGTATTATTAGGATAGGATACTATTAGTCTACTTTTGTTATGGATGGCATCCAATATGCTCATATCTATAATATTGTATAGCTAAGTGGGGATGTTATCAATACCCCCACCAACTATTTGAAATCTATCTTAGACCTTTGGTATTTTTCATATTAGGATCTCAAATTTTTTAGTGAGTTCTATCCCACTTTTTATGGTTCCCAGAATTATTTAATCACTAATTGGGACTGATTTACTAAGTAGGTTGAGTCCATTCCTTTTGTAACATGTATAAACAAAAAATAATGAAATTTGTGCTAAATAGACTTATATTTATTTGGAATTTCTTAAATAGTCATGGATAAAAATGACCTAGATTTTCAAAGACTCAATATTTCCTAGTTGGCCAAAACTTTGGATTTAAACTACATATATCCTTAAATTATTATCTCTCTATAGTTTGATGATTACATTGAATCTTCTAATAATACTCTCAAAAATATTCTCCTTTTCACTATTTCTAATTTAAAATGGGGTTGGTTCCTTATTCTTTATCCCACTCTTTAATAATATCAAACAAGTTTACATATTGCGATAAGGGCCACCCCATATGTAGTAGTTTTTTGGCTTCTAAGACTATCATTGTTCTTGAGGTCCTAATCCAATCTTTTCAGGTCAACATTTTTGGATCTTTCTTTGATGAGGAAGAGTGAGCTTCCTACCTAGCTAGGTTAAAAAAATTACATGTATGTTTCATATATGCTCTAGAGCACAATCATGCTTATCAAAAATGTAAATGTTTGTATTTTATAATTTGGTGCAACCTCTTCCATTTTATATAGGTGATATGATACTTGTTTTTGAAAAGGAGTACTACAAGAAATAAAAATCAATTTAAATTTGTTTGGTCCTTTATTTATCTCCTAGATCATGAATAATTGAGTGTACCATTTATCGACCCTTAAGGGTGATTTTATATATCAATCAATCAATGTATTCCATCTCAAGATGTTTCGTGTTTGAGGACCATTTGTTGATCCTACTCTAGGATCCCCACCTATGGTGGTACAAGAAATCTATCCTTTCTCACTTACCATTATTTATGTGCCACATATGTGTGTGGGTGTTCTTAGGTTCAATATTATCATTTTATATGTTAATCACATACATTTTAAGGTTTTGAACATGTAAATAACTTATAAAAAATATAATCATTACATAGTTTTACTAAAAATGAGAAATATATATTATCAATATTGAAATAGAATGTGTGCCTCTTTAGGTATATCACATGGTTTTATATGAGCCTAGCATTGCAATCCATAATACTGCACCACACATATGGATAGATATAAAAAATAGGTTAGCCTATGAAATTATATCTATTTATTTTTCTTCTGTAAAGTTTCAACCACCCTCACATGGGGGCAATCTCAAACTATTTATATCTAGAAACATGTTTCCTCTAATTTTCCACTCTAACATGTCCTAATTCATGTGGAGAGATATAATGTTATCTTATTAGGATACTCCTATGTATATATCTCCCCATATATATCAAATATATTTGGCATGGATCTCCACTCTCATATATAGTGAGGCATTCACTAGCTATGCCTTTTTGGATATCTCCCAATAGTGAATGTGATGATGTAGCCATATAAATGCATCAAGAAGTTGGCTCTCCCACTCTACTAGCCTAATTAATTTATAATCCTAAAATGGTTACATTAATATCTCTCTCACCTATAGTCCTATCCATGATGTATATCACTTACACAAACTAAATGACATAAAAAACTTAATGTATAAAATCTATGATTAACTAGAAGGTAAAATATTGAAAATTTAGTATTTTTTGCCTATTTCCTTTAGAGGGTTTATTTGAGGTGGTCCTCCTATATTTTTTTATGGTCTAACACACTAAAATTATATAAAATCCCTATGGTTATTAATACACATCTTAGCTAAACTATTATATCTTTTAGATCTTAAGGGGTTTATTTGTGTTACAAGTGCATCTTGTATACCCTTCCTTAACTCTACTTCTCCCTTTGGTCCTTAATATCATCCTAAATCAAAGTGACCTTGGCATATTTTACATCTTAGGTTTTTTAGCTATATTTATGTAAGAACCATATGGATTACGTAGTTATGTAGTTTCTAGTAGTGGATCTACCTCTCTATCCTCATCCTAGAGTGACATGATATAAGGACATTGTATGTATGGCATATGTACTATGTCAAAAAACTCTACCTATGAAAAATATGGAGTTAATGGGTATATATTTTCATTGAATATTACTTTTGATTGGCAAGAGGTAAACCTCTCCTATACCCAAAATTATAGGATTTTGGTTCTATTAATCCCCTAAGAGACCTATTAGCACAATTCTATAACATTTTATATAGGTCTTCAAGGATGTAATGTATTCACATATATACCTATCCTCTCTATCTGATATATAATATCCTAGTCCAATTTAATGGGAGTATCATTAAAATTTTCCCATGGCATACCTTGATTAGGAACACTAGGTAACTGTAACTACTTTGATATGTGGGAATCTAAAAAAATGGTGTGTGATCATTACCCTATGAGTGTTAGTCCTTGTTGCTATCCTAACATGAAATTATAATGTTATCCCTAGATCCTATGCTACATGTACTTTTATAATTTCTATGTCATTGATACTCTATAGAGACTATAGACATTATATAATGAAAGTATGGCCTCAAGGTTGGGATATAGTTGGATGATGTGGTAGTTGGGATACCATATAAAGAATAGTGTATTCAGTATATCCCAATATGACTCACTTAGCCTACATGTGTTATTATCTATAAGAATTTGTATATTATTATGGATTAAATCCCTTAGGAGATATTGTTTGCCTCTTATGCTAGCTATTCAGGTCATCTCTCTTGAATCAACACCTACATGTGAATTGGTAATTTTTTATTTAATGGTACATCCTAAAGCTAATTGGGTTGCTTTACTTTATGCCCCTCTACTCACTAGCCCCTAGATCCATGTGTATAAACAAAAAAAAACATGATATTTTTTCAATATTTATAAAAATAAATAAAATTTTAAATTATTTGTATTATTTAGTTTTATATGTTTTTAATGGTCAGGTCATATGTTTTCAATAAAAATCATCACTTCACCATAAATATTTTTATTTATAGACTATGGTTCCATAATTGGGGGAAAAACATGTCCTAGGAAATTATTTTTCTAACCCTTAGACTAGGAGAGAGGATGCAGAGTTTCTACTTATGGAGCCGTAGCCACAGGATGTAATACTAGACTATGAGGAGCTACCAGCTAGAGCAAAAATAGATGATGCTAGTTTTATTGATAGATATGTGGCATGGTATCAATCCCTATACATATTGGCCAATTTTAGATGGAATGATAATGGCTGATAGGCCATGGATATAGATCTAGTTGGGGCATCGGTACAGGGTGGTGGTCAAGATGGGCAGGTACAGGTAGTAATGGTAATTACATAGGATTAGAACATAGGGTTATAGTGATAGGTGGCCACTCTATAGGGTCAAATTATTAGTTTATAGGGTCAAGTTACCACTTTGATAAGAGAGCAAGATCAGTCAATGACCTCCTTTGGTTTAGTGACCCAAGAGAAAGATACCCTGAGATAGAGGGTGGAGGCAATAGCAACACTAGCAAGAGGACCACCTAGAATGATTCCTATGACATGGTACTTAGTTATGATTGAGGAGTTGAGGTAATATGAGGCTATAGTATTATCATAATGTCTAATGAAGCCTTGATGGGGTGAATACAAATCCAATTTAGTAGGTGGAGTAGTCATGGTGACTCTAGGCTAGTGGGTCAGTTTAGTGAATACACAAGTAGGTATCTGAAGAGGGCCAACACCAGATGGTAGTGTAGGTGGAGGAGAAAGAGGGGTAAGTGGTATTGGTTCCCCAAGGACCTAATTACATGATGTATATGTTTTTGATACTAGCCTACATGCCAATAATGTCAAATGTATATGAGATAGAGGTTTATACATTATTACATGTATCTTTATTTGATGGACATGATGTATATGATGATGTTTATGATGATATATATAATGTATGTTCATGGTTGTATGTTTTGGTGTGTTATTTTTTCACATGTTTATGGTTCATGGTTTGATGTCATATGATGTTGTGATGATAGTGATTTTGATTATGGATATGATGATGTGGTTTTATGATTTGATGTTATAAGATGAATTGTTGGGATGTTATGGTAAATGAATAAGATGATATATAGATAGATAGATGATGTATGATGTGGTTATGATATTTTTATCATTGATTTTATTTATGGATATTATGATGAATGGTTTAATTAGGGTTTTTTATGATATGATGTTTTGATGGTAGATGGATAGGATGATATTATAGAGAGAGATATGATGTATGATGTGATTCATGATGTTTTGATCATAGATAGATATATGATGTGGTTCATGGATATAATTCACAATGTTTTGTTCATCATTGATGTTTTTTGTTCATGATCATGGAGATGTAATGTGATTATGGTTAAGGATGTGATGAAAATACATAAAGCAAATTAGATAACAAACTAAATGTAGGAAAAAGAGATGAGAAACATGAGATGCATGTCTACATTAACAAATGATAAGAGGGTAAAGAAAATCATGATGATTTTTTATTGGTAAGGACCTAACAATCTTAAAGTTATATTGGATTAAGGAAACTAAGCCTTTTTAATGCTTTACATTAGCATTCTTAGGTTGATAAACAGGTGTTTTTTATCACAATCATGTCAAGTAAGCTTAAAATTCCTTGATTAAAATATGGTATAAATAGAAGATAGATGGTAGGTAAAAGATAAATTAGTGGATATGTAAGGTAACATCATGTGGATTAGTTTTCCCCTTCTATAATTGATGTAAGAACCAAACTAGACAAGTCTATGTCTCAATACTAGGTGTAAATTGATCGATACGAGAAGTATACTAATGCTAAATATGAAATTTGATTGTAGCCTTCTTGGGATAGTTGATTTTGATATAGGGTATTTTATTTATTGATTTTGTTTTTGATAGTTTATGAAGCTGATTAATGTGGGAAGCTTCAAATGATTACTTTTGACCCATTTGACTTAGCCATCCTTTAGGGGAATGGTCTAAGTTTGGATTTGTTTATTTTGATAGCTATCCGTCATGAGAACAGTCTATCTTTTAACAAATTTAGAGTATTTTGGGTAGCTATACTTCAAGGGAGCAATCTGCAATGCTATAAATATGTGACCCAAATGATATTTATTTTGGATTTTAAGGTTTTAGACATGGACAAGTCTAATTAGGCTTAGAGTTTTACCTTTATGAGGTTGACTTTTAGCATAAGAAGGTTAGTGATAAGTAGAAAGGGTGTTTGAGGAACAAATGATCATGGGATTCCATATTATTAGAGATGAAAAGTATCATGAGAACCATGTTATACATAGAGTTTTGGTACCCATATTTATGATTAGGCTATAGTTTTGATGGCTAATCACATGGTTCACTATTGTAATCAATTGTCCTCAAAGGGAGAGGGATAGGTGAATGAAGGTGAAAATCTCATAAATCAAGGGATGAGATTAAGTGAGACTATATTATGAGTTTGATCCTTTTTTAACAAAATAAAGGATGTATATTTGAAGCATTTAAAGGCTCAAGTTCTGGTTTGCCTTCAAAAGAGGACAAATGATAAGCTCCTAATCCATACTTATGAGTTATGATATATGGTCCAAGCCAATTGAAAGCAAACTTGCCTATTTTACTTTTCTTCATGCTAGTGACATGTTGATTTTCCTTTAAGATGAGGTCTAGAATGTTTAATTCTCATTATTTTGGGTGATTTTTATAGGTGTGCTTGATTTTCTCTTGATAGACATAAAGATGGTTAAGTCATGCTAGACTTTCTTGATGATAGTAAATTTTAGAAATAATCTCTTGCAAAGATATTCAAAGAGAGGGAATTTGGACTTCAAGAGGCAAGATTGCCTCTGTGCCAAAGACTAGAGAGAAAGGGGTAGCTCCTGTAGAGGTTTAAATGCTAGTATGATAGGCCCATAAAGTGAAGGGGATGTGCAAGTACAAATCCTGACCTAAAGCAATAATAACTTTGGTTAAAATTTTGTTAAGGATTTTTTTATAGGCTTCCACTTGTCCATTTACTTATGGATGATAAGGTGAGGAAAAGCTTAACTTAATGCCAAATCCATTGTAAAAGCCTTGGACTTTCTTCTTCCTAAAATATTTACTATTATCAATGATAATCTTATGGGGAACATCAAAATGATAGATGATATGGTGGTTGATGAAGTCAATAATTTTATTGGCTTTGGTGAAGATAAGAGGAATAGATTCCACCCACTAGTGAAATACTCGGTAGCGGTAATGATGGATTGGTGGTATTGTGATGAATGAGGATTGAGTTACCCAATAAGATCTAGGTCCCATTGTGAGAATGGTAAAGAGTCTTTAGATACTTGGAGCCGGTGCATGGTGTAAATTAGTGTGTTGTTGACACTTAACACACTTCTTTACATAATCACATTAGTCTTGGCTGAGGGTAGGCCAATAGTAGCCAAGGTGAAGGATATATTTAGTGATAGTTAAACCACTAAAGTGTCCCCCATATATTCCATCATGCATTTCCTTGATGGCATGAGAAGTTTCATGATTGTGAAGATAATAGATAATGAGGTCATCAAATCCATGTTTGCAAAGGATTCCCCCTAGTATGGTGTAATAAGAGGTACTCTGGACAAAGGCTCTTTGGGCATTCCTAAAGTGGTTTGAAGGAACGATATCGAGGTTAAGGTAATCAAAAGTTTGTTCATACCATATGTCTAATGGATACATGTCTACATTAAAAATGGTAGGAAGGTTAGAATGGATATAATATGGGGTGATAAAATGGTATATAGTAACAAAGAGTCCATAGTTATAAGGTTGAGATGGGATTTGGAAAGCAAGGGAAGCCACTATGTCAGTGAAATTATTGGTAGATCATAAAACTAACTAGATAAGGTAATGATTGAATGATGTTAAAAGTACATCTATGATTTATTTGTATTTTAATAAGACATCATTATTATATTGGTAAGATCTGTTAACCTAGTTTACCACTAGTTGGGAATCACCAAAGACACTAATTATCTTGATTTCCAAGGCTAGAGGTTTAGAGACCTATGAATAGGGCTTCATACTCAACCATATTGTTGGTGCATTCAAATTCAATTTTAAAGGAAAGGTGGAGAGGTTCACCATCGAGGGTAATTAGAATAACTATGGTAACCCCACCATATTGGCATTTAGAGCCATTTAAGAACATGGTCATTTGGTGGGTGGGGTCCTCTTGAGAAAGAGTTACAATGGAATCATCTATAAATGTAAGAGGAAGTGGTTGGTTATCTGGTAGAGGGGACTCAACCAATTAATCAACACTCACTTACCCTTTAATTTAATTTTTCTAAATTAACTCAAGATCAAACTTAGCTATGGTCATGAGCCACTTAGCCATAAGCTAGTTTTGGTATGGTTTGGAGTGTATGTACTTGAGTGGGTCAGTGTTAGTGATGATGTAGGTTTTATGATTAAGAAGTTAATGATGAAATTTAGAAGACACAAATATGAAGGTGAGGTAAATTTTCTTAGGATGATAGTATTAAGTCTCATACTCCATAATCATTCAACTTATACAGTAGATGACTTGCTCTTTATTTTATTCATCATGATGAGCAAGCATTGCCCCTAGGGAATGGTTAGTGGTAGAGATGTATAGGTATAATGGATGATCCTCTTTAGGTGGGGTAAGAATAGGTGTAGAAATAATGTATTCTTTGAGTGAATCAAAGGCTTGTTGGTAATCCTTAGTTGACTTAAAATCTGTGTCTTTTTTAATAAGATGTGAAAGGGTTGACATCTATCCAATAATTAAGAGATGAACCTACAAATCAATTGGAGATTCCCCTATAAGCTATGGAGTTTCTTAAGGTGGGTTAGAGGTGGCACTTCCAAAATTTCTCTAACTTTGGTAGGTTCTACTTCAATTCCTCGAAGGGAGATAACGAAGCCAAGAAGCTTTCCAGAAAGGACCCCAAAAATACATTTCTTGGGGTTGAGTCTGACATAGAAATGGATAAGGCATTCAAAGATGATTTTGAGAACATATAGATGATCCTTATGATGTTTTTATTTCCCAAGGATATCATCCACATAGTTCTCTTTCATTTTATGGATGAGTTCAGAGAAGATTTAAGTCATCACATGCTAGTATGTTCCAACATTCTTAAGACCAAATGGCATGATTCTATATAATAAGGTTCCCCATGGGGTGATAAAAGAGGTTTTATGTTGATATTTTAGAGAATTCAAGATGTGATTGCATCCTGAGAAACCATCTATGAGAGATAACATCTTGTGGCTAGCTGTAAGATCAATAAGTTGGTCAATGCTAGGCAAAGAGAAGTCATCCTTTGGACAATCAAAGTTGAGGTCATGAAATATGATACAAAGGCAAAGGCCCCCTATGGGTTTGGTAATGGGAATGATGTTAGAAACCCATTGAGGATAGTTGATGGGTTGGATGAAGTTGATAGATAAGAGGCATTAAAGTTCCTCTTTGACTAAGAAGGAAATGTGGGGGTGCATCCTATGAATCTTTTATCGAATAGGATTACCATTAGGATGCGTGAAAATGTTATAGAGAGAATGTAAGGATCAATTCTAATCATATCCTGATAGGACCAAGTGAATTTTATGATCTGATCATGAAAGAAGGAAGGGTAATCTTTTTGTTCTATAGAATTCAATGATTGCCTAATTTTGACAATGAGAGGGTTATCCTAAGTACCCAAGTTGACATAAATGTTAGATTCATTCAACATGGTTTGGTTTTCAAGAGGAAGGGATGTGTGGATATAATAATCCCATACATTGAGGTAGGTGATAATGGAATCATCATCTTGACATTGGATGGTGTTGATGGTAGGGTAATCATTTTCTACCATTTCAGGATGGATGAGAGGAAGGGTTTTAGTTTGACCATCCTTTTAATAGGTCAGGAAGCCCAAACTAATGACATTGATCAAAAAAAGGTTAGATGGGGTAATATTAGAATCCTCTAACTTTAAAGGAGATGGATTTGGTGAGGATGGGATATCCTCATTTATGGTGGTGATGGGTTTAGGTGAGGTGGGTTCTTCTAGTGTTATGAACCCAAGGCTAAATAACTCATGAGGTTTTTGGGTTTTGATTATGGGTAACTCATGAGGTCCCTATTCATAAAGGCAAAGGCCAAACCCTTTCCAGTAACACCTATGAAGGTATGCTTTGTAAAATGAAAGTTTGTTTAGATATGAGAATTCAGATGTAAATGGTTGGATGTGAGGGGTGGTAGAGGAAGCAAGAAGTGGATGGTCAAGTCCTCCATTAATGAAATTGGTTCAATGATTGGGTGGCCCAAAAGAGATTAGGTTCTAATTTTAGGGTCATAACTGGGGTCATGATCAAGGTTCCCATACTCTTGAGGAGTAGGGAAAACATCCAAGGCTAGAATGTGATACTCCCCAAGTGAGAGACATTTTTTATGTGAGTTCCAAAGAGTCCTCTATGGGAATTTATGAAGAAGGGATGGATGAGCTTATTGAAGCTTCATCAACTATAGGGGTGTAGTTTTTGGTAGTTGGTGGTGAGGTGTATGGATGAGGAATAAGAACATCATTGTGTTAGTACATCATATTACAAGATATAAATGGACTAGGGTTAGCCGATACAATGATGATGTGACCTTTGTGCTCAAATTTGATGCAATGATGCAAAGTAGATGAGACACAACTCATAGCATAGATACAAGGACATCCAAGTAAAATGTTATATTTAAACTCACCCTTTATAATGTAAAAGAGTTTTAACATGGTATGAGGTCCTAAGAAAATGTGGAGAACAACTATTCCCAAGGTAGTGGCCATGGTATCATTGAAAAAGTGAAGAACCATTGTAGTTTTAGACATGATGTTCTTTGGCAAGTCAAGTTTTTCATAGGCATGGGATAAGATAATGTTGATGATATCCCATCCATCAATCATCACCCTTTTGATGTGTTTTTGATTGATATATGTTGTGATGAAGAGGGGAGGATTAGGATCCTCAGGATACACAAAATGTATTTTTGAATCCTTAAAGGTGACTAAGGTGGAAATTTGAAGGGCTCTGATAAAGGCTACAATGGGTTGAGGATCTTTGGTTTGAACCTCTATGGATTATATAATCTCTATCAATGTTTAATGGGGAAGAGGTGAGGTGTTGATTAATTCATATAAGCTCATCTTCATTAGTTTTTGGTGAAGTTGTTTTAACACTACACGTTGAATGGATTCAGAAGGGTTAGAAGGAGAGGCACCTAAAATATATACTTTGGGTTCTATTAGTGGTGAATGTGAAGGTGTTTGGGTTCAGTTGGAAGCTTAAGGGTTTGAATGATATGTCCATGGTATGGACACTTTTGATTTTCCATTATCTTTATGTTGAGCCCTTGATCGAGTAACCATATGAATGGTGTGGATAAGGGGAAGTGTTGGTTTATATTGTTGCTTTGATTCCTCCTCACTCTTAGGTGAGAGTGGGGGAGTAGATAAGTGTTGGGTAGCTTTGATTGGTGGTTGGGTTGGTAAGGGGCTCAAGGGAGGTTCATCCAATAACAAATCATCCTTATCATATAGGTTATGGACAAGTGTTTGGAGAGCTTTGCAGTTCTCTATATCATGTCCTAGCATCCTATGGTATAGGTAAATCAAATTGTAATTGAACCATGTTATTTTAAGACATGAAGGATTGAAAGGTTTGATGGGTGGTAAGGTTATATAAGAGGTTAGCAACAACCTTTGTAGAATGGTTGAATAATATCTGACCAAAGGTGTTGAGGGTATTGGGTATTTAGTTTTAGGAGTGGGATCCTTCTTGGGAGTAAGATTTACCATGGAAATTGGATGAGGTGGAATGGTTTTGGTGGGTGGTTTTGTTTGGGATCAATTAGTTATGATTGGTTTAGAGGTAGAAGATTTAGAGGTGGAATGTAAAGGTTTGGTGTTAGGTGGGAAGGTCAAGGTAGCTAGGTTAGTTAAGAATGGTGGGGGCTTTGTTGTTTTGGTAGAGATGGGTGTAGGTAGAGTTAAAGGAGAAGGTTTACTAGATAAAGAATAGGTAATGGGGATAGTAGATGGATGGGGTCCTAAAATTGAAGGTAAAAGAGAAAGGGGTGGTATGGGTCTAGTTCTAGATGGTTTGGGTGGTTATATTTTTTTGATAGGTTTAGTCAAAGGTTTATTTGGTGGACTTGATGGGGTTAAGTCCAACTTAAAATATGGATGAGCCAAGCTAGGGGTAGGAAGTATTCCTAGATTCTTGATGGGTTTGGTCAAAGAGGTTTAGGGTGATTTAGCAATTTTATATTGAGGTGGGTTGGATGGTTCCCCTATGGTTTTGGAGAATAAGTATCTAAAGATGGGGTTGAGGTAATGATGGGTTTTGGGGTAGATGTAAGTGAGGTTAAATTTTATTATTTTTCTTGGTAAGGTAGCCCAAGGTGGTGCCAAAAGGTGGCCCTATCTAGATTGGGTAGAGAAGTAAACTCTAGATTTTGGACCAATCTAGAAAAAAAATTATAGATAGGTTTGATTCCTTGGTTATTGGTTTCAAATACTAAACCCATAGGTTAAGGTGAGGAAACAGCTTCTTCACCTTTGTCTTGGGTGGAAGGTTCGATGGTTGAGGAGGATGGTGTCTCTATAGAAAGAATAGAGGAGATCATCTCCTCCTTTGGAGTGATTTTCATAGGAGGAGTCATTGGTTATATGGTAGGTAAGGAGGGTATGGTTTTTTTAAATAGAAAATGGAAGGTGGTTGCTTCCTTTGTTTGGATGTCCAAAGGAAAGAGAAGTGGTTCCACCACTTCTATAAGTCAATTGTAGGAAGAAGTAGTTGAAACAATAGTTGGATCCTATAGTATTTTTATCAAAGAAGAGGTGAGTAAGTCAATGGTCTCTTTAATTGAAATAAAGGAGGTTTATTCCTTTGTTTAGTTGTCTAAATAAATATAAGAAGATTATATCACTTCAATAAGTGGGGTGGAAGAAGAGATAATTGAGGTAATGGTTTGCTCAACATTAGGTTCAATGGTAACAGCATTGACTGTGTGCACCTCACGAGTGTGAGATGATTTTGGTTGGATATTTTCATGGTGGGTGGAAGGTGCATGGTTAGGAAAAGGTTTCCAAAATATGTCTAATGATTGGCTTGGAGGTGCATTATAATTATCTAATGCTAGTTCACCCTTATCAATCATGTTTTGGATAATAGTTTTAAAGGTATTACACCTACTAACATCATGTCCTATAACATGATGGAAGGCACATAGATAATTTTAATTATACCTTCTAGGTGTGGGGTAAGAGGCATCAAATTGTTGGGCAGGTTTGATAGGAGGAAGTTGTGTGAGGTTAGATTTAAGTAGTTTATCTAGAACTGAAGCATATGATTCCCCTATGGGAGTATATTGTCTTAGAGTGATTTGGTTTTGGATATGAGTTTGTTGGTTTGATGTGTTGGAAGAATTAGTTTGAATAAGTTGGTTGATAATTGGAGGTGGAGAGGATTTTAAGACAACCATGTTTATGGTTGCCTTTGTTTTGGTGTTGGGGTGGTTGGATAGATTGGTGGTTTTAGTAGAGGAAGGATCATTGGATTTAAATTAGGAATTATTGTTTCTCAATTTTAATTTTCCCTCATAAATAGCTCTAATTTCAAGTTTATATGCCATGGTAAATGCCTCATCAAAGGTTCTAAAAGTCTGAACTTGAATATTTGGAGTAATATGTTTCACACAACCTCAAGAAAAGAGTTCAATTAGTTCAAGTTGGGGTAATGAGAAATAAAATTGGTTATTGAGACCTATCCACCTAGCTACTAAATAGGTAATCAATTCATCATTTAATTTCCTAATGGATTAAAGGTTAGTCATGGAGTCCCTTTTAGATATGTTGATTGAAAAGTGATCTAAAAAGATTTGGGCTAATTGAGAAAAGGAGAAGATAAAGTGTTTGATAAGAGCACTATAACAATCCAAGGTTGGTTCAGATAGGGACATGGGGAAGGTATAAAGAAGAAGAGCATCATCATATGTGATTAAATATAAAGAATAGTGGAATGATCTCAAATGTTGTTGAGGGTCCTCCTTACTTTGAAACTTGGAAAACTTAGGTAGTTCCCATTGAGGAGGATAAGGTCGAATAGGAACAAATGGGTGAATGGGTTCATTACAAATTTGATCATAAGATAGAAGATTATGAGCCCCAAAATAGATGATTCAAGATTGGAAATTTTATCCATTAACATCTTAACTAAATTTATTTGACGTTGGGGAGTTCTATAGTTAGGTAGTAGGTTTGGTTGAGGTTGGGTGGTTGTAATGTATGGATAAGAGGTGGAAGGTTAAAAAGGTGCCACACATTAGAATGTGGTCATGGAAGGTTGGGATGATGCCCCATATTAGTATGTAGACATAAAATGCTAGGTGGAATGTGGTATGTATCCTTGTGGATTAGGAACATATTGGTAAGATGTCATGGGTTTTTGTTGAGGGATTGACAAAGGTTGGTTTGGAGGTATCGTTGAAGTGGTAGGTTGAGGTTGAGTGGTGACCCTTATGTTATTTGGTGGAAGGGTAGGTGGTATGGAAAGTGCCAAATTTTGGAGTGGATTATAAATTGGTGGATTGGTAGAGATAAGGGGAATGGTGGAAATAGGGATAGAAGATATCCCCATGGTAGGTGGGGTATAGGTTATAAGAGGTAAGGTTGCCCTTACATTAGAGGTGTTCGTTAGTGTGGTAGGAGTTTGGTTATAGGTTGGAATTTTGGATTGGGTTTTGGTGGTGTTAGTGGATGGGATATTGGTAGAAGAAGAGGATTGGGTGATCAAAGGTTGGGTAGAAGTAACACCAACCATAAGAGGGGGAGGAATACCAAAAGGTGGATCTGTCAGAGGAATCGAAGCAGTAGAGGTATGGTGAGATAAGGTGTTAAGATAATGTTAGATGGATACAAGATTATTATCAAGGAATGTGGAAAATTTTGCATCACCCTCAACAATAATTTGAGTCCCGGTAAGATGGGGAGAATGAGGAGGATAATCCTCCACATCTAAAGTATACTCCATAGAGAAGAAAGAGGGAGAGGAAGGTGGTATTTGGTTGGTTTGATTTCTCAACTGTTATCTAGTAAAGACCATGTGAGAAAATAAGAAAGAAATGACTAAAAATCACACCTTAAACAAAAAGCAAGCAAAATAAAAGAACTCAAGGAAATCCAAACATACACTAAGAGTGTGTTTAAAACTTAGGATTCTTTTTAGATCGCTTTTGTATTATACCTTAGAAAGTGTGAAGAATAAATTTGTTTTGTAGATAACCTACTAAAGAGGATCTCAAAGGTTGGTTTCAAGTTGTGTTTAGGTGCTCAAGAGAGAATTTGTATTAAACTTTAGTATATGGCTTTGTATTGGGGCCTACCCCATCACTTCACACACCACAGTGATAAAGGTGTCAGGTGCTTAGCCAAAACATACTAAATTTTAGATTTTATACTCAACCAGAAAGTTGAGTTTGTTCTCCATTTGGTAATGACCTCCAAGTGGGATTTTTGGGAAAGGGTAAGGTTGACTGCTAGGTGATGAAATCCTAATAAGACCTTATCTCTAGTTTTATTTTGATGTGTTAATTGATTATGTGGTTTGTTAAAGTGTGTGATAACAAGATAGAATACTACACTTAATTACTTTGTTTTTAGTTAACTAGATGAATTAAAACAAGTAAGCAATCAATGTAATGTAATGGGTTTATTTTATGCCAAAAAAATTCAAATTCTATTCGATAAGCATAGAATAAAAGAAGAAATAAGGGGAACCTAGATGATTTTAGGGTCCCATCGAGTGTGCCAATTTTTTTTTATTAATTTCTTCTCATTTTTTTATTTTGGAAGAAGATAAGAAACTAGTAATAAGGGTGTGGTAGAAATACCTAGTTGGTGATGCATGCATAATCCAAATGAAGATAGAGAACTCCTCTTTGGCTAGGAAGAATAACCTATAAATAAGAAATCATTAATAAAAGGGGTTGTTAGAAAGATAGTTAAGTGGATTTCCTAGCATGAGTTAGATCCAAGAAGCATATGCTTGCTAAAAGGCTATCAATCCACTGTTGATAACAATCAAGTTGGAGATGATAAGAGTAATGTGCTTGCATAAATGAAATGAAATTCAATACATGAAGAAAATATAATGCTTGTTAAATAAAATGACTAACTATAACAAAAATGGGTTAATACTTGTGCTAAGGTGGGTGGGGTTAGGTTCAAAAAATTAGAAAAGGGTATGTGAACTTGTAGGAACACAAAAAGTTAGGTTTGGTTAGGGGTAAGGGGATGAAAATATCTTGATGTTATTTTTTATCATAGTGACGATAGGTGGTTTGGTGAACCATTAGCAGTTAAGCTGACCATCAATGGTTGGGTAACTATCAATGGTTGGGGGTGATCATCGGTAGTTGTGCTAACTGTCAGTGGTTGCATGTGGGTTTTTGAAGATGTTCAAAAAAGAGAAGTTGTAAAATGAGTGAATGGTCAGATAAGGGTTCTATTAAGGATTTATTAGAGAGGAAACAAGGTTTAGATAGGTTTGATCAGGTTTGGGGGTTATAAATCCAAAATAACAATACTAAAATACTGATATACTTGTAGCTTGCTAGTTGGTTGATGGTTGAAGGCTGAAGTAATTTTGCCAGAGTAACAGTAATTTGGCCTCAAAAGAAAATTTGGTAGAGGTTCAAGTCTCTTTTGTTATTTTTGAGTTATTAAAAGAAGACTAGATGTGAGAGAGATTGAATACCTATGTGTAAGAAGATTTGATAGCTTGGACATGGATCCTTTTCACCTCCCACTCCCCTCTTTTTATAGGCAAAGAGAGATGGAGGATGGAAGGTATGTGAACATGTAGGAACACAAAAAGTTAGGCTTGGTTAGGGGTAAGGGGATGAAAATAGCTTTCTGCTATTTTTTATCATAGTGACCATTGGTGGTTGGGTGAACCATCAATAATTAAGTTGACCATCAATGGTTGGGTAACTATTAATGGTTGGGGGTGACCATCGGTGGTTGTGCTAACTATAAGTGGTTACATGTGGATTCCTGAAGATGTTTAGGAAAGAGAAGTTGTAAAATGAGTGAATGGTCAAATAAGGGTTTTATTAAGGATTTATTAGAGAGGAAACAAGGTGAAGATAGGTTTGACCAGGTTTGGGGGTTATAAATCCAAAATAACAATACTAAAATACTGATATACTTATAGCTTGCTAGTTAGTTGATGGTTGAAGGCTGAAGTAATTTTTCCAGAGTAAAAGTAATTTGGCCTCAAAAGCAAATTTGGTAGAGGTTCAGGTCTCTTTTGTTATTATTGAGTTATTAAAAGAAGACTAGATGCGAGAGAGCTTGAATACCTATGTGTAAGAAGATTTGATAGCTTGGACATGGATCCTTTTCACCTCCCACTCTCCTCTTTTTATAGGCAAAGAGAGATGGAGGATGGAAGGTTCCCTAAAGGGTGAGGTTATTGATCATGATGCCTATAATTTTGTTAGCACCACATAAGGAGAACACATTAAATTTTTCCTTGTTATCTCATACATATCTGGTTGATGTGTTAGGAATATGAGGACCTGATCGTCAATGGTCAGGTTAAGCATTAACAATTAAACTGACCATTGGTGATTAAGTGTCTAAGGGAAAAAGGGTCAAAGTAAGTTAAAATAGGTTGGTTAAAAGGTTAAGTTAGTAGGTTGATGAGTTATCTAACTAGGTGGTCAACTAGACTCAAGGTTTGATAGGGGTTCTAAATCATTTTGATAACTAGAAATGTTGTGTGTAGTTTTCTAGTGTCTACACAAGGAGTAAAAATAGAGACAGATTCAGTCACATAGAGAACAATATTGGCTAATAGGTATAGAATCTCTTATGTTGATAAAAGATATGAAAAAGGTCTATATAATATGATACAAAATACAATCAAACTATTCTACTGTGTTTTGTAAATAATAAAACTAAAATATGATATCAAGATACATAGTCATATTGGTCAATTGTGTACTGTAGATGAATAAATAAAACAAAATAAAAAGATGACACAATTAGATAGATCGAATGTGTACTAAAAGATAGGAAACAAAATGGGTTGATAATATACATAGTCAGACAGGTCGACTATGTACTCTATAGGTAAAAATTGAATAGGCTGATAAATATACACAGTTATATATAATGACTATGTATTGAAGGAAATCAAGATGAACAGTATGTAAGAGACTATGTCAATTAGATGAAAATGTTCTAAAAATAAAGAAAATTTTTGTAAGATAATATCTAAGCAAATAAAATGAAGCACACAAGCAATTAGATCAATGTAATTGATCTAATTAGAACACATAACACAAACCTTGCACTAACACTAGCTAATGTAAGTTTTGTAATATAATGATCAAATAAAAAGCAACAACTTGAATGTAAATTCTAACTAATTGGTCATTCTTGAATGTTTTTAAGCTATAATAAAATATGAAATTAATGTGATGGGGAATTGGTTATAAGAAGGAACTAGAAATTAATTTATGGATAGCTTCATGTAGTTTAAGCTAAAAGTGATCTATATTAGTGATGGTATTGGCTTGGTATTGGGGCCTACCCCCTCAATTTGCAATCCCATAGTGATAAGGGTGTCAAGTTATTTTCCAATATATACCATCAACCACATGTTTATACTTGGCCAAAAAACCATATCAGCTTCCCTTTAGTGATGAAATCCAAGTAGGTAGACCTTGGGAAGAAAAATGTTTAATATTTTTTTTGTGTAAAGTGATTTAGAAGTGTGTGCAAAAGAGAAAAATAATGTGACTAAATTGGTAAATTAAAAAACCACCTAATTAATCTATGTTTGTTACTCTAAGCATGGAAGCAACTAAAATGAAAAGTGAACTAATTAATAATAAGATAGGTTAATTCCTTTGACTATGAAGAGTATTGAGTTGGTGCAGGCAACATTATATGCAAAAAATACATAAAAAAGTTGACAAGGTCTCTAATTTTCTATGAAATCAATATCTAGAAGAATAGAGTCAAATAGGTCAACTATGTCTTCTAGAGAGAAGACAAGGTATAGAACTATGTTGAGCTAGTCGATCCAATTTGATGTAGGGTTGTAGTTTTATAGACTGCAAACTTGTGAAAAATAATACTATAAATGAAAAACTAAAATCACAAAGAAGATAAAAATGAACATTGGTGGTTTTAAAGATTCTTAGTTTTCATAGTTTTATGTTGTGGTGTTCAAGTATTGATTTAAATATTTTGTGAACAGAGTCTAGTGGGTCGATACAATCTACAAAACTTGTGTGCTGAAATGGAATCTATGAATAGAGTCGATTGGCTCAACTATGTCTACAAACCTATATGATAAAGGATAAGAACTATGAATAGAGTCATAAGCTCAACTATATATGTAATCCTATAACTGAAGAAGAAGACTATGTCATGATGATCGATCCAATCACATGTATTTAGAAAAAAACTTGCACATACATAATAGAATCATTTTGGAGTGATTATGTGTTAAACCTATGCACAAAATTTTAGAACTATACTAACAGGTTTGATATAGTATTCTAAAAATAAAAATATATAATATGATGATAAAAATGAATGCATGAAAGAAAACCTACAATGGTTTGATTCATTTTGGGTTCACTAGAATATTTACAAAGGAAAATACAGCTGACCTATTAATCAATCCTAGCTTGAAGAAGATAAATCCTACTTACACTTCTATCTATTGATATATTAGATATTTGGGTTCATGACTAAGATGGATCTACTAGAACTAACCAAAGGATCTCTTACCACAATAACATCACTAGAGAGGATTCTAAAGCCTCTAGTCAAGCAACGCTATGCAATAACCCTAGCTAGGTCCTATTTTTTTATAATCATTAAGTAAATGAAAAGTAAAGTAAAATATAATCCATTGCTTGCCAAAGCTTATGACACAAAGTGGGGGTAAAAAACATAAAAGTAAACATTCATAGAATAATTCTAATTAAGTTATGTATAGATATAATCATAATGCATAGAGAGAACAATATATTCAAAATCCGTTACTTATGCTACTTCTATCTACTAAAATAGAGTAAAGTTAGAGATTCTATTGATAATTTTGCACCAAAAATATCAAAATACCTTGTGCTTTAGAGGAGTCCCATAATGTTTTTGATAAAAATATTTAAAATGGCCTAAACACCTTTTTCCAAGATCCAAGTGGAAATTAGAGATTTTTGTGCAGTTTACAACTTTTTAAAGTTGCAAAGTGCACCCAAACACCATTTTCTTGCTTACCCAATACCCAATGGGAATCATAACTTGCATTATAAATTGAAACTTTTCAAATTTGCAAAGTGTAATCGAGACTCTACTTTTTGCTCTTCATTAATACCTAGCAAAAATCAAAACTCACGGTACACTTTTTAACTTTGCAAAGTTGTAAAGTGCAATGAAGACTCTGCTTTCCACCTTTCACCATGAACTAACAAGAATTGGAACTCTTGCTACACCTTGAAATTTTACAAATTTACAAAGTGTAACTGAGATCTTACTACCTGCCTCTAAAGTATTTCTTGCCTCCAACAACCCCCTCAATGGAAAGTGGAAAATGAAAAACAAAGTGCAAACTTGCAAACTTGAAAAATTGTAAAGTGACTTTGTGAACCCACTTTTCTACCATTGATCCATCTACTACCATTAATCAACATTCTTGTCATTAATTATGTGATTTATTAATATAAAATTTAGGTTTTACATCATTATCAACCTTACAAATAAAATATAAAGCTTCTCCAAGTGAATTTGTAAACTAGAGCACAAAGCTAAGTGATGCCACTTCCACGATGAACTCCATTTCCAACTTGCACATGCATTCATGGTATTCTTCTAGGTCACTTATATTTTCCTTTGATCTATGTAGTTTTTTTTGTTGTCATTGTTTTTTCAAAAAAGCTTAGGTTTTTTTGCCAAATTTTAGGGTTATTCTCAAAAATTGTGCAAAGTGACATCATTTCCTCATAATTCTATTTTTGCATTCTTATGTTGAAATCTTCTTGATTAATTTGTCTAGATTATTGTGCTTCTTTAGATCTTTTCCAAGAAATCTAGGGTTTTTATCAAAACTGTTAAAATCTAGAATATTCCCAAAATATCCCCTACATAATTATAAGGTGGAAACCCCTCATGTTATTACAAAATTGAACCTTTACCAGAATTTATAATTAAAAAAACACATAAAACCCCCCATTTAAAGTTAGGTAGATATTCCCTTTGCTTTAACACCCTGAGTTCCCATTGATGATCCAACATGAAATTGCAAACAACAACCCCACTAGACTTTTGGATAAACTTTACAAGTGTAATTATAAGTTAAAACCCATTGGACCTTTTAGTTAGAATTGATAGCTATTATTACACATTATACTCCCACTATAATTTTTAACTATAAAATCATAACAAAACCCCACCAAGTTCAAAGCAGAAAAATAACCTATAATTGCAAGCTCAAATCTTGACTAGCTATATAGCTAGTTTCTCGCACCCATTTAATTAGTGTACATATCTATAAAATAGATAAAGTTCAAGTAAAAATGACTTGGTGTCCCATCTAACATAGATTCAAATACCAACGAGATAACTGACATATACCTAGGTCATACAGACCTAGCAAACTGTGGGAATAGACTCAATGTAGAATTCAAGAATGATTAGATTCAAAGCATCTATGACAGTGGTTTGCCTCAAGATGCAACCTTCCCACTCTCAGTATAAAGGCTCAAGATTGTGATCACCATGGATAAACATTATGATGATGAGAAGAGAGAAGTAGTGAATGATAAAGGGGAGAATATTCTGAATCTTGATCCAAATTTCATTGATATTGTGTTCTTGATACCAGAATTTGAAACCTACATAGACATTACCCCTAATTCTTCCAAAAAGTTATATCAAGATAATAACTCATCTAATTTATAGGTTTTAAACAAACAATGGTTAAAACCCCATAGATATATATCCATAATAATTCCTAAGACCCTAGCTAGGATAGACTTCAAGGATGAAGTAGGAGATCATTATACTCTTATATAAAGTTATAGGGAGCGCAAATGCAAAAAATTATCAAGATTGGATGTACCAGTTATTGACCAAATTTGAAATTTAGGAAAATTGGGTCAAACCCTACATATTGAAACTTTTCAAAGTTTTCCATATGTCTAATAGGGTCTCATGTGTGTCTAAATATCTCACCTATCCTTGCTCTAGCCTTGGTTTAAGCCTAGCTTTATTGTACTTGTCTAGTCAACCAAATTCAACTCTAGTAAAACATGGTCAAAGGCTAAAATTATTATATAAATGTCCTAATATTTTTATTAAAGTGTTTTAAGGTGTTCTTAGGTCATAAATTTATCCTTTTCCATGCTTCATATGCAAAAAATGTCTTTTAGTCAAATTTTTGGCTCATTAAATGACTTGTACGGATTTGTCAAATAAGAATATTTGTCACCAAGAAAGTTTCTAACATGTATGGGGTTATAATATGTTAATAAGTAGTCATGTGTAGTTAATAAGTAGTTTCATGCACAAAAATATGGATTTCCCTTTAAAATAGGCCCTTAATGGCACTTGTACAAATTTGTTGAGCTCACTTTCAAGTGAAAATGTGGGAAAAGTGTATTTTGAGCTCACTAGGTCTTCTCTATGCCTGGTGTGTATAAAAAAAGTTAGATAAATCAAATTTTACTTCTGCTCCTTCTTTCTTGCCTTCACAAGCCAAGAAGTGACAATTTCAAATGCTTGGTACAATCCATACAAATGGACTTAGAGGGATTGCTCTTGGGAATTGAAAGGGGTATTAGTCTAATTAAAATCGATGTAATAATTTTGGTTTTCATGTATCCTCCTTTATGAACCATTTCTAAGAATCCAGGCAATTTTTTATGCTCTTACATCCATGAGGGGTCTCTGTTTGAGTTTGTTTTAGAATATTTTGCTTTGATTTGATAGGTTTGGTTATTTCATGTGTTGCTCAAGACCTATCCATAGGTTTTCCATTATTCTCTTGGTTTTGGATATCTCATTAATTCAAGAAGCCTCTTCTAGGCTTATGTGTGCTTGTAAACTTATTCTTTCACACCTACAGTTGTCTCAGATAGAGCTACATAGATTTATACAAAGTTATGGGTGAAAAGTACTGGTCTCCATGAGTTATGAATAAATTTTATAGCCTAATGAACTTGACTGATTCCTTTGGTATCCCATTGTGTGTTGAGAAACCATTCAAAATAGGAATCTAGTTTTTGGAACCATTTTCCCTAAAATGGTAGAATAGAGGGCTCTGTGTTTTTTAGCAATAATGGATAGGTATGAGAGATGATTTCTTGTTAAAACTTAAGAAATCCATATAATATCCCTATCATGAGGGTATCTTATTATAATAAAAGGTAATTTGAGAGTTCAAGAGACATAAATTTGGCAACCATGAAGTCATGCTTTCACTCACTAAAATTGCTTAGTGTTATCTGTAGGAATAAGCTCCAAATGACTCTCAAGGTGACAAGATGTAAATAATTGACACCATATTAAGTGATTTATATAAATTTATATCACAAAAATGTTTCAAGGACCATATATATTAATTTTAAGGCAAGTGGGAAAAGAATGGTCCAAATCTAAAAAGGCATAGGCAACCTATAGGTCTCATTTTTCATATAACAGAGCACCTACAGTTGGGGACTTCACCTTGGGATAGAGCTTGACATTTCTAGGTGATTGATAACATATATTGGATATAAAATGGATTAAAAATGGTTAAAGATCACTTTGGTAAGCTTATGGGATATGGGATAGAGATGAGTTAGAGGTCTAGACCCATAAAGACCTACAAGTGCACTCAAGCCAGGAAAATGGCCATCTACAAGTTGGTTTGGGAAAACACTTACAAGTTGCAAGAAAACTATAACATGGATACTTATAATAAGACTCCCACACATAATTGATGAATTAAATGACCTAAGTGAGACCCTAATATGTATTTTATAGGTCTTAGAAGGAAAAGACACTCACTTATAAGCCTCTTTTAAGCATAATTTCTGACACTTATAGCTAGGCAGACCAATGAGTCAGTTTGAAGATGTTGGAGTGATGGTAAGTTATAAGGATGAGATATGGAGTTTCAAACCAATTATAATGGATATTATGGGATTATATATACCCTCTAGGCATTATCTCTAGACTCCAAATATATGCATACAAACAAGATATCTTAGTCAAAATGAGAAATCTTAGTTTTGAAGTCCAAGGAATAGATAAGGTGAATATAGGGTTTAGGAAGATATCAAGTGTTCCTTGTGCTTATGAATTAATAAGGATTTATTTTACACACACCCAATCCCTAAGGAATCAAATTAATCTCTAAATAGGTCCTAAATGGCATGTGTCCCAATTAATCGGTAGGGGCAAGCTGAGTGGTTCAGTCTTGGCAAAGTAAATTGACCTTTGAGCCAAAGAATAGATAGGGTTAAATTGAATGGATAACATAAAATGGCCCCTATTTCAAGATCATGGATATAATTTTTCATGCTATGATCATGTTCCAAATAAATTCATGAACACCTACAAGCAGAGCTAAGATGCAAAACATAATCAAAAAGAAGGTTGAACCTGACTAAGTAGGTGTAGGGGGAGTAATGGAAATGTTGAAGTAATTAATGGAAATTTAAGATTATCCATTAGTTCCATGTTATTTTTTACAATATTTCACATATTTCAAACCAATCAAATATGAATCCAAAATTAGGCATGCACAGCTCCTATAGTACAAACCCTGCAGGCAATTTCCTTGAAAAGTTTGCCTTGAAATTTGAGTAGGTTAGGGGTCAAATCATGAAATCAAGAGATAAAATTTTATAAAATCCATCATTTTTAGTTTTATAATCCTATCCAATATTTATTTTTACTATGAAAATAGGGGAATTACCCCCTATTTTATCTCAAATAGGGGGTACTTTTCTCTCATGCATAAACCCTACACTTTGACAAAGGAGATGGAAAGTTGAGACCAGAAGCCAAATAAACCTTGAAATATGGTTTTTTGAGTTATAAATAACTTATTTAAACATGGGAAACCAAGTAGGAACTTTTCAAACCAAACAAGGTGGTCTAAGCATCTGAGGTTAAAGTCAACACCATAAGGGATGGTAAAGCCTATAGCTAGGTAAGGAGGTCATATTCACTTTTGGCCTTAGATAAGCCTTAAAATTTATTGAATCATGTTTAGGGGACTATTTTAGACATATTAAAACCCATAATATGCATAAAATATCATTAAAACTCATTTTAGGCTAAGAGTTGCAGACAAACCTATTGAACAAGGTCTAGGCCTATCATCAAAAGGGGAGTCATTTTCATTTCTAGCTCTTGATGAGATATTTTTATTATTTAAGCATGTATTTTGGATGTTTATATAAGTTTATAATCATTTTTTTTAGATAAATCCACCAAAAATCCATTTCTTGGCTTAAAGTGCACACAGGCCTATGTAGACTACTAGAAGAGCCTGAGTGGCCATGTTTGGATGCTTAGAACTTCTCTAAGGCTATGCATGTGGCCCCAAAATATTTGGAGGTGTTAAGGGGGTTCCTTAAGGTGTTATTAGAATCATCAAGAAAGGATTTGAACATGATAATTTCATGAACAAAGGCTAAGACCTAGAATGACTATAAACCCTCACAAAACCCCAATTCAAAACTGATGGAGGAAATTTGACTAGTTTGGCATCTAAAAGACTAGATTTTGCCATGAAATTAACTTAAATTTGTAGATAAAAATTTTATGTCTCCTCCCCATGCAATTGAGTTGTACTAAACTTCTACGGATGGTGTACAATAGGGCTTTCTTTGATAGATTTATGTGTCTAGTAGGTATGGAAAGGTTTCAAAAGATGAAATCACCTTTAGGATAAATATTGGGACTTGTTCCAAGTCCTCATGTTCATATATTTAGGTATCTAATCTCTTATGTGTGACTGATATCTTATTCATCTCAACCAGTCTAATGAGTAGACATGAACACTTAGTGAAAATGATGAAAACTCCAATTGGGAAGCCTTTTGAGGCTTGATTCATGAACCTGATGAAATGAAAACTCTTGAATAGTGTCATTCCTCTTTGTTCATGGATTATATTAAAGGATTGGTAGCATTTTGTGTGCCAAGTGTGAGAGGTGCATGAGAGGGAGTCATTTGTAACTGTTAGGGATGGTTGCTCATGGAAAAAAGAATATGATTGATTTGAAACCATTCCAATGCATGTGAAGGATTTTCAATAACCCCTCTCCCTTAGATCAATCATCATACTTGACCCTATTTAGTGGTGAGGTAGTTTAGTGAAGGAAAATCATGAGGGCAGTTTCATATGCAAGCAAAAGAGTATATACGCCACATTTGGAGGAGTTAGACAAGTTTGAGAGACATTTGTCCTTATTTTTCTTACAAGACCTATCTCATTATTTATTTTATGTTATTTTAACTCATTCTCTTTATTTTAAGTGTTTTAGTGACTCTTGAGATTCACCTTCTCTCTCTTCTCTCACGTTTACTATATATACTAGCCTTTTTAGCTATTGTATGGATCTCTCCACCTAAGCATGGTGAAGCCCTACTCAATTTTTGCCTTGAAAAAATAAATAATGTTGTTTTTACCTCATTCATGACTTCATGAAGTGCAAATTATGGTTATTGGTCTTGTGTAAGTGTATTTTACTTACCTTGACATGGTATCTTTCCTAGTGCCTTGTGTAGTTTGAAAGCTCTCTTTTATAGGCCAGTAAGAAGTGTCTAATGTGGATTGTAGGTATAGTGAGTATATTATTCATTAGTGTTTCTATAATACCTATTGTCTAATTCTTCCTATCCTAGACTCTCTTCAAGACCCCATGCTTGAAACATTGATGTAGAAGAATATTTTAGTTTGATGGATGAAGTGTATCTGTAGTTTTCCTTTTGGTTCCAAGTGCATTACAAGTGGTGTGAGTAGGCCATATATTTTGTGCATCACCTCCTTATCTAGGTTTAGTTTATTCTTATTAACCCTTTTCCTCATAAATGAAAGTGTGTTTGTGGTGTGTGGAAGTGGTATATCAAGGGAACTAACCCTAATCTAGAGACACTTCAAATTCGGGTCACCCACAGCCCTGAGGTGTTTCCATTGTGCCACTTTAACAAGGAGAGACTTGTCATCTCCTCAAGGGGTGCAAGTTTAAGTGACAACACTAGTATATCTAGGTAATCCATAAAAATAAACAATACATTCACTGGGCCATATTGATCAGTGACTCCATTCATAAATAATTGATGGAGGTTCAAACTACAGGCAAATTTTATATGACCTCCTACCTTGTCTATATTTTAGCAAAAGGGAGGGAATTCCCAAGATTAAACATAGTTCCAGAGCACATCAACAAAGTTTATAACTACTACCCTAATCTCACCTTAGAGGGGAGAAAACAATAATTAAAAATGGTTAATGATGATTTTATCTACTACATCATAATCATGTTTGAAAAAGAACTATGGAGGACAAGATTTTTTGATGCTACAACAACAAATTATATATTAGGGGGAATACTTTATTTAGTTTCCTACATATTCATACATAATGGTTGGTGGTTTCAGTGGGTGTCCTTATAACCTTCCTAGATATGTAAGTGATAAATGGGCCTTAATAGAACTTGTGAGACAACTAGTGGAAACCCACAAGTTCTTATCAAGTAGGCACAAGATAGGAATACACTTCCCTATCAGTATAAGGAGATTCACCTACCCTTCTCTACCTAAGGCCAAATGTGTGGATGTAGAGATGATACAAATGACTTTGAGAGCTCTCGATGCTAGGCCCTTTTATGATTTGACTGGTTATGTTGTTATTATAGTGGGTTCCTCATATTCTCACATTTTTTTTTATGAATAGTATTGGGAAGATATGTAGGCTAAAGAAGAATTTAGGTTGAGAGATTATTCTAGAATGACCCTGGAACAAATTAAAACTTATGATATTGTACTAGTTCTAAAAAATGTGAAATATGAGGAACATCCAGTGGACAGGGTATATTATAATAATCAAGTCTATCTCCAACCTCTTCCTCAAGTCAGGTGGTCTAAACCTATTTTTTTTCCTTATTAGATAGAACCACCCTAGTTATAAATAGAACATTGAATTGGTTATGGAACAAGGGGGTTAAAATAACCAAAGAGACCCTAAATATCATAGATAGGTTAAGAGAATTAAAGGATAAGGGTGTAGTGGCAATAGTAGAACAGGGTTCCATCAGTGGAACTCAAGTAGATTAGGAAGTGGGGCTAGTTATCTTGCATAATCAAAAGTAAAATTAGAAGGCAAGAAGGGTTTCTTCTAGTAACCAAGAGCTAGCATCCTAGCTAAAGGATCAAGCACTATCAATTTCCATAAAGGACACAACTACTATCTAACCAACAAAAGTAATCTCTCCTCTTGTCTTTATGATTGAACCAACTATAGTAACCCCTCCTCCTATCTCCATTGTCTATTCAGCACAAGTAATTACCACTTCTATTTCTAACAACCCACTAGTGTAAATAATTTATCTTTCATTTGACCAACCAATTCAAGTAATTCCTTTGGCATCAAGTCAATAAACATAGTTGGTTATTCCAACTCCACATTCACCTCCCTCTTCTACAATTAATTCCACCTCATCCCCTATATCTACTACCACACCATTAATGACCAACACCACCCATCAAAACATGGTTGTTGACTCAATAATTCTAACTACAACCCCACTATCTATCATATTCATAGTTTTAGATACAACCCCATCTTCATCTTTCATCACACTACCCATTTCATCCACTCTAGCCATTCCCACTACGTTGATTGATTATTTTATTTCCTTAGACTCCACCCTTCCATGGGCTCCCTTATTCCAACCACACATGCCTACCTCTCCATCTATGTCACTTTTAAATTTTCCACCCCTAGTAAGCACATCAACTTCACCCATCTAAGTATCCTTGCCTTCTTCCACTCTCACATTAACCCAAGCCCCCACCAAGGAGGAGGAAATAGAGATACTTACTAACACAACTATGGCTACTCAACCCACCAATGGGAAAGAGCTAGAAAAATCATTAGTTGAGGACTTATCAATAATGTTAGTGATATATATGGAACTTATCATGATAACCACCAGTGTATTAGCTTTAGTTTTAAAATCATAGGTACCAATGTCCATTGGAAAAGCACATGATTCATTGGTAACTACTCCAAGTTGGCTAACACAATCAGTGTCAAAGAAAAGGAAACAAATGATATCTCTCAACACTCTAGATTTTTCTCTATTAGAAGTATCTAAATGACCAAAGAAAGGTCCCAAGACCATCTCCATAATTTCATATGATGCAACAAAGAAAAAATATGTAGAGATAGTAGTTCATGTTATCAACCTAGAGTTGCACCCTGATTGAAGATGTGCAAAAGCAACAAACCCTCACTTCAATTAAAATAATGGGATAATCTTAGAGGGTGGGTGCCTCTGTGTTGAGAATAATCTCTAGAGAGGGTTGGTTCCCTTAATATTTATCTATTAAATCTAATTATTTTCTTATTCTCAGATGAAAAGGGGCAAGGGAAATCATAAAGGAAAACTTATTTTAATAGGGTGATGTACATGAATGTTTTGATATTCACTGGGAACTATTCATCAAGATGAAAATGGAGTTCTATATTACCCTTGCATAAATATTTTAGATGAAGGGCTCTGCCTCTTCAAATGACCTGCAAGGGAAGAGAGGTGAAATGAGATGGGAAGTAATAGGTGGGGAAGGGACTTGCCCAAAGGGGATGTAATCCCACTTAGTACTGGTATGCAATAAAATACGCACTATATATAATCCACATCCAAAACCCAAAAAATATATAACTCAGAATCAATTTCCTCTGTCTAGCTTCCAAGAATCTATTATTGAATATCAATATCCTTTTTTTGTAAATGACTTCCAAAAGGTCATTTTATAGAAAACTATACAAAAGGCCAAGAGATTGGTATTGAAATAATATGAGAAGATCAATTGGATGTTAACTCAAGTCAATTTTGAGTTCAAATTAATTACATCCTTCTTGAAATATTTCCTTTCTTTATCTTTTTCAAGAAACCTTCTTTTTTGGCATTGAAATAAGAAATGGGAGGAGATAAGGGTTAGTCTTGGTTGACTCAACTCAAGATTGACTCCTTTTTACAATAATTTATTCATTAAATTCTTAATTCCACAAAAATTGCATGATGAGCTCCAAATCTTGGCATTGAAAAGAATGGTGGGCCCAATTTTGATAAAAATAAATATCCTTTCCAAAAATACTATGCCATATTTCCAAGGAGAACTCCACTTGAGTTTCTTGAAAGTTGAGTTTTAATAAGAAAATATTCCCCTTTGCATGGAAATTAATAAATAAGATTTGACAAGTCAACCTTAACTAAATCCACTTGCATGTTTCTCCCTCTTGAAGTGAGACTCATCTTGATATCAAATTTCTTTTTTCAAAGTTAATATAATAGTTCTCAAGAATCTTTTAATTTTCTTGTTTTTTTGCAAGAATTCCATTTTGGTGTTGAAAACTTTCTTTGCATGAAATAATATTTTAAAATTATTAAAATATACGGATATTAATAATAATATCAAATATGTCATGTGGGATCTAATTTGGGGCTATTTAGCATATCAAATGACCTTTTTATAATTTGAATTTTTAGACTTGGGATAAAATCACCCTTTTGAACATATTTAAAGCTCCTTGAGACAATTTAATGACCTTTGAAACCATTTTTTATGATTTTGACATTTTTGACCATATATGACCATTTGACTAGCTTTAAAGGCTAATTGACCATTTTGGGAAAGTTTCAGATGGTAGGGTAGTAATTTGGCCTTGACAAGCCAAAATTACTAACATTTTGGAAACTTTCTAGGGTTTACTACCCTATCAAAATAATTTAGAATCTCTATAAAAACTTAGACAAAACTATAATGGGAAACCATAGACAGAAACATAATTGACACACACAAGGCTAAAACATGTGCACTAGCACTTGGAGGAAAGGATAAAACAACTTGGAAAGGGAAAACAAGGCTAAAACATGTGCAGGATGCACTTAGAGGAAAATAACAACTGAAAGCAAAACTAATATGAAAATTTAACTTGGTACTTTCCTCTCCCTCTTAGATCAAAAGGGATGTTCCTTAGGTCTCTTCCATGATGATAAACCTCAATATGCCATACAAGTAATTTGTTGAAGTTGAAACTTGGTGAATCATCCTTTTTGCTTACTACTATGCTTGGAAAAGCTCTAAATGTATCAACATCAAATAAGTTCCCAATGTACACATACTCACTATGATCTTCAAGACATATCACTTGTTATTCTTCATTCTTGAAAGGCTTATTTGGCTCATGTTCTTCTAGGCATGGCTCTTGGTTGTTCTCTAACTACTCTATCTCATCAAGGAGCTTGTCAAACTGATCTTTAGTTTCATCATGACTTTCTTGAGGAAGGGTGGCTGATATGATGTTGGATTTGAGAGAATAGTCTTCTAATTCATCCCAAAAATCATCACTTTCTTTCTCAAACATAGGATTCTCTAGCTGCCCAACAAAAGGTTCTTGAAACTCATTCAACTCATAATCCATGGATTGACCACAATCTTCCTCAAGACAAAAAGAAAGTTCATCAAAGAAAGTGAGAGGGAGCTCATCATGCTAAACTTGACATGTTAAACTTGTCTATCTCATCTTGAAAGACATGGTATAATTACTGTCAAGTATCTTCATGAGTAGGTTCACTTTTAAGGATTTCAATAGCTTTAAGTTCTTCAAGAATTGTCTCTTCCTTTTCTTCATGATGATTAGCAAACGCATTGATCTTCACAAGGTTTTGAGATGGATTATGATGAGGAGTTCTCCAACTTGGGATTTTGATGCTAGATTGAGAAGTTTTAGGTACATATTGTATAAGCATAGGAGGGGTTGATTGAGAATGCACATACTAATTTTCAAGAGGTATAGGCTACTCTATGAGTAATGAGGGCATCCAATTTGGAATATTGGAATGAATGGGCTCACTAGTGGATTCTTCTAGCCTCCTTCAAGCTTGGACTACCATTTTTAAGATATTTATAACATAATGGGGTTGGATTTGCATGGGAAGAATCTGATTGGAGATGGGAGAGGGTACATAAGGTTGGTTTCATTGAGTAGTTTGATTCTTCCAACTCACTAGTCTTTCCTCCATGTGTTTAATGTCTTGGGATTGCTTAGCCAAACATTCTTCTTTGTATCTCAGCTATTCTTGGTGAACAAAGGACTGATATTGAAGCTCCTCTTGATACCTATTTAACTCATCTAACCTGTCACACTCTTCCATTTGATTCTCAAATTCTAAACTTATCTCCCTAACACTCTTATATTAACTAGGAGAAAAATAATTAGGAGAACTACTTGAGGTGATTCTATGAACAACATTAGCTTGATGAAACTAATAAAGGGGCTCATTAGAATAATATTGATCAAATGAATATTGATACATACCAAAACTTTTTGATTTCTTTTTGTTTGTGCACTTGGACTGCTTAACCAGCTTTTCATGATGATAGATATCTTCTACTACAAACCTTTTTTAGATTCAAACTTCTTCAAATATGGAAAGGATTTCTTTGTAATCCCACCAAGTGTGCCATTAACTATTATCAACCTAGAGTTACACCCTGATTGAAGATGTGTAAAATTAGAAAACCCTTACTCTAATTGAAATAATGGGATCTTCTCAGAGGGTGGGTGCCTCTATGTTGAGAAGAACCTCCATAGAGGGTTGGTTCCCTTAACATTTATCTATTAAATTTGATTATTTTCTTGTTCTCAGATGAAAAAGGGTAGGGGAAATCAAAATGGAAAACTTATTTTATTGGGGTGATGCACCTAAATGTTGTGATATTCATTGGGCACTATTAATCAAAATGAAAATGGAGTTCTATATTACCCTTGCATAAATATTTTATATGAAGGGATTTGCCTCTTCAAATGACCTAGAAGGGAAGAGAGGTGAAATGAGATGGGAAGTAATAGGTGGGGAAGGGACCTACCCAAAGGGGATGTAATCCCACTTAGTACTGGTATGCAATCAAATACACACTATATAGAATCCACATCCAAAACGCAAAAAATATATAACTCAAAATCAATTTCCTCTATCCAACTTCTAGGAATCTATTATTGAATATCAATATCCTTTTTTTTATTAAATGACTTCCAAAAGGTCATTTTATAGAAAATTATATAAAAGGCCAAGAGATTGGCATTGAAATAATATGAGAATAACAAGTGGATGTTAACTCAAGTCAATTTTGAGTTCAAATTAATTACAACCTTCTTTAAATATTTCCTTTCTTTATCTTTTTTAAGAACCCTTCCTTTTTGGTGTTGAAATAATAAATGGGAGGAGATAAGGGTTAGTCTTGATTGACTCAACTCGAGACTAACTCTATTTTCTAATAATTTATTCATTAAATCCTTAATTCCATAAAAATTGCATGATGAGCTCCAAATCTTGGCATTGAAAACAATGGTGGGCCCAATTTTGATAAAAATAAGTATCCTTTCCAAAAATACTATGCCATATTTCCAATGAGAACTCCACTTGAGTTTATTGTAAGTTGAGTTATAACAAGAAAAGATTCCCCTTTGCATGAAAATTAAGAAACAACCTTTGACAAGTCGAGCTTAACTAACTCCACTTGAATGCTTCTCCTTCTTGAAGTGGGACTCATCTTGATATCAAATTTCTTTTTTCAAAATTAATACAATAATTTTCAAAAATCTTTTAATTTTCTTATTTTTTGTTTGCAATAATTCCATTTTGGCATTGAAAACTTTCTTTGCATGAAATAGCATTTTAAAATTATTAAAATATATGGATATTAATAATAATATCAAATATGTCATGTGGGAGCGAATTTTGGGCTATTTGGTATATCAAATGACCTTTTTATAATTTAAATTTTTAGACTTATAATAAAATCACCTTTTGAACATATTTAAAGCTCCTTGAGATAATTCAATGACCTTTGAAACCATTTTTTATGATTTTGACATTTTTGACCATATATGACCATTTTGACTAGCTTTAAAGGCTAATTGACCATTTTGGGAAAGTTTTAGATGGTAGGGTAGTAATTTGGCCTTGACAGGCCAAAATGACTACAATTCCCCCACCTAACAAACAAAAACAATATTTAGTAGTGGGGGGTTAAAATATATCTAAGGTGCACTTGGGTCATCCAACAAGAGGACTAAAACATGATGTCCATACAAGGTCACTAAAGATGATCTGAAGAAAAAAGTTGACAAGTTGACAAGTAGCTTAAGAAAGTTCATAGACCTAGAAAATGCACTTAATTATACCCAGCTAACTCAATCTCTCTCTTAGTTCCTTAATAAAGAAACATTAGAGGCAATGATAGAGGTTGGTACCATAGAAAGAGCTACAAAAGACTAGGTTGAGGAACTAATCACAAAAGGGATTAAAGTGATATAAATAGCCATGGATAACTACAAGACTTTGAAGGATGATCATGCATCTCTAAAGGTAAAGATAATTAAATATTAAGAAGAGGTTGAAAGGTTGAAACTCTACTTTCCTAAATTGTAGGCCATTGACCTGATAAAAAGTGACACCCTTATGTCAGAAAAGATACTAAAAAATATTTGAGAGCATGATGAGTTAGAGAAGGTAGCTATATTTAGAAGCAAAATATTATTGAAAGTATTGAGAAGGCCAAGAATGCATATGACAAGGCCATAAATGTAATGTATGATATTGAAGATTCACTTTGTAAATTGTCATGTGATGCAGTAGATAACCAAGATAATCCTCTTCCTATTCTAGAGGTCTAAAATAAATTAAAAGGGGTAATTAAGAAATAACCAACACATGATACAAATTTTAACTTGAATTCCATCTACCGATTCATCAAGTATCATAATACACTTGATCAAATGGGAAAAGATATCCAAGTCTACAGAGTTGCTTCTAGAAAGCTATCTGAGGTAATAGCAGAATGTGAAATCAATAATCTTTACATAGTTGGTCCTAACAAAAAGTACCTTTAAAAGATATTAAGTAGCTTCAACACTTATATCAAGAAGATACAAGCAAAAAATGATAAGGAATCCTTAGAAATCATTGTTGTAAATTGATTATTTGATTATTTAATTAATTGAAAAACATACTCTGTAAACTGTAATTATTATAAGATACATTATAAAGTTGCAAGTTGATACAACTATCATTTTGATAGATCTTAAATTTAAGTTGAAAATAGATACTTGTAATTTTCAATTATCTTTTTGTCAAGCTTTAATTGAAAAAGTGCAACTTGTATTTTTTACTTTTCCTTTTAACAAGTTGAATGGCTTTAGTTGTATAAACCCACATTGTAATTTGTACTTTCCTTTTTGTCAGGTTGAATGACTTGAAAGTTGTAAAATTATCAACTAAAAATTCTAAGTTAGGTTTTGCAAGTTTAGTTTTAAAATATCCAAATATTAAAAAGCATTCAATTTTGAGCAAGTCATGGTTCATTTTAGGGCCCCATTTTTTGGAAGAGATTTTTTCAACAAAACTCAAAGAGAAATGGTTTAAATAAAAGACTCCAATGGATTTTTCTCCTCTTTCAACACTTGGTGAAGCACCCAGCCATTACAGAGTTATTTTCCTCCTTCTTCTCCACCAAAGATGCCATTTCAAGCTAGGAAGGATGATATTTATATGTAGATTACCTGATTTCTTGCTCTAGAATTGAGCATAAGATTTTTTGACTTCCTTTCTCTCAAGGGAGTGATTTTTTGTATAAATATGGGTTTCCTATGTAGCCCATGGATCTTTTAATTTTTATATAAATTTTTATGCCTCTAATAAATTGATCTACATGTTGTAACCTAGAGAATATTAATACAATAAAGTTTTGCCTTCCTTATCTTGTGTTGTCTTTGTGTATGTACATCTCTTTATTATATTTGTGAATGTTTTGAGTCTTGTTTAAATCATATAGATTCATTTTTTATATTTATTCTATCATTTTGAAAAATTATTGATGAAAAATAAAGAACTTTGTTCCTTATCTGGTAAAGGCCCAATATTACCTTTGGTTTCATATTCATGTAAGATTGTGCTTCAATAAATTTTAGTCTATTAATTGTTCAACTATGTTCAATCAAATCAAGCATTAATTTCCATTATAACCCTTTGGTGAATCACCATTTTTTCTAATTTCAAAACTCCTAAAACTCTTTTTCTCATAAGTTAAAACCCCATTTGGGAACAAGATCACTAAGAAGCTATAGTTTGATGTGAACTAGTAATATATCAGTTACACTAAGCTTAGTGAAAGGAATTAGGCCTTCTCTAGAGGTTCACCTCAATTTTCCAAGGTGCCACAACTTGGAGGTGATCCCATTTTCTCATTAAATTTCCCATGTAATACAACTCATAATAATACAAACACAAAATGGGTGCAAAATCTAATTGATAATAGTTTTTGGCACACCCGATAGGAGCCAAAGATCATAGCTAAGAGATTGGTGTTATTCTCAGTAAGCATTATGTGATCTTCATACACATTTCAAGAGCACTTGGTGACTTTGTTGTATTACTAATTCAATAAATCCAAGTTTATGTATGCTAAAGATATAGACAAGATCATCTACTAAAGGTAAAAGCACTGACTTACTAGAATTGTCTTTTCCATATAAAAAATCATGATCATTTCTACTTAAACCTAAACTAAATCCTAAAAATCTATCTACATCTCCCATTAATACCCAAAGTTGTTTCATACCTCCCACTATGTCCCTAAGAAATCAAAATTTCATACCACTCAATGGAGGCAACCCACTTATGTTGGCCCAAGATGATGGCATACCCACCTTGGCTCTGAAAAGCCTTCCATATTTTACTTATGAAACTTCCACTACACCCATTAAACACATTCAGGATGTTGCTAACATCTATTTGGTTCATAACATAGCATAAGAAAAAATTATTATCAAACTTTTTAACTCTCATTTAAGGCTAAATGCTTACAGTGGTATAAAATTTTGCTTCCCAATTCCATCCGCATTTGGGATGATCTAGGGTCTGCCCTATACATATGGTTGAGGATAAAAGTGACCACATCTCACTAGTTGAACAACTAACCACTATTAAATGGGTTCCTCATGAGTTCATGAGTGATTTTAATTTATGATTTTAAAAGACATGGAATATAATCCCAGTGTTAGTCAATCCAACCCTGAACAATGCTTTCTTGTATTATTTGAGAGCTTTAAATAATGATATAGCTATCATGATTCAGTCAATAGGTGGGTGACACCACACTTCCCAATGCTTATGACATAGCAATAAGAGTTTTAAATTACTTCATTCAAACCCAAAAAATTGTTCCTTATCCTATAATGTTGTTATTCCTAGAGTTACCTCCCATGTAACTCATTGCATCCCTAATTCACAAAATGAGCAATCAACCGGCTTTGTCTCCTATCCCTTATGATGATGTGTATGAATTTAAGTCATTGCTAAAAAAAATTGGCAATGATTTATTAGTCATGAAAAGGCAATAATCCCAAAATTATAGGCCTTATCAACCTGCTAACCAAATATATCAGCCTAATAAGAAGCCATATCAAGGCAACTCACAACCCCAAATCTAAATCATGTAATAAAAACCCCTAAATATTTATGCTCTACCTGCACCAACTACTTCTAAATCCATTGTTCTTTTTTTATAATAACCCATCCTAAGATTATGAGTGGTGTTATCCTTATGCTCAACTACATAATCAAAATACTTGCCCTCATGGTATCATTAGCCAAGCCTTAATGGTACAAATCATAGAAAACCCCTAAGGGTAGAAAGAGGAAGTTACTTCTCAGTAAGAAGATGTACAATTTCCTACTCAAAATAAGACCACTTTTTTGAACTAGTAAGATGAGGATTTGTGTGGCATAAACCAAGAGGAAGCACTAAACAATAGTGGTAGTTCAATGGCAGTAAATACATGCTCTAAGAAAATGAAAATAGAAGGTGATCAACTCCACAAGGTTGACCAGGATATAACTTCTAAAGTTTTAAAATAGGTTACAAAAAGTAACACAATTCAAAAACCATCCAATGTTTCAATGGGTCAGCCAAAGTCAAAATTACTGACCCCAAATCTCATGAATGAAGACATAGCTCCCACAAATTCACTCTTAAAGGTTGGTAGTATTCCTTTTAGTATTATATAATAAATGAAAAATATTAATTTGAATATTACCATGTGGGAAGCACTTTCCATCCCAGTGCAGAGGGACTTGCTTCAAGAAGCTCTAAAAAAATTCTAACATAAAAAGTCTCAGTTAAGGGACCTATTGCTACGGTTAACTTGTGTCAACCTCAAACAAACACAAAAGTAAGTAAAAATGGTAAGCCTCCCCCTTTTTATCTCTCACTCATAGTTATCAAAAAAATTATCCATAATTTTATGATTGACTCTGAGGATAGCAGTTCTCTTATGCCTAAGAAAATAGTGGACACTCTTAGTATTAAATACGTACCTATCATAAAAGGCATGGTTTAATTAGATGGAATTTTTTTCCAAATAGTTAGGACTATAAAAGGTTTAAACCTTACCATCCAAGCATGTTTAAGCTTATCCACATCCCAAGACATCTCAATTATTAACCTACCCCCTTATTTTTCCATATGCCTTTCTCGAAACTTCACTGCAAAAATGGGAGGGTACCTATATGTTGATTGGTCACATATATTTCTTAGAATGATATATGGTACTAGAGTAACCATAAAGGTTGAGCCAATTTCTAAAGACCATATTGAATCATACACTCATGTCCTTGTGGATATGAATTTCACATTGTAAGACTAATAAGAAGAGCTCAACCATAAATTTGCAACACTTGTGGAATAAATCCCAAACACTCACCTAGATGAATGAGGATCAACTCTCTAGTTTGACCCTTATGACTATGTCAATGAAATAGCATTGGGTACATATTTCATCCATGAAGATGATTCAAAACTAGATAAATATCACAAGGGAATGTGGCAATTATACTTTGATGGCTCAAGGATCAAGAATGGTGTAGGTGTAGGTATTGTTTTGGTATCTCCCCAAAAGGAGAGTTATTACTATTCTTTCAGACTTTAGTTCAACTACACTAATAATATGGTTGAATATGAAGCATTGATTCAAGGTATCCAGTTGGACAAAGAAAGGGAAATTCAGTAACTACAAGTATTTGGTGACAGTGAACTAGTTGTTCACTAGGTAAAATCAAAGAGCATGACTAAGAATAACTTGTTGAGATCTTACAAATACAAGGTTTAGGACCTGTTAGAAGATTTTACCACTTTAAAAATTTGCAATACCAAGATTACAAAACAAAGATGATAATCACATGGACTCATTGGGTTCTCAATATAATCTACCTAAAGATATTAAGAAGGATAATAGCCAACATGTAAAAATAATAGTAAGACCGTCTGTCCCTGACAATACAACCAACTAGCAAGTTTTTGACAATGATCAGCAAATTATTAATTTTTTGTGAGATGAATCTAAATTATCAAACAAAAATAAATTGAGGCTCCAAGAACAATATGGGGAAAAATAATTTAACTAAAGCCTAATAAGTTTCCCATGGGTCTTGTTACTTTAGAAAGTATCTTCAACTCTAATGATCAGCTAAAGGGTGAGAAGAAAAATCTCAAAGTTAAGGAAGAAGACTATGAGCCAGTAGTCATCTCAGAAGGCAAAACATTGAATATCAAAAAGGTATGTGATACTTCCAAAAAATGAGATTTTATTAGATTGTGTCAAGAATTTTATGATAACTTCACTTGGAGTCATAAATATATAAGGGGTTTTGACCCTAGCTTAGCCCAACACATAATATAGCTTGACCCAAATACTAAAAATGTTAGAAAAAAACATAGACCAATAAACCCAAAAATAGACCCCTTGATGAAGAGTGAGTTGTCCAAGTTGATATAAGATAACATCATTTCCCTATCAAACACTCATCTTGGGTTGCTAACTTGGTCCCTATTAGGAAAAATAATGGCAAAATTAGGGTTTGTGTAGATTTCTAGAACCTAAACAAAGCATCCTTGAAGGATCATTATCCCCTTCCACCCATGGATCAAATAATCCAAACATTAGTTCTGTATGAAAGGTTTTCCCTTGTATATGGTTATTTTAGATATAACCAAATCATAGTTCAGGAATTCGACCAGTTCAAAATTGCTTTCACTACAAAATAGGGCATGTATGCCTATAAGAAGATGCCTTTCATGCTAACCAACATTGGTGTTACCTTCTAAAATCCCATGGATATGGATTTCAAGGGTTTGATCAATGATATGATTCTAGTGTATCTAGATGACATCATTGTTTATTTAAAATAGGCCGATGACCACCTAGATCACCTTAGAAAAGTTTTTGAAAGGTACAAAGAGTTTGGATTTTCCCTCAATATAAAGAAATGTGTATTTATAGTTCATGAAAAGAAACTATTGAGATGCATAGTCTAAAAATAAGGTCTTGCAATAGATCCAGAGAGAGTAAGGTTATCTCTTCATTAGCACTTTCAAGCCATAAAAAGGGGTTACAAAGTTTCCTGGGGAAGATCAACTTCATGAGGAGGTTCATTCCAAATTTATCCTCCATGGCCAAACCCCTTACTATTATGCTTAAAAATAGGGTCAGATTTAGCTAGACAAGGGAAGTAAAGGATAGTTTTAAATCTATCAAGCAGGCTATTTCTTAAGATATAACCCTTGTAAATTCCAACAATGAGAATGACTTATTTATCTATGCTTTCAGAGGGGAAGGCAGTGTATCATCTATTCTGACCCAACAAAACCAAGATCAGTTTGAGTAGCTTATATCCTTTTTCAATCAATCCATAAAGGATTATGAATAAAGGTATAGTTTTATTGAAAAGCAAGTATATGTAGTGATAAAATCTCTCAAAAAGTTTAAGAACATGCTCTCAAATAAGAATATTCATCTAATGGTTAGTCATCAAAGCATAAAGGAGTTCTTGTTGAGCTAAGAGATAAATGCAAAGAGAGCGATTTGGATCATGAAAGTCATGGAATATGATGTGATCATTAAAATAACTAATCTTGTAAGAGGGAAAGGCTCATATTAGCAGATTGCTTCTGATATAAGATCTACTAATGCAGTATACATTCAACACCAATGACTCTTCATCTTCTCAATAGCTAGATCAATGACATGAATACCTTCTTTGAAACTATTGAATACCCACATAAACTCCAACAGTCCAAAAGAGGTACTTCAGACTCAAATCTATTCCTTGTGATCTTGTTTAGGAAAGATATTAATGGAGTTATGTTGAGGTGCATCAAAGACAATCAAATCCCTAAGGTGCTCAAGGAGTTTCATAATGGCTCATCAAGTGGTTATTTCTCTACAAGGACCATTACCATCAAAATAATGATGGTAAACTACTATTAGACTAACCTATTCAAAGATGCACATAAATAGGTGCAAAATTGTGATAAAAGGGCCTACTTTGTAGGCAAGCAAATATTAGCATCTCTCCCTCTCTAACCAATCCAATCTGACCAACCATTTGCTCAGTGGGGATTGGATTTTATTAGCATGATTAATCCACCATCAAGTGTAGGCCGCAAATGGGTCCTTATAGTGACTAATTATTTCACCAGATGGACGAAAGCAGTCACATTAAAAACTACCATAGAAGCATCTATTTTGGAATTCATGAACAACATTGTCATTATATTTGGTGTTTCTTACACCAGTATCTCAAACAATGCCAAAGATTTTGTGGGCACTTAGGTGAGTGAATGGGTAGTGAAACATAATGTATACTTGAAGACTTCATCCAACTATTACCTACAAGGTAATGGCTTGGTTGAATCTACCAATGAAAATCTCATAAGGATTATTAAAAGGATAATGGAGGATAAACAAAGGACATGGCACAATAAGTTAAAATTAGTACTTTGGGCTGACAAGATCACTCCTAAAATAGACATTGACAATTCTCCATTCATGTTGTTTTATGGAAGGGAAGATATACTTCCACTATCAATAGAGTTATCATATCTGGAACTTAATCATCAGTTGAAATTAATTAAAAATAATGTAATGACTGTGTGGTTGGCAAAACCCATAAAGTTGGAAGAGCTTAGGAACTAGTCAATGCAAGTTCTGGAAGCAAGTTAGGTTCAAGTGAAGAAGACTTTTGACAAAAAAATATCTGAAAAAATCTTTAATGAAGGAGACATGGTTCTCAAATGGGATGCTCAAAGGGCTAAGCCAAGTAAGCATACAAATTTTGATGCAATATGGAGTGGTCCATACATCATAACTCAATGCAAAGGGGCCAATGCATTCCATCTATCTAGGATTGATATATCAAAACTACCTATCCCACGTTCAAAGCCTTTCTCACCTCCAACAACCCCCTTAGTGGAAAGTGGAGAATGAAAAACAAATTAAAAAATTATAAACTGTAAAATTGCAAAATGACTTCATGGACCCATTTTTCCACCATTGATCCATCTACCACCATTAATCAACATGCTTAACATTAATTACATAGATTAATAATATAAAATTTAGGTTTTGCATCATTATCAACATTTCAAATCAAAGCTAAATCTCCTCCAAGTGATTTTGTAAACCAGATCACAAAGTTAAGCGACACCACTTCCATGATGACCTCCATTGCCAACATGCACACACATTCATGATCTTCTTCTAAGTCACTTGTATTTTCCTTTAGTCTATGGAGTGTTATTTTTTTCCATTATTCTTTCAGCAAAGCTTAGGTTTTTCTTACCAAATTTTATATTTATTCTCCAAAATCATGAAAAGCATCATCGTTTCCTCATAATTCTAGTTTTTCATTCCTATGTTGAATATCCATGATTAATATGTCTAGATTGTTGTGCTTCTTCAGATCTTTTCCAAGAAATATAGGTTTTTCATAAAAACTTTTAAAAAATTTAATATTCCCAAAATACCCCTTACATAATTATAAGGTAGAAATCCCTCTTGCTATTGCAAACTCAAACCTCTACTAGAATTTTTAACTACAAAAACACATAAAAGCCCCCGTTTAAAGTTGGGTAGAGATTCCCTTTACTTCAAAACCCTAAGTTTCCATCAGATATCCAATGTGAAATTGAAAACAATAACCCTAGCAAACCTTTTGGGTGGATGTTATAGTTATTATTGCACATTATACTCCCACTAGAATTTTTAATAGCAATAGCATAATAAAACCCCACCAAGTTCAAAGAAGAAAAATAACTTGTAATTGCAAGCCCAAATCTTGACCAACTCTGTAGTTGGTTTCCTGCACCCATTTACCCAGTGTACATGCTTTGAAAAGAGATGAAGTTCAAGTCAAATGGACCTAGTGCCCCATCTACCCTAGATTCAAATACCAATGAGATAATTGACACAGAGCTAGGTCATACAGACCTAACAGACTTCTAGAATAAAGTCAATATAGAATTCAAGAATGATTGGATTCAAAGCATCTATGATGTAAAACCTCAAGCTTGCATTCATCATGGATAAATATTATGATGCTAAGAAGAGAGAAGTAGTGAATGATAAAAGGGAGAAGATTCTAAATCTTGATCTAGATTTCATTGATATTGTGTTCTTGATCCTAGAATTTGAAAGTTATATAGACATTACCCCTAATTCCTCTAAAAAGTTATATCAAAATAATAACCTAGTTTTTTTATGGGTTTTAAACAAATAGTGGTTAAAATCACTTAGATATATAGCCAAAAGAATGCCTAAGACCCTGGCTAAGATAGACTTCAAGGATGAAGTAGGATATATCATTATGTTGTTACACAGAGTTACAGGGAGCCCAAATGCAAAGAATCATCAAGATTGGATGTACTAGTATATTTGGGTAATCCATCAAAATAAATAATACATTCACGAAGCCCAATTGATCAATGAATCCATTCACAAATAGTTGATAGTGGTTCAAACTATAGGCAAATCTTATATGACCTCCTACATTATCTATATTTTATCAAAGGGGAGGGAATTCCTACGATTAAACACAATGCTAGAGCACATAAATAAATTTTATAACTACTACCCTGATCTCACTTAGAGGGGAACAAACAAAAATTTAGAAGAATTAATGATCTTTTATCTACTGCATCATAATCATGTTTGAAAAAGAACTAGTGAGGACAAGATTTTTTAATGCTGCAACAATAGAAATTGCAACTTGGGGGCATAATTTATTTAATTTCCTACATATTCATTCAAATTTGGTGGTTTTAATGGGTGTCCTTACACCCTTACTATATATGTAAGTGACAAATGGGACTTAATGAAACTTGTGAGACAACTAGTGGAAACCTACAATTTCTTATCAAGCAGACACAAGATAAGGATACACTTCCCTATCAGTATAAGGAGATACACCTACCCTTCTCTATCTAAGGAAAAATGTGCAAATGCAAAGATGACCTAGATGACCTTGAGAGCTCTCGATGCTAGGCCCTTTTATGATGTGACTACTTATGTTACTAGTATAGCAGGTTCCTCATATTCCCACATTCTATTTTATGAAGATTATTGGGAAGATATGTAGGATGAAGAAGAGGTTAGGTCAAGAGATTATTCTAGAATGACCCAAAAACAAATTAAGACTTATGATATGGCACCAGTTTTAGAAGATTTGAAAGATGAAGAATAGCCAGTGGATAGGGTATATTATGATAATCACGTTTACCTCCAACCTCTTCCTCAATTTAGGTGGTCTACACATGAATCCTTCTCCTTAATAGACAAAATAATTGCATTTATAAATAGAACATTGAATTGGTTAAGGATAAATGGGATAAAATAACTAAAGAGACCCTGAATATCATAAATAGGTTAAGAGAAGTAAAGGACAAGGGTACACTGGTAACAGTAGTAGAGGGTTCCAATAGCAAAATTCAAGTAGATCGTGTAGTGAAGCTAGTTGTCTTGCACAAGTGAAAGAAAAAGTATAAGGCAAGAAGGGATTCTTCTAGAAGCCAAGAGATAATAGCCCAGCCAATGGATCAAGCACTATTAATTTCCATAGAGGACGTAGCTACTATCCAACCAATACAAGTAATCCCTCTTCATATCTCTATTATCCAACCAACTACAATAACCACTCTTCCTATCGCTATCTAGTTAGTATAAATAATTACCCCTCTTATTTCTACTATCCCAGTAGTGCAAATAATTGCTCTTTCATCTGACCAACTAGTGCAAGTGACTCCTTTGGTACAAGTAAATCAACACAAATGGTTATTTTAACTCCACCTTTACCTCCCTCTTCCATCATCACTTCCACCTCATCCCCTATATCCACTATCACACCATTAATCACCAACACCACCCAGCAATACATGGTTGTTGACTTAGTAATTTTGACTACAACCCCACTTTTTATCACATCCACAAGGTTAGATATAACCCCATCTTCATCTTCCATCACACTACCCATTTCATCTATTCTGGTCATCCCCATTATGTTGATTGATTCTTTTATTGCCTTGGAATCCACCCTTTCATAGGTTCCCTTATTCCAACCACACGTGCCTACCTCTCTACCTATGTCACTTCCAACTTTTACACCCCTAATAAGCATGTCCACTTCACCCATCCAAGTATCCTTGACTTCTTCCACTCTCATATTAAACCAAGTCCCCACCAAGGAGGTGGAAATAGAGATACCCACTGACACAACTATGGCTATTCAACCCACTAATGGGAAGGAGATAACCAAATCATCATTTAAGGACTTAGTGGCATTGTCAATGGTAGATATAACACTTGTCATGATAACCACTAGTGTAGTATCTTTAGTTATAGACTCATAGGTAACAGTGTCCCTTGGAATAGCATAGGATTCACTGGTAGCCACACCAAGTTGGTTGGCATAATCAGTGTCAAAGAAAAGGAAACTAATGATATATCCCAACACTCTAGATTTTGGTCTATTAAAAGCATCCAAATGACCAAAGAAAGGTCTTAAGACCATCTACAAAATATCATATGATTTAATAAGGTAAAAATATGTGGAGATAGAAGTTCTACCACCTGAAAAATAAAAATAAGATAGCCATGGAGGATTATCATATATATAAGGTGCACCTGAGTCATCCAATAAGAAAAGAACTAAAACATAATATCTAGACCAGCATAAGTTCCCTCTTTGAAAAAATGGACAATGATAAGGCCTATAAAGATGAGTTGAAGAACAAAGTTGAGTAGTTGACATCTACTATAAGAAAATTCATAGACCCAACAAATCCACTTGATTCTACCCAGCTAACTCAATCTCTCTCTCAGTTCCCTACCAAAGAAACATTTGAGTCAATGATAAATATTGGTATCATGGGAAGAGATACAAAATACAAGGATAAGGAACTAATCACAAAAGGGAACATAGTGATAGAACTACCCATGGACTACTACAAGACTTTGCATGATGATCGTGCATCTCTAAAGGTAGAGATAAGTAAATATGAAGAAGAGGTTGAAAGGTTGAACCTCTACTTTCCCAAATTGTAGGGCATTGACCTGATAGAAATTGACACCCTTGTGTTAAAAAAAAATAATAAATCCTTTAGAGCATGATGAGTTGGATAAGGAAATGAAATTTAGAATCAGAATACTTAGTGAAAGTATTGAGAATGCCAAAAGCACATATGACAACACCATAGATGCAATATATGATATTGAAGATTCACTTTGTAAATTATCATGTGATGCAACAGATAACCAAGATAATCCTCTTTTTATTTTAGAGCTCCAAAATAAATTAAAATGGGTAATTAAGAAAGAATCACCACATGATACATCTTTCAACTTGAATTCCATCCACCAGTTCATCAAGTATCATAATACACTTGATCAAATGGGAAAAGATATCTAACTCTACAAAGTTGTTTCTAGAGAACTATCTGAGGTAACAATAGAATGTGAAATAAAAAATCTTTACATAATTGGTCCTAATGAAGACTGCCTTCAAGATATATTTAGTAACTTTGATGCTTATATCGAGAAGATACAATCAAAAAAGGACAAGGAATCTTCAAATATCACTTTTGTAGATTGATTATTTGATTATTTGAAAAACACATTCTATAAATTGTAATTATTGTAAGATACATTGTAAAGTTACAAGTTGCAAATTGTAACTATCATTTTGACAACTCTTAACATTAAGTTAAAAATAGCTACTTGTAATTTTCAATTATCTTTTTATCAAGCTTTAGTTAAAAAAGTGCAACTTGTATCTCGCAATTTTCCTTTTGACAAGATGAATGACTTTAGTTGTATAAACCCACATTGTAATTTGCACTTTCCTTTTTGTCAATTTAAATGACTTAAAAGTTGTAAAAGTCTCAACTACAAATTACAAGTTAGGTTTTTCAAGTTTAGTTAAAATTATCCAAATATTAAAAAGCATTCAATTTTGACCAAGTCATGGTTCATTTTGGTGCCCCATTTCTTGGGAGAGATTTTTCAGTAGAACTCAAGAAGAAATGGTTTAACTAAAAGACTCCAACATATTTTTTTCCTCTTTCAACACATGGTGAAGCACCCAGCCATTACATATTTATTTTCCTCCTTTTACTCCACCAAAGACACCATTTCAAGTTAGGAAGGATGACATTTGTATGTAGATTCCTTGATTTCTTGATCCAGAACTAAGCGTAAGAGTTTTTTACTTCCTCTTTCTCAAGGGAGTGATTTTTTGTATAAATATGGGTTTGTTACGTATCCATGGATATTTTTGTTGTTAGACAAATTTTTATGCCTTTGAGAAATTGATCTACATATTGTAACTTGGAGAGTACTAATAGACTGAATTTTTGCCTTCCTTATCTTGTGTTATCTTTGTGTATGTAGGACTCTTTAATACATTTGTGAATTCTCTAAGTCTTTTTTTAGTCATATAGATTCATCTATGGTATTGATTCCATCCTTTTGAAAAATTGTTAATGAAAAATAAAGAATTGTGTTCTTTATCTGAGAAATTTCCAATATTACCTTTGGTTTCATATTCATGTAAGATTATGCTTCAATAAATTTTAGTATATTAATTATTCAACTATGTTCAATCAAAGTAAGAATTAATTTCTACTAGAACCTTTTGGTGCATCACCATTTTTCCCAATTTTAAAACTCCTAAAACTCTTTTCCTCACAAGTTAAAACCCTAGTTAGGAACAAGACCACTAAAAAGATGTAGTTTGATGTGAACTAGTCATATATGAGTTACACTGAGCTTAGTGAAAGGAATTCAACCTTCTCTAGAGGTTCACCTCAATTTACCAAGGTCCCATAGCTTGTATGTTATCCCATTCTATCATTAAATTTTCCACGCAATACAACTCATAATACTACAAATATAAAATGGGTACAAAGTCTAATTAATAAAACTTACCTTAAAGATGAACCCATCAAGACTCAATATCTCCCTTGTCCAAAGGTGCATTGCAAGAGATTTTTGTGGTTTTTAAGGATTACTAAGATATTCCTAAACATCCAAGACTTTTTCACAAGACAAGATTCTTATCCAAGTATAAACCCTAAGTAATAACTCCTCAATTAGAATGGTTGAAGAGCATATTGTTAACAAATGCAAATGAATAATTAACTCTCTTTTCTCTCTAAGAAATGGAAAAATGAATGTGTATATATATTTTAATCTAACCCTAAACCTTTAAAAAATATTAGTTGGCAGGGTTGGACCAATTCAACTTTGTTTCATTGATTGACAAAAACAAGTTAGGTCCCAATCTAGGTCAACCAAGGCCAACATGGACCTATAATATACAAATATCAATTAGAATATAGGGTCATCCCAAGCCAACATTATTTGATAAATGTCAAAAATGGATTTAGGCTTAGGAAGGGGATAAGTAAGGTGATGAATTTCTTGTAGGAATGTGTAAAGGAGGTGTCAAAGCTTATGGAAGTGTATAGGATATGTTTGTGTAGATAACAAGTGGTGGTATAGGGAACAACAATCCTAAAAATCACTAATGATCTACCCACCCCTTTCCTAGTGCACCCTTTAAGGCATGCACTCAGAGAGATTGAGACTCAATAGTGTCCTGCAAGAGAGAGAACATTAATAATTTATAAAATATTATGTGTATACATAAGGCCTCAGTAGTAAGGACAAACAAAGAAGGTGCCAAAGGGAAGCCTTGTCTAATAAACCGTTGAAGCTCAAATGACTAAGTGAGTTCACCATTTACTTTAATAAAAATAGAAGCATCTCTAAAGATAACATTGACCATTCTAAAAAATCTATCCTAAAACCAAAAAGCTTTCCACACCATGTCAATAAATGGCCATTTATTCCTATCATGAGATTTTTCAAAATCAAGCAAAATCATACCCAAATTCTGATTAGAGTTGAGATTCCATTGCATACCTTCCCAACATGAAATTAGATTTTCTAAAATATATCTTCCTTCCACAAAACTTGTATGTGTCTCAGAAATAATAGAGGGAAGAAAAGAGAAGATCCTCTTGGCTAATATTTTATCAAAAATATTATAAGATACATTCAAAAGGGTGATAGGTCTCCAATTTCTAACTTGAGTGTGGCCACTTTCCTTAGGTATGAGCTTAATAACCCCTCTATTAATTTTAGTCCCTAAAGAACCAACCTCAAGAGCTTACTTATACATAATGAGGCATTCTTGAGAAACCCAATCTATATTTGCCTTGTGAAATTTAGTAGGAAACACATCAATCCCAAGAATCTTATCATTATTAAGAGAATCAATAGTATATTTAACCTCATCCAAGGAGATTTCACTATCAAAAAAGGCATCAAGTTCCTAATATATTTTTCTAGGAATATTTTTGGCACTCAATTCTCTAGTTTTAATTGCCTTAGGTTCTACACCATTAGAATTAAAGAGCTTTCAGTAGAAGGGGAAAAAATCCAATATCATCTCTTTAGGGTCACTAGACAAAGATCCTTCACATTAAAGCATAGAGATATTTTGCGTGGAACTATTGTCCTTAAGAAACTTGAATAAAAAATTTGACCCTCTGTCTTCGAGCTTGGGCCAATTCAACCTAGAATGAATTTGAGCATCGTTAGAGATGGTGTGATTCTACCTAAGTTGATTCTTAAGGAATGCAATGTTATCTAGAAACAAATCATTATTCAGGTCATTTTGAATAGCAAGTTCCATAAAAATTAACTTTTCTTAGGTAACCAACATTTTTCTCCTTGTTTTCTTGGCTTTAAACTAACCAAAGCTTATATAAATTTTCTTTGACAAATCCATGCAATAGCTATACCCATCAATAACAGAAGAGGATTCTGAGGTTACTTTGCCTATATTCCATGAAGCACAAAAACCATCTCTAAAGTTATCATCCTGAAGGTGAGAGACATTGAATTTATATATCCCCTTCTAGTCTGAGGATTTATCCTTCTCAATTTCATTCATAAAGAATTTAATCTCAATTAGATGATGATCAAGAATATTAAAAGGGAGAACCTTGATAGGGTTAGAGTTAGCCTCTTGCTGAATGGAGAAAAAAAATCTTATTCAAATAGAATCTTTTAATCCTAGAGTATACCCTCTTATTGTTATGTTGGTTATTACACCAGGTAAACTAGATGCCTTTGTTTTATCTTTTTGACTTTTAAAGAGGGTCAAGCAACTTGTGTATCCTTTTAAGCTTAGACCCAAAAAAATCATTGCACTTTCAAAGGACTGAGTCCCCACCCTGCTTGTCTTTTTACTCCTCAACCATGTTCAAGTCCCCCATAAGGATCCATAGGATATCTCTTAGGTGAGAGGCCAACCAATTTCATAACTCTGATCTATCTCTATAACTATCTAGGCCATAGACATTAAAAATTCCAAAACATTGTCCATCTTTTTCAATTATAATTCACATGGATCTTTAATAAGGAGATAATCTATTATCTATCACAAACTCATCCCAATCTAGATGTATGAGGATGAAATCACCCCCTCTACCTTTATGATGATTAGTTGAAAGGTGTGGGGTCCTTGGCCAAATAAAATTAAGCATAGAGTCAAGCTTAAACCCAACTACTTTAGTCTCCTATAGAAAAAGGAAATCAATATCCTCTCTTAATTGCCTAAATTTTTTAACAATGGGGTTGCAATCAGGGGACTCAAGACCCCTCACATTCCAACTAACACCCTTCATAAAAAAACCAAATAAGTTTACCTACTTAAACCTGAGGGCTTATCCCCTCCCTTATTCTGATATAACCTCACAAAGTAAGTATGAACTTTGTTTTCATTGGCCTTAGTCTTCAAACTATCATCTCTTAAAATAAGTCCAATTTTGGGTTTGTTAAATTAATCCCCAGTCATAGGGCTAATAAACTACCTATTATTTGATCCAGTTTTAAGCCTTTTAGAGCCTCTTCTAACCTTGCTAAGAGGTAATGCATTCTTATCAATAATATCCAATGGGACTGGGTCCCCCTGGTTAACGAGATTCAAATCCTTAACAACCAAATCAGGGGAGACCACTATGGGGGATGAAAAATCATGACACTCTTGCATAAAAGGTGACATCAAGGGTTAGAGGTAAAAGAAACCATTTCAAGGGTTTTGGCTCTACTGATAATGTATTCTTTAGACACCCTACCCTTAGAGAGGGGGAGAACCTGTTCATGAATAACACCACCCTCTTCTTGAATATAATAATTAAGGTCTAGAGGAGCATCAAGTGAAGCCATAATACCATCAACATCCTTAGTTAGAGCTTCAAGGAAGGAGGCATGAGGAAGATCATAAGACTAGTGTTCTATTTCTTAGGTTGTCTTAAGCATATCATCTAAACTATTATATCCTGGAATATTATCTAACAATACCCTACCTAGGCTAGGAGGGGATACACTTCCTTTATTATAATTGAGATCAAAATAGGTATTATCTATTATTACAACCCTCTTAGTCTGTTCAATAAAATAGTCACTAGGAGAAAAAATATCCCAAGGCATAGGTGTTGTCTACACTTTTCATTTACTCACATTCACATCCTTATTGAGCAACAGACAATTCTTATTGATATTCCCATCTTTTTCCAAAAAAACAAGCATTAAGTCCACCCAATACCTTAATGGAGCATGAAAAAGAAGTTCCATTTAGGTGGAAAACTAGGATTTCAAGGAATACATCCAAGGGTTTTAAGGATATTACTACCCTAGCATTCATATGGGAAAGAGATCTCCTGGTGTCTTCCATTATTAAGACATCTCCTAGGGGATTAAGAACCTATGAAAGAAAGTTCCATAGCTGAATAAGAACATTTTCAATGTCAACCCACTATGGAGTCAATTTAAAGGTTAAATCCTCTTTATCCACCAAAGGATTCCACAAGATAGATTTAATCATGGACTGGTCAATATTCTAAAGAGGTTTACTAATGGTTATTCTTTACATGTTCAAATTTTTAAAAAACACCATAAAAAGCCCTTGCTTAAACATTTTGAAAAATGTAACATATATACCCATTTTTTCCCACACAAAATTAATCCAATTATCACAAAAATCCTCAAGGGTAGCATATTTTTGTTAAGGAACACAAATAAAATACTGACATTATTGAGTTGAGTCTCCTCTGACTACAAATTTAGGGCCATTAATTCATTAGGGCACAAAGAAAGGGTCTTTCCTAGCCAAGGAGACTTACCAATTTTTGTCAAGATCTAGTCATTAGATGAAGAGGTGAAATATTCTCCATTATAAAAGATGAAAATGGATCCATCCAAATGATTCAACACTTCCTCCTATCACAAAATCTTACCAAATAATTATTTACCCGTCGCTAGTTTATAAACTTATTTTTGGTCCAATCATTCTACAAAACTTTCCAAAGAACATTCTTTATTATTTACCTAGGCACCCATGGGTTCATTAATGCCTTCATGTTTAAAACCATCAATCACACATGCAGGGGTGTCTCCCTTGGCCTCACCCATATGTATTCACAATTAATGCATAATATACTTGCTTTACCAAATTTGGCTCCTGGTTCAAGGAAAAATAAGTAAGTGGCCAAGCTAAATGAAAAGAAAATATAAGGAAAAAGGAAAGAGAAAAAACACTTTCCAAAAGCAAAAAAAACAAACCACAAATCTACCCAACTAGATTATAAACCAAGGACAGTCTAAGACCAAGGTAGTGAAGGTGTCTAAGGCTACAAATTGGCAAGAACAAGGGCTTGAAGCTCATCAATGGAGGATGACTATTCATCTTCCATTTGCAGAGTTCCAAGACCCATAATCTCATTTGATGTCAAAAAAAAATCATCTCTCTTTGGTTCTTTGAAAAGATGGTTATATCATATATATAAATCAAAATACACTTACCAATCATATCCTTAATTTAATCTCTAAAACACAATAAAATATAACACCTACATTGATTAAACCAAATGGAATTCTCTTGTATGTGAAGGTTCCCCATTTTTTTGGTTTTTTTTTCATAGTCCATAATTACTTAATTATAATTGGAATATCTATCTAAAAAATACATCATTTATGAACCATTCACTAATTGTAAAACCTCATCCAAAGATGGCAATGGATAATTATATTTCTCTAAAGCTCTATTTAAATTTTGAAATACACACACAAGCATATCTCTCCACCCTTTTTCTACACAAGAACAAGGTTTTCCACCCATGAAGAGAGCCTAACTAGAAAAATAATTGTGGTTGATAATAACTTTTATACTTCCTTGTAGATTAAAGGTTCTAAAAAAGGATCCCCAAGCCTTTGTCTCTGACATAAAGGTTTAACTCCCAGATTGAGAGGAATGGTATGAGTGAGGATTTAAGTTTAAAATACCTTCAAGTCCTCATAACTCCAAGATATGATTTCCTTATAGTATTTCAAATCTTATGCCATTTCGTGCTTCTCTATTTCAGTACAAGTTGTGCCTAAGAGCACTTTATTTGAATCATATACATTCCCAAGATTACATGACTCATGTATCATACCTTTAGAAGGGGTTGCCTTCTCTCTCCCATGTTGATAGTCCATGTCAAACAACATTTACAAAGAGACCATACCTTTTGGGATGTTATTTTTTTTCAGATCTAACACACAATATTCATCTAACCCAAAATCATTTCTATTATCTTCATCCATGATTTGAGATTCAAATACATCCATGTTTATGATAAAGTCAATCATATGTTTATAATCATTAAATACTTTATTTTTTTAATATTATTTGGGTTAGAATAAATGGAAATCAGTTTTATTAAAAACCTCTTCAAGCAAGAATTAGTATTTGGATCTAAATTACTTACAGCTATTGCTAAAACATCTACTTTGTGATTCCTCCTATAAAGTATTGTTTGTATGTTAAATGCATCGAATCCCTCTATAAAACCCTATACTCTAGGATAGTACCTTGACAAATGTTTTTCATTACAAGCGTAGTGGCTTAAAAATTTCTTAACCACAAGCTCTGAATCACCTAACACCTTTAGATATTTGACTTTCTTCCTCAGAGTAGACTGAAGTCCATGAATCAATGTTTCATATTTAGCAACATTATTTGTATAGGTAAATTTTAACATTAATGTATCCAAATAATCCTTCCTAATTGAATTGATAATTTCAATTCATATACCACAATATTGCTTGGATTTGAAACCATTAAATTTTAAGACCCATAACTAAATGTCCTTTATTTCCTATTGTTTTTGAGATATGAGTGATTCAAAACTATCAATTTCATTATTTATACTCTTGATATAAAGAAGATAAACATCTTGTTATTCAATTGACAATGCCCTCTTGGTTTTATCTTCATTAGTTGAAGTATGAGTAAAGTTATTCAATTTAGAGGTATTTCTAGCCTTGATTATTCTTAAGTCTTCAACTTCACTTGGATTGTCTTGTTTAGAATTGCCTGCTATCTCAGTTTCTATTGTTTTCAATGTCGAGAGGAATGGTGGATTGTGACACCTCACCTTAGGTTTAATATGATTCAAATGTTTAAATGTAGAGACAATAATATATGATAATTTTAGCTTAGTAATTAATCTTTTTCATCAAGTTTTTATAGATCCTTGATCTCATTTGCTAGCTAAATACTTGGAACTTATAACTTTTATTTCATGAAAAAAATGTTAACATTCAAATTCTCAATAATTAACTCATCAAAAATAACTTTTTTATCATTATAATTGACACAATTGATATCATTTTATGTCATATCTTTCTTAATAAGTGAAATAACACTAATGAACAAGACTTATTCAACTCTATTACAATAGTATAAACATTGATATCATATTCTTCATACAAGATCTCTCATTGGTCTTATTGTATTTAGTGATCAAATGTTTCATTTCTAGCTCCCTTTCAAACTTAATTTGATTTAGCATACCACACCATGGGAATAACATATGGTAAAAATGGTTGTCATATATAATGTCCTAGATCAATCTCTACTCAAGATCATACCATACATATTAAGGATATCAACTACCTGAATATCAATGAATTTTTGTACCCTGAGATCTAAAGCTAATTGCAAAGTAATATGGTTCAACTCACCAACCACTTAACCTCTAATTTGTCAAGTTTTATCACATTATTGTTTGATTTATTAAGATTCAATCCTAACCTTTGATAAATTGAGAATGGCATCACATTACCTAAAGCACCTGAATCCACCAAATAATTGTGTGAGTTTTTACCAAATATATGAATTATTAGAAGAAAATAAATTTTAGTCTTTTCTTTATAAATAGAATCATGTGAAACCGCTACTTTAATAATTTATTTTCCTTTTGGAAGAGTCAAAGTTTTTAATAATTATTATTTTTTATTAATTATTTATAGCACTTCAAACATATGTATGGTAGCTTTAGTTTTCTTTAAGTCTTATACAATGTTGTATCCAATTTTGTTTTATTCTAGTGACTTATCAACTTGTAAGGGATTAAAATTATTCTTTGATTGTGAAGATGTGCTAGGCCCTTTTGGTGCAAATGGATTATTCTTAAAGTTTTCATTAGGTGAAATATAGATGCTATTTGGAGAAGTAGAAGTCATCAAATGTGATTGCAATTTGCTCCTTAACATGTAGTTGTTTCTTCTTTGAAATTGCTTAAAATCTTGAACTTCATTTAAGTTAAATTTTGTTTCATCATCATTCTCACCTGAGAATTCATAATTTTATAAAACTAAGGTTATATCTAGGTTTATTCCAATTTGATTTTAGTTATTTTTAGTTATAGACACTATCTACAAATTTTCCATTTCCTTCTTAAAGATGTTCTAGACTGACATAAAGTCAATGCAATTAGTTTTAGTATGATATATTATATTATGTAAACTACAACAAGTGGGTAAGGACAAATCAACCAAAATTATATAATTTCTAGCATTACTTTTGGTGTGATTTACATTGTTAAGGGGAGAAGGTACACCTTCATTGTTAGGTTTGGTATTAATTAGTCCTTTGGAAATTAAAATTCTTTTTTTGAGGAGGGTTATTTTTAATCTATTTTTGAGGTACCTATCTTCATAAATAAACTACATCATCGATCAATATTCTAACCAACTACTTTAGGTTTTCTTAGTATTTACATTACTATTTTGATTGTTCCCCATACTATTCTATTGATTTATGTTGGCTATACTGTTGTAGCATTAAAAAATGTAGGTACAAGAGGTGTTATTGAATTATGAACCATATTAGGTGTTTAATTATTTAAAAATGATGGGACTGCTTGTTGATGGTGAGTTGAACCAACATGACCAATCATGTTGGCTACACCAACATGGTTGTTGTAGGATGTAAGAAGCAATTGTTGGCTACCTGGCTTTAGAAACATCTATTTTGGAAGAATAAATTGACTCTTAGGATTTTGATTTAATGGGATTGGATTGTAAGTAATATTTTGATTTGGGTACATATCTCATGGGATCAAGTTCATCATTGGTGTATTATGCATAAGTGTGTGATTAATCATTGGGATTTAGTTATATTCTCTTAGTTATTCTAAAGATTATAGTAGACGAGCACCATATTCTTGTGGCATCATTTGTTGCTCAATATTGATAGCTTTGTTATAGGCTAAAGACAAATATGTAAGAACTTCCTAAGTTATTCTAATAAACATAGATGTCATTGGGTCTAACACTCTTAAGTAAGTTTGAATAGCATTGAATTCTATTTGGGTATAAGGGTCTTTCAACTCTTATATAGCTTATGGAAACAAGTGTTAAACATACGCATTGGTTCATTAGGTTTTATATGAGAAATGTTAAAGTGATGATACAAGATGGCATGATCAATAGGTACTCTAAAGTGATTGACAAACATGGTTACTAGATCATTCCAGTTAATATTTCACTTGGGAATATTAATTAAAGGAATCTACCCTAGGCTTTGACTGCACTATAAGTCATAAACACATAACTTGATATATTGTCAAACTTTATGTAACAGTTTTCCAATAAATAATATATTTAAAATATCTTCAAGGTTTAACTCTCAATAAAAGGTAATTATATTCGACCGTTCAACCCTAAGGTTTATCCACTCTAAGTTTGACAAAACTAATTTATGAAATCAACTTTCATGGATTGGAATGTTCTACGATTCTTTCATATCCCAAGTGATAAGTAATCTAGTGAAATATGTCAAATTAGATATTGGAAAAATGCATATATAATTTAATGGATATATATTTGAACATATGTGCCTTGTTATGTGCTAAATTTATGACCAACTCTAGTGGTAGAATAATTCTCAAAAAGATGAATCTGATAAGATTCTTGATGGATATATATCATAGTGAGATATTAATAACATATCCTATAATACAGTATACATATTAATAACTTTATTAATATATATACACAACTTATATCCTTCCAAAATTCTATATATATTAAAATACATAGAATTTGTATATATTTACCGAGTCTTTAAAATAGGTTAGGTATTGATATAAAATCCATATTAGATATTGGTATACTATATTATACCCAATTATAATATTTCCCTAAACCATTTTTTTCTCTACCAAAACAATTTGTTATTCATGATATTCATTATACAATAGATAGAGGAAATTATATATATATATATATATATGGGTTTAGTAATTAAATATAGGTGGTGTAGAGGATTGCTAAATTATGAATTGATGAATTTCAAAATAATTATGCTTGTGTTAACTGAAAAATATGGAAGCCATAATATATATACATACATACATATGTATGTATAGATGGATGGATATTATGGATTCCATATTTTTTGGTTAACATGAGCATAATTATTCTAAAATTCATGAATTCATAATTTAGCAATCCTCTACACCACTAGGATTTAATTACTAAACCCATCTTCCATATGGCGATGCTAAGCTACATAGTAACATATTAATTCATAGCATTAATAAATATAATTATGCAAGATCTTATTGCTTTGAAATTCTTAGATATGTGGTTATGGGGTGATGCCTTACGAAAATATAGTAAATAAAGAGTATTATAATAAAATATAAAGACCAGTTTATTACTGCCATACATGCTCCCAGGTTTATCATCAATATTTACAACACTATAAAATAACCAATATATTATTATTGACAGGATGCAATGTAATTTATTATTGCCATTATTATTATTATAGGTGGAACCTTATCTAAAACAAACTAAAATCTAGTTAATATATTATCTTATGTTATATAAAAATCATTGTATTTATTTATACAAATCACTGCCCCTTTTTTTAAGTTGTTGCGTATATATATGACAATGTTGTCTAGCTATCAAAATTGCCCCTTTCAAATCTTGTTAACTTTCCAGTTGAAGATAATATAATAGAGATATTATCTACAATTCAGTATCTTATTTTTTTCATACTATGGCTACTCTTATCACCACTTTAATATAAGGGGTAGGGTTTTAATAATAAACTGGCTGAAGTAAAGAATATTTTCTATGATTACTAAGGATCGTATGGTGCCTTAATTTGCATCACACTCTTTGAAAATATATTTCATTAGCACACTCATGGCATTATATATATATATATATATATATATATATATATATATATATATATATATATATATATATATTTATTTATTTAATTAAATAGGTCATATATTTATAACTGAGTTGTTATATTTATTATTATAACAATTACATCTAAAGGTCGTATTTATTTTTATCCTCATATGTCTTAAACTTTGCAGTTCAACGACTATCTAATTATGTGTGTAAATTTTCTTATTGTAAACTAGGATTTATCTAATCTTATTTCATTTCAGTGAAATAATTAAGATATATAAGCAATAATTATTCATAGATTTATGAATATACCCGAGTAATTGATACTAAGTGTAACTAAATATTTATAAATAACTCGTGGTCTATAAATATTGAAAACATAAAATTCAATTGCTTCACACATGGATAATTTTCTAGAATATAATTTTATAAGTTAACAATTAAAATTTACAATAATTACATGTCAAATTGATTGCAAATTGTCTGAGCTCTTCTCTCAATGCTTTCTTTTCTTTCTCAAGCATGAGATCTCTCTTCTTTTCTCCAAATTTTATACCAAGCATCCCAAAAACTCTCCAAAGCATAAGCTATATAAATTCTCTTTCATTCTCTTTTTAAAATAGAAAAATAGATGCTAAATTCCTTTTCCTGCTTTTGTTTTTATCTTTCTTTTTGTTTTTATCTTTTGTTTTTAAGACCTCTAAATTTTTAATTTATTTTTCTCTCTTTTTCCTAATTTTAATGTTTTTCTCTTTTTCTCTTTAAAAAATAATAATTTCCTTTTATATTTTAATATGAAATTCTAATTTCATATTAATCCAAATTAACATTTAAATATCTCCAAATAATTTAATGGCAATTTTCAAAATCATAAATACTCTATATTTTAAATTTTTGCCTTGATGTGTATTAATGAACATTTACCTATACTAGAAAGGCATAAAAAATGATATTTTAAGCAAAAAATAAACATATGATAATTAATTAAATGCATTTCTAATATGACTAACTATTTTATGTGTGTTCAAGGTTTTACCAGCTCTCTATCGACCTATGATGTCTCCATATACAACATCTTCTTCGATGATGCTCTCTATTCAGTACGTTCAAGGGAAGAATTCTCTTGCGTCCACCTCACAACATGCAAGTCATTAGATCTTTTCACATGATAGTCATAAGCAACAATATTATATTAATATGCTTAAAATGTAAATACATACATAAACTAGTTCATAATAAGTAATCATGTATTTACATCTAAATAAGCAATATTCTATTATCCTAAAATAGCATAAATCTCAAACTTAGTCAAAAATATATCTAAATCCAAATTTATTAACTATAGATATCCATGGATAATCTAATGATTTTGTCTGATGAGGAATCAAGATATAACAAGATCATTCCAAGAGGTGATGGATCCATCTATCAAGCCAAGATACTAATCATAGATAACTCATTTAAGGAATAAGGAAACAAGCAGCAAACAAAATCCTCATGTTGGACTTGATTTTTTATGATATCATTTTTAAAAACTTGAATATTTTCTCTAGCAATCTAAATTCCACCTTATACATGTTTTACAAAAAAAATTCAATATTCTTTAGAAAATAATGAAAAAATCCTAGAATGTTTACAAGGCAGTTACCTCCACCAAGCCAAGCAATAACCATTGGTGAGTTTAGAGAGTAGAAAAAGGATTAACAAAATATACTATATCCATAAGATAACTATTAGTTGAATGAGTATATATAATCTTGGATTCCCCTTTGTCATATCTAGTTTTTCTATGCTTAGTGAGGTATAATAGTTCAAATTCACCTTTAATAGACATTGGACCTATGATAATCATTCTATTTTACAGGTTTGAAACTTAGAAAGTCTCAGTTTAGGCAATATTTCCATAGTGCTAAAACTAAAACATTAGTTTCAAACCACAACTAGTCAGATTTTAACATAATTCTAGCTTAGGCCCTCCTTTTAACGATAATCTAATGATGGGTCATTTGGCATACCAACTTAGATAAGGTGAGGATTCACCCAACCTCTCATGAAAGGATATGAAATCTCCCCAAGATCTATATCACCAGATCTTGGTATTGCAAGTTAACCTAGTGGTTGATGTGTAACTATTCCATTTTAAGGGGCATGTTTGAAATAAATTTAGATAAATGATAGGTAATGTTGATCTTATGATTTTGTTTCCTAGAAAATCATCAGTTTGGATTTATCATGAAAATACAAATGATATAATAATTTTTCATTACATACATAGATTTAATAGTGTATTAAAAATAATAACAATGTTTCGAATCAAGATAAATATGTAATCGTACATTACAAATCTGAATCTAATCTACCTACTCTAACAAATTTATGAAAAATAGAAAAAGAGAAGGGGGAAGAGAAAGATGTGAGATGATTTTTAGTGAAGATAACTATGATCCATTCAGTTAGATGGCATCCATAAAATCAATCTATTTTATGCACATAGCCATGAATAAAGATGATGTAAGAGCCTTAAGGTATTCATCTATGAATAAATATGGATAAAATCACCATATACATGCACAAATTTTGAATAATATTCTTCACAACCTTTAAATTGATAGATATTTGCTTGAAAAATAATTTTGGATCCACCATAATCATGAGAAGTATAAAAAATACTTCACAACAACATTACTCATAATAAAAAAACTAATTGAGAAAGCAATAAATTATAGGAAAAAAATGTCTGGTCCTCTACTCTACTCTTTAATACAAAAACAACTAGCCTCTAACTCAATCTTATTACTAGCTTTAAATATAAATCCATGCACATATAGAGACAAACCCTTCACTCATGAAGTGGGTAAAAATATTCAATGCTTGGGCCAAGATCAAAGGCCCATATTCAATGTTTTGTCTCCAAAAAAGTCAGCTCATTTTTGAGACAACATATGAACTATTCTAGTTCAACAGACCAAAATCCTCTCTTCCCTTTTTAAAAATTGTTCTGAGCATTCAAATTCTTCATTATTCAAGCTTTTTTAGATTTCTACGGACTCTATAGGCTTGAATCTATGGACTCAGTTCTACAGACTTCGCAGGATGGAATCTACTAACTCATTTCTACAGACTCCACCAATTCTACGAACTCATTTCTATAGACTCTGCAAGTTCATTTCTATAGACTTTGCAAATTCAAATCTACAGACTCTGTAGGAAAGAAACAAGCTCTCAGCACTTAGGCAATTTCAAGGTTGGTTCAACGACTTGGTTCAATCAAAAATGTCCATCAGCAAGCTTTTAAGCAAGGATTGAACCATTGAACCATTGAACCGTTAAACCTTGAACCATTTTGGTTCAATGGGTTCAATGGGTTCAAAGGTTCAACGTCATCGACAAAAGTTAAGCGCTTCGACAAAGGTTCAAAGTTCAACCACTTCAAGGTTCAACCGCTTCAAGGTTCAACCGCTTCAAGGTTCAATGGCTTCAAAATACTTATCAAAGAGAAGAAGGCTTAAACCATTGAATTGTTAAACCGTTGAACCACTTTGGTTCAAAGGTTCAACAGGTTTAATGGCCATATGGTTCAATGCATTTGGTTCAAGAGATAATAAAGACTTAGTCAAATAAAGAGATTGAACCGATTGAACCATTGAACCAAAGTTGGTTCAATCGGTTAGTTCAATTGGCAGGTTTAAGGGACTACCCCAAAGCCAAAAGAAAAAGTGCCCTTGTAGAGGGTAGTGAACCAAGCCGAGTGCCCTTGCGAAGGGCAATGAACCAAGCTGAGTGCCCTTGCAGAGGGAAGTGAGCAAAGGTAGACACAGGGAATTCCTTCAAAAAAGTTCCTGCAACAAAGTTGTTAAGGATCATTTCCTTCGGACAAAAAGTCTGAAGGAATTCCTTTAGACTTTTATCCAAAGGAAAAGCCCAAAGAAAATCCCACCAAAGGAATTAAATCTGGAGGCCACCTGAAGGATCCCAAAGGGTAGGTACCCTTATGGGAGGCTCTCTCCAAATAAAGTGGAATGTTTCTCAAGACCCCAAAGGGCAATTTCCCTCCAAGAAAGATCAAACCTTAAAATGCAATGGAAGCTGCCACGTGTCCCTTATAAAGTCACAATAGAAGCTGCCAAGTGTCATCTATCGGGACATAGTTTCTAATAAGTTTTAAAGCTATGGAATGTGCCACATGTTATGTTATAACTCAGTAAAATCTGCCAAGTGTTAACATCCGTAGTTTCTTCCTTTTATTTTGTAAGGACTGTGGTGGGCCCTGGGTGAGGTGCTAAGGTTAAGTGAAGCATGACAAGTGTCTACGTCTGCATGGATCTAAAAGAGTCTTGAATGTTTCTACAATTTTTATAAGAGCTCGATGGAAGCTACCATGTGTCATCTTCTTCAGGACTCTAAAAAGGCATCTAGAGCTTTTATAAGTTGAGCGAATGTTGCCAAGTGTCCTCACCTATTTCACAGCATAAAGCGCCACATGTCACTTGTTGAGATCAGTGAAAAGTAGCCAAAGCAAGTGGGAAAGACATGAAGGAATTTTTGAGGATGACGGGCCCACAGCCATCAAATTTAGGGCAATCAACTAGCCCTTGGCTTTCAAACGATGATGGACTTGAAGACATCAAATTTGTGGTAATAAAGTAACTATTGATCCTTGCAGGCTTAAGCACGAACCTGAAGGCATTTAGAGACCTACAGGGCAAGGGCTTAGATCACATAGATAAGGATGAAATACAGCAATTAAAGGGGGAATGATGGAGAAAGATCATAAATATCTATGCATGGGATATGTTTCTAGAAGGTAAAGCAGTCCACTACGTGGACATCAGAGAGCGCAAACATTCAATGGCACGGCCTATTTTTCTACATTGAGTAGAGCGAACAGTTGTGCACACATCAAGAAACACATCAAGTGGCCCATATTAAAATTTGATGCTTGATTCTAGCATAGCCCATGGATAGAATTTAAAATGCATTAAAGGCATTGAATGCATCATAAGCCATTTTTGTGAAACAAAGTGCCCAAGTCTTTCTTGGAGCACTATATATTGGACTCTCTCTTATTGTTTTAGGAGATCTCTCTCTGTTATCAGAAACAAAAATTTGCCTAAATTGAAAGGCATTACTCAGACTTTGAGTTCAGATTGTTGATCATATTTTATTATTTGAATAAGAAAACAAGTGACTTTTCAGAGTTTGTGTTGGAATAGCTTGGTTATTGGGGAAATTGTTCTTATGTCTATTTCTTTAATACATTTTTTGTCCATTTAATTAAATAAGTAGAATTAGTGAAAGTAATCAGGAAGGTATCTTGAAGCCAATTATGGAGAGACTTTGTGCCCCCGTAATTGCTTTAGTGTGTTTTCTTTCTATTCTTGTGTAAAGGATCTTGGGATGACTTTGTGCCCTCATTATCCTTTATATTCTATTTCTATGTAAAAGACCTTGGGATGACTTTGTGCCCTCATTATCCTTCATATCTCACTCTTTGGTAGTTGAGGTGGATACTGTGTGCTACATGTCAGTCTACTGGTTACTATGCCTTTGGTTACCGGTTACTTGTCACTATCTGAAAGAATTCTAGTTGTTTTTTGTAAGATTGCTTCTGAAAGAAGAGAAATACTTTCAGCATTTTCACTAGGATTTTCTCCTCTATTTTTTAATATCATCTCTAAAAAAAGAGAGATGGATGGTTTATCCTACCCCTGAGTGTTATTTTCTACTTATATATAGTATATAGCTCCTGCATATTTATAGGGAACCTCCCCTTGATGAGAGGAGAGATTTGTCCCCTATTGATGTAGTAAACCTGCACATCCGACCGACCAATCTCCTTATGCTGTAGTTGAAGAGACCTATTTTGCTCACCAATTGCTGGTTGACAAAATATTCACCCAACAATTTTTGGTGACTCTGCTAGGGACATAGTAATTTTATGCAATTTGGAGCCTCAAGCTTCAAATTAAAACATCACCTGTGTCTTATCCATTATCATTATAGCCTTATCTATTTATTCCACTGGAAAATTATGTGCAATCTGAAGCCTCAAGTTTTAGATTGAAGTAGTCCCTACCCTTATCCATTATAGACTCTGGTGACTCTGTCCTATGTCTTATCCATTATCATTATACCGTTATCTATTTATCCCGCTATGGAAGATCGCATAGTTTGAAGCCTCAAGCCTCAAGCTGAAGCAATGCCAATTCTTTGCCATTTTTAGTTTTACACTTTAGCAGATCCATAGTATATGTGAAGCCAAAGGGCTAAAGTTATTGTTGACCCTGTATTCAAGTTGGTATAGTAATTTAATTTTGATTTATTTCCTTCACCATCTCACCTCCAACGAACTAGGAGCTTTCCTCCTACTAAAGTCAAGTCCCTATTACTAGGCAAAGTGTCCATTTTTACTATTAATAAAGCTTTGTCAATACTTACCCTTCTGAGATTTGTTATTCTACCTTTCCATAGTCATACAATAGCAGTTCAAGGTCCTTGGGGTAACTCTTTTGGCCCACTCAATTTAACTCCACCTCTACATGAGCTACCACACAGTTCAAGGAAAAAATTTCCTAAGTTCTATGGTGATGGAAAGGTTCATCCTAATGAATATATTATAGCCTTCAGCATAGCCTATGGCATAATAGGTGTGGAGTATGAGGATGTAGCAGTCAGGCTGTTCATGGAAAATTTACAAGGTGTTACTACATACTGGTTCTATCATCTATAGGCCCAGATTGTGACTGACTATAACACTCTCAAAGCCAAATTTGAAGCCAGATACAAGCCTACAGAAGATGCACATGCCCTGTTGGCTCAACTCACATAAATGAAGAAGGAAGCTCATGAACCTATGAGGGATTTCATTGCCAAGTTTGATAAACTAAGGAACAGGATTCCTTGAATTGCTCAATCAACACCTAAAAACTTCAAATATTTCTTCATCAACTCTCAACTGCCTGAAGTGAGTTTTTTGTTGAGATGTACTGGCTAAATAGACCTTGATGCAGCTCAAGATTTTACCACTGAGGTGGAAGATGACCTTATCTTGGTAGGAAAGATAAGGAGAGATCGTAACAAAGGTAAATCCTCTTCATCTTCTAAGTATCCATCTATAGGTACCACGAATCAAATGGTGCAAAAGCTGGCAAATGAACTACTAGCCTTGAAGAGGCACATGGCCCAAGTCATGTCTACTCATCCTAATCGAGATATGCCAAGGAGGATATTTCAGAATCAGCCATATCAAGGCAATGCTGCCAGGAATCAAGGGCAGCCAAATCGTCTTCCTCCCCCATAGAGGAAGCTTGCCCTTGAAGTGCCTCCAACCAACTCAGTAATTGGATATCTAGAAACAGAACATGATTTCTCTTTCCAACCTAAGTTTGAGCAAGGAAATGATGTTGATCTCTTTATGAAGGATCAATAAGAATCTGTTGGTGACTCCAACATTGGTTTCCTGAATTACCAGGATGAACCCAAAAGTGAAGGTAAAGTAGATGAGGGATCATATGTTGTGTTCACCTGATCCAAGAATTAGTCAGCCAAGCAAGCTGCCAAAGAGAAGATAGAGGAGTAACCTCAACCAAAAATTTCAATTGCTAAGCGTGAAACCACTCTGCCTTTCCAGCCAAAGGACCTGGTGATTGCAAGAAAGGTAAGTACATCAAACATCTATGCACCTTCTACTTCAACTTCATAGATCAGTCCTTCCCCTCCCAAAAACTAAAAGGATGAACTCCTATCCTCTCTTCTTAGTCCATTTCAGTCATTTGACATAATTGACCATATCAAGAAGACTAAAATTCAAATGTCTAAATTTGAATTCCTACAAGCCAACCCTAAGCAGTTGGATAGGTTGGTAGAGTGTGTGAAGAATAAAGTTATCCCTGTAGGACAAGAGATTAGAAAGGTAACTCATGATCCCCTAAGGAACATACCCATCCCAAACAATCTTGTCATTACTCCTCCTGCTACCCTTAGGAAAATAGAGCCTTTCTATGTTTCCATGTTGATAAATTGTCACACGCTGAGCAACTGCATCATTGATTACAGTGCTTCAAACAATGTCATGCCTGCCAAAGTGGAAGAATCTCTTGGTCTCACACTAACCAAAAACATTTGGTAAATGCTTATCCATGGAGATCAAGCAAGTGCCACTACTGAGACAAATCAAGGATGCCCAATTTACATTTGCAGCATTCCCAGACAAGAGAATCAAGATGATAATTCTGGTAGCCGACATCCCAACATCCTATGGCATTTTGCTTGGATGAAATTTTTGCAAGGATGTGGGAGGAGAACTAAGCATGGACCTGTTTAAGGTAAGGATCCCTGTCAAAGGTGTAATAAAGAGATTGCTTCCTGAAAAAGAGGCAAAATACATGGTCACTCAGACATTAGCACCCAAAGCTCAGATTTTATTTGAGTCTTCAAGAATGGGTAACTTTTTCTTGACCATAGAGGGTGTTCATGTTTTTGCAGATGAAAGTCCTGTAGGTGGCAATCTAAAAATTGATTCAAACAAGACATCAAAAGAATTAGTAGGGTGCAGTATAGATGAAAAAGGATCTTCCATCTATAATGAAGAAAAATCTGATAGAAGATCAATTTTTGATGATGTTTGGATCTTGGAATATGATGGCATCAATTCTTCTACCAATGTTGAAGCTGGGATTGTGTTGATATCTCCTCAAGGAGATATTTTTCCTTCATGCAAGTTGTAGTTCAGCAACACCAACAATACAGTTGAATGTGAATCTCTATTACTCTGATTGAAGGCTGCTCAAGACCAAGATGTCAAACTCCTTCACACCAAAGGAGATGCTGAGTTGATGGTTTGTGAAGAGTTTGATGCTATCAATCAAAACATGTGCTAGACTAAACTAGTAGAATAGTAAGCTATGGTAGTGGACCATACTGTTGTACTCTAAAGTCAGTAAAAAGAACTTTTCACCAAGAGAGCAAGGAGTTACAGTTTTTAGATTGAAGACCACGTCTTGCCATACAGCAAGAAGAGAGCCAAAAGGAGTGCACAAAAAATGTGATTCTTGGTGGAGAGTTCCATTCACCCGTCACTGATTCTAGGGATAAAATGGTTTCTTCCTAGTTTATTAGGATAGAATGCCATTTTCATTATCTCACAATGGGCAGCATCTGAATCACTTCAATTCTTGAAGTATCAGATAAGTTCACCTGTACATATGTATATTTGTATAGTCTTTTGTTCTATTTTGTGCTTTTCATTTTCATTTTTTGGAGCCTTTCTTTTTAGGGTAGCATGACTCCATAGCCCAATGGCATACTTCAAGACACTAGAGATTCTAGTTTCTACTCCCTTCAGATGTTCCAAGTTTTCAACTGAAGGAAGTTCCCCAACTGGAGCCAGTTGTTGTCCCTAAAAATGTTAGCTCATTTTTGAGACAACATATGAAATATTCTAATTCAACAGACCAAAATTCTCTCTTCCCTTTTTAAAAATTATTCTGAGCATTCAAATTCTTCATTATTCAAGCTTTTTTAGATTTTTATGGACTCTATAGGGTTGAATCTATAGACTCAGTTCTACAAACTTCACAAGATGGAATCTATGGACTCATTTATACAGACTCTACCAGTTCTATGAACTCATTTCTATGGACTCTACAGGTTCATTTTTACGGACTCTGTAGATTCAAATCTATGGACTCTGTAGGAAAGAAATAAGCTCTCAGCACTTAGGCAATTTCAAGGTTGGTTCAATGACTTGGTTCAATCAAAAATGTCCATCAATAAGCTTCTAAGTAAGGATTGAACCATTGAACCATTGAACTATTAAGCCATTGAACCGTTAAACCTTGAACCATTTTGGATCAACAGGTTCAATGGGTTCAAAGGTTCAACCTCATCGGCAAGAGTTAAGCACTTTGGCAAAGGTTCAAAGTTCAACTGCTTCAAGGTTCAATGGCCTCAAAAAACTTATCAAAGAGAAGAAGGCTTGAACCATTGAACCACTTTGGTTCAAAGGTTCAATAGGTTTAATGGTTTAACAGGTTTAACAACCATTTGGTTCAATGCATTTGGTTTAAGAGATAATAAAGACTTAGTCAAATAAAGAAATTGAACTAATTGAACCGTTGAACCAAAGTTGGTTCAATCAGCAGGTTCAAGGGGTTGCCCCAAAGCCAAAGGAAAAAGTGCCCTTGTGGAGGGTAGTGAACCAAGCTGAGTGCCCTTGCAGAGGGCAATGAACTAAGCTGAGTGCCCTTGCGAAGGGTAGTGAGCAAAGGCAGACATAGGGAATTCCTTTGGAAAATTTCTTATGGCAAAGTTGTTAAGGATCATTTCCTTTGGACAAAAAGTCTGAATGAATTCCTTTACACTTTTGTTCGAAGGAAAAGCTTGAAGAAAATCCCACTAAAGGAATTAAAGTTAGAGGCCACTCGAAGGATCTCGAAGGGTAGGTACCCTTGCAAGAGGCTCTCACCAAGGAAAGTGGACCATTTCTCAAGACCCTGAAGGGTAATTTCCCTCTAAGAAAGACCAAACCTCAAAGTGCAGTGGAAGCTACCACGTGTCCCTTATAAAGTCATAGTGGAAGCTGCCAAGTGTCATCTATCAAGACACAGTTTCTAATAAGTTTCAAAGCTATAGAATGTGCCATGTGTTCTGTTATAACTCAGTGAAAGACATAAAGTGTTAACATCCATAGTTTCTTCCTTTTGTTTTGTAAGGACTGTGGTGGGCCTCAAGTAAGGTGCTAAGGTCAAGAGGAGCGCGACAAGTATCTACGTCTGTGTGGATCCAAAAGAGTCCTAAATGTTTCTACAGTGTTTCTAGGAGCTCAATAGAAGCTGCCATGTGTCATCTTTCACAAGACTCTCAAAATGGGTCTAGAGCTTCTATAATTTGAGCGAATGCTGCCAAGTGTCCTCACCTATTTCACAGTAGAAAGCGCCACGTGTCACTTGTTGAGATTAGTGAAAAGCGGCCAAAGCAAGCAGAAAAGACATGAAGGAATTACTAAAGAGGATGATGGGCCCACATTTGTTAAATTTAGGGAAATCAACTAGCTATTGGATTTTAAATAATAATGGACCCCAAGACATCAAATTTGTGGCAATGAAGTAACTGTTGATCCTTGCAGGCTTAAGCACGGACCTGAAGGCATTCAGAGACCTACAGGGTGAGGACTTAGATCAAATAGATAAGGATGAAATATAGCAAAGAAATGGGGAACGATGGAGAAAGATCAAAAATATCCATGCATGGGATATTTTTATAGAAGGTAAAGCAGTCCACCAGGTGGACATTAGAGAGCACGAAAATTCAATGGTCTAGCCTTTTTCCTGCATTGAGTAGAGCGAACAACTGTGTACACATCAGGAAACACATCAAGCGGCCCATATTAAAAACTGATGCTTGATTCCAACATAGCCCATGGATAGAATTTAAAATGCATTAAAAGCATTGAATGCATCGTAAGCCATTTTTGTGAAACAAATCACCCAAGTCTTTCTTAGAGCACTATAATTTTGGACTCTCTCTTATTATTTTAGGATATCTTTCTCTATTATCAAAAACAAAACTCTGCCTAAATAAAGACTTAGTCAAATAAAGAGATTAAACTGATTGAACCATTGAATCATTCAACCAAAGTTGGTTCAATTGATCAGTTCAATTGGCATGTTCAAGGGGCTGACCCAAAGCCAAAGGAAAAAGTGCCCTTATGGAGGGTAGTGAACCAAGCCAAGTGCCCTTGCAGAGGGCCATGAACCAAGCTGAGTGCCCTTGTAGAGGGCAGTGATCAAAGGCAAACATAGGGAATTCCTTCAAAAAAATTGCCACGGTAAAGTTGTTAAGGATCATTTCCTTCAGACTTTTGTCTGAAAGAAAAGCCTGAAGAAAAGCCCACCGAAGGAATTAAAGCTGGAGGACACCTGAAGGATCTTGAAGGGTAGGTACCCTTACGGGAGGCTCTCACCAAGGAAAGTGGACTATTTCTTAAGACCCCAAAGGGCAATTTCCCTCTGGGAAAGATCAAACCTCAAAGTGCAGCGGAAGCCACCACATGTCCCTTATAAAGTCACAGCGAAAGCTTCCAAGTGTCGTTTGTCAGGACATAATGTGTTCTGTTATAACTCAGTAAAAGTTGCCAAGTGTTAAGATCTGTAGTTTCTTCCTTTTGTTTCATAAGGACTATGGTGGGCCTCAGGTGAGGTGCTAAGGTCAATCAGAGCCCGACAAGTGTCTACATCTGCATGGATCCAAAAGATTCCTGAATGTTTCTATAGTGTTTTTAGGAGCTTGATGAAAGCCACCATGTGTCATTTTCCACAAGACTCTCAAAATGGGTCTAGAGATTTTATAAGTTGAGTGAATGATGTCAAGTGTCCTCACCTATTTCACAGTGGAAAGTGCCATGTGTCACTTGTTGAGATCAGCAAAAAGTGGCCAAAGCAAGCAAGAAAGACACAAAGGACTTGCTAAGGAGGATGACAGGCCCACAACCATTAAATTTAGGGCAATCAACTAGCCATTGGCTTTCAAATGATGACAGACTCAAAGACATGAAATTTGCAGCAATGAAGTAACTATTAATCCTTACAGGCTTAAGCACGGACCTGAAGGCATTCAGAGACCTACAGGGTGAGGGCTCAGATCACATAGATAAGGATGAAATATAGCAAGGAAAGGGGGAATGATGGAGAAAGATAAAAAATATCCATGCATGAGATATGTTTCTAGAAGGTAAAGAAGTCCACCAGGTGGACATCAGAGAGCGCGAATATTCAATGGCGCAGCCTATTTTTTTGCATTGAGTAGAGTGAACAGTTGTGCACACATCAGGAAACACATCAAGCAGCCCATATTAAAAACTGATGCTCAATTTTAGCATAGCCCATGGACAAAATTCAAAATGCATTAAAGGCATTAAATGCATTGTAAGCCATTTTTGTGAAACAAAGTGCCCAAGTCTTTTTTGGAGCACTATATATTGGACTCTCTCTTATTGTTTTAGGAGATCTCTCTCTATTATCAGAAACAAAACTCTACCCAAATTGAAAGGCATTACTAAGACTTTGAGTTTAGATTGTTGATCATATTTCATTATTTGAATAAGAAAACAAGTGACTTTTTAGACTTTGTGCTGGAATAGCTTAGTTGTTGGGGAAATTATTCTTATGTCTATTTCCTTAATATATTTTTTGTCCATTTAATTAAATAAGCAAAATTAGTGAAAGTAATCAGGAAGGTGTCCTAAAGCCAACTATGGAGAGACTTTGTGCCCCCATAATTGCTTAGTGTGTTTTTTTTCTATTCCTATTAAAGGATCTTGGGACAACTTTGTGCCCTCATTATCCTTCATATTCTATTTTTATGTAAAGGACCTTGGGATGAGTTTGTGCCCTCATTGTCCTTCGTATCTCAATATTGGGTAGTTGAGGTGGAGACTTTGTGTTACATCTTAGTCTGTTGGTTACTACGCCTTTGGTTACCAGTTACTCATCACTATCTAAAAGAACTCCTACTATTTCCTACAAGATCACTTCTGAAAGTAGAGAAGTGCCTTTAGTGTTTTCACCAAGATTTTCTCCTCTATTTTTTAACATCATCTCTAAAAAAAGAGAGATGGATGGTATATTCTACCCTTGAGTGTTATTTTCTGCTTATATATATATAGTATATAGCTCCTGCATATTTATAGGGAACCTCTCCTTAATGAGAGGAGAGATTTGTCCCCATTTGATGTAGTAAACCTGCACATCTGGTTGACTAATCTCCCTATGTTGTGGTTGAAGAGATCTATTTTACTCATCAATTAGCTGGTGAAAAAATATTCACCCAACAATTTTTGGCAATGAACCAAGCTGAATGCCCTTGTGGAGGACATTTGTGGTGCGGCCACCAGAACTGTCATCTTAATTCTCTTGCCTTGCAAAATAGGTCTCTTCAACCACAGCATAAGGAGATTGGTTGGCTAGATGTGCAAGTTTACTACATCAAAAAAAATGATGCTAATCTCTTCACAAAGGATCAAGAAAAATCAGTTGGCAACTCCAACATTGGTTTCTTGAATTACCAAGATGAACCTAGAAGTGAAGGTAAAGCAAATGAGGGATCATATGTTGTGTTCACCCGATCTTAGAATCAGTCAGCCCAACAAGCTGATAAAGAGAAGATAGAGGAGCAACCTCAACCATTAATTTCAATTGTTAAGCGTGGAACTACTCTACCTTTCCAACCAAAGGACCTGATGATTATAGGAAAGGTAAGTACAACAAACATCTCTACACCTTCTACTTTAACTTCATAGACCAGTCCTCCCCCTCCCAAAAACCAAAAGGATGAACTCATATCCTCTCTTCCTAGTCCATTTCAGTCATTCAATCACCAGCTAATTCTTCTTGATCCTCTATGAAGAGATCAGCATCATTTTCTTTCTCAAACTCAGGTTGGAACTTTTCCAAAGGAATTCCCTGTGTCTGCCTTTTTTCGCTGCCCTCTACAAGGGCACTTGACTTGGTCCACTACCATAGCTTGTTGTTTTTCTTATATAATTAAATGGACAAAAAATGTATTAATTAAATAGACATAAGAACAATTTTCCCAATAACCAAGCTATTCTAGCACAAAGTCTAAAAAATCACTTGTTTTCTTATTCAAATAATGAAATATGATCAACAATCTAAACTCAAAGTCTTAGTAATGCCTTTCATTTTGGGCAGAGTTTTGTTTTTTATAATAGAGAGAGATCTCCTAAAAAAACAAGAGAGAGTCCAATATATAGTGATCCAAAAAAGACTTGGGTGAAGAGTTCCTTTTGCTGACTTTGGAGTACAACAGTATGGTCCAATACCATAGCTTGTTATTCTATTGGTTTAGTCCAGCACATGTTTTTATTGACAGCATCAAACTCCTGATAAACCATCAGTTCAACATCTCCTTTGGTTTGAAGGAGTTTGACATCTTGGTCTTGAGCAGCCTTCAATTTGAGCAATAGAGATTCACATTCAGTTGTGTTGTTGGTGTTGCTAAACTATAACTTGCATGAAGAAAAAATATCTCTTTCAGGAGATATCGACACAATCCTATCTTTAGCATTGGTAGAAGAATTGTTGCCATCAAATTTTAGGATCCAAACATCATCAAAAACTGATCTTCTATCAAATTTTTCTTCGTTAAAGATGAAAGATATATTTTCATCTGTATTGCACCTTATTAATTCTTTTGATGTCTTGTTTGAATCAATTTTTAGATTACCACCTATAGGACTTTCATCTATAGAAACATGAACACCCTCTGTGGTCAAGAAAAAGTGATCCATTCCTGAAGACTCAAACATAATCTGAGCTTTAGGTGCTGATGTCTGAGTGACCACATATTTTACCTCCTTTTCAGGGAAGAATCTCTTCATTATGCCTTTGATAGGGATCCTTGCCTCAGATAGGTCCATGCTTAGTTCTCCTCCCACATCCTTGCAAAAATTTCATCCAAGCAGAATGCCACAAGATGCTAGGATGTTGGCCACCAGAACTGTCATCTTGATTCTCTTGTCTAGGAATGCTGCAAATACAAATTGGGCATCATTGATTTGTCCTAGTAGTGGAACTTGATTTTTCTCTATGGAGAAGCATCTACCAAATGTTTTGGTCAGTGTGAGATGAATAGATTCTATCACTTTGGTAGGCATGACATTTTTTGAAGCACCAGAATCAATGATGCAGTTGCTCAGCTTGTGACCATTTATCAATAGGGAAACATAGAAAGGCTCTATTTTCTTAGGGGCAGCAGGAAGAGTAATGACAAGATTGTTTGGGATGGGTGAATATTTTGTCACTAGCTAATTGATGAGCAAAATAGGTCTCTTCAACCACAGCAAAGGGAGATTGGTCGGCCAAATATGTAGGTTTACTACATCAAAACGGGACAAATCTCTCCTCTCATCAAAGGGAGGTTCCCTATAAATATGCAGGAGCTATATACTATATATATATAAGCAAAAAATAACACTTAAGGGTAGGATAAACTATCCATCTCTCTTTTTTTAGAGATGATGTTAACAAACAGAGGAGAAAATCTTGGTAAAAACACTGAAGGCACTTCTCTTCTTTCATAAGTGATCTTGAAGGAAATAGCAGGAGTTATTTCAAATAGAGACGAGTAACTGGTAACCAAAGGCGTAGTAACTAGCAGACTGAGATGTAGCACAAAGTCTCCACCTCAACTACCCAATAGTGAGATATGAAGGACAATGAGGTCACAAAGTCATCCCAAGGTCCTTTACACAAAAATAGAATATGAAGGATATTGAGGGCACAAAGTCATCCCAAGATCCTTTACATAGGAATAGAAAGAAAACACACTAAAGCAATTGTGGGGGCACAAAATCTCTCCACATTTGGCTTCAGGACACCTTCTTGATTACTTTCACTAATTTTGCTTATTTAATTAAATAGACAAAAAATGTATTAAGGAAACAGACATAAGAATAATTTCCCCAACAACCAAGCTATTCCAATACAAAGTTTGAAAAGTCACTTGTTTTCTTATTCAAATACCGAAATATGATCAACAATATGAACTCAAAGTCCCAGTAATGCCTTTCAATGTGGGTAGAGTTTTGTTTTTGATAACAGAGAGAGATCTCCTTAAACAATAAGAGATAGTCCAATTTATAGTGCTCTAAGAAAGACTTGGGTGCTTTGTTTCACAAAAATGGTTGATGATGCATTCAATGCATTTAATGCATTTTAAATTCTATCCATGGGCTATGCTAGAATTGAGCATCAATTTTTAATATGGGCCACTTGATGTGTTTCTTGATGTGTGCACAATTATTCACTCTACTCAATACAAAAAAAATAGGCCACACCATTGAATGTTCATGCTCTTTGATGTCCACCTGGTGGACTACTTTACCTTCTAGAAACATATCCCATGCACAGATATTTTTGATCTTTCTCTTTCATTCCCACTTTCCTTGTTGTATTTCATCCTTATCTATGTGATCTGAGCCCTCACCCTGCAGGTCTCTTAATGCCTTCAGGTCCGTGCTTCAACCTGCAAGGATCAATAGTTACTTCATTGCCACAAACTTAACGTCTTTAGGTCCATCGTTGTTTGAAAGCCAATGGGTAGTTGACTGCCTTGAATTTGATGGCTATGGGCCCATCATCCTCTTTATTAATTCCTTCTTATCTTTCCTACTTGCTTTGGCCAGTTTTTACTGATCTCAACAAGTGACACGTGGTGCTTTTTGTTGTGAAATAGGCAAGGACACTTGGCAGCATTCGCTTAACTTATAGAAGCTCTAGACCCCTTTTGAGAGTCCTACAGAAGATGAAATGTGGTGGCTTTTGTCAAGATCCTAGAAACACTGTAGAAACATTTAGGACTCTTTTGGATCCATGTGGATGCGGACACTTCTCGCGCTCTGCTTGACCTTAGCACCTCACTCGAGGCCCACCACAATCCTTACAAAACAAAAGGAAAAAACTGCAAATGTTAACACTTGGTGGCTTCTCCTGAGTTATAACAAAATGCGTGGCACATTCCATAGCTTTGAAACTTATTATAAATTATGTCCCAACAGACGACACTTGGCAGCTTTCGATGTGACTTTATAAGGGACACGTGGTGGCTTCCGCTACACTTTGAGGTTTGATCTTTCCTAGAGGGAAATTGCCCTTAAAAGTCATGGGAAATGGTCCACTTTCCTTAGTGAGAGCCTCCGACAAGGGTACCTACCCTTTGGGATCCTTCAAGTGGCCTCTGGCTTTAATTCCTTTAGTGGGTTTTTCTTCAGGCTTTTCCTTCAAACAATAGTCCGAAGGAATTCTTTCAGACTTTTTGTCTGAAGGAAATGATCCTTAACAACTTTGCCACAAGAATTTTTCTAAAGGAATTCCATGTGTCCACCTTTGCTCACTACCTTCCACAAGGGCAATCAGCTTGGTTCATTTCCCTCCGTAAGGGAACTCAGCTTGGTTCACTGCCCTCCGCAAGGGCACTTTTTACTTTGGCTTTAAGGCAACCCCTTGAACCTGATGATTGAACCAACTTTGGTTCAACAGTTCAATGGTTTAATTGGTTCAATCTCTTTATTTGACTAAGTCTTAATTATCTCTTGAACCAAATGCATTGAACCATATGGCCATTGAACCTGTTGAACCATTGAACCTATTGAACCTTTGAACCAAAGTGGTTCAATGGTTCAACAATTCAATGGTTCAAGCCTTCTTCTCTTTGATAAGTGTTTTGAAGTCGTTGAACCTTGAAGAGGTTGAACTTTGAACCTTTGCCAAAGCGCTTAACTCTTATTGATGACATTGAACCTTTGAACCCATTGAACCAAAATGGTTCAAGGTTTAATGGTTCAATGGTTCAAGCCTTCTTCTCTTTGATAAGTGTTTTGAAGCCATTAAACCTTGAAGAGGTTGAACTTTGAACCTTTGCCAAAACACTTAACTCTTACCGATGATGTTGAACCTTTGAACACATTGAACCAAAATGGTTCAAGGTTCAACAGTTTAATGGTTCAATAGTTCAATGGTTCAATCCTTGCTTAGAAGCTTGCCAATCGACATTTTTTATTGAACCAAGTCATTGAACCAACCTTGAAATCACCTAAGTGTTGAGAGCTTATTTCTTTCCTGCAGAGTCCATAGATTTGAATCTACAGAGTCCATAGAAATGAACCTATAGAGTCCGTAAAAATGAGTTCATAGAACTCGCAGAGTCTGTAGAAATGAGTTCATAGATTCCATCCTGTGAAGTCTGTAGAACTGAGTCCATAGATTCAAGCCTACAGAGTCTATAAAAATCTAAAAAATCTTGAATAATGAAGAATTCGAATGCTTAAAACAATTTTTAAAAAGGGAAGAGAGGATTTTGGTCTGTTGAACTAGAATAGTTCATATGTTGTCTCAAAAATGAGCTGACATTTTTAGGGACAATAGCTGGCTCCAATTGGAGAATTTCCTTCAGTTGAAAACTTGGAATAGCTAAGGGGAGTAAAAACCAAAATCTCTAGTGTCTTGAAGTATGCCATTGGGCTATAGAGTCAAGCTACCCAAAAAAGAAAGGCTCCAAAAAATGAAAATGAAAAGCACAAAACAAAACAAAAGACTATACATATGTATAGGTGAACTTATCTGATACTTCAAAAATTGAAGTGATTCAGATGCTACCCATTGTGAGATAATGAAAATGGAGTTTTGTCCTGATAAACCAATAGGAAACCATTTTGTCCCCAGAATCAATGACGGGTGAATGGAACTCTCCACTAAGAATCATATTTTTTGTGCACTCCTTTTGGTCTCTCTTCTTGCTCCATGGCAAGACGTGGTCTTCAATCTAAAAACCGTAACTCCATGCTCTCTTGGTGAAGAGTTCCTTTTGCTAACTTTAGAGTACAGTAGTATGGTCCACTATCATAGCTTGTTATTCTGTTGGTTTAGTCTAGCACATGTTTTGATTGACAGCATCAAACTCCTGACAAACCATCAGCTCAACATCTCCTTTGGTGTGAAGGAGTTTGACATCTTGGTCTTGAGCAGCCTTCAATCTGAGCAATAGAGATTCACATTTAGCTATGTTATTGGTGTTGTTGAACTACGACTTGCATGAAGGAAAAATATCTCCTTGAGGAGATATTGACACAATCCCAACTTCAGTAATGGTAGAAGAATTGTTGCCAGCATATTCCAAGATCCAAACATCATCAAAAACTGATCTTCTATCAAATATTTCTTTGTTAAAGATGAAAGATCCTTTTTCATCTACACTGCACCCTACTAATTCTTTTGATGTCTTGTTTGAATCAATTTTCATATTGCCACCTACAGGACTTTCATCTGCAGAAACATGAACACCCTCTGTAGTTAAGAAAAAGTTACCCATTATTGAAGACTCAAACAGAATCTGAGCTTCGAGTGTTGATGTCTGAGTGACCACATATTTTTCCTCCTTTTCAGAGAGGAATATCTTCATTACACCTTTGATAGGGATCCTTACCTCAAATAGGTCCATGCTTAGTTCTCCTCCCACATCCTTGCAGAAATTTCATCTAAGCAAAATGCCATAGGATGCTGAGACGTCAGCCACTAGAACTATCATCTTGATTCTCTTGTCTAGAAATGTCACAAATGCAAATTGGGCATCCTTGATTTGTCCCAGTAGTGGTACTTTCTTGTTCTCCATGGAGAAGCATCTACCAAATGTTTTGGTTAGTGTGAGACCAAGAGATTCTACCACTTTGGCAGGCATGACATTGTCTGAATCACTAGAATCAATGATGCAGTTGCTCAACTTGTGATCATTTATCAATAGGGAAACATAGAAAGGCTCTATTTTCCTAGGGGTAGTAGGAAGAGTAATGACAAGATTGTTTGGGATGGGTATGTTCCTTGGGGGATCATGAGTTACCTTTTTAATCTCTTGTCCTACAGGGACAGCTTTATTCTTCACACACTCTACCAACCTATCCAATTACTCAGGGTTGGCTTGTAGAAATTCAAATTTGGACATTTGAATTTTGGTCTTCTTGACATGGTTGATTATGTCAAATGACTGAAATGGACTAAGAAGAGAGGATAAGATTTCATCCTTTTGGTTTTTGGGAGGGGGAGGACTGATCTGCAAAATTGAAGTAGAAGGTGTAGAGATGTTTGATGTACTTACCTTGCCTACAATTTGGTTGGAAAGGCAGAGTGGTTCCACGCTTAGAAATTGAAATTTTTGGTTGAGGTTGCTCCTATATCTTCTCTTTTTCAGCTTGTTGGGCTGACTAATTCTTGGATTGGGTGAACACAGCATATGATCCCTCATCTACTTTACCTTCACTTTTGGGTTCATCTTGGTAATTCAAGAAACCAATGTTGGAGTCACTAGTTGATTCTTCTTGATCCTCTGTGAAGGGATCAGCATCATTTTCTTGCTCAAACTTAGGTTAAAAAGAGAAATCATGTTCTATTTTTAGATATCCAACTACTGAGTTGGTTGGAGGCATTTCAAGGGCAAGGTTCCTCTGTGGGGGAGGAAGACAATTTGGCTACCCTTGATTCCTGGCAGCATTACCTTGATATGGTTGATTCTAAAATGTCCTCCTTGGCATATCTCGATTAGCAGGAGCAAACATGCCTTAGGTCATTTATCTCTTCAAGGCTAGCAGTTCATTTTCCAGCTTTTGCATCATTTGATTCATGGTGCCTATAAATAGATACTCAGAAGATGAAGAGGATTTACCTCTATTTAGATCTCTTTGTATCTTTCTTGCCAAGATAAGGTCATCTTCCACTTCAGTGGCCAAATCCTGAGCTATAGAAAGGTCTATTTAGCTAGCACATCTCAGTAGAAAACTCACTTTAGGTAGTTGAGAGTTGATGAAGAAATATTTGAGGTTTTTAGGTGTTAGCTGAGCAATTACAGGAATATTGTTCCTCAGTTTGTCAAACTTGGCAATGAAATCCCTCATAGGTTCATGAGATTCCTTCTTCATTTGTGTCAGTTGAGCCAACAGGTCATGTGCATCTTTTGTAGGCTTGAATTTGGCTTCAAATTTATCTTTGAGAGTGTTACAGTCAATCATAATCTAGGCCTACAGATGATAGAACCAGTCTACAGCAGCACCTTGTAAAGTTTCCACGAATAGCCAGACTACTACATCCTCATACTCCACACTTATTACCCCACAAGCTATTTTAAAGGCTATAATATGTTCATCATGATGAACCTTCCCATCACCATAGAACTTGGAAAAAAATTTCCTTGAACTGTGTGGTAGCTCATGTAGAGGTGGAGTTAAATTGAGTGGGCCAAAAGAGTTACCCCAAGGACCTTGAACTGCCATTGTATGAATATGGAAAGGTGGAATAACAAATCTCAGAGGGGTAAGTATTGACAAAGCTTTATTAATATCAAAAATGGATGCTTTGCCTATAATAGAGACTTGACTTTAGTAGGAGGAAAGCCCTTGGTTCGTTGGAGGTGAGATGGTGAAGGAAATAGATCAAAATTACTTTATTGTACCAACTTAAATATAGGGTCAACAATACCTTTATCCCTTTGGCTTCACATATATCGTGGATCTACCAGAGTGTAAAAATAAAAATGGAAAAGAACTAGCACTGCATCAGCTTGAAGCTTGAGGCTTCAAATTGCGTGTTCTTCCACAATGAGATAAATAGATAAGGCTATAAAGATAATGGATAAGACACATGTGATGTTTTAATCTAAAGCTTGAGGCTGCAAATTGCACAAAATTACTGTGTCCCCAACAGAGTCACCAAAAATTGTTGGGTGAATATTTTGTCACCAGCTAACTGATGAGCAAAATAGGTCTCTTCAACCATAGCATAGGGAGATTGGTCAGCTAGATGTGCAGGTTTACTACATCAAAAGGGGACAAATCTCTCCTCTCATCAAGGGGAGGTTCCCTATAAATATGCAAGAGCTATATACTATATATATATATATAAGTAGAAAATAACACTCAAGGGTAAGATAAACCATCCACCTTTCTTTTTTTAGAGACGATGTTAACAAACAGACGATAAAATCCTAGTGAAAGCATTGAAGGCACTTCTCTTCTTTCAGAAATGATCTTGCAGAAAATAGAAGTTCTTTCAGATAGTGATGAGTAACTGGTAACCAAAGGCGTAGTAACCAGCAGACTGAGATGTAGCACAAAGTCTCCACCTCAACTACCCAATAGTGAGATACGAAGGACAATGAGTGCATAAAGTCATCCCAAGGTCCTTTACACAAAAATAGAATACGAAGGATAATGAGGGCACAAAGTCGTTCCAAGATTCTTTACACAGGAATAGAAAGAAAACACACTAAAGCAATTATGGGGGCACAAATTCTCTCCACAGTTAGCTTCAGGACACCTTCCTGATTAATTTCACTAATTCTACTTATTTAATTAAATGGACAAAAAATGTATTAAATAAATAGACATAAGAATAATTTCTCTAACAACCAAGCTATTCCAGCACAAAGTCTGAAAAGTCACTTGTTTTTTATTCAAATAATGAAATATGATCAACAATTTGAATTCAAAGTCTCAGTCATACCTTTCAATTTGGGTAGAGTTTTGTTTCTGATAACAGAGAGAGATCTCCTAAAAAAATAAGAGAGAGTCTAATATATAGTGCTCCAAGAAAGACTTGGGCGCTTTGTTTCACAAAAATGGCTTATGATGCATTCAATGCCTTTAATGCATTTTAAATTCTATCCATGGGCTATGCTAGAATTGAGCGTCAGTTTTTAATATGGGCCACTTGATGTGTTTCCTAATGTGTGCATAGCTGTTCACTCTACTCAATGTAGAAAAATAGGCTACGCCATTGAATGTTCAAACTCTCTGATGTCCACCTGGTGGACTACTTTACCTTCTAGAAACATAACCCATGCACAAATATTTCTGATCTTTCTCTATCATTCCCCCTTTCCTTGCTATATTTCATCCTTATTTATGTGATATGAGCCCTCCCCCTATAGGTCTCTAAATGCCTTCGGGTCCGTGCTTAAGCCTACAAGGATCTACAGTTACTTTATTGCCACAAATTTGACGTCTTCAGGTCCGTCATCAATTGAAAGCCAACGGCTAGTTGATTGCCCTAAATTTGATGGCTGCAGGCTGGTCATCCTTAGTAATTCCTTCGTGTCTTTCCCACTTGCTTTGGCTGATTTTTGATGATCTCATCAAGTGACACATGGCACTTTCTACTATGAAATAGGTGAGGACACTTGGCAGCATTCACTCAACTTATAGAAGCTCTAAACCCCTTTTGAGAGTCCTACGAAAGATGACATGTGGTGGCTTCCGTCAAGATCCTAAGAAACACTATAGAAACATTCAAGACTCTTTTGGATCCATGCAGATGTAGACACTTTTCACACTCTGCTTGACCTTAGCACCTCACCCGAGGCCCACCACAGTCCTTACAAAACAAAAGGAAGAAATTATGGATGTTAACACTTGGCAGCTTCCACTGCACTTTGAGGTTTGATCTTTCAAGGGAAATTGCACTTTGGGGTCTTGAGAAATGGTCCACTTTCCTTGGCGAGAGCCTCTCGTAAGGGTACCTACCCTTCGAGATCCTTCGGGTGGCCTCCAGATTTAATTCCTTCAACGGGCTTTTCTTCGAGCTTTTCCTTCAGACAAAAGTCCGAAGGAATTCCTTCAAACTTTTTGTCCCAAGGAAATGATCCTTAACAACTTTTCCACAAAAACTTTTTCAAAGGAATTCCCTGTGTCTGCCTTTGCTCGCTGCCCTCCGCAAGGGCACTCGATTTGGTTCATTTCCCTCCACAAGGGCACTCGGCTTGGTTCACTACCCTCCGCAAGGGCACTTTTTCCTTTGGCTTTGGGGCAGCCCCTTAAACCTACCGATTGAACTGACCGATTGAACCAACTTTGGTTCAATGGTTCAATCGGTTCAATATCTTTATTTGACTAAGTCTATATTATCTCTTGAACCAAACACGTTGAACCATATGGCCATTGAACCTATTGAACCTTTGAACCAAAGTGGTTTAATGGTTCAACGGTTCAATGGTTCAAGCCTTCTTCTCTTTGATAAGTGTTTTGAAGCCATTGAACCTTGAAGCGGTTAAACTTTGAACCTTTGCCGAAGTGCTTAACTCTTGCCAATGACATTGAACCTTTGAACGCATTAAACCCATTGAACCAAAATGGTTCAAGGTTCAACCATTCAATGGTTCAATGGTTCAATCCTTGCTTAGAAGCTTGTTGATGGACATTTTTTATTGAACCAAGTCGTTGAACCAACCTTGAAATCGCCTAAGTGTTGAGAGCTTCTTTCTTTCCTACAGAGTCCATAGATTTGAATCTACAGAGTTTGTAGAAATGAACCTATAGAGTCTGTAGAAATGAGTTTGTAGAACTGGTGGAGTCTGTAGAAATGAGTCCATAGATTCCATCTTGCAAAGTCTGTAGAACTGAGTCCATAGATTCAACCCTATAGAGTCTGTAGAAATCTAAAAAAGCTTCAATAATGAAGAATTTGAATGCTCAGAATAATTTTTAAAAGGGAAGAGAGGATTTTGGTCTGTTGAGCTAGAATAGTTCATATGTTGTCTCAAAAATGAGCTGACATTTTTAAGGACAACAGCTGACTCTAGTTGGGGAACTTCCTTCAGTTGAAAACTTGGAATAGCTGAGGGGAGTAGAAACCAGAATCTTCAGTGTCTTGAAGTATGCCATTGGGCTATGGAGTCATGCTACCCAAAAAAGAAAGGCTTCAAAAAATGAAAACAAAAAGCACAAAATAGAACAAAAGACTATACAAATATACATATGTACAGGTGAACTTATTTGATACTTCAAGAATTAAAGTGATTCAGATGCTGCCCATTGTGAGATAATGAAAATGGTGTTCTATCCTGATAAACTAGCAAGAAACCATTTTGTCCCCAGAATCAGTGACGGGTGAATGGAACTCTCCACCAGGAATCACATTTTTTGTGCACTCCTTTTGGCTCTCTCTTCTTGTTCCATGGTAAGACGTGGTCTTCAATCTAAAAACCGTAACTCCTTGCTCTCTTGGAAAAGAGTTTTTTGTGCACTTAACTCTTGCCGATGACGTTGAACCTTTGAACACAATGAACCTGTTGAACCAAAATGGTTCAATGTTCAACAGTTCAACTGTTCAATGGTTCAATCCTTGCTTAGAAGCTTGCTGATGGACATTTTTTATTGAACCAAATCATTGAACCAACCTTGAAATAACCTAAGTGTTGAGAGCTTATTTCTTTCCTGTAGATTCCATAGATTTGAATCTACAGATTCCATAGAAATGAACCTGCAGAGTCCATAGAAATGAGTTCTTAGAACTAGTAGAGTCCATATAAATGAGTTCGTAGATTCCATCCTGTGAAGTCTGTAGAACTGAGTCCATAGATTCAAGCCTATAGAGTCCGTAGAAATCTGAAAAAGCTTGAATAATGAAGAATTTGAATGATCAAAATAATTTTTAAAAAGGGAAGAGAGGATTTTGGTCTGTTGAACTAGAATAGTTCATATGTTTTCTCAAAAATGAGCTAAAATTTTTGGGGACAACAGACCAAAATCCTTCCTGACAAGCTAACTGATGAGCAAGAAGAGAGAGCCAGAAGGAGTGCACAGAAAATGTGATTCCTGGTGTAGAGTTCCATTCACCCATCACCGATTCTAGGGACAAAATGGTTTCCTACTGGTTTATTAGGATGGAACACCATTTTCATTGTCTCACAATGGGCAGTGTCTGAATCACCTCAATTCTTGAAGTATCAGATAAGTTTGCCTATACATATGTATATTTGTATAGTCTTTTGTTTTATTTTGTGCTTTTCATTTTCATTTTTTGGAGCCTTTCTTTTTTGGGTAGCATGACTCCATAGCCCAATGGCATACTTCAAGACACTAGAGATTCTGGTTTTTACTCCCCTTAGCTGTTCCAAGTTTTCAACTAAAGGAAGTTCCCCAACTAGACCCAGTTGTTGTCCCTGAAAATGCCAGCTCATTTTTGAGACAACATATAAACTATTCTAGTTCAATAGACCAAAATTCTCTCTTCCCTTTTTAAAAATTGTTCTGAGCATTCAAATTCTTCATTATTCAATCTTTTTTAGATTTCTACGGACTCTGTAGGCTTGAATCTATGGACTTAGTTCTATAAACTTCAAAGGATGGAATCTACATACTCATTTCTATGAACTCCACTAGTTCTATGAACTCTGTAGGTTCATTTCTATGGACTCTATAGATTCAAATCTACAGACTCTGTAAGAAAGAAACAAGCTCTCAACACTTAGGTGATTTCAAGGTTGGTTCAAGGACTTGGTTCAATCAAAAATGTCCATCAGCAAGCTTCTAAGCAAGGATTAAACCATTGAACCATTGAATCGTTGAACCTTGAACTATTTTGGATCAATGGGTTCAATGGGTTCAAAGGTTCAACGTCATCAGCAAGAGTTAAGCACTTCAGCAAAGCTTCAAAGTTCAACTGATTCAAGGTTCAATGGCTTCAAAACACTTATCAAAGATAAGAAGGCTTAAACCATTGAACCACTTTGGTTCAAAGGTTCAGTGGGTTCAGTGGTTCAACAAGTTCAACGGCCATATGGTTCAATGCGTTTGGTTCAAGAGATAATAAATACTTATTCAAATAAAGAGATTGAACTGATTGAACCATTGAACCATTGAACCAAAGTTGGTTCAATCAGTCGATTCAATTGGCAAGTTCAAGGGGCTGCCCTAAAGCCAAAGGAAAAAGTTCCCTTGTGGAGGGCAGTGAACCAAGTTGAGTGCCCTTACGGAGGGTAGTGAACCAAGTTGAGTGCCCTTGCGGAGGGCAATGAACCAAGCTGAGTGCCCTTATGGAGGGCAGCGAGCAAAGGTGGACACAGGGAATTCCTTCAAAAAAAATCCTGCGACAAAGTTGTTAAGGATCATTTCCTTCGGACAAAAATTTTGAAGGAATTCCTTTGGACTTTTGTCTGAAGGAAAAGCCCGAAGAAAATCCCACGAAAGGAATTAAAGCCAGAGGCCACCTGAAGGATCCTGAAGGGTAGGTACCCTTGCAGGAGGCTCTCGCCAAGGAAAGTGGACCATTTCTCAAGACCTCAAAGGACAATGTCCCTCTGGGAAAGATCAAACCTCAAAGTGCAGTGGAAGCCACCACGTGTCCCTTATAAAGTCACAGTGAAAGCTGCCAAGTGTCATCTATTGAGACATAGTTTTTAATAAGTTTCAAAGCTGTGAAATGTGCCACATGTTATATTATAACTCAGTAGAAGCCACCAAGTGTTAACATCCTTAGTTTCTTCTTTTTGTTTTATAAGGACTATGGTGGGCCCCAGGTGAGGTACTAAAGTCAAGTAGAGCGTGACAAGTGTCTGTGTTCGCGTGGATCTAAAAGAGTCCTGAATATTTCTATAGTGTTTTTAGGAGCTCAATGAAAGCCGCTATGTGTCATCTTCTGTAGGACTCTCAAAAGGCGTCTAGAGCTTTTATAAGTTGAGCGAATGTTGCCAAGTGTCCTCACATATTTCACATTGGAAAGTGCCACGTGTCACTTGTTAAGATTAGTGAAAAGTAGTCAAAGCAAGTAGGAAAGACATGAAGGAATCACTAAGGAGGATGACGGGATCATAGCCATCAAATTTAGGGCAATCAACTAGCCATTGGCTTTCAAACGATGATGGACCTGAAGACATCAAATTTGTGGCAATGAAGTAACTATTGATCCTTGTAGGCTTAAGCACGGACCCGAAGGTATTCAGAAACCTATAGGGTGAGGGTTCAAATCACATAGATAAGGATGAAATATATAAAGGAAAGGGGGAATAATGGAGAAAGATCATAAATATCTATGCGAAGGTAAAGTAGTCCACTAGGTAGACATCAGAGAGCGCAAACATTCAATGGCGTAGCCTATTTTTTTGCATTGAGTAAAGTGAATAGTTGTGCACACATCAAGAAACACATCAAGCAGCCCATATTAAAAACTGATGCTTGATTCCAGCATAGCCCATGGATAGAATTTAAAATTCATTAAAGGCATTGAATGCATCATAAGCCATTTTTGTGAAATAAAGCACCCAAGTATTTCTTAGAGCTCTATATATTGGACTCTCTCTTATTATTTTAGGATATCTCTCTCTATTATCAAAAACAAAACTTTGCCCAAATTGAAAGGTATTACTGAGACTTTGAGCTCAGATTGTTGATCATATTTTGTTATTTGAATAAGAAAACAAGTGACTTTTCAGACTTTGTGCTAGAATAGCTTGGTTGTTCAGGAAATTGTTCTTATGTCTGTTTCCTTAATAAATTTTTTGTCCATTTAATTAAATAAGCAAAATTAGTGAAAATAATTAGAAAGGTTTCTTGAAGCCAACTGTGGAGAGACTTTGTGCCCCCACAATTTCCTTTAGTGTGTTTTTCTATCTATTCCTGTGTAAAGGATCTTGGGATGACTTTGTGCCCTCATTATCCTTCGTATTATGTTTCTGTGTAAAGGACCTTGGGATGACTTTTTGCCCTCATTATCCTTCGTATCTCACTCTTCGGTAGTTGAGGTGGAGATTTTGTGCTACATCTTAGTCTACTGGTTACTACACCTTTGGTTACTAGTTACTTGTCACTATCTGAAAGAATTCTTGCTGTTTTTTGCAAGATTGCTTCTGAAGGAAGAGAAGTGACTTCAGCATTTTCACTAGGATTTTCTTCTCTATTTGTTAACATCATATCTAAAAAAAGAGAGATGGATGATTTATCCTACCCCTGAGTGTTATTTTTTGCTTATATATATAGTATATAGTTCCTGCATATTTATCAGGAACCTCCCCTTGATGAGAGGAGAGATTTGTCCCCTGTTGATGTAGCAAACCTGCACATCCAGCCGACCAATCTCCCTATGATGTGGTTGAAGAGACCTATTTTGCTCATAAATTAGTTGGTTGACAAAATATTCACCCAACACAATGTACAAATGGATCATCTCAAGGTAATAAATTCCATAAATAAGATAAGAAACTCATCATTGAATTATACAAACAAGGAATAAGTGAAATTGTTAAACTCTTCATCCACTCATCTTGAAGACAACAATTCCTCCTTTGAATGCACCCTTTTTCAATTAATTGTAGTAACAAGGTAGTATTAGATTAATACATTTTTATAATTTACATAGGTTTTTCAAGTTTAATCTCTTTTGTCTTGATGGCTTATCATTATATTTAATGTTGTGACAAACTTTGTCTTCAAGTCGTGAACACTCCTCTTGACAATTGACCATATGCTTTATTGTGTTGATTATGCCTAACTAAGGCATTTATTTATATTTTATGGCCCTCACCTACCTAATCTGATATGCACACCATCATCCAACTTAGATCAACACCATTATATAATATTTATTAATTTATATGTATCCTTAATGATTTTGTCAATAGGGTACCACCTACAATTTGATTCTATAAATCAATTTAGACATGCATTCAGTCTCAAAATTTGACAAAAAAGATAGGCAAGATGATCTTTAAATCTATGCTATGATAAATCTAATGTGGAGGTCCATGTGTATTTTATTGGCCAAGAATTTTTTAGTGTATGCTTCTCATTGTTTAAGAATGACAACATGTCTCTTATGAGGATATCCTTATTACATGGTAAACACTCACTTATTCTCTAAATATGCTAGTGGTAGGACCTTTTGAATTATTTAGGCTCTGATGAGGCAATATTTTTCCACTTAAAATCATCTCGCTCACTTGATAGGTTGATGGTCTACTTGTAGACACTAGAAAACTGCATGGTTCTAGTCATCGTAAAGCAACCCTTGGCCCCCTTGGCCCCCTTGGGTTAGGATTAATTATTAAAATCCTTTAACACACTCATTCACCCCTTTTTGTCTAATTTAATTAAGTTAATTAATTAAAAGGGCCTATTTATGCCTCCTCACCCAAACCCATGGTTAATTGATTGACACCTAGCCTTAGGAATAATTCCCACCTAAACATTTAGTGTCCTAACCTCCTAAACATCTTCACACATCCTCATTCTACCTTTAATAACTGTTATAAGCTTAATTTCCACCCTTGGAGAGGGTTCTTCAAGATCTCTCCAACTAAGCTATAATATTGGGATAATCTTAGGTTGTGGGTAACCTATGTTGGGACTGAACCTTTGAAGTAGGCCAACTTCCTCTTTGATGCTCACCTAAGACTAATGTTAAGCATAATGCTTCATGAGAAAAAGGGTTAGAAATAGAATATGGACTCATAATAAAGTTAACCATGCAATGCACCAAATTTAAAGAGAAAACTCCCATAAGCTTGAACCTACACTAGATTTGCTAAAGACAATACTAGCTAACACAACCTTAATATCAATTTAATTTTCATAAGTATTTCATAGAAGAGGGTTCAAATTAGAACACTAATCTAGACTTTCAAACATCATTGAAAACTCCCTAAACAAAATTAGAAAGATGGACCATGGATGAGGAAGATTCTCCTTCACACAATGCCATAATGCATAGCTTTCCAAACAAATATTCAAGGTAGAAGATAGGTAAAGAAAGTCTCATATTACATCAAGTAGTTCTTACAAATGCTTGACAAGGTTAAGCCTAATCAAGTTGAACATACTTTATAATATCGTAAGGAATGCCACGTCTCTCAAAAAGATAAAAACTTCTAAAATTTGAGAACCCTTTATAAAATGGAAAGAAAGGGATAAGATAGTAGAAGGGGAAGAGAGAGAGAAAGGGGGAGCACATTGTTCCTGGTAATCAATGAGTTATTAGCTTCAAAAGATATTTCACCAAGATTTTGGTCCAATCAGAACAAGTTATTATGAGCAAGATATTCGTGATTTGCCCAAATAGGCTCTGAATCATTCCATTGGTCAAACAAGTTACACTAGAAGACAAGAGTTTACCAAAAGTGGCAAGTCATGATCTTGCTAGAAATAAATGCTCCAGCTACTTTCCAATTCCCCAAGTCTTTTGGCTTTAGATATTTCAGTCGATTTCATTATGAGGACAAAATATTCATATTCATGTATCTAACTAAGCCATGCCTTAATTCTATTTAAGTGATGATTTGTCAAAGCTAAGATCATGTTAAAAGGACTACCTATCTCTCTATTAAAAGGACATGTTGCTCCATACTTAGAAAACTAGACCCAGCTTAACTATAGAAGAAAACCAATCCAAGAATATTGGTTTCACTATATCAATATAGATAGCACTCTATTCAATGTGAAGTCATTATTTTGGCAAACAACCACCACCCCTTTGGTTTATATTAGGTCTAAAAGACCTATTTTACCTCTACAAACCTATCTTAATACATCTAGTCCAATCGGGGTTTGCATCAAGATATTTTCCTTTACTTTCTGCCAACTCTAGTTAGACTCAAGTTCAAATCCTTTTATCTTAATTGTTGAGTTAGGTCCATTTTGCTTTATCCACTTTCATCAAACATCCCAGTTCATCTTTTTTCTATTGACTGTAGGCAATTGGCTTGGATCATTGACCCTTTTGACTCTATTTTACTTTGTCAAATTTTGAGATTTGATTAAACATAAACTGTAGATCTTTGGGACCCATTACCCCAAGCTCAATTTCTCATTATTCCCTAGGATTCACTGACTGTTTGACTTGCTCGAGCTCTAGTGTGCTTGACACTTGTCAGCCACACATTCTTTCTCAGGTTCTCATCAACTATTCTAAATCCAAATAGTCACTTTATGGGTTTTAAAAATGAAGTTTGTGCAGATGTCTACCATTCTTGACCAACTTTGCAATTTTATAACTTGAATCATAAAGATCATAGGGACACCAAATTTGTAGATAATGGACTTAACATTGAAAGTAACAAACCCTTTTGATTCACTATCCATTCGAGCTTTGAGTGATTTTATAAAATTGAAGTCGATTGGTTCAGGTGATCTTGCATGACATCTTGATGACAGTTTGGTCTAAAATAGCTAAGTATGGAAACATAGCAAATTTTACATTAGGATCTAACTTTAAACATGTGTATCTTCTTTTATTCTTCATCGTATGATCTAAAACTTGGTGCATATGAACTAGACTCCAAAATGAATAGACTTATATGATTATTTCTTCCTGAGACTACCACACATGTCAAATCTAGTGCCATGAAAATGCCTCAACTTTTCCACCACTAGAACCAAATGTTTGGACAAGCTCTAGATGGAATAAGTGGACCAAATGAATTCCATGTGCTCCCACGCTTATCCTAAGCACTCCATAGAGTATTTGTAGCTTTGGACTGGTCTTTAGAAATTGATAAATTACACTTTAAGTGAACTAAAAGTGCTTCAAAATATTTTTTAGCTTCATTATTTATCCATTTTGCTCATTCTATCTAAAGCTAGTTCAAACCATTTTGATCATTTGATCAATCAAGAACTATGCCTCTTTATCTGCATTAAGACTTTTAGCAACTGGGCACATACTTGGTATATGGGCCAAATATGACCCAAAAAAACTTCAGACCACTTCCCAATGTATTAACCACTAAACATAAGTACAAATGGCTAATTCTAGCTATTTTAACCTTCTCCCTTGATCGACATCAGTCACACCTCGACTGGTACCATTGACTAGGACTAACGATGGTTACTTAATGTCACCCATAAGCCTTGCCTTAGAGGAGGTTAAATTTATATTTTATGCAAGAAACTTAGAATCTAAGGTAAATCAAAGCTCTTATGTGAACCAAGAACCAAAATAGAGACAATCATGAGCTTTAGCAACTTAGCACAAAAACAAATTACTATTACTCTATCCATATTGCTCCGTGATCCTAAGTAGCTTGCACCCAACCTCAGCACTCTTTTAGGCCAATAAACTTCAAAGCTAAGTATCTGCACTTTTATTAAGTTCAATTTTTAGTTTTAGTAGTTTTATTTTCTTATATCCATTTCTCATCTCCCATCAATCTATTCTTTATGTTGGAGTTATGCAACTTCGATAACTTCACCTCCCACCTAATCACCCTCAGACCATTCCTAGTCACCTAACCACCTAACTCCTAAGTTTGATACTTATGAGAATCTATTTTAGCCTCACAATCAACATTTAACTAAAAATAAACCATACAGGCCTCTCTGTAACCAACCCAACAGCTATTTTTGTCTGAATCAGAACTTATAGGAACTAGCATCGGTCATCTCTAACCAACATTGGTCATACCTCAATCGTCAATGGTTGCCTTAACTATCTTTGGTTGAATAGTGCAATCACTGTGTGTTCCATTTTGTCAAAAACAACAAGCATTTTTGACCTAGAATCACTTATCCAAATTTTATTTTTTTAGTTTATGTTGCATCACATAGGTTTAAGTTATTTTTTGAATTATATTGAATATTTTAGCACTAGTTTTTATCAAGTTATTGATATTTTAGTAAAATATCTTCATTTCTCTTCAAAAGCATATCTTGCACTAATTTTTAGTACTTTCTTTCATTTCATGTAAGCACCTATTTCCATTTATCAAAAAATAATTGTCTTAAAGAGTGGATTGATAGCCTCTAAGGAATCCTAGTACTTCTTAGATCTAGCTCATGCTAAGCAATCCACCCATCTATATTACTAATCCACCCTTTTCTAGTTGTTTTCTTATTTTTAGGTCATCCTCTCAAGCCAAAGAGGAGTATATACAATTGACTAGATTACGAAGTGGACTACATACAATTTCTTCTTACCTCACCCTTCTTTAAGTTTTACTCTCTTTTAAAAAGAAAATAAACATGAGAAAAAATGGTGAAACATTCTGGCACGCCCGGTGGGACCCTTGGGATTTTTCTTGGGTTCTTAGTTGTTTAGGATATTTAGTTGTATTAGTGAAATTTTCATCCATTTATAAATTTCATTTTTGAAAATTAAACATTCTTTCTTTCATTCTTACATTGAAAATCTTAGTTTCAATTTTTTCTTTTCCAAAAGCAAGTTTTAGTCTTTCTTTGCATTCTTAAAAAAGGTTAAAATTTTCATTTTTCCTTCATTTTCTAAATAGAAAAAATCACTTATCCTAGGATTATAACTTGAATATTCATACCACATTTAGTTGCATCTTATTTATTTGTGTACTCATAGAAAAGAAACCAAAATTTTCCTTTGGGTTTAACAATAACTTGCATCCATTGCTTGCTTGTTTGTTTAGTTCACATAGGTTAATTTAAACAGTGAAATTAATCATAGAAAGACACTTATTATCACACACACAATACCAAACTACACATTAAAATCAAACATCAAACACTGATATAAGGCCAAACTAGGATTTCAGAACCTAGCGATAAACCTTTCCCTTGGTTATCCCACTTGGACTTCACTACCAAGGGGAGAAACCAAAACTCAGTTCGTTGGCTAAGTATAATCTCTATCAATTTGGTATATTTTGGCTAAGCACCTAACACCCTTATCATTGTGGTATGTGAAGTGAGGGGGTAGGCCCTAATATTAAGACACCTACCAAATTCTAATATAGATTTTTGAGAGCCTTTAACAACTTGAAACCATCTTTAGACATTCTTTTCTAGTTCTCACTCTACAAGCCCAAGTTGAGTCTCATAACTTCTTAAAAATTGAGGAATGAGCACAAAGAGAGATAACAAGTATTATAGGACTTAAACGTACTCTTAGTGTATGTTTGTTTTCCTTGAACCTTTTTTTTTATTTTCTTCTCTTTTGAGTGTGTGAGATTGCTTTCACCCTCCTTTAATCTTTCTTTGCATGGTTTTAACAAGACAATAACTTAGAAACCAAGAAAACTAAGATCCACCTCCCAACCACCCATCCTCTTCTTCCTCATCCATGGAGTACATCTCGGATGCAGAAAGTTCCCCCCATCACTTTGAAAGTCCTAGTATGCCTCGAATAATTGCCCAAGCATATGTGGATTTCACCACCCTTCTTGATAATAATCCCATTACTCTTCAACACTACCTCACCACCATCACTCACCGTACCTTTACTTTAGTTCCTTCCATTGAGCCACCCTATGGCATGCCACCTTACCTTATGGGTAGTACCTAAATTACCACTATCTCCACCCAACCTTCGGTGACCCACGCCTCTTCCTCCACCAACAACCCTTCCAACACAACCACCTAAAAAAAATATATTCCACCAACTAATACCCAAACACCTCCTACCCCAACCAACAACTCTTCCAATGTAGGGGCAACCTACCCTTTAGTAACCCATACTACACCACTTACCATTGGAGTACCTTCCACTAGTGTTGTTACCCTAACACTTGTTATTTACAACACACTAACTTCCACCCCTTTCTAAAATTTGGTAGTTTTAATGCCTTTTATGCTCCCATATATTAGCACTGAGGTCACTACACACCCTCAACCTACCAATCTAACCATGCCTCTTACCCAACCAATGTCTATTCCACCAAACCTGGGGTATGTCCCAAACCCACAAGGGTACATGCCTCCACCTTATTCCAAACCTACCATGCCCACCTACCAATATGTGGTATCTTCTCAACCTTCAATCCAACTTACCAATATGTGGCATCCTCCCAACCCTCTACTAACTACCCATATGTGGCACCTTCACAACCCTAATAGAATATACCTTAAAATTATAGGGGTGCACAACCACAACCTAATATTATTAAGATGTTTATGGATAAGATGACCAATCTAGAGTCATCCATTTCTAGTATCCACAACATCTTGTCATATGACCAAATTTGCAATGAGCCAATCCACCCATTTGTCCCAATCCCACCATACCTCGCATAGTGGGAGCTTCCAGAATTTGATAAGTTTCAAAGTAAAGATCCCCAATAGCATCTTAGAGACTTTAGGATTTCTTATTATTTGATTGATTATGATGACACTCTCCTTCTCTATACTTTACCAATGTCCTTAGCCAGTCCTGCATTAGATTGGTATAGTGATATTACCAAGCACTCTCTCTTCTCTTTTGCCCAGCTAGCCCAAATTTTCATAGACCATTTCTCTATAAATATTTCTAATAAAGTTTCTATCCTGACCTCTATTCCATCAGGCAATTTGAGGATGAGTCAATTGCCAACTTTGTGGCCCATTGGAGAGGGTTGATTAACCAAATCTCTTTATCTTTGCCCCAACTTGAGTTGATTGAGCTTTTCTCTCAGCCTTGTGCCAAGCATATTCATCAACCTTATAGATTTAGACTTTCTAACCCTTTGATGAGGCATTCACCTTGGCTCAAAAATTAGATATTAGAGCTATTGATGAGGTAAAACTTAAATTTAGGAACACAAATTCTAGATTCAAATCAAATGAAGCTTCTTCCTTCAAAGTCACCAACCATACCAACACCAACACCAAAGATTAAAGAATCACAAACATATTTGTGCTTAAAATGACTCCTCCTTTGGATATCAACCAACAAAATTCTTCTACCTCTTCCAACAAAATGCCAAAACTCAAAAACACTATGTCTGAAAATAGTATACTCTGTTAGGGGAGTCATATGCTTCAAATTTGGAAAAGTTGTTAAAAGCCTCTATCATCTAGATTACTCTGATTAAACCAACCCAACAATTTGATTCCTTTCATCTTATACCTAGTTGTTATAAGGAAAATGAATTGTGTGCCTTTCACGATGTCATTGTACATGATGTTAGTAGATGTAAGACATTCAAAAACATTGCCCAAGATTTGATTGATAAGGGCGAACTTGTGATGGACAATCCGAATGCACCCCCAAATCAATCACTTGACATTTTTAGACAACCATTCCCCAACCATTCAAATTCCATGAATAATGAACATAATAAAGTAGAATCCTCCCATAATCATGAGGTTCACACTATTAATGTCATTCTTAGTGAACTAATTGTTAATGAACCCATGTCCCAAACTACCACCTCTTCTCCACTTATTGAGGTAGTGGAGTCACCTACTATTACTTTCAAAAATGAAATAAAGGAAGCAACTATCATCACTTATTCACTTATTGAGGTAGTGAAATCACCAACCTCTCCTTCGGAAGGCATAACAAAAGGGGAAACCATCACCCCCATCCCTTTTTATTCCATGATAGAGCTATCCACCCATCCTTGAGAAAGTGTTCTTAAGGATAATATTTCTTGACCTACCCCTTTTATGGAATAATTATCCATTGAGGCCTTGGAACCTTTGATGCAGGAAAAGGAGAAAATGGTCATCCCTCTTTCTTATCACTTTGATTTATACTTTGAGTCCAACACCAAAGGAACTAAACCCATCTATAAGCCCTTTTTTAGGTTGGTCCAAAACTTAGAGTTTATATCCCAACCAAACCTTGATCAGGCCACATTTTGGCATCATCTTGGACTCCCTTATCCAACTAAATATTCATCAACCTCACCCTTGTCTACCCAACCTTTCACTTCCACTAGTGAAACCACCATCACCCCAACCAAACCAACAAAATCCTCCACCACCCAAAACTTAGATAAACCATCCAACCCAACTCCCTCAAAATAAAATAAAATACCTTCCACTATCCCCATAAATCCCGTCAAGAACCTAAGTGTGATCCCCACTTATAATCTTACTCATCCTCTATTAAAGTTGGATTTGACACTGCTAAACCCACTTAAAAAACCACAAGTCAAACCAACTAATAAAGTGGAACCATCTAAGAGTCCAAAATGCAAAACCTTACTACCCATTTCCACTTTGCCTTTCATTTTATGACCACATCCTTATTCCATCTCAGGACCTTACCCTTCCACCTTGATTAAGAAACCAAGTCTCCCAAAAGAATCCCAAACCCGACCTCAACTTCTAGCTACACCTTGACCTATTCCAACTAAGCCTTCTACTTCCAAACCTTCCAATTCCAAGCCTTCTACTTCCAAACCTTTCACTTCCAAGCCTTCTACTTCCAAACCTTCTACTTCCAAACCTTTTACTTCCAAACCATCTACTTTTAAGCCTTTAACTTTCAAATCATCTACCCCAAAACCACCCACCAAGAACATTCCAACATCCAAAGCTCCTATTGACAAGCCTACCCCTAAGAAGGCTTCCACCCCAACTTTCAAAGCCAAAACCTCCACTCCCTTGTCACCTTTTCTAGAGTCATATTCTACCATATTGAAAAGGTCCCTCCAAGCTTCCTACTTGGTCTTTCCTCCTATCAAACCATTTGATCCCCTTAGTCCAAAGCCATCTTAGTTTAATGACAATCTAATTTTCCCATATCATAGGACACCTAGGCATGATATAGAGAGCTTCAAAGCTCTCCAAGTCATAGTCCATAAACTATGTGATGAGGGTGACTTATTGATAGAAGAACCTCCCATAAGCCCACCACCAATCCAAGAGCTAAAATAAGCTACCCCACACCTACCTACCCCCAAAATCTCATCTAAGAGTGAGGAAGAATTGAAGTAGTGCATTAGTCCAATAGCTTTTCAAATCCATACCATTCATGTGGTCAATCAATCACAAGCCCAAAAAAAGGATAAAGGGAAATCAAAGGTATCCATCATATGGACATACCCTTCTTCTACCACCGCAACACCCAACCAAGCCCAAAAACTTTCACTCAAGCCTAATATTTCCATCTTGGGTGTACCCCAATCCAACCCCTACTAGTCAATACAAAGAGTAGTTCTAAAACAAATTCACTAGACACTGATGAAGATGACTTCATATTAGCTAATCAATACCTCACCTCATCATCATCAAGCCATCATGAAAGCCTTGTAATCTATAGAGGTTCAACCTGAAGATCCACAGCCTCTAGTAGCCTTAATTAGAGCCCTTTAGCTTTCCACCCACATCACCTTTTAGGATTTAGAGATATCCCATGTTCATCTAGATGATCCAAATCCTCCCATTTTCATTATTGCCTAGATCATTGAAACCCAAATCAAGAGGTTTATGATTTATGTAGGAGATAGTATTAACATTATTTTTTCCCATGTGTATGACCAATTGAAACTACTAGAGAAAATCATGTTAGAAACTACAATTGTACTCTGATCCTTCAATGATACCATGGAAACAACCTTAGGGACAGTCATCCTTCATATTCATTTAGGACCTCGCACTCTTCCTGAGCTTTTCTACATGGTAGAAGGTGAGTTCTAATATAAAATTTTGCTTGGATGCCCTTGGATTTGTTCCATGGGTTGTGTGTCATCTACCTTACATTGGTGTATCAATTTTGAGTATGAGGGTCAAGTCCACACCATACTAGTTGACCCTAGTCCTTTCAAGTCATGCAATATGACTTACCAACCCAATGATGTTCTCCTCTTTCCATCAACCAAGCTTCCACCAACTAAGGATGAGTCCCCTTCTTTCATCAACCAAGATTACACTAGTTCATTTATACCTTCTACCCAAATCCCCATGAAGGACCCCTTGAAATCAACATTCTAATGTCTCTTGCTTGGGGAGTATCACCTTTTGACCTTCAGTGCATTTCCTACTCCCCAAGAGTATAGAAATATTGACCAGCAACCTAGCTATGATTTTAATATTATAACTATTATTCCTTTTGGGCCTCCCAATTGCCAAAATAATCTTATTTGTGGGGGACTTGATTAACCACTTTCCACCTTCACTACCTCCTCTTCTCCTAAACTATTCACCTCCAATTTCTCTTACCAAGATAAACCAAAGTTTACCAAGACATGCCTCCATAGGTGTATTTGGAATGGATCTGGTCTAGGACGATATGAGCATGGACCACATGATTTGTTACCATGTAAAACCTAAAAAAATCATGAATGATTTGGTCTTAGATTTATTTCACCAGAAGATCCAACCAACCCACCTCCTATCACTGTCATTGAGAAAGAAATCCCATCCTCGCCAACCCCATCTCCTTTAAAATTGAAGGATTTATATATCATTCCCTCTAACATTTTTTTGATCAACATGATTAGTTTAGGAACCCTAACTTATTAAAAGGATGGGGAAACCATGACCATTCTTTTGACTCATCCTAAGATGGTAGAAGATGACTCTCCTACCATTGCTATTGTTCAATGTCAAAATGATGATTCCTTTCTCACCTATCTTGGTGGTAAAGATTCTTCCATTCATAAATTCCTTCCTTTTGAGACTTCAAACATGTTGAAAAAACCCATTGTTGACATCAACTTAGGTACTTAGGATATCCCTCACATTATCAAAATCAATCAATCCTTAGATTCATCAAAGTGTTAGGATTTCTCTTCCTTTCTATGAGACCATAGCATAGAATTTGCTTGGTCTTATATTGATATGCCAGGAATCAATCCTATTATATTCATCCATAACATCGTTACCACCCTCAATGCCAAGATTTTTAGGTAAAAGCTTCATAGGATGTACCCTCATATAACCCTTCTTATCAAAGAAGATCTCTAGTGCCTCTTGTTTGTCAACTTAATCCAGCCCATTGATTATCTGCAATGGGTTTTGAATATCATTTATATCATCAAGTAATAGGGGGACTTTACATTTACATGGACTCTCATGATCTTAACCTTACTTGCCTAAAGGATGACTTCCTTTTACCAAGTATTGACCAGCTTATTGATCTTATGGTCGGCCATGAGAAGATATCTCTTATGGATGGATTCTCAATTATAATCAGATCTTGATTGCCCCTAAATATAAACATAAAACCACCATATTCACCCCATGGGGGAACCTTCTATTATAGGGTCATGCCTTTTGGTTTGAAGAACACTGGTGTAACCTACCAATGTGATATAGCCTATATCTTTCATGACCTTATTCATAAAACTGTAGAGGACTACATTGATGACCTCTTTGGAAATTCTAAATGTCATCAAGATTATTTGGCCATTCTTAATGTTATCTTCAAACACCTTATCCACTTCCATGTCCACCTTGTTTCATGTAATTTTTCGCTTAAGTTGTAAAAAAAGAGAGAGAAAAAACTCAATACAGGTGTGGTTGAAAAACCTATTTGTTTGTGCACATGTGTTGAATTAGAAGATTGTGAAGAGCTCCTCTTTGGCTTGGGAGAAAGACCTATAGATAAGAAAGTACTAAAGCAAAAACATTTGTTAAATAGATAGTTGGGTGGATTTCCTAGTGATATCTAGATCTTGGAAGTGAGAGCTTCCTTAAAGGTTGTCAATCCACACATTTTAAACAATCAAGTTGATAAACTAGAAATAAGGTACTTGCATTACTAATCAAAAGGTACTGAAATCGATTACAAGAAAGCTTGATAGAAAATTAGACTATAAATGATCTGATTAGTGATAAATTAACTAATACTAGTGCTAATGGGTTGGGATATGCTTCAAAAAATATAAAGGGGCCTGTGAGTGGTTGAAAACATAGAAAAGTATATTTTATTAGGTGTAAGAGGGCTAAATTAGCTTGCTAGTTTTTTTTCCACAGGTGACCATCAGTGATTAGCCTGACCATCGATGGTTAGGGTCTAACCATCAGTGGTTAACTATGGAATTTTGGGTTTAATCACTAGAAAGTGATGATATTTCATAGATAAATTATGGGAGTTGGTTAAGGGATAAGTTGATTGCAAAATGGAATAAAATCACATGAATATTGACAAACAAGTATTTATCTTACCAGAAGTTAGTTGGGTGGGTGGTTGATGTAGTTAGTCTGTTGGTAGAATATGGGTCAAATCCAATAGAGTATATGTACTTGAAAGCTTGGTTGAGAGATAATGGTAAGTTGGTTCTCAATAAGATGGTTGATAATGTATGATATGGTTGATGATGTTAATTGACCTGATTGACATATAGAAAAAAAATCTTGAATGCTTGAGCTTCTAATATAAACAACCGGAAGCACACAATTGATTACTTAACCAAGCAACTTAATATGTGGAAATTAACCAGAATACACAAGTAACTAGAACTCAAAAATAACACAAAATATGAGAGACAATACACAACTTGTATTAAAACTCTTGAAGAAAAGAATACAATAAAGAAGATGCCACTTCTTCTCCACCACCTCTTCAGAGGCTTCCCACACCTCAAGTGAACAATAACTCTCTCCTCAAAGCTCTCTCTTAGGTCCCAACACCCAACTCAAACACAGAGTTGGTGTTCACCTCCCGTGCTCCACGCACACCACAAGTGCTCCACGCACTCCACAAGTACTCCACGTACTCCACAAGTACTCAAGGTACTTCAAGTAGATCTCCCATGAACCTGCAATAACTTGTAATTCAACAGACCATACTTATGGAAGGAACTCCCTTGCCTTCCTCTTTGCTCTATCCGAGTACAAACCTGTACTCCAAGTAGATCCCGCCTGATTCTGCTCCCTATTGTGTTGCTGTCCTATCTAATCTTGCACACCTACAAATCAACCTAGTTCTGCACACCTTTGAACCTTGACCTTACACACACATACACCTGTAGATCAATGATCTTACTTACCATGCAGATCTCCTATAAAGGCCATACGCCTGTGACCAAGATCCTACACACCTGAAGAGTCCTGCTGACTCTCCAAAACCAGCACCCACCTTGGTACTGCTGTGGAACTAGGAGGAACACCCTTGCTCACCTCTCACACAGAAGGAGCTAACTTTGCTCAACTCAAACTAGAACACCTTTCCAATACAACCATGAGTCTATTATATAGATCTCATCCAAACAATGATTAGACATCTAATTACAATAATTAGATCTGCAGCTCTCAGTCTAAAAATAGATCTAATCATGCAAACACTTGGTTTGTTAGCTAACTGCCCATAATAAGCTCGCAGTCGAACCACACAGGCGACCGACGTCGGTCCCTGTCCGCCTGGGGTCGCCGACGCAGGCCGATCCATGACCGACGTCGGTTGCATTCCTATCTTATCCTGCCAACGTCGGTTGGCCAGACCAACGCCAGTCTCTGTGACACTTTACAACTCTCCTGCAACCTCCTCCATGTCTACATCAGTGAAGCTTTTAGCTCCACAACCTAACATTATAGATGGATTTGACCTCTCAGGCCTCTCTCTCTTATAGGCATAAGCAAGAGGTGGAAGTGAAGGTGAAACTGGGTTATCTAAATATAATTTGTACATGAAAAGGCTCACAACACAAATTAGATAAGTTATATTTAGAAAAGGGTCAATAGAGCTTGCATACTCTTGGTAAAAAGGTGGATCCTATTTGACAATGGTTAGGGGTTCCCAAGGCTGACCATTGATGGTCACCCTCACCATCAATAGTTAGGGTCTACAGGGATAGGTCCTGAAGGCTAGGGTTACTCAGCTAGGTGAAACTAAGTGTATATTGGTTGGTTTAGGTATGATAGGTGTAGGTTAGTCCTAAGAGGGTCTAAGGGTGTTTTCAGGGCTACTTTGACATTTAAAAGTATAGGTCTAAACATTTATGGTGTCTACATTTTTCCCCTTTTTATTGTGTAGATTTTGTGAATAAGCTACAAAATAAAAATGGAGTATGGATCATAGGTCTCATTTCCCTAAGAGTGGGAGGAGGTGTTCCCCCTTAAACTGAGATTTGGTGAGGTGAAGTTGAAGTGAGTACAGGTTTGATAAGTGGTAGATGGTGAGGCATTAGGTGGTGATATGATCTTGGGGCATTTGAGACACAAGCAAGTGTACAAAATGAAAAAAAGGTGTGATAGCCAAGATCATTCATAGATAAAATTGACAAAGTTGGTAAAATATAAGGGTCAGTATTAAGAAAGACAAGGGATGAATGAACTGCATGACCACTTATAGACATGGTAGTTGGGAACACTCATTAACGCAAGTCTCATAATTGATATCTATGTATTTGGTGAGCATCTAAGGCAGGAAGTGCTCTCAAGGAAAACATAAATGGGTCAAGTGTCATAGGTATCCAAGGTAAGAAGTGCTCCTGATAAGACACAAGCAGGTTGATATACGTGAGGTAGCATAATATGTAAAAGGGTCAACATGGCAATGTTGTCATTGAAGTCAAAGGACTAGGCAAAAAGTGTCACAAAATTGCACACCAAATGGGCCAAAAGAGACTAATGGTGAGGTGATGAGGTGGTCGAGTTAGAGGGAGAAAGGCATCTCCAAAGTAGGCAAGAGTCTGGTGTAAATTGCTTAAAATGGGTAGAGTATAGGTAGAAGGTTAAAAGTGGGTGTGGAGGGTAACTTGATTGTCAATGGTTAGGTTCCCCAGAAGGTGACCATGGATGGTCACCTTGACCATCGATGGTTAGGGGAAACCCTCAAAGTCTAGAGGGTAAAAGTAAAAACACAAAATTTAATTTATAATTTTACCACATTGTGTTTTTTGACCGAACTCTAGATGATTTCAATGCTTTATGAGGGAGGTGTGTGTTGAGGTGGACATTACTCATTAGCTAGAGGTGCATGATTAATTTCATGGGTCTAGGATGCAGGGAGCATGAGGATGCAACCAAATACCTGCTTGAGGGCTCAAACCATAGAAGAGGTCATGAAATGAAGTAGGGGTGTACTAAATTGATAGCTAGGTATGATTTTGTTGTTGTTGGTGTCTATTTAAGGGGAGAGGTCTACAAAATAGCTATTTGGGCCTGCATGCCCTAAGTAGGGCTTTGGGGGTTTTAGTCAAATAGGGTGGGTAAAATATCAAATTGATAGGGTGAATGGGTGATTGGGTAGTAGGCTAGCTAGGTAGAGTGTTTAGGTTAGGTGTTTATTGACTTAGGTCCTTGTTTAGGTCTTGGTAGGTTTGGGTGTTTTTACCATGGAATGCCCATAGGAAACCATCAATGGTCAGGCCTAATCATTGATTGTTAACACCCTATGAATTAGGGGGCCCCAATTGTCAGTGGTCAGCATGACCACTGATAGTTATCCATGATGAGGTAGGATTGTTTAAAAGGTGTTAAGGGTTTGAGCATGGTTTGAGGGTAAAATCTAACAAGTAGGCCTAAAATTTGGCCTGATAGGTTGGGTACAAGGGGTAAATGGGGTATGGCTATTAATAGGTCAAATAGGTTAGTGATAGGGGCACATTTTTAAATGATAGGGTAGATAATACTAATTAGGGTCTAAGTGAAGCATTTTGATTTGGGGTAGGCTCGAGAGCAGATACAAATGCATGACTATGTGTCATAGATCTTCTATACATTGTTTGAAGGTATTACTACTAATGATTGGGTCCATATGGAAATGGTAGGGCTAGGAGGGATGCATCTATGATAGTAGCATTCATCAAGAGATGGGATCCCACTACTAACACCTTCTTGTTGCCAATTAGGGAGATGATTATTCTCTCAAAGCATGTTCATAGGATCACTCAGCTCCCACTTCATGGTGATGCGATCTACCAGATTGAGTAGAAGGAGTAGGATGAGTATGTCAAGTATTTTTATGGAGATAACAGTGACAAGGACCACTAGCACTCTAGAGGGTTCAGCTACATAGCATTATATGAGAGTGCTCTTGAGGAGAGGAGACTTATGATGATGTTGATGATCATGATTACTTACTTTAGGCTACTAAATTCTAGTAGTGGGAGATTCCCTTATGTAATATTAAGGGTTTTGGTTAAAATATTACTTGAAAGGACCATATTTGGGTGGGTTCTAGTGTTGCTTATTAATATTTATAGAGAATTATGGGGATTCATGCACCACAAAAGGTATAACATTCACGTGGGCATGGTTCTGCACTACTGTACCTATAAGCACATTCAGGTACTGAGGCCTATGAGATTGCCATGGGTGGGGTACACACATCTAGAGTTCCCTATTAGTTTTATGAGATGGAGGGATGACTATGCTACATTAGGGACTAAGGGTGGATCACATGATATCGAGTGGTTTAAGGCTACCCTAGGGGGATTAGTAGCTATAGACATCACATGGAGACTATACCTATGATTCCATATCTAGCTAGGCTATAGGAGGGAGACCCTCACTATACAAAGTTATAGGTGGATACTGGGCCATCGAGAGGGTGAGGTTGAGTTGATTCCCTTAAACCAAGTATGATGCTAATTCATCTTGTTATAGGGTGTATCGGGACCACATCCATGGTATAGGAGGTAGGACTCAGAGGTTTAGTTACCAGTACCCTTGCCTATTCAAATAGATCTAGATGGTGGGATTGAAGAGCTTCCTATAAGGGCTCCCATAGATGATGCAAGGTAAACAGATGGATATATGGCTTGGTACCAACCCATCTATATAGCTATAGATGTAGGTGGGGATGATGAAGGGGTGGCACCGATGGTTGTAGATCCAACCAGACAAGGTGGATAGGTAGGGCAAGCATTAGCCATAACCAAGCTCAAGTACATGCTCTACATGGATAGGTGGCCATATTATAGGGCCAAATTTAGGAATTATAGGGTTAACTCACCACCATTACAAGTGAGAGAGATCTACTTAGGTAGAGGGCTAGGGAAAGTGTAGCAACAATAGGAGGCCCACTAGACATAGCATCCTAAACACGCTATCTAGCTACTATTACAGAGCTTAGAGATTATGAGGTAATGGTATTAGACCAGCTACCCCAAGATATGAGGTATTTAGAGTACATAATGAGCTTGGTTGGTGGGCCATCGATAGCTACTCTGGGTCAGTGGGATTCTACAGTGGGATAGATAGGGTTCCTAGCGGGACCACCACCAGGTACAGGTGTAGGCACAAATGGGGTCATTGGTAGTGGTGTAAGCCCATGATTATGTTCAGATATGTTATGTTGATGTATTATTTTGATACTATCCTACATGTTGATGCAATGACATATATATGTTTTGAGAGAGAGCTGACACATTGTGACATGTATTATTTCTTGATGATTCAATGTATATGATGGATGTTTATGATGTTATATATGATAGTTGCTTGTGGTTTGTGATTATGGCTTATGGATATGGTTCATGTATATAATGTTTTACTCAATAGCTTAGGCATGTGATGTTCTGATTATGCTTATGGTTATGATAAGATATGTTATGGCTTTATTTATGGTTATATGGGTGAAATGGGATATGGTATATGCCCTACTATTTGGTTTATGTTTATGATTGTGTAATGACATGCTTATGGTTTATGATGTGACTGATGTTCATGGTTTTCTATGATATGTTTACATTGCGTTTGACTCATTAATGAATAGATGTTGTTGCTTGTTGACATAGTTCATGATGTTCATGTTTTTGATGTGATGCTTATTGTTTATGTTCATAGTGATAGGCTTACATAAACTAACAAAAGATAAGAAAAAGAATATGATGCCTTTTCATTGGTAAAGACCAACACGAAACACAAAATTTGTTTAGCTTAGTAAAACTAAGACTTTCAGATGCATCGCATTAGCATGCTTAGGTTGATAGATAGGGATCCTGATAACATTGTGTCAAGTAAGCTCATAGTCCTATGCATATGATACATGGAGGGAGAATGGGTGAAACTAGAATTGTTAGCGAGACTAGTATGCCTTTTTTATAGGTGTCCAAAGAGGTAGTATAAACAAGTCTATGCCTATATACATAAATTGATTGATGTGAGAAGTCTACTAAGGAGAGCCACTTACGGCCTTCCAAGATTATTATTGTTATGAAAGTTGATTATGGCTTTCAAAATTCTTCTACTCTTGCTTTGCTTTTGATTTTTTTTTTTGATGTTGTTTTTGCTTTTTGTTAGGGGGTTAGGGAAGTTGATCTATGTGGAAAGCTTCCAATAAATTAATAGCTTTGACTAATGCTTTACTAAGCCATCCTTAAATGGAGTGGTCTAAGTTTATGTGATTAGTTCAAATGCTTTTTAGTGTTGTCTTCCAAGGGAGAAGTCCACCTTATGTTTGGTAATTTTAGATGATTTTTAATAGTTGTCCTTCAAGGGACCAGTCCATGAATGCTATTATTTTTACTATTTGATATTGTTTTTGTTTTTATTTGGTTTTGCTTTACATAGACTTACTCAAACATGCTCAATGGATTACCTTTATGAAGGCAAAACTAAGATGACATGAAGGTTCAGTAGGTGAAAGAGAGATATAGGTGACAACAACCATAGGAATTGATCTCAAAGAGATGGGAAGTACTATGAGAATCATGGCATGGATAGATCCATGATATCCATAGTTCAAGATTAGCTTGTAATTGTGATGGATAATCACATGATTTAGTTTTAGTCAATTACCCCTAAAAAGAGGGAAATGAATGTGGTTTGCAAGAAATGAGCTTAAGTTAGACAAATGATGATTGTGATCCCTATCTAACAATAGAAGGGACACATATACGAAGCATTGAGAGGCACAGGTTTTAGTTTTCCTTCAAGAGAGGATAAATGATAAGCTCTTGATCCATACTTATGGGTAATAATGTAGGTTCCAAGCCAATTGAAAGCAAATTTCCCCCTTTTGCTTTTCTCCATATTAGTTACATGTTGATTTTCCTTGAGAATAAGATCTCTAATATTGAAATCTCATACTCTCAAGTGTTTGTTATAGTCTCATTTGACTCTTTATTGATAGACATGAAGATGGGAAAGAGCGACCAAATGACATTCATCAAGTAGCTCAAGTTGAGCTAAACATTCTTGATGATAATCATTTTCTGAAATAAGGTCGCATAAAGATATGCAAAGAGAAGGTGTTTGGACTTCAATAGGCAATAGGGCCTCATCTCCAAACACAAGTAAAAAAGGTGTATCACCTATAGGGGTTCGGATGCTAGTGCGATATGCCTATAAGGTGAAAGGGATGTGCAAGTGTCAATCCTAACCTGAGACATTAACCATTTTGGTAAGCATGTTGTTAAGGGTTTTGTGAGAGGATTCATCTTGTCCATTTGTTTATGGTCGATATGGTAATGAAAAGCTACATTTAATACCAAATACATCACAAAGGCCATGAACTTATTTATTTTTGAAAGATTTGCCATTATCGGTGATGATATTATGAGGAATACCAAAATGGCAGATGATATGGTGGGTGATGAATTTGATAATATTCTCAACCTTCATCGAGATAAGAGGAATAGCCTCCACCCATTTGGTAAAATATTTGATTATAATAATGATAGAATGATGTCATTGTGGAGAGTGGGGGTTGATTTCACCAATAAGGTTGAGACCTCATTGTGAAAAAGGCCAAAAAATTTTGGAAATGTGAAGGCTATTGCTAGGTGCATGATGTAAGTTAGTGTGTTGTTTATACTTGACACACTTTTTCACATAATTGTAATAGTCTTGGTTAAAGGTGGGCTAATAGTAACCTAGGTAGAGGATACGCTTAACTATGGAAAGTCCACTAAAATGGCCCCCATAGATGCCCTCATGTGTCTCTTTAATAACGTGAAAGGTTTCTGGACCACAAAGGCAATGGAATAAGAGGCCATCAAAACCACACTTGTAGAGAATTCCTCCTATAATGGTATAATGGGAGGTGCTCTGAATAAATGCCTGATGGGCATTTATAGAGAGGCCAGAGGGAATTACCCCAAGGTAAAGGTAGTCGAAGGTTTTTTGATACCAAAGGTCAGGCAAGACCTCCTCTACACTAAAGATGGTTAGAGTGTCTGACTTGGTGTAGGAAGGTTCGGTGAGGTGATGGATAATGACTGATAGTTTGGAGTTTGAAGGTGCTAATGGGATCTGAAAGGCAAGTGAAGCCATGGTATCAATAAATTTATTAGTATATCATGGGGTGGTTTGGATATGGTAGTGTTCAAATGATGATAAAAGTTATATAACTAATTTCTTGTACATCTATAAAACCTCATTATTACACTAGTAAATGGCAATGACTTGGTTGACCACAAGTTAGGAATCACCAAGGATATTGATTTTTTAGACTCTTAGGGCCAAGATAGTTTGGAGACCTCTTACTAGGGCTTCATACTCAATCACATTAGTGGTACATTCAAATTCAATTTTTAAGGATAAAGAAAGTGGTTCATCGATAAGGGGGACAAAAATGATACTAGCTCCCACACCATGCTAACATTTGGAACCATCAAAAAACATGGTTACTTGATTAGTGAAATTTGATTGAGATAGGCTTATGATAGACTCATCTAGGAACTCAAGAGGAGGAGGTTGTTTATTTTTTAGGGGTACCTCAACTAGTTGGTCAGTAATGTCCTGCCCCTTGATTGATTACTACTAGAGGAACTCAAGGTCAAACATAGCTAAAAGAATGAGCCACTTAGCGATACATTAGTTTTGATATGGTTTGAAGTGCATGTACTTGAGGGGGTCGGTATTAGTTATGACAAAAAATTTGTGGTTAAGAAGGTAGTGGTAAAGTTTGGTAGCCATGAAGACTAGGGCCAAACATAGTTTCTCAATATGTGTGTATCGAGTCTTATATTCAATAACTGTACAAATAATGCAATATATGGCTTACTCTTTGTGTTGTTCATACCAATGGAAAGCATCACCCTAGGGAGTGGTCTATGGTAGAGATATAGAGGTAGAAAGGTTGGGCATCCTTAGGAAGTGTAAGGACAGGTGGAGATAGTAGGTATTCTTTGAGTGCATCAAAGGCCTTTTGACAATCAAAATTCCACTTTAAAGAGATGTCATTTTTCAAGAGGTGGTGGAAGAGTTATGGGAGATGAAACAATGAATGGATTAAAGCTTCCCCTACAAGCTACATATTTGTCTAAAATTGGTTGGAGGTAGCATCTCAAGGATGGCTTTGATTTTGTCTGGATCAACCTCGATTCCTCGAAGGGAAATAATGAAGCCAAGAAGTTTGCCTGATAAGACCCCAAAAATACATTTCTTAGGATTGAGGTAGACATAATAGTGGATAATTCACGCAAAGATAATCTTGAAAATGGCTAAATGGTCTTTGCAAAGCTTGGACTTCCCAAGAAAGTCATCCATATAGTCTTCAATGATTGTATGGATAAGGTCATGGAAAATATAGGTCATGGCACATTGGTAGGTTACGCCAACATTTTTAAGACCAAAGGGCATGACTCTATAACTGAAATTCCCTCAAGGGGTGATAAAGGAAGTTTTATGTTAATCTTTAGGGGTAATCAAAATTTGATTATAACTCAAGAATCTATCCATCAGAGACAACATCTCGTTGCCTACTATAAGATCAATAAGTTGGTTAATGTTGGGTAGAGGAAAGTCATCATTTGGGCAGATGAGGTTGAGGTCACATAAGTCCACATAGATATATAATCACCCTATGGCTTTGGTGATAGGTATGATATTCAAAACCCATTGGGGATAGTCAATGGGTTGAATAAAGTTGACTGAAAGGAGGCATTGAAGCTCTTCTTTGGTAAAGAGGGATATGCGAGGATGAATTTGGAAAAAAATTTGTTTGATAGGTTTGGCATCATGATTGGTTACAATTTAGTGAGTGTAAATGGCCTGGTCAATACCAAGCATATCGACATATGACCAAATGAATGCAATACTATGGTCTTGGAGGAAGGTAGAGAAGTCATATAGTTCCTCAGGGGTAGGGGTTTGGCCAAGCTTGACAACAAAGCACTTATCCAGAGTGCCCAAGTATATATTTATGGTAGATTCATTCAACATGGTTGAGGTCTCTAGAGGTAAGTATTTGTGGATGGAGGAATTAGGTGCACTAAGGTAGGTAAGAATAGAATCATCATACTAGCACTGGACAGTGTGAATGGTAGGAGAGTCTTCTCCCACAAGTTCAAGATGGGTCAAAGGGATGGATATGGGTGCCCATTCCTTTTGATAAGTCAGGGGACTAAGGGTAATCATGTTGATGAAAAAAAAATTAAGTGGGATGATGTCCTCATCCTCACCCATAGGTGGAGGGAGTGTTGGTGAGGAAGGGGTTTCTTCTTCAACAATGGTAGGGGTAGTGTTTTTAGGTTTCTTCTTATTAGGTAGAATGAAGTCAAGGCCATGCTTTTCATGAGGCTTTTGAGTCTCAATCAAGGTCAACATGTGTGGGTCATGCTCATATCATCCCAAACCAAATCCTTTCAAAGCACATCTATGAAGGTATAGTTTGGCAAAGTTTGGGTTGTCCAAATAAAAGAAGGTAGAGGTGAATGGTTGAGGTGGAGAGGGAGTGATGGAAAAATTAAGTGGCTTGTCAATTCCCTAATAGATAAACTGGGTTTGATAGCTTAGAGGCCCCAAGGGGGTAATGGCTCCAATGTTGGGGTCATAACCTAGGTGGTGGTTGGGTTTCCCATATTCTTGGGGAGTAAGGAGGGCATCAAGGGTGAGAAGATGGTATTCTCCAAGGGTAAGGCATTAGAATGTAGGTTTCAAAGGATCAATGATGGATATTTGGTCTATGGGGATAGACAAACTGGTAGAGGCCTCAGTGGAAGGGAATAAGTAATAGCTTTGGCTTTCATGGGTGAGGGCTTGATGCTAGTTATTTGTAGTGCCTTAGATGGAGGCAAGAGAACATCATTAGGCTGGTAGTTCATATTGCATGTTGTAAAAGGGCTAAGGTCAGCTTTTATGGTAACAAATTAACCTTCATGTTCAAACTTGACACAACAATGAAGGGTGGAAGGTACACAACCCATGGCGCAGATCTAAGGTCTCCCTAGCAAAACATTGTATTGAAATTCACCTTCAACCACATAAAAGAGTTTGGGGAGCATGTGAGGTCTTAGCCAAATATGAAGGATGATGGTTCCCAAGGTAGTGGTCATAGTGTCGTTAAAAGATCTAAGGATGACTAAAGTTTTAGACATGACATTAACTAGTAGCTTTAGTTGCTCATAGGCATGGGAAGAGATGATGTTGATATTGGGTCCCCATCAATCATAACCCATTTGATGTAGGTTTGGTTGACGTGGGTAGTAATAAAGAGAAGGGGATCTAGGTGTTTGGGGTGGATATAATGTATCTATGAGTCCTTGAAGGTAACAAGGGTGGAGAGTTGGAGAACACTAACAAAGGCCTCTATAGGTTGGGAATCCTCCATTCTGACTTCAATGGCCTACATAGCCTTGATCATGGCCTGACGATGGTGAGGTGAGGTGAAAATGAGCTCATAGAGGCTCATTTTAGTAGGGGTATGGTATAGTTGTTTAAGGATGACCCTCCTGATGGATTTAGAGGGGTTAGCCTCTGAAGTGCCTAAGATGGTGACTTTCAGCTTAGCTATAAATGTGGAGGTTTGGATCTAGTTTGTTTTAGGGTTAATTGGTAGGTATGTCCATGGAATGGACACTTTGGCCTTCCTTTTATCCATTTATTATGATCATGTGACCACATTAATGGTACGGATAGAGGGGCAAGGTGTGATGGGGGTTGGGTAGATTCTCTGTCACTCTAAGGTGGGAGTAGGGGATTAGGAATGTGTTAGTGGATGATTATTGGTGTAATGGTGGAGGAATTGATAAAAGGTCATCTACCAAAAGATCATCCCCATCATAGAGTTGGTGGATAATGGCCTGGAGAGATTTGCAATTTTCCTTATCATGCCCAAGTGTTCTGTGATAGGAGCAAATTTGACGATCATTGTACCAGGTTGGCTTTGAACCAAAAGGATCGAATAGTCTGATGGGAGGTAATGTGAGGTAAGAGGTCTACACTAATATTTGAATAATGGTCATATAGGATTCTACTAGAGGTAAGAAAGGCTTAAGGATCATGGTTTGGGTTGGTAAGATGGGTGTGTTGGTGGTAATAGGTTTGATAAGAGGTGGTTTAGGTAAGGTGGTGTTTCTAATTGATGGTTTTAGTTTGGGTATATTGGTAGTTGGGGTAGCCGAGTTTTATGGTCTGACTAGTTATAATCTGGGAAGGACTGGTGCATCGAATAATAAATTTGTTGGTGTAATCAATGGCAGTGGGTGACATATGTTGAAAGGGGGTTGATTTTTAAGCAAAGTGGAAGGGTGAGGCCCTAAGATAGAGAGCAAGGTAGAGGGAGGTAGAGTCTTAGTCATGCATCCCTTCAATGTTTTCATCTTCTTCGTTGGTGTGGGTCAAGACCTAGGTATAGGATTAGGTAAAGTTAGGTCTAATTTCAAGAATGGGTGAACCAAACTCTGAGTAGAAAAGGCACCAAGAGTCTTGAAAGGTTTGGTTGGTGAGGTGGCAATTGTTTTGGTTGACTAAGAAGTTGAGGGGTTGTTAAAAGTTAGGATTGGTTTAAGAGGTGGTGGAGAGATGATAGATTGGTTAGTTATAGGCATGATAGAAGGTTTAGGTTTGTTGATGGAGGGAAGCCCTAACTATTTCTAGAAAGTGGTTTGATCCATGTCTAGTTTTAAGGTGAATTCTAATTTCTATACTAATGTGGAAAAAGGTTTGTGTATTGGTCCTGATCTATGGGTAGTGGATGCAATAGATAGATTTGTAGGTTAGGGAGGATGGTTGGTAGGTTGGTTGATTTCCTGAGGTGAGGAAGGTAGGGTTGGGACAGATATCTCCTCCATTAGAGGTGCTGGTGGAACCACTTCTCCTCTATGGATGGTGTTCATAGGTGTGGTGGTTTGTTCAGTAGTTGGCAAAGGTGGTAGATCAGGGATGTTTGTTTGTTTAGATGTGATATTTGAGGTAATATGTGTTGATTCCAATGCTTCTATGAGCATATATAGGGAGAAAGGATCCTTCATAGTTTGGGTCTTTGGAGGAGGGTAAGGTGACCCCATCACCTTGGTAGGTGAGGTGGGGGAAGAGTAGTTAGATGGAGTGATTGGGTCCTCATGGGTAGGTGTATTACAAATCATATTGATTGTGTGGGGATCATGAGAGCATTCAGTCGGTATGTCCTCATTTTTACCAGGGGCATGGTTGGGAAAAGGTTTCCTCAAGATGTTAAGAGCTTGATTTTGATGGGCATTGGGATTATCCAACATGGGTTCCCCTTTGTCGATAAGACTCTGAACAATAGTCTTGAAAGTATTACATCAGCTGACATTTTGTCCAATTACCTAATGAAAAACATAGAGGTCATTCTCATTGTACCAAGTAGGTGTTGGATGAGAAGAATCAAACTAATGGGCAGGTTTGATGGGTAGAAGTTGTATAAGGTTAGCTTTTAGTAGCTTTTCCAAAACTGAGGTATAAGATTCTCCAAGTGGAGTGAATTGTTTTCAGTTGCCTTGGTTTGGGTTCCTTGTATTTTGATTGGAGGTAATCAGAGAATTTTTTGATTGAAATTGGGTGGAAGGGCAGTTTTAAGGATGGCAGCATTCGCGGTTCACCTAGTTTTAGTTTTGGTATTGGTTTAGTTGTCTGGTTTAGAGGAAGAGGTTTTGTTGGTCTTGAAGGTAGAGTTCTTGTTTCATAACTTCAATTTACCCTCATATATGGCTCAGTTTTCTAGCTTACATGCCATGGTAAAATCCTCATCAAAGGTTCTAAAGCTTTGGACACGTAGTGTAGAAGATATATGTTAGGTGCAAGCTCGAGCAAAAATTTCTATAAGTTTAGGTTGAGGCAGGGAAAAGAAAAGTTGATTAATCAAGCTTCTCTAATTGGTGATAAAATTGGTAATGGACTCATGGTTGAATTGTCTGATATAATAGAGGTTTGTGATAGAGACCTTCTTGGAAATGTTAATGGAAAAGTGATCCAATAAAACCTTATGCTAGTTGGGTGAAAGAAAAGATGGAATGCTTGGTAAGGGCACTATACCAGTCAAGTGTTGGACCGGATAAAGACATGGGGAAGGTTCAAAGGAGAAGGGCATCATTATAAGTAATCATGTAGCATGCATGCCTAAAATCCCTAAGGTGTTGATGGGGGTCCTCCTTGATTTGAAATTTGGTAAATTTTGGAATCTCTCATTGAGGGGGGTAAGTTCTGATAGGAATAGAAGGATGAATAGGTTCGTTACAAATACGATCATAGGATAAGATGTTATGAGCCCCTGAAATGGATGACTCAAGGTTGGTCATCTTGTTCATGAGCATTTTCATTAGGTCAGTTTGAGGTGGTGCACCAAAAGGATTGTAAGGTTGATATTATGGTTGAGGTTGGGCAACATATTGGTAATTATTTAATAGTTGAGAGGCTACCACATATTGGAATGTGGATGCTAGAGGTTGGGTAGGGTAGGTGTATGATGGTGGTTGGGTAGTGGGTACATACCCTTATGGGTTAGGGATGTATCCTAGATTGGGTGTAATGGGCAACTATTGAGAAGTCCCAATGGATTAGGCATGGGTGGTAGTTGGGTTGGTGACAAGAGGTGAGGTAGTGACCTTTATGCTAAAGGGTGGTGAGGTAAAAGGCATAAATACCCCTAAGCTTGGTAAAAGGGTATTGACCAATGGGTTAGGTTTGATAGAGGGGAGGTTGGTAATGGTGATGGTGGGTGATCCAGATACAAGTGGGGTATGATGGGTCAATGGTTGGGTTTTCCCCAAGGTAGAGGAGTCATTAATAGGGGTATAAGGTGTAAGGGTAATGATTGGTTAGATAAGTTGGTTCTAAATCATAGCATCAAAGGGGTTAGTAGAGGAAGATGCCTGGGTGGTTAGAGGTTGGGTGGTGACCACAAAAATAGGGATACCCTTCATAAGGTGGGATGGCATGCCATAAGGAGGATCTTGAGGTGGAGTTGAAATTGGGATATGGTGAGTAGAGGTGTTAAGATAGTGCTGAAGGGCAACTAGATTAATGTCTAGAAAAGCAGTAAAATCCATGTCTCCTTGGGGAAATACCCAAGGGAAAGTAGGGTTTCCCAATGGATGAAGTGAATCTTCTACCTCAAAGACATATTCTATAGATGAGGAAGTAGAAGAGGTTGATTTAAGTGACAAGTTTTGTTCTACTAGGTCTCTTTATTGCTGACGAGTGAGAACCATGAAAGAAAACAAGAATAGAATCACCTTTAAAATAAGATGGCAAGAAAATGATCTAGGTAATCTAGACACACACTATGAAGTACATTTAAGCCTAGAGGTTAGTTTTAATCTTGCTTTTGGCTTATTCCTTAGTTAATGAGTATGTGTGACAGAAGTTAGCTTGTAGATTAGGTACTATAGAAGTAGTCTATGGTTGGGTTCAGGTTGTTTAGGTGCTCAAAATAATCTATATTAGAATCAATACATGGCTTGGTATTGGGGCCTACCCCCTCACTTCACAATCCCACAACGATAAGAGTGTCAAGTGCTTAGCCAATATATATTGATATCTAGAGTTTATACTCAACTAGAGAGCTGAGTTGGTTCTCCCCTTAGTAATGACCTCCAATTAGGATCATCGAGAATGTGTAAGGTGAATACTAGGTGATGAAATTCTAGTTGGGCCTTGTCTTAAATTGTTTTGATGTTCGATTGATGAAAATGGTCTAGCTAGTGTGTGTAATAAAGGTGATGCTATGATAAGATTATTGTGCTTTAATTCAAATTGAACTAATGTTAAAAGCAAGAAATGGATGCAAGTCATTTTTAAGTCCAAAAGAAATTTCAATTTCAATTATGAGCAAAGATAGAAAGAAGGGCATATAAATGCAAAGAAAATGTGAGTAATGACTATAGGTCCTACAGGGCATGCCAAAATGTTTCATGTAAATTTTCACTTAAGTTGTAAATAAAGATAGAAAATAAACTAAATATGGGTGTGGTTGAAAAACCTATTTATTTTTGTATGCACGTTGAATTAGAAGATTATGAAAAGCTCCTCTTTGGCTTGGGAGGAAGACCCACAGATAAAAAAGTACTAAATCAAACGTGTTTATTAGACAGGTAGTTGGGTGGATTTCTTAGTGATAGCTAGATCTTAGAAGTGAGAGCTTCCTTAGGGGTTGTTAATCCACACATTTTAAACAATCCAGTTGATAAACTAGAAAGAAGGTACTTGCATCAATAATCAAAAGGTACTGAAATAGAATACAAGAAATCTTGCTAAAAAATTAGATTAGAAATTATCTAATTAGTGATAAAATAATTAAAAATAGTGCTAATAGGTTAGGGTATGATTCAAAAAATTAGAAAAGGCCTTGTGACTGGTCAAAAATAAATAAAATTAGATTTGATTGGGTGTAGGTGGGCCAAATCAACTTGCTATTTTTTTTTCCATAGGTGACCATTAGCGATTGGGGTAACCATCGATGGTTAGCCTAACTGTCAACAATTAGGGTCCAATTATCAATGGTTCACTATGGAATTTTGGGTTTGATCACCAAAAGGTGATGGGATTTCATAGATGAATTTTGAGAGTTGGGTAAGGGCTAGGTTGATTATGAAATGAAATAAAAACACATGAATATTGACAAATAAGTACTTATCATACTCGAAGTTGGTTGGGTGGTTGATGTAGTTAGCCTATTGGTGGAATTTGGATCAATTCCAATAGATTACTAATACTTATAAGCTTGATTGAGAGATAATGACAAGTTGGTTCTCAATAAGATGGCTAATAATGCTTGATAACATTGATGATGCTGATTGACCTGATTGACCTGTAAAATAAAACTCTTGAATGCCTGAGCTATTGATAATTATTATAGATGGATTTGACCTCTTAGGCCTCTCTCTCTTATAGGCATAAGCAACAGGTGGAAGTGAAGGTGTAATTGGGTCATCTAAATATAATTCATGAATGCAAAGCCTCACAAAATAAATTAGACAAGTTATATTTAGAAAAGGGTCGGTAGAACTTGCATGCTCTTGGTAAAAAGGTGGAGCCTGACCATCACCCTGACCATTGATAGTCAAGGGTTCCCAAGGATGACCATTGACAATCATCCTGACCATTGATGGACGGGGTCCATAAGGATAGGATCTTGAAGGCCAAGGTTACTTAGCTAGGTGTAATTGAGTGTAGATTGGTTGGTTTAGGCCTGATAAGTGTAGGTTGGTCCTAAGAGGGTCTAAGGGTGCTTCCAAGGCTAATTTGACATTCAAAATCATAAGTGTGAAAATTTTTAGTGTCTACACACCTTAACCCTAAGAAGTGCATCTATAAGGTATTGTCAGGAAAACTACTTGGCTTTATTATCTCTCTCTACAGTATCAAAGTCGATCCCGCTAAAGTCAAGACAATCCTTGACATGTCTCCTCTAACTAACCTCAAGAAACTCCATAGTCTATAGGGGAAGCTCTAATCCATTCATCATTTCATCTTTCAACTATCTGATAGACATCAACCTTTACATCACCTTCTTAAGAAGGATATTTCCTTTAAGTAGAATAAAGATTGTCAAAAGGCCTTTGACTCACTTAAAGAGTATCTTCTTTCCCCACCTATTATTTTTCCTCCAAAAGAATAGTATCCCTTTTACCTATACATTTCCACCACTGACCATTCCTTAGGGGCCATGCTTGCACATCATGATGATAAGCATAAAGAGCAAACAGTCTACTATATAAGTCAAACACTTATAGAGTATGAAACTTGGTATACCCATACCAAGAAATTGTGCCTTGCATTAGTCTTTGTGGCTTCCAAACTCTGTCATTACCTTCTTAATAACAAAACCTTCATCATAACTAATACTGACCCACTCAAGTATATGCATTCTAAGCCATATCAAAATTAGCATATGGTTAAATGGCTCAAGTGTTTAGCTGAGTTTGACCTTGAGTTCCTCTAGTAAAATTTAATTAAAGGGCAAGTCATTATCGATCAATTGGTTGAAGCACCTTTGGTAGACAACAAACCTTCTCCTCTTAAGTTTCCTAATGATTCCATTGCAACTCTCTCTCAAGGGGATTCTACTTATCAGATGACCATGTTCTTCAATGGATCTAAGGGTCAACATGGTCAGGGAGCCAGTATCATCCTTATCCCCCTTGATGGTGAACCCCTTCTTTTATCCTTTAAACTTGATTTTGATTGCACTAATAACATGGTTGAGTATGAAGCCCTAGTAATAGGTCTCCAAACAACTTTGTCTTTAGGAGTTAAATTGATCAGCATTTTTGGTGACTCCAAACTTATCGTCAACCAAATCAATGGTTGTTACCAATGTAAACATGATGTTCTATAATAATACAAATAATTTGTGGATGTACTCTTAACGTCATTTTATCATTACTTTATTCAATCACTCCACATTCTACTAATAAGTTTGTTGATACTATGGCTTCTCTAACCTCCCAAATCCCATTTACACCTTTTAAATCTAAGCTCTTTGTCACTATCCATCACCTTAACAAGCCCTCTTACACCAAATCAGACATTCCTTCCATTTATCATGTGGAAGAGGCCCGATCTAATATTTGGTATAAAAAAATCTTTGACTATCTAAACCTAGTCATTATTCCTTTTGATCTCTCTCAAAATAGTCAAAGAGCATTTACATAGAGTACCTCTCATTATACCATATTAGGGGGAATTCTTTATAAGCAAGGGTTTGATGATCTCCTCTTTAGATGCCTACATAGTCATGAAATCTCTCATGTTATCAAGGAAACACATGATGGGATTTGTGGGGGACACTTTAATGGTCTAGCTATTTCTAAGCGTATCCTTCGCCTTGGCTATTATTGGCCTACCCTTAACCAAGACTATTGTGATTACATAAAGAAGTGTGTCAAGTGTCAACAACATGTTAATTTGCATCATATACCTAGTCATGGTCTTTAATTCTCTAAATATTTATGGCCCTTCTCATAATGGGGATTAGATCTCATTGGTGAAATTAACCCTCATTCTTAGCAACAACATCATTCTATCATCACTATGATAGAATATTTCACCAAATGGGTGGAGGCTATTCCCCTTATTTTGATTAAATCTAATAAGATTGTTGGCTTCATTAACCATCACATTATTTGTCACTTTGATGTTCCTCACAAAATTATCACCAATAATAGAAAGTCTTTTAAAAATAAAAAAGTACAAGGTCTTTGTGACACATTTGGTATTAAGTTAAGTTTCTCATCACCTTAATGTCCACAAGCTAATGGATAGGTTGAAGCTTCTAATAAAACCCTTAATAAAATGATAACTAAAATGGTCAATGCATCCGGTCGAGATTGGTAGTTACATATTTCCTTTGCCTTATGGGCATATCAAACTAGCATTCAAACCCATATGGGTGCTACCCCTTTTTCTCTTGTCTTTGAAATAGAGACTATTTAGCCTCTCAAAAATTCCCTCTCTTTGTATATCCTTACAGGATATCATTTCTAAGGGTGATTATCATCAAGAATGTTTAGCCCAACTTGAGCTACTTGACAACCATAATTTGGTCGTACTTAACCATCTTTGTGTCTATCAATAATTAATCAAGTGCACTTATAACAAAAACCTAAAAGAATGAGAATTCATTATCAAAGACCTCATATTGAAGGAAAATTAATATGTAACCAATATGGAAAGAATCAAGTGGAGAAAGTTTGCCTTTAATTGGCTTGGACCATATGTCATAATGCATAAGTATGGGTTTGGAGCTTATTGGTTATCATCTATTTAAGGGAAACCAAAACCTGAGCCCCTCATTGCTTCATATTTGTGTCCATTCTTTTGTTAAAACAAGATTTGAACTCACCTTCTATCTAACTTAAGCTCATCCCTTATTTTATTAAATTAACACCTTCATTCCCTCACTTTGAGGACAACTGATTACAACATAGAATCATGTGATTATCCATCATAGTATTAGCCTCAATCCTAAATATGGGTACCACGACTCTACACATGCCATGATTCTCATAGACATTTTGTCCCTAATAGGATGGGATACCATGGTCATTGTCTTTTAAAGCATCCTCTCACCCACTATTCAACCTTCTTGTGTTATAGTAAGTCTATGTCTAGCAAAAAATAGAAAACGTATAAAATATTTCATTTTATGGTTCATCTCGAGCATTACAGACTAGGATAACTACCACAACAATTCAAAAATTGCTTCATATAATATAGATTTCTCCCTTGAAGGACAACTATCACATGCCTAAAATAAATCACAAAGCTAAGACCAATCCCTTGAAAGATGGCTAAGTCCAAGCAAGTAATTTTTTGGAAGCTTCTTGCATTGATTAGCTCCCCAACCTCTCAAAACATCATAAGACCCCTTGTCAAATACAAAAAATCAAAAAATATGAAAGCTGCAATCAACTTTCACAAAATCAAAATAGTAGACTTCCCATATCAATCAATCTACACCAAATTATGATATAGACTTGTTTATACTAGCTCTTTGAAAACCTACAAAAGAGGAAAGCTAGCCCCAAAAGAAGGATCCATTTTCATCCATCTCCCTTTTACCCTCCATAAAATAAGGGATTTCAAGATTACTTGACATAATGTGATCAAGAATTTCTTAACAAACTAACAAATGTTAATGTGAAGCATATGAAGGAATTATGTTCATAAGCATAACTAACTTCCTATATTAGTCCTCAACAATGAGAGGGCATCATGTCTCCTTCTTCTTTCTCATACCTACTTGTTGATACATTCATTAAGACATTTGTCTTTTGATTGTTTTAACTTTCTTCTCTTACATATAGTTTTGTTGTCCAAACTTAATCTATGTGTTAAGATATTCTTCAATCACCTCTAAGTATGATCATAACATTTAACAACATTTAATACATTATGTGTTTAATTACATGATTGTCCTTATCCATTCACATCATCTATCTTGGTGTTTTTAATCATGAAAACATTTATCTAAGCAAACATCTCATCAATCATATTTATTCTATCACATCTAATCCATTTTAACTTTTGTCATAAAGTTATTAACCACGTCAATCAGTTTTCATTAATAAATGAATTAATCCATTATGTTATCCATCACATATCTATCTAATTATGAGATCACATAGATTCATAACCTTCATTTTAATATCCACATTTACCAACATTCAAATAAGCATACACCTACTAAGCAAGAAAAATGCTAAAACATCCATAACCATAAATCAAAATAGGTCATAACATTATGTAAACATCCTAAATATCATAAACAACATCATCATATAAGTATAAGATAACCATCACATCATAAATAACCATAAGCAACACACATCATAACTTGAATCAAAATAATCATGTATATAAATGTCCATGTCTCTCAAAATGATATGTACATCTTGCTGCATCAGATCATAGGCTAGAATCAAAATCATAATAATACAAATGAGTCTAGTCACGACTATGGTGTAGGGGTACTACTACCCCCTAGAGTCTGTCCATCTCTAGAACCTGTCTACACACCTGTAGATGCTACCCACTAACTAGGAGTCATGTTACTAACTCTCCCTCCCATAATCCATTCTGATACGTACTCAGCATACCAAGATGCATCTAATAACTATGTGAAGTGAGTGCCTTATAAAACCTCAATTCTTTTATGGTGACCCCATATCTGGATACTGGGATCATCCAAACTAGTCTTGTAAGAGCCTACCCTCCTGCCTATCTCAACATGTCTCTCTCTATTGATATCAAGGTCACCTATCCCTACACTATATCCCTCTCCTACATAACAATAGCTACTTTTCCCTATGCTGCATCCCTCTCTTGAGTGATGCTAACCAGTTGAGCTCATTCGTGATCTCTCTCCTATGTAAGAGAAGTAACCTATCCCTAAAGAGTATCTCTCTCTTATTTCCTTACAACTAGTTGTCCCTATGATATGTCCCTCTCTATGGTCATAGAAACTAGTGTTGCATGTGTTGTGACCAATTACACTCTAGCTTGGTCCTTCTCTATAATAAGTGCCTATCTATCTAGGGCATGTATGTCCATCTGATCACGTGGATCCTACATCTCTACATCTACAGCTTACTCTACCTCACCCTATCCACCATCCCCTCTAAAATATATAACATAGTGTCCCTACCACCACATAATATAATCCTATGTGATGCCAACATTGTCAACACCTATTGTAACTAGAAGCTTTTCATACTCAAACTCCTCCTCAACTAGCTATGGTGAATGAAATGGTGCCTTTGCATCCTCTCTCCTATACCTAGGGAATTCCCCTGGGATACCCTGTACCAATCCAAATTGTCTCCTATATCAGTTGAAGGGGATCAACTCTACCTCCTTATGTCACCTTCCACATATCCATCTATAACTTTGTAAGGAAAATGTATGTATATCAAGACCCATTCATGGTGGGAATGTTGTGTAGTGTCTCTAGATCACCTCCCTATCAACCAATGTATCCAATAAATCTCTAAACCAATCTAGATCTCACCCCTCTACCCCTACTACTAGTAGTGTATGATCTAATCTCCATCTCATAAAACCAACTCTAAACCTGGCATGAGCCCATGTGTGCCAAGACAATCCAACTAATTGTAGCATAGTGATATGCTTGTATGCCTAGTAGTGAAATACAAAGCTTACACTCAACCCATAATGTTTATGCACTCAATAACCCTAGATCTTATGATAGATTTTCACTAGTAGTATTGGGGCTCAAGTAGAAATTATCTGATCCTCTAGCATATCTACCAAAACACCTAAAATTGCCCAAGGGAATCTACCTCTACTCGAGTTTAGAAGTGCATAATAAGTCATGATAATCATTATCATCATGATCCATCTTGCCACCCTATCCATGCGATACATATCTCCCAAATAAAAACCCTGAGCATGCCATCTCACCTATACAAAATCCTCTTTGAATAACTAGTCCATATAGGTATCCTGCTCATCATTATAGATATGTTCTATCACCTAGCCCTATATCAATAATCTTAGGATCCTATGGATATCCTCTAAAATAATCATGATCTCCCTAGTCAGTAACATATAGGTGTTGGTACCCAAGTCCCATCTCTCAATGAGGGCTACCATCATCATCGCATCTCGAGGCATGTGTCGATAGTATCGCATACTACTTAATCTAACTACTACTATGTGAGTCCAATCTATTGTAGTCATGTCCCTGTATATATTTTCCAAGAGTAATGGTACTCAATCATACATCACCAACATCACCCTCACCTACAAGGTTAGATAACACCTTAGATTACCCTATACATTCTAAAATTACCACATTTCACTTGATTTACCATACACCTAGGCACCAACAAACCTATTTTGCCTATCACTAAGCTCCCTATCTACCCAAACCATACACCTTTTACACCTAAGTCCCCTAAGTTAATCCTAAGCTAACTCTAAGTTAGCTTGAAAATCACTCTATAGTTTGAAAAATCTAAATCTACATTCCTAAGCACCTTCCCCTTAAAGCCCTTCCTAAAAGATTGACGACGATCGAGTCTTAATCGACACTAGTTCCTTATGAAACCACTATCGATTGGCCATCAATCAACATTGGTTAGGGTTAGGGATTAACTTTGGTCCCACCTTGACTAACAACTAATCCACTATCAACTGGCATAAATCAATAGTGACCGTTGTTGGTCATTATGTGTCAAAGTTGATGGCCCAAAAGCCCTACCATTTCACCCAACTCCCACTAAACCACTCCACAACCCTCATTTCCACCCTCCCCTTACCCCATTTCTAGTTGCAAATAGAATAGTACCTACAATAACTTCCCCCTATACTCTAAATTTCCCTTTAAATAACTATAAAACCCTAATTTTTGTAAATGCCCACCCATAATAAAATAAACCAAGCAAATTAAAAGCATAGAGCCCACCTCATTCCACATACTATGTCATGGTGGAGCTCTCTGTACCATTGCTCCTCACTCACCAATCTTGGCTTAACCTCTAGCTCATCACATCCTCACCAACTATTGTCTACCTGGCCCACCTAGTGCCCTCTCAGATCAAACTAACACTCTAATCCAACCTTAAGTTAGATGCAATCCATAACTCATAATCTCTAACAAATTTTTCCTCACCACTATCATTTTTTCTCCTTCAAAGGACAAATGGTAGTTAAAAATTAATATGCCAAAAATGGATAGTGGTTTGACCTTTTACGATCACCAGGCCCCTTTTTAGGGTTTATTTGTGACCATTATCAGTCAATAATTGACCATCAACGATTGACCCTAACTGGTATTGGTCAAAAAATTTAGGGTTATGACACCTTACCCTCCCTTTTCACCCAACATGACCCCTTTTTCACACTTAGACCCACCCTAGGGCCTCATTCCCTTTTGGTCCCTCCAATAAAACCCACCCTAGGGCCTCATTCCCTTTTGGTCCCTCCAATAAACTTACTTGCATAGACTTTTGCAATAACCTCACCTCGATAACTTTACAACACTTCACATCCTCACCTTACTATGATACATGACCTTACATAAGACTGCACCCTTTAGTGCACAAACCATTCAATTGCCTTGGAATGCACTAACTTATAGTTCTGACACCTGCAACCACTTCTACCTTCTTAGGATCACCCAACTTTTGGCCCCCTATGAATTCAGATACCTTGATCAAAGACTTGCATTTATAAGTGCACCAATATCCATAATTTCTAATATGGTGGCTTGGTTCACTTGTCACTTAACATCCTTACAACAACCTTATTTACCACTTCATATAATCCTATCAATTTTTCCACTCCACACTTATCAAATTTGTATTTGACTCTATTTTTGCCTCATCGCATCTTGGTTTGAGGGGGAACACTTCCTCCCATACTCGAGGCATCCAAATTACCATTGCACTTGTTATTTTAGTTTTGCATCTTGAGGATGCAACCTACACAACAAAAAGGAGCAAAATGTAAACATTGAAAAAATTGCATGGTTCTAGTTATCGTAAAGCACCCCTTGGCCCCCTTGGGTTAGAATTAATTATTAAAATCCTTTAACACACCCAATAACCCCCTTTTGGCTATTTTAATTAAGTTAATTAATTAACAATGCCTATTTACACCTCCTCACCCAAACCCATGGCTAATTGATTGACACCTAACCTTAGGACTAATTCCCACCTAAGCATTTAATGTCATAACCTCCTAGACTTCTTATTCATGCATCCCTATACTACCTTTCATAACCTCGAACCACTTCTTAGTGTCTTAACTATCAAACATAAGTGTAAATGGCCAATTTAAACCATTTTGACCACTTCTCCCTTGACCATCATTGGTCATACATCGATTGATGTTGGTTGACTGGGATTGGTGATGGTTATTTAATGTCACCCATAAGCCTTGCCTCAGAGGAGGTTGAATTTATATTTTACATGAGAAACTTAGACTCTTAGGTGAATACAAGCTCTTAGGTGGACTAGGAACTAGAACAAAGACAATCAAGAGCTTCAGTAACTCATCACAAAAAGCCAAAGTATTGTTACTATGTCCATATTACTCCAAGATCCCAAGAAAATTGCACCCAACCTCAACACTCTTATAAGACAACAAAATCCAAAGCTAAGTCTCTATACTTTTATTAAGTAGTTTTATTTGCTTGTATTTATTTCCCATCTCCCATCATTTCATTCTTTATGTTGGAGTTATATAACTCCAAGCACTTCACCTCCCACCTAATCACCCTCGGACCATTCCTAGTCCCCTGACCACCTAATTCCTAAGTTTGACACTTTTGAGAATCCATTTTACCCTCATGACTAACATTCAACCCAAAATAACCTATACAAGCGTTTATACAACCAACTCAATAACCATTTTTATCTGAACTAGAACTTATAAGAATTGGCATGGGTTATCTTAATTGGCATCAGTCATACCTCGACCGGTGATGGTTGCCTTAATCGACTTGGTTGAATAGTGATCGACACCGGTCATTATGTGTTCCATTTTGTCAAAAATAACAAGCATATTTGACCTAATGACCCTTATCCAAATTCAAATTTTTAAGTTTTTGTTGCAACACAGAGTTTAAGTTAATTTTTGAATTAGATTGAACATTTTAGCACTATTTTTTATTAAGTTATTACTATTTTAGTAAAATCTTTTCATTTCTCTTCAAAAGCATCTCTTGCATTGATTTTTAGTACTTATTTCATTTCATTCAATCACCTATTTCTATTTATCAGAATTTAATTATCTTAAAGAGTGGATTGATAGCCTCTAAGGAAGTCTAGTGCTTCTTGGATCTAGCTCACACTAGGTAATCCACCCATCTATATTACTAATCCACCCTTTTCTAGTTGTTTTCTTATCTATAGGTCATCCTCTAGAGCTAAAGGGGAGTATCTAAAATCAATTGGATTATGGAGTGCACTGCATCCAAGTTCTTCTTACCTCACCCTTCTTTAAGTTTTACTCTCTTCTAAAAAAAATAAACATAAGAAAAAATAGTGAAACATTGCCCTCTATATACAGTTGGTCTCAGTGAGTGATGAAGTTAGATTTTGTCACATGGCATCATCCTGTTCACCTAAATGATCTACCTTAGGCTTGCTTGTGCTATTAATTTCATGGTCATGGTGAAGCAAGATATCACCATGTGGCATCAACCCATTAATCTAGGATCCCATAATCTTTCATTGATGGCCCATTTAATTAAGTGCCCCAAGGAAATGAGATTCATACACTTAGCAAGATCTCATTCATCTGGGGGCCTAGGGATTTTAAAACTCAACTAATTCTCAGTGTTGTAAGGAATTATCATGTGGAAAATTGAATTGTTAGCCCCTGTGAGAAAGGAAGTATATGTAAGCCCTTCAATTTATGAAATTGACTAAGTATAAAAGTCTAAGATTAAACCTTAGCTATTTTTATCCCACAATAGATAAAATGACTAAGTCTAAAATTAAAAAACCAAAAAATCTTAGCTAAATTAACATAATCATGAAGTAGAAGTAGACTAAAATGGATGAATAAAAATAGCCTTTATTTTCCAAACCTTAGCTAATTCAATCAAACTCAAGATAAAATGACTAAATTTCAAGTATAGAGCAATGCATGAATGATTAGTCAATTCAAGTCAATGGAAATAAAAAGGACTAAATTTTGAGGGGAAAATATAAAAAATCAACTCTAAGAATAAATAAATAATCTACAAAGTTCCAAGTCTATTTTCCATTTTGATAGTTTTGATGAGCCAAATGACAATAGAATTTAAGCTCAGGTAACACTGATGTGGATGCCAACATGTCATCCAGTTGATAGGTTCATGCCATGTAGCAACCATTCACTCATTGAGGGCCTATTTGACATTCACCTATATTGCTAACCTCTATAATATTGATGAAGTGAGATCTTAACATGTGTCAATATCTCACCTACCTAGGGCCTTGTTGAAGGCTTATAAAAATATGGATCATTCTATGGAATGGAGAAATAAGATCATTCCATGTGGCATGATCTTGGGCATCTGAGAGCTCATATGTTAGTTGGAAGTATATGGAGAGTCCTGGGGCCGTGATGAAGCGGTATCACAACACACAACATGATCTTGTGCATCTAAAAGGTTGAAGGCTTGGGCTCGTAGATCTATAAGCCATAATTAAAGTGAGGATTCTAGATCATGACACCTGTCAGAATCCTAGACATCCAAGAGGTTAGAGGCTTGCTTTGAATTTTTAAAGGATCTAGGGAAGCAATGAAATGTGATTTAGATAATTTGCACCATATCACTTACCTAGGGGGTTGAAAGGCTTTACAAAAAATGACTAAGTCCTAAAATAACCCGAGGGAGTGAGTGACTGACACTTGGTAGCTCTAGGTTTGTCTAGGACTCACGAGAGAAGAAATGACCATTTTCCAGGAGTAATAGCCATTAGGTTTTTAAATTTAAATTTTCACAAGAATGACTATGGCAATAGACTGAAACAAGTGTGAAATGCAATAAAACTAACAAGTAAAGATAATAATTTTGACAAAATTCATGCCAAATAGTCCAACATGAATAAAATGACTAAGTACAAAAATGAAATTCATATGAATATTGAACCATTTAACCTTTAAAAGGAGTAGATATGGATTAGATTTCTAAAGAAAAGAGTCATGAAAAATATGAAATAGTTAGATAATTTGCACAAATCTAGGGTAAAATAGTCTAAAAATGGAAATTTTAATGCGGTTCAAAACATGATCCAAAAATAAACCAAGACTTATCAAATTTATCCAAATTCAAATATTTGTATCAATGAAGCCTTAACTTTAGTCGTCCTTAGACCAAATACATATAATGAGCGTTTAAAGTTTGGACTTGGTTAGAATGACAAGTAAGATAAAAGCCTAGACTACAACATCCTAAGGACCCTTTTCAAATCATATTAATAAATTAAACAGGACCAAGGCACAAACTTGACACAACCAAAAGACCAGACTCTAGATCAAAAAAGAGGTTCCATGATTTCAGTGATGAAATGAGGACATGTTGTGAAATCAACAACACAAACTACTAGAAAAAAACATCACTGCTGATGTTTTAGAATGGTATAATTAATCCAATAAAAACTCTATTTTCAAATTATAATAATTATTTAATGCATTGGTTTAATAATTATAATATCATGACTTACCTAAGAACAACTTAGGTAACTTCATCAATTGAAAACAATCTAATGTTGATTTAGTCAATGATTTCATCAAACAATGGAAGTCATTGGCCCATAAATCCAAACACAACATGGCCAGAGAAAGTATCTTCAAACCTTGTACAACCAACTTAGAACCAAAGCTAAAACACAAAGTTATGTCCTTCTCTCCTATGACATTGAAAGAATCATTTTACCAAGAGAAAATAAAACATCATCTCATGAGAAAATTTGAGATTCCTTAACCCTTATAAAACTCATAAATTCATGTGTGCTACCAAAAATAAACATGTTATTGATGATGGTGTTACTAATACCTATGATCATATATTTGATTCTAATAGAATTATTTGTATAATCATGCTTTGTGGCGCTCAAAATGTGGTGCTTTCACAACCACTTATGGGAAGCCCTTTTCAACCACCTCCTCCTTCTAAAAATTATACTTGTCAAATTAAGAGACAAAAAGCATAAAAAGAGATTCCCTATGCCCTACAAAAAAATATCTTCATCTTTCATTGCCAACACCTCAATGGTATGATTCACAAGTATTTTTTGTTTCAAAATAATTGAGGTCACTCACATGAGAATTTTTGCAATAATTTTGACCATGATCCTTTGGCAAGAGAATGATATCAAGACTTCCCAAAAGTTCAAAAACATCAATATAATCACAATAATCATAAATAAATTCACTAGCCCAAACTCAATTAATATACACAATAATATTTTACTTAATTATTTCAAATAAAATAAAGATGCATCTCAAAATAATACCAGACTTCCCCCACCTCAAAACCCTTAAAACCTAGCTCAATCCATTAATACCATGGAAGTTATGGTTAACATTAATTTATAAAATCATGAGGACATATTTAGTTCACATGAATGGTATGAAAAATATCATATCTTCCATTAATTATCAATGTAAAACTTATTGTATTTATATATCCATCTATAGAACCTACGTAGATTTTTGCACCTACCCTATAGGTCATATTTATGTTTACATTCCCTTAGAAACCAAAAAAATAGATAAATTGAACAACTAAGACATCACCATCCATGTCAATGATGTTTTGTGACTCTTCTTACACCATCTTATTGTTGATAATGTCAATCTAAATAAAAAAATAGATACAATCTTGAGGCTAAATATGTTATCTTTCATATAAAAAAATCTCATTGACGATTAACTTCATCACAACCTAGTTTTGATGAATGGAATGCCATTGAGTAACTATTTAATATTTCAAGAAATATTCATTTCCTTAGGATCATACGCACTTCTCCTAAACACAAAAATAATTAATGCAAACATTATTTGATATGAATATTCCTCAACCACATGTAATGGGGAAAGGTGCTCCATTGCATTCTTATGATGAATATGTCCTGTAATAATGTGAATATTTATCTATTTAAATCAATCAAACCACTGATAAGGATTTATCACTTAAAATGCCAATTCAATCCATGTTTCCTAATAAAATATTATTTCATGTGGATTATCCTCCTCTTTTCATTAGCATATAAATTGGTGATATCCAAGTCAAGAGATCCCTCATTGATGAAGGTTATATCACTTGCATTCCATATTTATAATTTATCAAATAGCTAAGTTATTCAATAATAAATATTAAGACCACTTATAGCACATTCTAAGGATATGGCTTAAGATAAATTTCTCCCATGAGGTGCATCTATATTCTTATCATCATACATCTTAGAATAGTTAAGGTGAAAGACATGATCTTCAACTTGTCTTTTTCCTATAATAACTTTCTTAGCCACTTTTGAACTAATCATATGAGAGGCATAACTTCCTCTACATGCCAATGTGTAAACTTTTCCTACTTATGAGATATTTAAAATATCCAAGGTTATGATAAACCTTATAACTTTAAGCAACTTAAAAAATGCAACATACTCAAAATACTTACCCTTTAAGAGCTACCAAGCATCCACTTTTATTAGTATAAATACTTTAACTATCACATCAATTCAGTATGAGGTTATAATGGCCACCATGAACTTGTGTAAGGAGTCCCACCAAACCTTATTAATTTAAAATATGATGAAATTGAAGAAATAAATCTCAACACTAAAATCTCTAACCTTCAAACCCACATCATAACTCAATTACCTCCTAACTTTTGACCTTGTTCTTGTAAGTAAAAATTTTAGAATATTACCACAAATATAACTTTAACGAATAAATCCTCTAATTATACATCTTTTCCTAGTGATATCATGGTTAAATATGTCCATGTGGATGTTGCCACTATTAATTATGTCAACAGATACCTACTTGTTTGGATATGGCCCTTCCACGCACATGGAAATTATAATTTACTAAACTTCCATTCAACAAACACAATAACAAACATTTTTCAACACTAGTTTTAATATGTCAATTTTTATTTATTTGACATTTATGAAATTATAATTTACTAAACTTCCATTCAACAAACACAATAACAAACATTTTTCAACACTAGTTTTAATATGTCAATTTTTCTTTATTTGATATTTATGATGATGATTTTATTTATCATGGCATTCCTAGTGATGCATCTAGTAATTATAATATTGATTTTATCCTTTATGTTTGGTCCCCTAAATCCATTATTCCTAATCTCATGTTGGCTTTGACACCATTCCCACCTAACATTGAAGCATTCAATGTAATATTTATAACATTATCATAAAACTTAGAATTATATATGACAGAAGGCCTATGGGCATCTAGTTCTGATTTTATGAGCATATAAAAGAAATTTAGGGTAACAATCCTCACAAACATGTATTTTTAAAGCATAAATTCAAAAAGTACGTTTGTCTTCCCCCACCTGGGATTTTTTTAAATTTTCATTGAACTAATTCTCACTTTATAATTTATTTTTTAGTCGATCACTAACATTTAGAGTTTCTCCAAAGCTATTCATCATCAGAGCCTCACCATTCAAATAGTCAACCTCTAATGAAAACTCTTGCATATATCCCCAAGGAATGGAAACACTATTTTATTTTTCAAGATCTATGTTCCAACTCCACTAATGATTTTATAACATATCATTAGCATATTTTAATTTTTAAAGGATGGAATAATGACCTCCTCTAAAGAAGCCACAATAATTTTATAAGATGCAGAAAAGCCTCCTTCAAGGCTAGAACACCCTCTTTAGTAGGAAAATTTTTCTTCCCCATATATCTTATTGACATCTAGAGGATAAATATCTTATAAATTCTGTTGCGCCTACTTCATATATTGAGGTAATTCATAGGGTCATCCTTATGTGAATCTCATAGAAAGTGATATAAATTATGATTGAAGCATGCTACTAGTTACATCAAAAGATTTATGTTGTTTTTGTTGAAGTTTTTAATGATATTATAAAACATATTTGAGTGGTAATATATCACTTATAGTTTAGTTTCATCACAATTCCAAATTTTGTAAAGTTCATATTGGTTAGCTTTATAAACATTCTCAAGTTATTGTAAAATTCATCTACAATGGAAGGCCTTCATTGGAATGATCTATCTCTATTTAATCTTTTTGTTAATCTAATGGAAAAGTCTCGATGCCTATTTTTAAATCCAACTCACCAAGACTTATCGAACATCCCATCCTTGAAAAGGTTAGGCCTATTTTCACTTATGTGGGCCACTTATGACTTGAGTTGTATAATTTAAAGTCTATAACCAAGTTCTGTCATATCTTTACACCATTGAACAACCTCAAATTCTTCCTCATCTGCCAAAATGGTTGGTGGGCCTTTTTTTGGTAGTTATAATACCTAGCAACTAATAATTGAGTGTGGCTATAGGGATTACCCACTTTTTGGCTACAATTCGAGCGGAGTACCCATTATTTTCAACATCCCTCATAGCATGCTCCATATTAGTTATAATCCACTAAGTGTAGATGGATGCTTTTTTAGTTAATGAAGGACATGCTATCACGTATGTAGTAGTTTCAAGTTTTTTATGTGAATTTACAGCTTCTTCACTTTCAAATTTATAACATCCACTCTTCTTCCTCTTTTTGTATTGATCCTTATCTTTCAAACTGTTGTCTTTCTCTTTGAATTTATTGTTATGTTTGTATCATAAAATATGGAAAAGTCAATAACATGCATTATAATATGATAAAATGATAACATATATACTATGTTAATAACACTACATCTGCTCTTCCCCTTCAACAACAATACAAATGCAAACTGATGTGGTACATTGTAGGTATGGGACTACAAATCTAAACTAGTTATGTGTGATTCAACTTAGGTATGGGTTCACTCAATGCCAAAAATCAAGGTGTTCAATGTAAGATGGTGATGTGTTATTACTTTGCCACCTCAAACAAGATGTGTGCATAATGTAGATTAAGCACTATTAACTAAAATTTAAATGTCCCATATTTGACTCCCAGTAATATATTTTTTATAATTTTTGTTATCATGAAAAGTTATATGAAGAAGAGTTACACACACACACAAAATAAATAAATAAAATAAAATAAAATAAAAAAAGAACAAATCTAAACTAGTTATGTATGATTCAACCTAGGTATGGGCCCTCTCAATGCTAAAAATCAGGATGTTCAATGTTGGATGGTGATGTGTTATTGATTTACCACCTTGAACAAGATTCATGCATAATGTACATTATGCGCTATTAACTAAAATTTAAATGCCCCATTTTGACTCCCAGTAATACATTTTTTATAATTTTAATTATCATGAAAACTTATATGAAGAAGTGTGCGCGTGTGTGTGTGTGTATTGTTGGGGATCAACCAACAAAGATTACACTTGTGAAAGCAATAAACGCGGAAATAAATCAGATAGATAAGCAACTAGAATGATAAATAGCACAGAACAAGAGATACAAGAAACCACCCTGAAAACTTGTATTAAAACTCTTTACAAAAGGAATACAATTGAAGAAACTTCTTTCTTCCACACCTCTCTCAGATGCACAACATCTCTCACTAGATCTCTATTCCTCAAGAGCTCTCTCTCTCAAGTACAATCAATTCCAACAACCTGGATTGATTCAACTCTGTACTGTCCTTCAAACATTCACAATGTTCTACTTATACAATTCAACATATTCAACATACTAAGCTAAGAAGATCTTTCCTACATATAGAATTAGGAAACTTGAGCATGCACTTACAACAAACAGTTAAGCCTCTTGAACAAGGGCTCTAAAAATAATATTGCTAATAATACAGATGCGAGCTTGAGACTACAACTCAAACTCATCATGCAAACACTCGCTTCTGTCCTCAGAAATCGCTTTCTGGACACACAGGTAATTGACGTCGGTTCCTGCCTGTTTGCCTATGACCGTCGCCGGCCGACCCACTGCCGACGTCGGCGCCTCTGCAACTGCACCTGACCGACGTCGATCGCTCCTGACCGACGCCGGTGTGTGTGTAGACCCGAACCTGTTAAAGTCTGCTCCTTGGTGAAGCTTTTAGCTCCACACCCTAACAATCTCCCACTTGGAGATAAACAACTGCACCAGTACCTGTACAGCAACATCTTTTAGCTCCTCCATCTTCAACTCAATCATGAAGACCAACAGAAGTTGAATGAAGATTCAACTTCTCCTTTGTAACTGGCTTGGTTAGCATATCAGCAGGATTCCTATCTGTATGGATCTTCTCCAGCTTCAACTCACCATCTTCCAATACCTGCCATATGAAGTGGTACCTTAGCTGTATGTGCTTGGTTCTTGAGTGAAAGGCTGAATTCTTAGCCAAATGGATTGCACTCTGACTGTCACTATACAATCTGCAACTCCCATGCTCCCTTCCAAGCTCTTCCATGAACCGTGTCATCCATATCATCTCTTTGCTAGCTTCTGTGGCTGCAATATACTATGCTTCTGTAGTTGACAAGGCAACAACCTTCTGCAACTTAGATATCCAGCTAACCGCCGTTCCACCTACAGTAAAAACATAACCTGTGGTGCTCCTCCTGCCATCCAAATCACCTGCCATATCTGAATCTACATAACCATGTAGAGAAGTATATGAACCTCCATAGCACAAGTGTCTACTGCTGGTTCCTCTCAGATATCTAAGGATCCACTGAACTGCTTTCCAATGTTCCTTACCTAGATTGGCCATATACTTACTTACAACTCCCACTGCTTGGGCAATATCCGGTCTAGTACACACCATTGCATACATCAAACTTCCTACTGCGGAAGAATATGGAACCTTACTCATGTACTCTACCTCATCATGTGAATTAGGACATTGTTCTTTACTCAACTTAAAATGTCCAGCCAAAGGTGTGCTTACCGGTTTAGCATCTTGCATATTGAACCGTTTCAACACCTTGTCCACATAATCCTCTTGAGACAATATCAACTTGTGATTTTTCCTATCTCTCTTAATGCTCATGCCAAGGATTTTCTTTGCTGCTCCCAAATCCTTCATAGCAAACGTTTGAGCTAATTTCACCTTAAGCTCAGAGATATCCTGCATGTGTGATCCTGCAACCAGCATATCATCTATATACAACAATAGAATAATATATCTACCATTATCAAATCTCTTAAAATATACACAATGGTCAGATTGACACCTACTGTAGCCATGCTCAGTCATAAACCTGTCAAATTTCAAGTACCACTGTCTAGGAGCTTGCTTGAGGCCATACAAGCTTTTCTTCAACCTGCACACTAACTTCTCCTTACCCTTGACCTCAAATCCTTCTGGCTGTTCCATATAAATTTCCTCATCCAAATCTCCATGAAGAAATGTTGTCTTAACATCTAGCTGCTCAAGATGCAAATCCTCAAAAGCAATCAAAGACAATACAACCCTTATAGAAGTCATCTTAACAACAGGAGAAAAAATCTCACCAAAGTCAATACCTGGCTTTTGCGCAAATCCTTTCACTACCAATCTGGCCTTATATCTCATCTGTCCATCCTCACTTTCCTTCAACCTGTAAGTCCATCTGTTCTTCAGTGTTCTCTTACCAGTTGGCAACTCAACCAAATCCCATGTTTGGTTCTCTCTTAAGGACTCCATCTCCTCAACCATGCCACGCTCCCACTTACTCCTGGACTCCACCTGTAATGCTTCTTCAAAACTCTCTGGTTCTCCACCATCAGTTAGCAATAAATAGTATAAAGAAGGAGAATATCTAATAGGAGGCTTACTTACCCTTTCTGACCTCCTAATGGGTGTCTTAGACTCGTTCTCAACACGATGTCCACCCAAATTCTCTGACAGTGACCGACCTCGGTCACCTGTAAACCTATTATTGGCCGACGCCGGTTCTTCCTGGCCGACGTCGGTGCCTATCCTGTCGACGTCGGTCTCTATATGACCGACATCGGTTTTTGTACTATCGACGTCGGTCTCTGTGTTTTCCTGTAAGTGATTATTTCTATTTCTCGCGAGCTCATTTTGGACCATAACTTCGTCCAATTCACCATTGCTCTGCCCAGACTGATTCAGCTTCCTCATCTGATCACTATACATCACTTTTTCATTGAAAACAACATCACGGCTCCTAATTACCTTGTTAGTTCCTAGATTCCAAAATCTGAAACCAAAATTATTTGAGCCATAGCCAATAAACATGCACCTCATAGACTTAGCATCAAGCTTCTTTCTATTTTCCTTATCTACGTGCACAAAGGCTTCACAACCAAAAACTTTGAGATATGAGAGATCTACCTTTTTACCTATCCATGCCTCTTCTGGAATTCCACCATCTAGAGCTGTAGAGGGTCCTCTGTTAATCAGGTACACTGCGGTGTCAACAGCTTCTGCCCAAAACTCTAAGGGCAACCCAGCATGCAATCTCATACATCTTGCACGCTCCATGATAGTTCTGTTCATCCTTTCAGCAATACCATTCTGCTGAGGTGTCTTTGGAACCGTCCTTTGCCTATGGATTCCGTGTGTGTAACAATACCAGTTAAACTTAAGACTGCAGAACTCACCACCATTATCAGATCTCAAGCACTTTAATCTTCTACCTGTTTCATTCTCAACCATAGCTTTCCAAATCTTAAAAGTCTCAAAAACATCAGATTTATTTTTAATACAGTAGATCCATACCTTTCTTGTGGCATCATCTATGAACATAACATAGTACCGTGATCCTCCAATAGAGGATACCTGAGCCGGTCCCCACACGTCTGTGTGAACAAGCTGCAACTTATGCCTTTTCTTAGAAGACCCAGTCTTGAGAAAACTAAACCTTTTCTGTTTTCCAAATACACAATGCTCACAAAATTCTAGATCCATACTTTTCAAATCTGAAAGCATACCTTTAGACTTAAGAATTGACATCCCCTTCTCACTCATGTGGCCAAGCCTTAAGTGCCACAATTTAGCATCCACATCTGAAGTAGATAATATAGAAGGAGATTTGTTAGTAACACAATTACACAAATAGAGAGTACCTACTCTCTTACCTCTGGCCATAACAAGTGCACCCTTGGTCACCTTCCAAGATTCTGCTGTGAGAGTTACTGTACAACCCTCATCTCCTAACTTTCCTGCAGAAATCAAATTTCTCTTCAAGCTAGGAACATGCATCACATCTCTCAACACCTATGTGTTGCCATTCTGCATCTTCAGCTGCACTTTACCTTTGCCAATAATCTTACAAGGCTCATCGTCCCCTAAGTACACTATTCCAAAATCTCCATGGATATAGTCACTGAAATATTCTTTGTTAGGGGTAGCATGGAAAGATGCACCAAAATCTGATACCCAAGATTCTATATTATTATGCAAAGAGAAAATTAGAGCATCCTGTGCAATACCTGCAACCTTTGTCTCTTCCTTTCCTTCGTGTTGATTGTCCTCCTTAGGCTTTGACCAGCAATCTCTGCTTATGTGCCCCAACTTTCCACAGTTCTAGCATTGTGGCCTTCTGCCATTCCTGGATTTGGATCTGCCTCTTCACTTAGATTTAGATCTTGATCTCCTCTTGCTTTTTTCTTTTTGCCTTCCCCTGCTCTTGATATTTAAAGCGTTCCCAGATGTCTCTTCTGTGCTTTTCCTGCAAATTTCCTCATTCAAAATAACACTAACAACATCTTCTACTTTCAAAATATTCGAAGCAGATGCAGTATTAGAAACTGCCATTACCAAGCCATGCCAGCTTTCAGGCAAAGAACATAATATTAAAAGAGCTTTTATTTCATCATCAAATACAATATTGACTGAACTAATTGGTTAACAATACCATGGAAATCATTCAGGTGATTTGATACAGATCCACCTTCTTGCATATGCAAATTAAATAACTGCTTCATAAGATATACCTTATTAGAAGCTGAGGGTTTTTCATACAAATTTGCTAACGTAGTCATTAACTCTACCGTTGTTTTTGCCTGTGACAAATTAGATATCACAGTGGATGCCAGACTCAGTCTTATAGACCCCAGAGCCTTTCTGTCAAGAACTTCCCATTCTTCATCCTCCATGTCCTTGGGCTTCTTTGCAATCCCACCTAACGGTAAGTAAAGATCTTTCTGATACAAATAGTCCTCTATCTGCATTCTCCAATGTTGATAGTTCTTGCCATTAAACTTTTCCATTCTCAACTTACTTTCTTCTGCCATTGCTTCTCCCACTCAAACAGAAACCCCTGTGAGCAACCTATAATCCAAACACACTACACAGATCTGAACCACCTGTTAGTGAACCTGAGCTCTGATACCACTTGTTGGGGATCAACCAACAAAGATTACACTTGTGAAAGCAATAAACGCGGAAATAAATCAGATAGATAAGCAACTAGAATGATAAATAGCACAGAACAAGAGATACAAGAAACCACCCTGAAAACTTGTATTAAAACTCTTTACAAAAGGAATACAATTAAAGAAACTTCTTTCTTCCACACCTCTCTCAGATGCACAACATCTCTCACTAGATCTCTATTCCTCAAGAGCTCTCTCTCTCAAGTACAATCAATTCCAACAACCTGGATTGATTCAACTCTGTACTGTCCTTCAAACATTCACAATGTTCTACTCATACAATTCAACATATTCAACATACTAAGCTAAGAAGATCTTTCCTACATATAGAATTAGGAAACTTGAGCATGCACTTAAAACAAACAGTTAAGCCTCTTGAACAAGGGCTCTAAAAATAATATTGCTAATAATAGAGACACGAGCTTGAGACTACAACTCAAACTCATCATGCAAACACTCGCTTCTGTTCTCGGAAATCGCTTTCTGGACACACAGGTAATCGACGTCGATTCCTGCCTGTTTGCCTGTGACCGTCGCCGGCTGACCCACTGCCGACGTTGGTGCCTCTGCAACTGCACCTGACCGACGTCGGTCGCTCCTGACCGACGTCGGTCGCTCCTGACCGACGCCGGTGTCTGTGTAGACCTGAACCTGTTAAAGTCTGCTCCTTGGTGAAGCTTTTAGCTCCACACCCTAACATGTATCATAGTTATATTCTTTCAAGTGAAGTGATTTCGCTATTAGTTGTTTTGATATTGTCTCTATAGAATTCAAATTGGTGTTTTTGACATTGTTTTGATATTGTCTGTAGTTAAATGGATTGGGAGATTCTAATCATAATATTGAGCTCAACAACCTAAAAATCCATGATCCCATATATTGATTTTGTATAAAAATATATTACCTTATAACGTTACAATGCACACGTTCATCAAAAATTATATGGATAAATAATTGATTTAAACTTATAACAAATTAGAGAAAAGAGAAGAGAGAGAAATATAAAAGAGAAAATTAAGATAAATAGAGATGAAGACCGAGATTTTGAATATTGTCTAGGATGGTATTTTGGTGGCATCATTGAACTTGTTTCTTTATAATACTTGATCTTAAAAAGAGTGGTCTAATCTTTTGATATCGTTTGTATAAATATTGTTTATTATAAAAATTGGATTAAATGCCTCCGAGTTAAACACCAGTGAGAAACAAAGTGTATAAATTACAAAAAAATGAGTCAAAAGACTATAAATTACCGAATTAAGTCTATTGTTTACTTATCTACTATTGGTGCAGTTGATAAAATCCCTATCAAAATTCTATAAAAAGAATGGTATAAGAATAAGAACACATATTAAAGATTATTTATATAGGCAACTTGATATTCAAATTTAAAAAACTCTTATGATTTGTATATGTTGACGCTGGAAAGTGCACCCTGCGGCAGGAAAACAGATTCCTGCCCTCTCCCCGCAACATGGAAACCCCTCTCTCGCCTGTGGGACGGCGAAGCAGGAGAGGAGAGTCTCTAGGTATGGGCTAGTTCCCTCTGATGTATCTTGTTTGTTTTAGGTAGCACAAAATATAGGTATATAGGTATACTGGGGGGGATGAAAAGAGATAGAGAAAAAGCATGAAAACAAACAGCCTACTCTAAAAGAGGTGATACACCAAAAACAGGTTGACCTTCCACATCCACACTCAGGATCAGGGAAAAACATACATACACTCAGATCTGGCAGAAAAGACCAGGTCTCTGGGATGACAGGGAGGTTCTTATGGAAAGCACAAGAAACAGAGACTCATCAAGGTGCTGAGAAATACACACTGTAAGTGACCTCACCTGTTTTATACCTCCAAAACGGAACTCTACTCCTGGCAGCAGCAGACAGTGGCACTTTGTAGATCGCAGGTTTGCTGGTGTTGAACCTGTGAGAGCATCAAGAGACAATGACTGGACACAGATTAACATCCAATGCATACACAGAAAGATCCATCCAGATAGAGGTAAAACTGTCTTTTATTGAGTCAGGTGGAAAAATTTGGAGAGCAATGCTCTTTACAAAAGTGGGGAAGATCCCTTGATAAATGAACAAGTGTGCCCATTTATAAAGAAAAGCCAAGAGGAGTCTCATTGGAAAGAGTGAAAAAACACTATTGATGATGTCATAAGTCTGCCAAGACCATGCTTGTTGCCTCGTTTTACGTGTTGGTCTTCTCCTCCGGTGGCTGGGTGGGTTTTTTCCTGTGTTCTGCAAGTGTTTTTTGCCGCCTCATGTTGTGGGCGGCGAATTTGCCGCCCGCTGTAGTGGATTGCATGTAGGACTTCTGCCGACGTCGGCCGATAAGCTGTCAACCGCGGCAGTTTTACCGACATCGGCCTATGTAAGCTGCCGATGGCGGCAGTTTTGCCGACGTCGACTGATGTTAGTGGCCTCTTTTTCTCCGCCGGCGTTGTGGGCGGTGATTTTGCCACCCTCTACATTGCGTGTAGGGGGTCTCTTTTTATCCCACCTGTGTTGTGGGCGGTGATTCTGCCGCCCTCTGCATTTTGTCTGCCCTTCCTTTTTTTGCTAAGTGTCGAACACCCTAGATTTTTTCCCTTCTTTTCTCTTGTGAACGTTCGAAGATTCTACTTTTTGCTACCGTGAACGTCAACGAACTGAGGTCAATGAACCAATGCTCTGAAATGGATCTGTTGAAACCTAAAGGTGGACCTTGCAACCCGAAATGATTGGCCATGCAAAGCAGGTGTAGGAGGTGACCGAGATTTTGCCTGAGGGGCAAAATTGGGTTGACAAATTGGCGACTCACAAGGTAAGCGTGCCTGCTATGCTTAGAACCCAGTTGCCTCTGAATATCTATTGGGTGCGGAGTCGGATGGTAACTTTGAAGAGAGTTCACAATAGCTTTGATAATCCCAGAATCAAATACACAGAATTTACCCCTAAACAAAGGGAAACACACAAAGCTAAAAATAACTAACTGTGCAAATTGCACTTAGGGAAAGTGAGAGAAAAACAACTGAAAGCAAACTATTATATACAGCTAACCAGGAATGTTCGTATCCCTCCTGGATCGAAAGGAAAATTTCTTAAGTCCCCTTCCTGGCGAAGAGACTTATCGTGACAGGCAAGTAGCTGAAAGAAAAAGAGAGATGGTGACTTGCTCTTCTTGCCTGTCACCTGAGTTGGCTGAGAACCGAGTGGATATTCAAACATGCCTCCAATATATACGTATTCTGATTGTTCTAGGAGGCCTGTTGGATGCTGGTCCTTCAAATTGGTGCCCCTCACCAAGAAATTAATTACTGCCAGTTTATCACCGTAAGCCTTCTGATCTACACAATTCTTCTGCAATGTATTATGGTCTGATTTGTTTCCCTCTGCTTCGCTGAAAACTCTGTCAGACTCCTCCTCTGCTTCCTCTTGGCCTTCTTGAAGAAGGGCAAATGTGGCAATGTCTAAAAGGGGCTCACAAAATGATTGCTCATCCCACAAGACTTCACTTATCTGTTTAAAGTTCAGTTCTTCAAGGTATTCCTCCAAGGAGACAGACTTCTCCTTTTCCTCCTTGCTGATCAGGTTCTCTAGATTTTCAAAAATATTCTCCTGATCCTCCTCTAACTCAGGTTCTTCCATGTAGTCATCCTCATCAATACAGTAAGGAAGTTCATCGACCAGAGGAGAAGAGGGCTTACCACGCATTTGTTCCTCTTCGAATTGCTGGAACATCTGCATATACGCAAGGCCTGCATCTTCTCCACTGATGATAAGGTCTTCACAAGGGGCATTAATGACGATTTCTTCTTCGTTGTCGCTCATGACAACCTCCTGAAGGACTGCAGATTGGATCTTTTGTTCCTCTCCTGCCTCTTTCAAAACAGGTTCTTCTTCGAGAAGGGACGAAGTGGAGAAAACATGTGAGAGAGGGGGCAGCCCTTGAGTTAGAATCGAATGATTCTCCTCCCTCCACTTGGTCAACACTTCATCAATATCAGGGGCAGCCTGATAACTCTCTTGAAAATGTGTAAGTGGGGTGTGTTCAAACACAGAATGCGCTATTTGGTCTGAACCGTCCATCACACATTCGCTGAGGGAACTCTCTCTGAATTCTAAATCTGCTATTTTCCTACTCAGATCTTCTTGGAAAAGCTTTTCCTGGAGGCTGTCAGCATCATCACAGGCAGGCGCAGCTTCAGCATCTTCAAGGTTTTGAGAAAAACCTTGCTTTTCTTCTTTTTCTTTGCTGCCCCATGATTCCACTGTCTTCCCCCAATTCAAGATCCCTAAATTTGAATCTTGCTCCTGTGAACAGGGAGCAATTTTGTTTTCCACAAGGACCTGAGGTTCTTCCACAAGGTCTGAAAAATTTAACTCTTTTTCAAGGAGTAGCTTCATCTTAGCTTCTAAGTCTTCAATCTGTCTGGCTAGGTTTTTTTGGAAGAGTCTTTCTTGGAGGTGGCTAGCATGATCCTCTTCAAAGCTCTAAACTGGTTCTTGGGATTCCTTCCTCCAATCTGAAATCTGCACACTATGCTGGAGGACTTGAGGAGGTTGGGGAATGCGAGGAAAATGCTGTTGATGCATTGGAGGAGCCTCAAGAAGAGAGACGTGTTGGCTGGTACTATTCTCGATGGAAGACTCCTGATCTAAGGAGTTGAAAAGATTGATCTCCATGGGGGGTTGCTCTGATGCCATTTGGTGTTGGAAAGCCAGGCGCATGGGATTGGGAGCAGCTGTATTTGATGAGTTGGAGTGAGCAAGTGCAATTTGATAAAACGGATTTGGTGCTAAAGAGGGGGTTTTCTTCAGGGTAGGAGGGGGTACGCAAGGCTGGTTGCCTTGAATAAATGGATTTCTCCATTTTGGCGCCTCTTCCTTCATGGATTGTACGGCCTGCACTTGCCTAAACAAGCACTCCTTTTTATACACCAGCTCCTGCTGATATTTGTACTGCTCTTCCAGCCTGTCGATTTCTTTTGTCTGTCTCTCAAATTCCAACGCCATCTCCCTTATAGTTGCAGGGCAACTAGGAGAGCCACTTGAGGGGATTCCATAAATATTTTGAGTCTGATCGATATTATATGAAGGAGAACAAAATCCATGATTTTGTGCAAAAAAAGTATACATACAAGAAATGAATGATTCCTGGTGGCACCAGACTGCTTAACCAGCGGATTTACTCAGAGTCGCGAGATGCTGAAGAAACTTGATTTGTTGTAACAGGACCAGCATCAATCCTGAAACTTTACTGCGTTAAAAAACTTGATAAAATATAGTCCCACCGGGCATGCCAAAACTGTTGACGCGCACGGTGCTGTATTGGTGGTTCCTCTACTGTAACAGGATCAGCGAGTAACCCTGCAACTTTTTTGATTAAAAACTTGGAGTCCCACCGGGCGTGCCAAAACTGTTGACGCTGGAAAGTGCACCCTGCGGCAGGAAAACAGATTCCTGCCCTCTCCCCGCAACATGGAAACCCCTCTCTCGCCTGTGGGACGACGAAGCAGGAGAGGAGAGTCTCTAGGTATGGGCTAGTTCCCTCTGATGTATCTTGTTTGTTTTAGGTAGCACAAAATATAGGTATATAGGTATACTGGGGGGGGATGAAAAGAGATAGAGAAAAAGCATGAAAACAAACAGCCTACTCTAAAAGAGGTGATACACCAAAAATAGGTTGACCTTCCACATCCACACTCAGGATCAAGGAAAAATATACATACACTCAGATATGGCAGAAAAGACCAGGTCTCTGGGATGACAGGGAGGTTCTTATGGAAAGCACAAGGAACAAGGACTCGCCAAGGTGCTGAGAAATACACACTGTAAGTGACCTCACCTGTTTTATACCTCCAAAACGGAACTCTACCCCTGGCAGCAGCAGACAGTGGCACTTTGTAGATCGCAGGTTTGCTGGTGTTGAACCTGTGAGAGCATCAAGAGACAATGACTGGACATAGATTAACATCCAATGTATACACAGAAAGATCCATCCAAATAGAGGTAAAACTGTCTTTTATTGATTCAGGTGAAAAAATTTGGAGAGCAATGCTCTTTACAAAAGTGGGGAAGATCCCTTGATAAATGAACAAGTGTGCCCATTTATAGAGAAAAGCCAAGAGGAGTCTCATTGGAAAGAGTGAAAAAACACTATTGATGATGTCATAAGTCTGCCAAGACCATGCTTGTTGCCTCGTTTTGCATGCTGGTCTTCTCCTCCGGCGGCTGGGCGAGTTTTTTCCTGTGTTCTGCAAGTGTTTTTTGCTGCCTCATGTTGTGGGCGGCGAATTTGCCGCCCGTTGCAGTGGATTGCATGTAGGACTTCTGCCGACATTGACTGATAAGCTGCCGATCGCGACAGTTTTGCCGACATCGGCCTATGTAAGCTGCCGACGGCGGCAGTTTTGCCGACATCGGCCGATGTTAGTGGCCTCTTTTTCTCTGTCGGCGTTGTGGGCGGTGATTTTGCCGCCCTCTGCATTGCATGTAGGGGGTCTCTTTTTACCCGCCTGTGTTGTGGGCGGCGATTCTGCCACCCTCTGCATTTTGTCTGCCCTTCCTTTTTTTGCTAAGTGTCGAACGCCCCGATTTTTTCCCTTCTTCTTGTGAATGTTTGAAGACTCTGCCTCTTGCTATTGTGAATGCCAACGAATTAGGCCAATGAGCCAATGCTCTAAAACGGAGCTGTCGAACCCTGAAGGCGGACCTTGCAATCCGAAATGACTGGCCATGCAAAGCAGGTGTAGGAAGTGACCGGGATTTTGCCTGAGGGGCAAAATTGGGTCAACAGTATACTTGCATCTCATTGATTCATTTTATTTTATTTGGATTAATTTTTTATTTTTTTCAATTATTTGTAGATTGCATTAAAGAATTTGGTAAGCTTTTATGTCTATTTTTAATTATGAAGGTACACCTATTAAACGATGGATGGAAGATGTTTAAAAATAATGGTTTGAACTTTTAAAATTAAAAATGAAGACAAAATTTGAACAAATTATTTTGAAAGTTTACACACATTAAAATATTAAATTGATAAAATTTTGAGTAAAAAATATTTATAATCAATGGTTTGAACTTTTAAAATAATATAAAAATCTATATTACTGAACTCAATATTTATATTTATTAATGTAAATCTTAAATTGAAATATTATACACTACTAATCCAATATCTTATATATAAATTTAAAATTTTATATAAATTATATTTAATTATTAAATATAAATATATTTATAATTAATAAAAATTTCATTTACTTTTAATTAAAAATATATTTAAGATTTAAACCCATCATCTTGAAAAGATTGGACCCGTTCAACTATGGAGTCCTCTCCTTTATATAGTGCTTTTCCAATAAAAGCGTGGATGGTTTTGTTATGTTTGGTCATTTTTGGTTCATTATATGAAGCTTACATCGAAGTTAAATCTCATTTAGGTTCTTTGTAACAGTGAAGTTATCAAGTGGGTCGAAGCGATACGAAAGTTTTAAGCAACTGGAAGAATCTTTAATCCCAGTTTCAATGGGGGCTTTCAGGCAACCATATTTAGTGGCTTTGTGGCGGCAACGGCTATTTTTAATGTTTGCTTATTATGGATATGGGATCAACGCCTACAACCAGGCATTTCTGAGATGTGTGACGTTCTATCTTCGTCCGCAATATTTGGTTTTATGATTCTGGTTTTTGGAAAAAATAAAATAATGTCGAGCAATATAACCAACCTGAAAACAGGCGATGTGTTAACAAGCATAGAATTGCATTGTGGTGTCAATGATTTCATTACATCCATTAATCAACATGGGTGTATAAAACCTGGTACACAATTGGGTGTTCATTAGTTTTATAACATTCTCTTTCTTTGACTGAATGTTTTTCCTACACTTTTTGGAAAATGGTTGTTTAAATATTGCACGCCGGTTTATTATTCTTGCGTACTTCATATCTAATTATGTTGTGGACTATCAGTATTCTGATCTTCTGAAGGTTGATGGCCTAGCCAATTTATCTTATTTTATAGCCGAGCGTTTGAATCAATGGAAGGCAGAAGATCAAATTTTTTATGCTGATTATTATTGAAATGGAATAATTTTAATTACGTCCACTTGATCTAATGGTTTATACCATATGGAACCAGATATTGTTCCAGCTGTCTCAACAGCTAAAAAAATGATGACGTTGCAGATCAAATTAATTTTTTAAGAAGGCTAATCCTTTTCTTACTGATTTGGGTTATCAGTGCCCCTAATCTTTTTATTCTAGTTTTTTCAAATGGTTTCAACATGGGGCCAACTTTTAATGTTTCCTATTTGACTCGAATGCCTGTATAATTTAGGTACTCAAGGATCAAATGTTTTTCCTTTTCTGTTGCTTCTGTGGTACAGAAAACACATATCCTCTCACCCTGCTCTTCCTTAGGAGTCATCCATCTCCTTATCTCATATCTAAGCCTATGGGAACTAGTGCCTATTTGAGCTATGAGTATCTTCTCCCTCCATTTGATTTCAGCTCTTATGTCTGCCTTTTTGCAATGTTCATAAGTCAAGTTGAATTCTGTAATAGTTTGATAGGTTATTCTTTCTTTCATTATTGTTATGTATACTTTGCTTATCCAACAAGGTAGATTTGAATGCACACCATTCATCCGCTGATTTCTCACTTCTGGTAGCACGGTAACAAATAAGGCTTTCTTGAAATACCTGCAACATTAGTTCTGCTATTAACCTCTTTCCCCCACAATCTGGTAATTAACCTCCAACTACTAGGGTTCTCTATATTTCCAGTAATCATAAACATTAGTTAGGTGGAGTCTGGACGGTCAATCACAAGAGCCATACGGGTGGCCATTTTCATCCTCAAATCCTCCTTGTTGACACTATCAGTGTTGTCATCATCCATTTGTTTAGTTGTGTTCAAGATGTCTGGAATTGACTGCCGAGCCCAAGTTTCAGAAGCAAGAACACCTCTCTCTCAATTCCCATCAACTAAGTCTTCAGGATTTGAATTTTGGTCACTTTCACCCTTACAGATTCTCATAATTCTGTTAACTTCTTCTGATGGGTTAGCTTCACCTCCATCGGATCTCGAACCTGGACTTTAAGGGAGTTCAGGTCCTGCAAACATTTAAATTTCTTCACAGATGCTTTGACAGAGAATGCTCCTTCCTCATGACTCTCTGAACATTATGAGGCTCATTATTAAAAGGCCTACCAATAATACTGGAATCACCAAGCCTCCTAAAAACCCTCAAAAAAGGTTCAGTGTAATAGTAGAAGAGAACCAGAAGGCTCGTTATTAATAGTAGATGAGTTGGTGTTGGGGGTTGATTTTGGGTCTGGAATGGCTTTGGAAATCTCCTCCCAAGCAGCCTGCAACACCAAATCCTTCACAGCAGACGAGGTATCCTTACTCCAGGAAACCGAGAAACTCTTAATAGTCTCCCATAATTTCAGGATGGCCTTCTGTTGGCCTTCCAACTTGCCACCAAAGCCCCTGTTGGTGCCTATCACGAAATACTTTGCAGATTCGTTAATCATTGTTGCTTTGGTTAAAAACACGTTTCTATCTGGTGGGGTCCCAATGTCTTCCATTTTGGGCCAGTGCATGTTTTCCAAAGCCAGGTCGTTGCCCTCCTAGGAAGCTCCTTGTCATGCTATCTTTTACGTCCTCTGACTGTTTATCAAAATGTAATTTTTGGTTTTCTTCTCAGGTTTCATAGAGATGGTCACCTGTTTTCCTCGGTCGTTTACAGGAAGACGATCCTTTCACCATGGTGGTAGTAATGGCAGACAGTGAATCCAGCAGTTCCCAACATCATTGTTTAAAACTTCAAAATGCAGCAGGCTTAGGAATTTTTACTGATAATAGCATATGCAAACCGATGAAAAATCCCATTGAAGGAGATGGCATTAACAATATGGAGATCAGTGATTGAGTTGTGTGGGTGCTGAGGTTTGCTTGCCACCTCCTCTCATATGCAACTACTGCATTATGGTTGTGTATGTAACATTTATGCCTGAGTCGGGTGGGCTGAAAAATCCCATTCCATATCAGCCCCTTGGGACTCGCAGTAGAATGTGGCATGTGCCTTCCTAGGCTACCTATTTGAAATCATAATTATTTGTGATTAAATGCTAAATGGGGTTTTGAGTTTCGTGGGAATCATGGATCCCTCCACCTACTGTGCTTTTTCTAGGTCTTACCACTTTGAAGTTGTGAATTTCTGCTAACAATACTTCTGTATACCAAAGTCTGTGCTTGCTTCTAGGCCATCTTTACTTTCCTCAGCTCTATCTATCATTGTGGATTGAGGAAGGCTTATACGACACTGCATGCATCAAAAGATTTGCCAATCCGCAAGCATAAAATTGGGGTGCAGCTCCCCATGTTGATGTGTTAGCATCCTCCTTTCACTACTCACTTCACTTAGAGGTGCTGCGTGCCTTGTGGCTTCTCTTGTCTTATGATTATTGACAATGTAAATGTTGTTCTAAAAATCACAACCTTGTTCTTGATCCAGATTTGATTGGCAATCCAATGGAAAACACACTAAAATTGCAGAAACTTAAAAGCAGTGAACCACAACAAAAGAAATGAATCCAATGAGCATAAGCAATTTATGCTGCAATCTAAATGAAATCTTTATCGAAAACGAGAGTTAAAAAAAAGGTAGCAATCCTCTGTGAAGAGATGTGAAGCTACAACACTCATTTTACATTTGAGTGAAAGTTCCTTTACACTAATTTTTAGCAGGAACTGAACAGTTTAAAAGTAGAAAATGAAGCATTTCACCTTGGAATCTGAAAATCCACATGGCAAGTGTTCTCCCAAGACGTTGAGGGGATATTTCATGACATGAAACTCACAAAAACACAAAATTTCAGAATTTCTTACATTTTTGTTCAAGTATGATATCTAACTATTATTAACTTCTTTGCTAATAAGCCCCTTTAAATGTTCATTGAACTAATTTTCCAAAGTAATCCCATGTTAGTCCATCAACAAATATATGGTTTGCAGATTAGAAGCCCTTTTCACAAGATAGTCTATCATGTCCCCTTTCCGGAATAATTAAATGGGAGTGTACCCTAAGCCTATTTTTATTTCCCGTAGGCTAAGGGGTAGAGTTAGGGAAATAAATTAATAATAATATGTTTAAGTTGTCCTAAGTCACTTTATTTCATAACATGGAAAAAAGACACTTAAGTATTATTGTTATGAAGGGGACCGATTAGTAACATTCATTTAGAAGGGTCAAATAGTAATTTTTATTAAGTTGGCCTAAGAAGTAACTTTAAGTTATATTTTAAAAAAAAAGACAACTTATATCTCGTATTTAAAAAGGTTATTTTTCATAAAGCAACTCAAAATAGAATGAAAGGAGGGAAAGTTGCTTTTGGAGGTTTTGGAGGGAAAGTTGCTTTTGGGGATTTTGGAGTGAAAGTTATTTTTGCGAGTTTTTGAGGGAAAAATATGGAAGGGAAATTATAAAAGGGTGTTGGGCTCTTTTGGAAACCATTCTATTCTATTTTTCCATTCATCTTTCAATTTGTGAAGTTTGAGCTTTGTGTTCAATCTTTCCATCCAAGGACAAACCCTTGGCTGTTCGGAGATCTCGGAGGACAAAAACTCTCTTGGTTTTCAAGGTTGGATTTGAGGACAAGAACCCTCTTGTCCATGTGAGGTGATTCCATGCAAGAATCATTATTGTGCTTCAACTCAAGTCCAGAATTCTAGTTCCAGTGTGTGTGACCTTGCTAAGGGTTTGAAATAAGTACCAGACTACTGTGTTGAAGATTGAAGAAGAGTTATTGCTGTTTTTGGAGACTTTTTCGCTGTTGTACCTAGCCGAACAGCCTACTGAACTGAAGAGTATTGTTGTGCCACAGATCGGAGACTACTGTACCTTATTTGCAGCTGCTGTTCCATCATTGCTGCTGCAGCTGTACTTTGTTTTCATGGTAAAAAATTGGTATTTATGGTGAATTCAATTTGTAGATTTCTATAGTTAGAGTTGCTGTAATAACCTGTTGTACCTTCAATTGCTACTGCTGTAACCTTGTTTTCAACACTATTTTCTTATGTTTGTTGAGTGGAATAAAGATTAGGATTTGGGTTTGCAATTTTATGTGTTGAATGTGTTAGAGTAGCCTTGAATGTGAATTTACAGAATTTAATATAAAAAAATCAGAATTCAAGATTTTTCAGAAAAGGAACACTACAGTGGTATCAAAGCCAAATTCTTGGCTAGCTGTGGGGATTTGAAGTGTTTGCATGCCCAACAGTGAAAGATAATTAAGATACCTTCAAAGAGAAAAAATAAAAGTTCAGCCACCAGAGATCAAAGAAGAAAACATGGGGGACAAAGAAAAGAGGATTCCTTCTGATGAAATCAGCGATTTACATGAGACAATCAACCGAGGTCAAAAGGATTTGGAAAAGACAATCCAAAGGATCTTGAAAGAATCCATGTCAGAACTAGTTCAAGCTATTCAGGGTATTAACCCGAATAAAGCAAGTCAAGGAGAAGGAAGCTCATCAATGAATGAGCGGGTTTCAATCCCCCCACCTTCTAAAACTTTTTGTGCCAAATTCCTACAGAAAAGAAGAGGAACACCTTGAAGAAACAGAGCGTCAACAACTACATGCAGGTAATGAGTTTATAGTATATCATGCGGAATATGAGGAACTTGGCCTTGCAGTGCAACAAGCCCTCACTTTCAGAAAGTTTTGTGATCTGAAAATTAAAAAACAACAATAAAAGAGGTAGGAGAAGTCAACCAGAACAACCACGAAAAGATATACAACAGTGGTTGGGTAAGATCAGCTTTCGTATTTATGATGGTTCAAACAAGTGTTTAACTAGATCTTGATTGTAAAAGTTGGATACTTCTCACTGAATCCGATGTATGAGGAAGAAGCAATTAAATTTGCTATCCTTCACCTTGAAGGAGTGGCACATGAGTGGTGGTACCATGGCATGGTCACGTAAGGGCACGGATCCATTTCTACATTGGAAGAATAAAGCCAAAGGATAACTGAGAGGTTTGATAGGAAAGATCCAGAGATCCATTTTAGGGAGTTAGCTCAACTCAAACAAACCAATTCAATGAAAGATTTTGTTGCTGGTTTTCAAAAACTTTTAGTTATGGTGCCTGATGTGACTGAAAGGAGGCTCGTGGTTTGTTCATAGAGGGTCTAGCTGAACCACTTAGAGGATTAGTGAAGGCTTTTAGCCGTACATCACTACAGGAAGCCATTAAAAAGGCTTTGGACCTTGAAACTGCAGCCCAAAAAGGAAGATTCCGGCCTATAGGGCAGCAAAAAACGTTTCTGTATGGGCAACCAAGGGCAAATAATTATGGACAGCCAAAAACCACTGCTTTTGGGCAGCAAAATAAGCAGGGGCAACAAGTTAATTCCCAGTCCAAAGTGCTGCCAAAATTCAGCAAGGAGGTGGAAGCTAGAAATGAACTTCGAAGAAATAAGCTTTGCTTCACATGTAAGGATCCATGGGAACTAGGCCAAAGATGTCTTCCCAAAGGCCAAGTACACTACATTGAGGTGATTTTTGATGATGAGGTAGAGGAGATAAAACTGAGGGTAAGAGAGGAAGAACAAGAACCTGAAGCTGAAATTGAAGTAGAAGAAATGATTACAAATGTTACTCTTGCTAATTTTTCAGGAGCACCTTGATACCATCCTTTTAGGATACGTGGAGTACTTAAAGGGCAAAAAGCTACGGTCTTAGTTGATAGTGGGGCAACACACAACTTCATTGATGAGGAGTTAGTGGCCCAAAGAGGGTTGAAAATGGAGGACTTTAGTGGATTTAATGTTACAATTGCAGATGGCTGTTCAATTCCCTGCACAAAGAGAGTCAAGAACTTGGACATCACCCTTGGTAAGTACAAAGTATGTGATGATTTTTATGTGGTGAATATAGGTGGGACAAATTTAGTCTTGGGTGTGCAATGGTTACATTCCCTTGGGAAATTTACATAGAACTATAAGACTATGGAGTTGAAGTTCAAGGTTGATGGGAAAGAGGTTGTACTGCAAGGTATGGCCAATGGGGCTCCAAGTATAGTTTCAACAAAGAGCATGGAAAGATTATTTCAGAAAGGCCAAATAACTTGGGCAGCCCATTGCTTGGTAAGCAATGCATCTCCACCTATGGACAAGAAGTCCTACCATTCAAGCATTTAGGTAATTCTTGACAAGCATGCAAAGGTTTTCAGTGATTAGCAGGGCTGCCACCTAATAGGGGATTTCAGCATGTGATAGCGTTGGAACCGGGGTCAAAACCAGTCATGATTACCCCCTACTATCACCCTAGAGCCTTTAAGGAAGAAATTGAGAAGGCCATCAAGGAGTTGCTGAAAATGGGACACATTAGGCCAAGTTTTAGTCCATTTGTTTTTTCAGTTGTCTTAGTGAAGAAGAAAAATGGAACTATGAGATTGTGCATTGATCAGTGTGCACTAAATAAGAGGACTATCAAGAATAGGTATCTTATTCCTAGGATTGATGAGTTTATAGATGAATTGCCTGGTGCCTCATATTTTTCAAAAATTGATTTAAGGTCAGGTTACCATCAAATCAAGGTAAGGGATGAAGATGTGCAAAAAACTGCTTTCCTTTGTCACTTTGGGTACTTTGAATTCTTGGTCATGCCTTTCGACTTAACTAATGCTCCTACCACATTTCAGTCATGTAAGAACCATATTTTTAGAGAACACTTAAGGAAATTTGTTCTAGTGTTCTTTGATGACATTTTGGTATTCAGTAAGACCTTGCAACAACACTTAAAACACCTTGATATAGTGCTGAAAATTTTGGAGTAACAAACTCTTTTTGCAAAAGAGTCCAAATGTGAATTTGGAATGAATGAGATCTTGTATTTGGGGCATGCCATCAATGCCCAAGGAGTACAAGTGGATCAGGGAAAGATCCAAACTATACTAGATTGGCCTCCCACTTCCATGACTTTGCTACGAGGATTTCTAGGCCTTTGCAACTATTATAGAAGGTTTGTTAAAGGGTTTTCACAGTTCGTTGTGCCATTGACAAATTTGACAAAGAAAGGAGCTTTCAGCTGGTCCGAAACAACCCAATCAACGTTTGACAAATTAAAGGAGGTAATGAGTTCTTGTCCTGTACTTTGCTGTTCCAGACTTTTCTATTCCTTTTGTGCTGGAATGTGATGAAGGAATAGGGGCTGTTTTAATGCAAAAATGTCACCCAATTGCTTTTGAGAGCCGGAAATTGAAAGATACAGAGCGTGGGTTCTCTATTTATGACAAGGAAGAAGAAATAATGTGAAAGGAAGAAGTAGATATGACTTTGATATGGAATATGTGAAAGGAAGAAATAATGTTGTAGTTGACGCCTTATCACGGAAGCCATTTCTTTGTGCCATGTCTGAAATTTTTAATGATTGGAAGGCTGTAATAATAGCTAAATATGCAAAGAATGCTTTCACCAATGATGTTCTTGAAGGAAAGGTGCAAGATGATAGGTACAAGGTGATAGAAGACCTCATCCTATACAAAAATAGGATCTATTTAACTCCTGAATCTAAGGTTAAAAGCAAAGTCTTGAGGGCTGTTCATGACACACCCATCGCTGGTCATCTAGGGTACTACAAGACTTACAAGCAGGTGAGGGACACATTCTTTTGGAAAGGGCTTAAAGGAGAAGTTCTCCAATATATTAGAGAGTGTGCAACTTGCCAACAAAACAAAGCAAATCATGTATTTCCAGCTGGTCTATTGCAGCCTTTGCCTATTCCAACTTAAAAGTGGGAAAGTATCTCTATGGATTTCATTACAGGTCCTCCCAAAGTTCAAGGTAAGAGCTGTATTTTTACTGTGGTTGATAGACTCACAAAGTATGCTCACTTCTTTGCTATCCCAGTTGAATACAAGGCACCTCAAGTGGCTGATTTATTTTTTAAAAAGGTTTTTAGACTCCATGGGCTGCCTAAAAACATTGTGAATGATAGGGACAGCCATTTCCATAGTTTGTTTTGGTAAGAGCTGTTTCACTTGACAGGTACATAGTTAATTCCAAGCACAAGCTACCACCCTCAAACTGATGGGCAATCAGAAATTGTGAACAAATGGATAGAAGGGTATTTGGGAAATTATGTGACAAGACAACAATCAACTTGGGTTAAATGGATACATGGGGGAGTATTGCTACAATACCACTTATCACATGTCTATCGGTATGACTTCTTTCAAAGCTTTATATGGATATGATGCTTCATCTTTTATAGATTTGGTTATTACTAATAGCAAAGTGCCAGGGGCTATAAATTTGGTAGTATAGAACCAAGAAGTTTTAGAACTGCTCAAGAAGAACCTCCAACATGCACAAAACCAGCAAAAGTTTTATACAGATCAACACCCTGTAGAGAGGTCTTTTGAGGTTGGTGACTTGGTTTACTTGAGGTTATTGCCCTACAAGCAGTCTTCCCTTAAGCAGAGTGGAGCTGAAAAGCTCACGCCATGTTTTTATGGGCCATATAGGATTATACAGAGGATTTGAGAGGCTGCATATGAGATCGAGTTGCATATTCCATGTCTCATGCCTCAAAGGGGCATTAGGACAGCATATCACTCCTTCCATTGAGCTGCCTCCTTTGGATGATGAAAGCAAGCTTGTGTTGGTCCCTGAGGCTATTATCAGTTATAGGGAGAAGTTGAGGAAAAAGGTTATCATAGAGTATCTGGTATGTTGGAAGGACCTCCCAGTAGATGATGCTACATGGGAAGGAGAAGCGATTCAGGAGCACTCGAATTTGCAATTGCTTGAGGGAAAGCAATTCCAGGAAGGGCGGACTGTCATGTCCCCTTTTCGGAATAATTAAACGGGAGTGTACCCAAAGCCTATTTTTATTTCTCGTGGGCTAAGGGGTAAAGTTAGGTAAATAAATTAATAATAATATGTTTAAGTTGTCCTAAGTCACTTTATTTTATAACATGGAAAAAAGACACTTAAGTATTATTGTTATGAAGGGGACAAAATAGTAACATTCATTTAGAAAGGTAAAATAGTATTTTTTATTAAGTTGGCTTAAGAAGTAACTTTAAGTTATATTTAAAAAAAAAGGCAACTTATATCTCATATTTAAAAAGGTTATTTTTCATAAAGCAACTCAAAATAGAATGAAAGGAGGGAAAGTTGCTTTTGGGGATTTTGGAGAGAAAGTTACTTTTGGGAGTTTTGGAGGGAAAAAGATGGAAGGGAAATTATAAAAGGGTGTCAGGCTTTTTTGGAAAATATTCTATTCTATTTTGCCATTCATCTTTCAATTTGTGAAGTTTGAGCTTTGTGTTCAATCTTTCCATCCAAGGACGAAAACCCTTGGCTGTTCGGAGATCTTGGAAGACGAAAACCCTCTTGGTTTCCAAAGTTGGATTTGAGGACGAAAACCCTGTTGTCCATGTGAGGTGATTCCATGCAAGAATCATTACTGTGCTTCAAATCAAGTCCAAAATTCTAGTATCAGTGTGTGTGACCCCACTGAGGGTTTGAAATAAGTTCTAGAATATTGTGTTGAAGATTGAAGAAGAGTTATTGCTATTTTTGGAGACTTTTCTGCTGCTGTACCTAACCGAACAACCCGCTGAACTGAAGAGGACTGTTGCGCCACAGATTGGAGACTGTTGTACCTTATTTTCAGCTGTTATGGCTGTACCTTGTTTTTGTGGAAAAAAATTGGTATTTATGGTTGAATTCAATAGTTGTGGATTTTTATAGTTAGAATTCCTGTAATAACCTGTTGTACCTTCAATTGATGTTGTTGTAACCTTGTTTTCATCACTATTTTCTTGTGTTTATTGATTGGAGTAAAGATTAGGATTTGGGTTTGCAGTTTTATGTGTTGAATGTGTTAGAGTAGCCTTGAATGTGAATTTACAGAATTTAATATAAAAAAATCAGAATTCAAGATTTTTTAGAAAAGGGACACCACATAGTTAGCATCCTTATTATGCTATTTAGGGATATAAAGGGTAAGGGTAAAGGTAAAGGTAGTTTTTTAGGTCACCACCAAGCAAGACACCAATTTGTTGTATGAGCCTCCCCGCCCCCCAAAGAAGATCACAAGGGTATACTTTTTCCATTTACCTTGTATATTGTTCATATTGGACATACATACCCTAACCCCTATTGGATCCGAACATGTGCCTCCTCTATGGAGTACACAAGCCTTCACCCCTATGAGAAACCATGGTATGCAAAATATTTTGAAGCAAGCCTCAAATTTCCAAGACCAAATTCTTAAGCCTTGAATCTTTTGGGCTTAAATTATATAATCTTTGGAGATATTTGACAAGGATATGGGAGTCCATCTGGATCCAAATCGATGCAAGTTTCTTCTACTTTGCTAACCAACATCCCTTTTGCTTCAGCCACATTATTAGACTAGATACCCAAGCTTTCTAGATAGCTAGCATAATTGCAATTGCCATTGTGATCATAAATAATCCCTCCTGCTCCACCTTGTATGGGATTACCTTTTGAGCCACATCTAAGTTTAGTTTCATCCTCCCAACCTCTTGGGGGTTGCCACTTCCTAGCTCTATTAACTTTTTAGCAACTTCTTTGTTGGGGAGCAAAAAGCATGCTTATTCCCCTCAAGTATTCTGCAATTTGCACAAAGAAATGATGATTTAAATGGATGGAAAAACATGCTCTCCAATGTGGTATTTATAGCTATTATTGTTTTGATCATTATGTCTTTACTTTTATCATTTATGTTATCACTCAGTTCCTCGCTTGTTGTTCCTAACATTGTTAAACCCCTTCAAACTACCTCCATTCAGTTTGACCATCAATTTGATGAAGAATACACTGATATCCTCAAAAGAAGATTCCTTTCAGCATATGCTATCCATGACCAGTTGAGTGTGCTAGTTTCTTCACCCAAGCCATTTTTTCTTCAACTTTACAGGATTTTCCCCATACCACTAATATGCCCTGCCAACGTAGTGTTGGCCATTGCCCTTGTAATGCTTGGTTTGAGTCCAATTATAGGAATATCTATATGCTCACCAAGTCTATTATGGCAATGAATCCACACAAATCAAAACAGATGCAAATAAACCATAGGAGCATCCTTAGAAGGGAAAAAGGACCTATTTGATAAAGAAGTCAGTTTTTACTATATCTGATATTTTGACTTGTGTAGACACCTAATTATGGTACGATTCACGTAGTTATATTGATATTGTCATGCTTTTATACATTTGGTTTATTTGCTTACATTAGGCTCTTATTGGTACACTTTCCCTTCATATTGTCCCTTCATAGTCTTTTGTTATCCTCACTTATGAATACCTTAAGATCTATGATTTGTTTGCCTCGGGATCCACCCAATGGTCTTTGTTTCATGGGTTTTCTGTCTTGATCATTTTTTGAACAGTCCAAAAGTGGTCTCGACCTTTGTCATATGATACAAAAGTAGTCATGTTGTTTGTGGGTCCTTTGTGCCATTTTGTCACATTTTTTTGTAACTTGATTTTTAGCTTTCACACCTTTTCACGATAATTTGAATTCAAAGATGCCTATATATATACATGTACCTTAAGCTCCAAATCACCCTAAGCCTTATCTAGGAGCTCACATATTGATCATATCCATTGCACATTGGTAGTACTCTTCCCTAATCATTTGCCGAAGTCTTGTGGCTATATACTTGTACCAAACGAAGGATAGCATTTAGGGAAGGAGCATGTAGTTTAATTTATTATCATTGGGAGGGAGGGTTGAGTCCTTTTTCACTCATTGGAATGGGTCACTCACATGCATAGAACTACATGAGCTTGATTCTCAATTTGATATGTCTGCATATTTTATTTAGTCTTGGATGTATTGCTAGATATTGAAGCCGGATTAGGGTTAGATCAAAGAAGTGAAGATTCTAACATCTACACGCATTATTTTACTTATCAGAGATGTTCCTAAACTTATGTTGCTGGTGAAAGGTTCCAAATTTTTTTAGGTTGTAGGGAATCATAGAGCCATTTTTGAACTAGGCTGATTGCTTTTGGGAGATTGCTTCTTTTGAGATATTCCATTTCTAGTCTTGCCTTATTCAAGCCGTATGAAACTGGCTACTATTATAGATCACTCCTTGCCTTCTGGGGTTCCTCCTGCACGGTTCCAGGACCCTGTTTCCAACATCTTAGTCTTTGTGAGAATTCAAGTAAATCGGAAATTAGGAATGCATCTCTCTATCTTTCCATTTTGACCTTCAATTATGAATTGCTCAATACTGAAGGTACTTTCATTCATTTTTTACAATTTAGGTCTTTATTTATTGTTTTTTGTATTTATATTAGATCTAAATTTTCCCCTTCCATTTTATGTGGTTGGTGTATTGTTTTTGACACTTGTGCACCCTATACATAATTTTTTTTGGTGAACTTGATGTGCACACTCAAAGAGACTTACTTGGTACAACCACTATTCTTAAAGGGTATGACGGTCTTACATGGACACCTCTTGGGGGTATCACATTACTAGTCACCATTGGTCCCAAGACCTTTCTAGTGTGGTTTCATGTATTATTGGATAACGAGACATATGATCTATTACTTGGACACCCTTGGCTTAATCAAATGAGAGCGATCCCATCCACATTACATCAATGTCTAAAGTTTGTACACAATAACAAAGCGATTACTATTTGAGGCACATCTTACGAGGCACCTATACAATAACAACACAAGGCCAAACAACAAATCATAAACCTCAAGTGAAGATATATAGAGTTGAAGTACCTAGTCATCCACACAATAAGATGGTCTTATCGCAATCTCTTGTGTTTGTTCAAGCTAAAGCACCTTCTAAGGTTTCAACTATACTATCCAAACAAAGTGATTTTTTTTCGAGGATATAACAACTCTTACAACTAATTGCCATGATCACGATTACGTTACTAGTGATGATGATTCATGTTACTATACAATTCATGATTATGTTTCAGATTCTACTAGTGACACATTTGATTGCTTAGCCTCATGGTCCTCGAGATTTTTGGATCTTGATCATGAGGATGAGTGGATAATAATCATGCACATGACGGACATTTAGATGAGATTATCAGTTAGCATTGCTAGCTTAACTTATGTGCTTCAACAAAACAATCTATTGTACATGGCTTCTTGTTTCTATCTTCTTCTATTTGCTGTGTATTTCTTGTGCTTTCTCTCTTGTGTTGTGTATGGATTTTGGGTTCATCATGCTTCTTCTAGCTTGGCATTCCTATCCTCCCTGGAGTTGTTTATTGCCTCATGTTTCTCCTAGGTTTGAAATTTATGTTCTTGCTTGAATTTTGAAGTTAACCCTTTTTGTTTCGATTCGTATTGTCATTTTTCTAGCCTCTTGGTTTATGTTGTTTGTTGTGTTTCTGTGGCCCTTGCCTTTGATTGTTGTTTCCCATTCCAAAATCCTGCGTGGACTTCCCAACGATGATAGCACATCAATGTTGTTTGGGTGCATAGGTGTCGGGGTACATAAGGTGCAAGTACACAACACTTAGTGCATATGAAATTAAGGGAAATGTATCTAGTGCGTTAGATTTCCTTGGATTTTCCTTGGGTGCGGATGCATTTCCAGTGCAGGTGTGTCTCCAATGCGGCTCAAATATGGTTTGGTTGGGTGTGCACACCCAGACAACCGTGCAACACACACACACATATATTGAGACCTGCCATAGTGCGCATTGAGTTATGAGGGAAGTTGTAGGTTAGTAGGGAGCCTCCTCTGCTTGCTTCATCTTGCTTTTGCCCCTTGGCTTGTGTTTTGCTTTCTTGATTTCTCTTGTTTTCAATTCTTGGCTTGTTTCTTGGTTCATTTACTTTTGTGCATCTTGGCTTGTCTTTTGCTTGGATCCATTCTTTTGAAAATGATAAAATACAAAATGCAAAATTTATTTTCTTTTATATTTGCTAGTTACATAACTACATGTTACATATCATGCTTCTCTACGTATTGCTAGAGGTTTACATATACATGTTTCACAGCTAATCCTCATGGTATCGTTTGAGCTAGATGTAGGATATACATTTTATGTATGATCATGGGCTTATAGTTGCCTTGCAGCTTCATCGTGCCTAAACTCAGAGACATCCTTACATTGGGGGCATGCTTATACTAGGAGCATTTTTTAGTGGGTCTCAGGTTCTATCCTTCCTACTTTCCATACATCATATAGAGCTTTATATAGTCTGCTTATACACATCTTGCTCCAACTTATAGATTATGTGCTTGGTTACATGGATACACTATGTTGTTACACATGCTTGGTACACTGTGTGTTCTTTTGTTTTCCCTATGATTTCTTGAATTGTTTGCATGTGTGTGCTTGCACTTGTATGTGCTTGTGCATGTTGCTTGTTGCATCTTGTCTTGTGTTTTCCATAGAGCATCCTCTAGTTGTCAAGTTATGTCACTTATGTGTTATTAATTGCTTGTTTGATTTTTTTTATTTCACTTGATGGTTTCTCTTGTTCTATGTAGTTACATGATTGTGCCTATTTACATTGGTTGACTATATTATGTGATATTATATGCTTGCTGCCATGATCTATAACATACACATTATTACTTGCGGTATGCTATGCTTAGTGCCTACGTTTCTATGGTTTCTACCATAGTCACAAGATTCGGCGAAATTTAACCAAAAAATTCAAAAATCTCCTTTTTCTAAAGCCTTGAATAAGTTCAGTTAAATTCGCTAAAATTCAGCCAAAAATCGTGGCCCAAAAAAAGTGAAAAAAAAACCCTAAAATGGGCTATCGAATGGACAGTAAAATGTTTTTCCGCTGAGTCATATGGACAGGAAAAAATATCAATACTTTGCATTCATGGGTTAGGTTTATTCGTTTGTTCCGTGATACTTTGTAGAATCGAGGGTTTTTAGAGATCTACGAAATTGACTGGGTTTGTAGAGATCCGATTGAAATTTCACAACACAAAAGTATAAAAAGTCCATTCTTCAAGGATGTGGGTTCAGAGTCTCCACTTGCAGTTCGAGGGCCATGGATTTAAATTCTTTAAAAGGCATCTAAGTTATGAATAGGGTGGCGAGTAACAACAGGGTCGACGACAGTTATTAGCTTCCCAGTCTCAGTTTTTCATCCGAACAAATAATCAAAGGATGTATGGTCAGCTATATTTTATCACATGGTTTTTTTTTTAAAGATAAATTTTCATTTTATTTGACCATTTGTGATTAAGTTTTAATTTTTAACTTTTTAATTTACGTTTTTTTTTTAATTTTGTTATTTTAAAATAAATTAAATTAAATTTTATGTTTTGTTTATAGTTTATAATTTTGTTTTATTTTTGTGACTTTTTAATCTTTTTAATAATGCATTTTAAATTTTATTTTTTATAATTATATTTTTAATATTTTTATGTTTCGAGTTTCGAATTTAAAGGCGATTTTTTTTTCCAATTTTTATTCGAACTCGAATTCAAACTGAATTTTATCCTCGTTACACTCGAACTCGAACTTGAACTTGAACTCGAACCTTGTGACTATGGTTTCTACTATGAATCTATTAGGGCATTCTACTATTGTGTGCTTCATTGCTATATTTTATCCTTCTACGGGCATATTGTTAGAATGGGGCATATCACACGTCCTTCTTTTCGGGGGGTGGGCGGGGCGGCATATCACTTGCCTCTCCTTTACCATTCCCTTGCTTATATTGTTTATGTATCAACATATTAGTATTGGGTTATCGATAAGCTTTGATAATGAATTTTTTCTATCATTATGTACATGTGCTTACAAATGGGCTTTCAAGATTATTACAGCCTTTGATTTTAATCTATGTTGCACATGGTGCATCTAATGTTTTTCTTTTGAAATGAGTGATATGCAGGATCATCCCTCACCTCCAAAAAGGCATATATAGTTTATTTTACTTTTTGGTTACAAGATGACAACAGGATGCAAATATCAAGAGCTTACAAAGAGGTACCAGATGTTTGCTTCTTGGGCCAAGAAACATATTTTGCCACATGGCAGGGGCAATTAAGTCTGACGGCAGTTTTTAGTTTCTTAAGCCGCTTGGCTAGGGAAATTGAGGCGCAAGACAGTTTTTAGTTTTTTTAGCTGCTTAGTAGGGGAAATTGAGGCCCATGACAATTTCGGAGTTTTCAAAGATGGCAGCATGGTTCGCATGCCAACAAGTATATTTGTTCCTTTGCTCATTTTTTAGTTTTCACTTATTTCATTTGGTTACATTTTATTAATTTGTCAAGACATTGATCTACTTGTACGCATTCATGTTTGCTTGCAGGTACATTCGAGATGTTGACATTTAAGTATTAATGAAACATTTCAATAAACAGTGTTTTCTTTGAGCCTTTCCAGGTATGCAATTGTTTATTTTAATTTGATATGTATGCACACACACACATCAATGTGAGGCATTGTGTAGACATCTAATTTTGGTACAAGTCATGTAGTTGCAGTGATTTTGTCATGTTTTCATACATTTGGTTCATATGCTTACATTAGACTCCTATTGGTACACTTGCTCTTCACATTGGATTCTTCATAGTCTTTTAATATCCTCATTTGCTCATGAACACCTTCAGATTTGTCATTGTCTACTTTGGGATCCATCTAGTTGTCTTGCAATTCATTTTGGTCTCTATTTCATGGTTTTTCTGTCTTGACCATTTTTAGAATAGTTTGAAAATGATCTTGACTTGTGTCATACAATACAAAAGTGGTCAAGTTACTTGTGGGTCCTTCGTGCCAATTTTTCATGTTTTCCCATGCATTGATTGTTGACTTTTACGCTTTGACATGGTCGGCCTATGCATGAATGTGTCTCAATTTGAATTCAAAGATGCCTATATATACACATACCCCAAGGTCCATTTCACCACAAGTCTTATCGAGAAACTCACATATTGATCATATCCATTGTACATTGATAGTACCCTGCCCTTTTTAATTGTTGAAGTCTTGTGGCTTTATACTTTTACCAAATAAGGATTGCATTTAGTGAGAGTATATATTTCATCTATTATCATAGGGAGAGAGGGTAGAGTTTTCTTTCACTCATTGGGATGGGGAACTCATATGCATAGAACTACATGAGCCCTGATTCTTGGCTTGATATGCAGAGTAACCCTCATTCAAGGGGCTTGAGACACTAACTCTGCATATTTCCTTTAGTCTTGGATGTATTGATAGAATTTGAGGCCAAATTAGGGTTAGATCAAAGGAGAGAAGATTCAAACATGTGTGCATCATTTTGCTTATCAGAGAGAGGTTTATGGACTTTTGTTGTTGATGAAAGGCTCCAAAAAAATTTAGGTTATAAGGATTTAAAAGAGCCATATTCGGACTAGGTTGACTGCTTTAGTGAGACTACTTCTTTCAAGGCATTCCATTTTTTGGTCTTGCCTCTTTTGAGCCATATGAAAGTGGTCACGACCTGCCTCCTTGGGTTTCTTTTGCACAATTCCAGGGCTCTATTTCCAGCATCCATGTCCTTGTTAGAACTTAGGCAAATTAGAAATCAGATGCGTATCTCTTATCTTTCCATTTTGCCTTTCAATTATCAATTGTTGAAGGTACTTTCATTCAATCTCAGGAATTTAGTTCTTTATTTACTATTTTCTATATTTATATAAGATATGAACTGGCCCCTTCCATTTGTGGTTGGTGTAGTGTTTTCAACACTCATGCACCCTATATATAAAACAACTTGGTTTGACAATGCCTCGACCCTTCAAAATGTGCCTAACCTGCCTTGCATGTTTGTTAACCTCAGGGCTATTCATTGCTATTTATTTACTAATTGATTTGTCCTCTATGCTATATTTAAACTCAATTCCAATAAAGCTCAAGATGTAGATAATCTTAAATCTGAAATATCCAACTATAGTCCAAAGTTTTAGTTGTTTACGTAGCCGACATATTTTTACTATATTGTATTTATGGCTTTCCTTCGTCTTGGACAAACCACATCATTCTCCTGATACACAATTATAGAGACCAAAATGATCTTAGTAATTATCGCACAATCATGATTGGTCATATTGAAACCAAAAAGTTGAGAGCTAAGGGACAAGTAGGTTTCAAGAGGATTCATTACTGTAGTGATCATATTTTTACCTTGACCTCTATTATTAAGGAGGCTAAAGCAAATGGCACAAAGTTTACGACTGCTTTGTAGACTTTCATAAAGCCTTTGACATTGTTCCTCGACATTTGCTCATTGATAGGGTCTTCCAAAATTGGTGATATTACTTACAATGACACTCTATGAGTCCATTGTTGGCAGAGTGCACACTATTGTTGGTGAGACAAAAGGGGTTCGAAAAACCAGTAGGGTTAAGCATGGTTGTCTACTCTCCCATATACTTTTTGGTCTATACATAGATGAGCTTGAAGAAATCATATCAAGTTGAAAGGACACAAATGGTTGTTTTTTGTAGAAAGTGTGTTATTCTTTTATTTGTAGATGACATCATTTTGATGTCCCACTCAATGAAAGGTCTCCAAAGACAATGTCATATCTTAGCATCTTTTTGTGATGCACATGGTCTTTCAGAAAATCTTGAGGAAACAAAATGCATGGTTTTTAATGCTTCAAAGCATAAGGCCAAACAAGTTTTCCTTACATATAAAGGTCAGAGGGTTGAGATGGTTTCTTTTATGTGTATCTAAGGGTCCTTTTTTTTGGGTCACACTTCCACTAGTACAGAAACAACAATATATGATTTAAAAAACTACTAAAAACTGCATATAAATGACCAAACATGATCACGTGACCCTTAGAAGTTTATTGCTAGTAATTTATAACGCGACCAAATTGATGACTAAACCATTTTTAGTCATTTTTATTGGTTGTTTTGATTGATCGATTTGGTAGTATATTTAGTCATTGATTTACTCATTGATTGCTGTAATCTGGTCACTTATTTAATAATTTTTTATTCACTGATATATTTAGTCATTAATTTAGTCATTGATTGTTGTTAATTGGTCACTTATTTAGTCATTTTTATTCACTGATTTCACTGCTCATCATTGTGTCTTGATCACATTTGTTATGAGTATTTCAAAACAACAATATAATGAGATCACACGAGGCAACCTCAATCCTTTAAGGCACATTCTCGAATGACAAATCCTGGCAAGCTCTTTCACATGTGCAATCATTATATTATCAACCTGCATTTTAATAAAGAATGGGTGTGGGCTTCGAAAGCTTCTAGATTTTTCGATTCAATTTTTGTTAAATATCCTTTGGTGGTGGTTAACTTTGGTTTGGGTCCCTTTTCAGCCGTGCAAAAATTCAGTGAAGCTTTCAGTTATGGGAGGAGAAAAAGTCAGAATTGAGCCGTTATCGTGTGATGAAACCAAAGTGGATGCTATGCTTTGGAGTATATATGTTATGAAGGTGGAATTTCTCATTTTCTTGAATGTCTGAATGGATATGATGAGAACATTTCCACTCAGTTTGCTTCGAGTTGGGATGGTGATCGTAAAGTTCAAGTTGGAGGTATAGAGTTTGTTGTTAGTGAGGAGTCGATTGCTAAGGCCACGAGTTTATGCTGCGAGGGCAGAAGATTGAAGACTCACCAAAGTTCAAGACCCGGAGGGGTTGAAAAAATTCTTCATTGAAGGAGAAGCACCGGTGAAGTTGCAGGGAAACTTTGATAGAGAGAGCTTGTTTAACCCTTGAGATAAGGTATGCTTCACCATTATGAAATATTTTACCCTTGAAGGTCATTTTAAGTGCTTTTATCATTACCATTTCGCTCTTTTGAATCACTTTCGTCAGAAGGTGTTGGTTAAATTCCCCTTCTTCCCCCTATCATCCCTGGAGACGTCTGTTAAGTTTGCCAAAAATTCTCTGGAAAAAAACCCAGCTGCCTTTGCCATTCCGCTCCACCAAGGTCTTATGTTCAGGGTTTATCACTTTCACCTTGTGTTGTGTCCCTCTAAGCCTTTAAAAGCACAGGTGTTAGATAGTTCCCATGATAGCGACCTTGATGAATATCACATTCCCTTGAGAGTGGGTCCTCGTGGTTCCCTACCCTTTTCCAAGAACCTTGTTCCCCCCTCTTCAAACCTATCCCCAAAGTTTGAAAGCTTTTCCCCTCACCAGTTGGGCTTTGGTTGTCCCTCCCTGATAGCTACGACTTCCAGATCCCTCGACCCTTCTCACTCTCTGGCTGTCGAAGGGTTGCAGGAACTAAAAAATAACCCTTCTTTTTCTGGCAATAAGAAGAGGAAATCGATTGTTCGGATCAATTATGAGATCACTTAGGGGAAGAGTAAGAACAAGAAAGTGGTGGGGGTGGAGCCTGAGAATTTGGCTAGTGACAAAGAGCATATGGAGGCCTAGGCGCAAGGTGAGGAGGTTGCGAAGGAAGGGTCTGGTTGTTGAACACAACTATCTACTGAGGGGGGGGTGAATCAGTAGATCAGCTAAAAACTAGTTCTTTAACTTTTTAATGAAGATACAAAAATATATGCATATCAAAGAACAAATATAGAGAGCACACACACACACGAAAACATAGTACACCAGATTTATACGTGAAAAATCCAAAGGGAAAAACCACGGTGAGAATAGCTGTTAGAATCTACTGTTCTAATCCAGCCTCAGTTAAATCACCTCACTGGCAAAACCACACTGGTTACATTCAAGGACACCTATCCTTAGGAGGATTGGACAGAGCACCAACTCAGTTTAACCTTACTGGTTACAAGATTTAAGGGCACCAACCCTAAGGAGACTCCAATCCTCAAATTGAGCATCAACTCAGTTTGTCTGACGACACCAACCAATCAGAAATATGGAGTTACAACTCCAGTATACAAGATAGATTCACAATGAATCCAGTTCAGTTTCTTTGTTACAAGTCTAGTCTGTAACTACTCACTCTTGGCTTATTTTGTGTATGCCTATTCTTCTTCTTTGCTCAATCTCTGCACATTCACTGTGTGCCCTTTCTTTCTCTCTGCTCAATCTCTGTACATTCTTTGTACATTCTCTGTGTGCTCTTTCTTCCTCTCTGCTCAATCTCTGCACATTCTCTGTGTGCTCTTTCTTTCTCTCTGCCTCACTCTGTGTCTGCATACATCCTGAGTTAACACCCTTCGAGTTTTCTCTGATGACACTTTTCAGTTTCAAAAACAGCAGTGGCAGCCCATTTCTTTATCTGTGTATGTCTAGATATGTTCTGTTCAGACATGCTGCATTCCCCCTTTTTCTTCTGCCTTTTACTCTTTCTGTATTCGTCTGGATAGACAACCTTTTCTTTTCCTCTCTACCGTACTGGTTCTATGTCGTTATATCTTCTGTTTGACACAGTCCATTTACACCAGCTGCTTTGGCCTCTCTTCCTTTGTGTCTTTCATATATTCTTTGTTTGACACATCCACGTCCTCTTCTTGGTCTCTATGCCTCTATCTATGCTATCATGGTCTGTTTCTGTATGTTCTATTTGACACACCTCGTATTGCTCACATGCTTAGATTCAACAATGCTCTGAGCAATCCTAGATGATAGCCTTTTACTCTATCTGAATATATCTCACAACAACAGCCTTTGACTCTCTCTTCAAATTGCAACGACAGCATCAACAAAATGATTCTTTTGAAGTCGTGTATATACAATCAACTTTTTAGGGTTCCAATTCTCCAATTGCGTTCATACTTGAGCGGCGCTTAACCGGTGCTCATTCAATGTGACTTTGACATATGTGAATTTCCGTGTCTCGATTCATGCATCACACTTCAATGCTCAGATCTCTTTTCTATATTTGGCAACTGCTGGATTTTGGTCATAACTATGCCACTTCTTTAATTGAGGAATGATCAGTTAGATTGATTAATCTCGAGCTCTGTGAAGATATATCGAGTTCATCACCAGTTCTATATGTTCCTTCACTGACCGTTAGAACATATTAAATGCGGACCTTTTATTTCTTTCTTTGCGCCATTTTTAAGCTCTTTCATTAACCACCGAGCTCCTTTCTGCATCTCGCTATCTCCTATGTCATTGGGTCGCTTTCGCTCTTTTCGATTTTCTCAGACATGCTCAATCTTTAGCTTTCTATTGTGTTGTTAACCATCGGTCACTTTCCTTCACTGACTCTACTTCGCTTCGTTGGATCTTTCTAATCAGGCTTTCCGCGTGTCGTTCGATCTCTGAAGAGGCATGATCTTTATCTTAGCTTTGGTCATTAAACTTCTGCATGTTGACCTTATCTCATTTTTTTCGACGTCTTTGAGATGCTTTGATCTCTTTGGACTTACTCGACTTTTAACTTGCCTTGATGCTTCTTTCGAGTTACCCTTCGGAGACTTGTAATGGTCCTTCGGGAATTGTGTTTGTGGCACATACCCTTCGGAGCATATCCTTCGGAACAATTGTTTCGGGCTAATTGCTTCGGGACAATTTCCTCGACAAAATGCTTTGGGACAATTTCCCCGACAAAAAGTGTTGTGGGCTTTTTGCTCTCGAGACAATTTCCCTGACAAAAGTGCCCTTCAAAACTTTTATCATGCACCCTTCGAGGTTTTCAAAAGACCTTTTTGGAAACTTTGCAAGTGTCCACATACCCTTCGGGTTCTTTGTAACAATCCCTTCGGAAACTTTGAAAGGTTCACATACCCTTCGGATTTTTTGGAAAGATCCCTTTGGAATTCTTGAGCAGTCCACTTACCCTTCGGAAACTTTGTGAAACTATCCCTTCGGCATTTTTGTTCGGTATTCCGATAAAAGACATACATTTTTCCGAAAGAATTATTCAAAACCAATTTGGGTTCTTCACATTGCTTGACTTATAAGTTTGAAAGAAGTAATGGAGGTCTAGAAACCCAATAAAATCTCCCTTGACCAATTCGGGTTCTTACCATTATTTGACTTATAAAATTGAAAGAAGTTAAGTCATTTCGTAAACTTGATCAACTCCTCTAGACCCATTCGGGTTCTTGACATTGCTCAACTTATAGACATTAAAGAAGTAAAGTTGTTCCATAACCCCGATTAACTTCACTAGACCCCTTCGGATTCTTGAGACGGCTTAACTTATAAGCATGAGAGAAGTAAAATCATTCTGGAAAACCGATTTACCTTAGTAGACTCATTCGGGTTCTCGACATTGCTTTACTTATTTTATAAGTAGAAGCACTTTACAAACCCGATTTACACCACAAGACCAAGTCGGGTTCTCGACATTGCTTTGCTGATTTTATAAGTAAAAACACTTCACAAACCCGATTTACACCACAAGTTGTTCAACTCAACCTTTGACATCAATGCATGATAACACATGCTGTCTTTGACATGAATGACAATTCTTCAGACCTCAATGACTATGTCCAACAATCTCCCCCTTTGTCATTGATGGCAATTCATCACTCACCATCAGAATGCCCTAATTCTTTTATCTCCATTCTACTTTCTCCCCCTTTGACATTGATGGCAATTCATCACTCACCATCAGAATGACAAAGACTCTATGCAATAGTATGTCAACAATCTTCTCCTTTTCTAGCATCTTGTTTGTTCTGATCCTTGGACTTGACAAACTAGAACACTTTGTGAAGTACTTCCCTCTTAGGCAATGGCCCCATGATTTTCCAGATGATCATTGATATAGCATTGGTCTAAAAGACCAATCAATAATCGACACATCTCTATATAGATAGGCATAGTGATTTGGAGTCAACACACCTTTGTCACCTCCTTTGTCATCAACTAGCAAAGGGACTATATTTGTCTCATAAGGCTACCTTCTCTCTTAATCTAGGGTCCTTCAATACTCCCCTTGGATTCATGCCCTATCACTAGTATCTAGTGATGTGATGTAGGAGCTATTACTGCCAGATTTGGTCTCATTGTATCACTTGAGCATTTACAAGTCTCCATACATAGTCTTCTGATCCTAGGACTTGACCAATTACAAAGCTTTCATTTTGTTTATTCATGAGGATTTAGTATACTGTCTAGGCACCTAACTTGGTCTGATCAAGTCATCATCTCAACTTTTTTGAGTCAACATCTGTAGCAGACATCTTTTCTTTCAATTATGACTGAGGCTTTTCACATATGGTCCTTTTCACATCATGCATGGCTCCTCAAACCATTTAGATTATTTGAGTTAGCTCCCCCTAACTCCATGGCATATGCAGCTTGTCATCTTTAGAACTCAAGGTTTTCTTTGTTATGTAGTATAAACCAGTGTCAACCAGCATCCACTTGAGCATTTTCAAATCTGCCACCACAGGTCATACAAAAAGCTCCTTTATCTTGAGCCTTCTTGATCCTTACAGATTGAACAATCTAGCTCCCCCTTGCTCTATTGACCTGCTAGAATCAATATAAGACTACTCAGCATAGGATCATTTACACATCAATATTGCATTGGTCTGAAAAGACCAATCAACAATCTTCATATCTCTATATCAATTGATATTATGATCTTAGAGCAACCATACTTGCTTCCCGCTTGGAAGTCTCCATAGCCTGACTTTGGAACTAGAGTCCATGAACACATTGTTAGCATACTCATTCTATCCCATCAGACACCATATTCATAGCACTTGACTCATCTTGGCACAACAACATCAACTGGGAGCACTCATTCCTGCCTTCAGCACCTTCTGAAGAGCACCACTTGCTTCTTTACTTAAAGGGGTCTCTTAAGAAGCATAGATAGAGACACCGTATTTCACAATGTTTTAGAATAGTGTGAAACCAGGAGTTACACATAACTCCTCACAGTCCTCGTCCTTATTCTTCTTGTTCATAGGCTTGAGAGAAGTGACATGCTCATCCATCAAATTGTTCTCCTTTCTTTCTAGGATTGGAATACATGGAGACAATATGGATCCATGATACCCCTGTTCATCTGATGAATCTTCCTTGCAGCTAGAAATCTCATCACTAGGCCCATAAGATTGACACTTTATGCTTGTTACTTGCTCTACTACAGCTGGGTGTTCACTTGAATCTGTGCATACCCTCGACTTGTCTTCAGTCAATTTATTGGGCTTCTCCTTGAGCTTTGTCTTCTCCTTCTCAATAATGATAGATGTTGAGATCTCTTGACCCTTTCCAGCCTCTGTTGTACTCTCCACCACATCAACTAGATTGATGTGATCTGTAGACTCATCATGCTTCATGCTCACCACCTTTGGTCTCCATGAACTGATTTGCCTTCCTTTTTGAGCTCTAGGAGCCTGGATAAGCTTGTTCTGACTTGTAGAACTTTGCTTGCAGAACCTGGCCATGTGTCCCTCATCATGGCAGTTGAAGCACTCACCCTTGCTCACATTCTTGGTCTGCTTGTGTGCCCTGTTGGGTCTCCTTTTATCCTTCTTAGAGGCTTGTGAACCTTTGTTCACATTTGGAGGCATACCTTTCTGCACTTTTGATCTCACAAAGCTTGCTCTACAATGTTTAGCTATATGACCAAAATTATTGCACCAATAACGCACTACATTTGTATCTAACAAGGATGCAACTGAATTTTTTCTAATAACGTTATTTCTCCTTGTAGGTACAACTCTACATTTACTAGCCTTATGACCAAACTGATTACAGCTATAACAATAACCATAAAAAGATGAAGAATACCTGGTCATAGCATTAGGCTGCCTTGCTGACCTTCTTCTCTTTGTGTAACTGGCTGCAATAGTTACATTTGTCTTTTGCATCTTCTTCGAAATTGCATAGACAGATTCTTGGTTCTTCTTTGCCTCAAGCTTCTTCTCTCCTCTAGCCTTCTTCTTATCAGCATTGCTTGTATTCGACTTTGCTCCATTGCAAGTTGTCTCCTTCTTGGATGCTTTGAAGTTGTCATACAACTTAGCAGATGCATTTGTCATGAGACTCTTTCCTTTCTCATAACCAAGACCAAATCTTTATTTTGAGGGCTTTTGTGAGTTGATCAACGCATCAATAATGTCTGAACTTCCTTTTAGTTTCATACCTTTGTCAATTTGCTCTTTAGCCTTCTCAAGCTCCTTTCTCAAGGCAACTATTTCTGCCTCTAGCTTCATACATTCAATAGACTTGAGGTGTAGTTCAATCTTGACTACATCTTTTGTCCTCTTGAGTTCTTCAATTTGGGTCTTTAGGTTCACCACCATCTGATTAGACTCTTCAAGATTCTTGGACAGATTTTCAATTTCCTTCTGTCCAATCTTCTTTTGTTTTGAGTTTTCTTTTCTCAGACTATCAATCTCATTTAGGACACAGATGAGTTCTCCTTCCAGATCTACTTCTCCTTCCTCTTCTTCATCCTAGTCTTCATCATCTTGATTTAAATCTTTTGAGGTTGATTATCTTGCCATGAACAGAGATTCATTTCCCTTTGCTACAAAGGCACAATCATAGTCATCATCATAACTCTCACTTTATTCCATTGAGTCACTGTCTTCCTTTGTGTATAGACCTTTCTTGTTCTTGAAGAAGTTCCTTCTTTGGGAATGGTGAGGTTTCAATCTTGTACCATCCTCTTCTTGCTCAAAATCACCATTTTTCTTATAGTGACATTTGGCAGCAAAATGTCCTATTCTACCACAGTTAAAACATTTTAAGGGTAACTTACCTTTGTATTTTCTAGATCCTCTTTTCAATCTTCTGACAAAGTTGGCAACTTCCTCATCTGCGTTCTGAGATCCCGATGTAGATGTTTCTTCTTCTTTTGTCTATTTGGAAACTTTGAATGCAACTTCTCTTTTGGAAGAGTCTGCATCACCCATTCTCATCTCATAGGCAGTGAAGGTTCCATGTAGCTTGTCTGCTGTGAGCTTGTCCAAATCTCTTGCTTCTTCTATTGCAGAGATTTTGGAGTCATATCTTGATGGTAGAGATTTCAAAACCTTCTTGACAATAGTTGACTCATCTATTGTTTCTCCAAGTCCTTTGATATCATTCATAATCTCATCTACCCTGAGGAGGTAGTTTGCAATCTTCTCTTCCTCACTCATCCTGAGGCTCTCGATCTGTCCTTTGTATGTCTGCAACTTGGCTTGTTTCGCCTTGTCATCTCCTTCATAGATGCGCTTTAACTTGTTCCAGATGTCTTTTGCACTTTGACAATGCATAACTATGACAAACTCTGAGTTTAACAGTCCACAAAGAATAGCATTCTTTGCTTTGGCATTGTTTTCATATGCCTTCTTGGCAGCCTGATCAATAGGAGCTATAGTAGGAGCTGTATATCCATTTACTACAGACATCCATACATCAAATCCCAATGAGGATAGATATGTTTTCATTCATATGCTCCAGAAAGCATAGTTAGATCCATCAAAAGAGGTGCTTTGTTTGAGGAGGATCCTTCATGACTAGCCATTGTGTTCACTAACCAAGATCTACTTGCTTTGATTAAGTTTCTTCCTAAAGAACCCTAGGCTCTGATACCAATTGTTGAACACAACTATCTATTGAGAGGGGGGTGAATCAATAGATTAGCTAAAAATTAGTTCTTTAACTTTTTAATGAAGATACAAAAACATATGCATATCAAAGAATAAATGTAGAGAGCACACACACACGAAAACACAGTATACCAAATTTATACGTGGAAAACTCAAAGGAAAAAACCACGGTGAGAATAGCTGCTAGAATCTACTGTTCTATTCCAGCCCATAGTTAAATCACCTCACTGGCAAAACCACACTGGTTACATTCAAGGACACCTATCCTTAGGAGGATTGGATAGAGCACCAACTCAGTTTAACCTTAATGGTTACAAGATTTAAGGGCACCAACCCTAAGGAGACTCCAATCCCCAAACTGAGCATCAACTCAGTTTCTCTGATGACACCAACCAATCAGAACTATGGAGCTACAACTTCAGTATACAAGATAGATTCACAAATGAATTCAGTTCAGTTTCTTTGTTACAAGTCTAGTCTGTAACTGCTCACTCTTGGCTTATTCTGTGTATGCCTATTCTTCTTCTTTGCTCAATCTCTGCACATTCTCTGTGTGCCTTTTCTTTCTCTCTGCTCAATCTCTACACATTCTTTGTACATTCTCTGTGTGCTCTTTCTTCCTCTCTGCTCAATCTCTGCACATTCTCTATGTTCTCTTTCTTTCTCTCTGCTTCACTCTATGTTTGCATGCATCCTGAGTTAACACCCTTCGAGTTTTCTCTGATGGCACTTTTCAGTTTCAACAACAGTAGCGACAACCCATTTTCTTTATCTGCGTATGTCTGGATATGTTCTATTCGGACATGTTGCATTCCCCCTTTTTCTTTTGTCTTTTACTTTGTCTGTATTAGTCTGGATAAACAACCTTTTCTTTTCCTCTCTGCCTTACTGGTTCTATGTCGTTATATCTTCTGTTTGACACAGTGCATTTACACCAGCTGCTTTGGCCTCTCTTTGTGTCTTTTATATATTCTTTGTTTGACACATCCACGTCCTCTTCTTGGTCTCTATGCCTCTGTCTATGCTATCATGGTCTGTGTCTGTATGTTCTATTTGACACACCTCATATTGCTCACATGCTTAGATTCAACAATGGTCTAAGCAATCGCAGATGACAACCTTTTACTCTATCTACATATATCTCACATCGATAGCCTTTGACTCTCTTCAAATTGCAACGGCAGCAGCAACGAAACAATGCTTTTGAAGTCATGTATATACAATGAACTTTTTAGGGTTCCAAGTCTCCAATTGCGTTCATACTTTAGCTGCGCTTAACCGGTTCTCATTCAATGTGACTTTGACATATGCGAATTCCCGTGTCTTGATTCATGCATCACACTTCAATGCTCAGATCTTTTTTCTATATTTGGCAACTGTTGGATTCTAGTCATAACTACGCCACTTCTTTAATTGAGAAATGATCAATTAGATTGATTACACTCGAGCTCCATGAAGATATATCGAGTTCATCACCAATTCTATCTATTCCTTCACTGACTGTTAGAACATATTAAATGCGGACCTTTTATTTCTTTCTTCGCGCCATTTCTAAGCTCTTTCATTAACCATCGAGCTCCTTTCTGCATCTCGCTATCTCCTATGTCATTGGGTCGCTTTCGCTCCTTTCAATTTTCTCAGACATGCTCGATCTTTAGCTTTCTATTGTGTGGTTAACCATCGGGCACTTTCCTTCACTGACTCTACTTCGCTTCTTTGGATCTTTCTAATCAGGGTTTTCGCGTGCCGTTCGATCTCTGAAGAGGCACGATCTTTATCTTAGCTTTGGTCGTTAAACTTCTACATGTTGAGCTTATCTCGTTTCCTTCGACATCTTTGAGATGCTTTCGCTTCTTTGATCTCTTCGGACTTGCTCGACTTTTAACTTGCCTTGATGCTTCTTCCGAGTTACCCTTCGGAGACTTGTAATGGTCCTTCGGGACTTGTGTTTGTGGCACATACCCTTCGGAGCATATCCTTTGGAACAATTTTTTTGGGCTAATTGCTTCGGGACAATTTCCCTGACAAAATGCTTCAGGACAATTTCCTCGAAAAAAAGTGTTGCGGGGTTTTTGCTTTCGAGACAATTTCCCTGACAAAAGTGCCCTTCGGAACTTTTGTCATGTACCCTTCGGGGCTTTTCAAAAGATCTTTTTGGAAACTTTGCAAGTGTCCACATACCCTTCGGGTTGTTTGTAACAATCCCTTCGAAAACTTTGAAAGGTTCACATACCCTTCGGATTTTTTGGAAAGATCCCTTTGGAATTCTTGAGCAGTCCACTTACCCTTCGGAAACTTTGTGAGACTATCCCTTTGGCATTTTTGTTCGAGACAATTCTTCCGATAAAAGACATACATTTTTCCGAAAGAATTATTCAAAACCAATTCGGGTTCTTCACATTGCTTGACTTATGAGTTTGAAAGAAGTAATGGAGGTCTAGAAACCCGATCAACTCTCCCTTGACCAGGGGCGGACGCGGGGGAAGGGGAGCGCGGACGCGGATGCGGCCCTGAAACCCTAACCTCTGCGGATGCTTCCTCGCTCGTTGGAGACCAGATCTCGACCCGAGGATGGTGGGATCTATGGTGCAGGGGCGCGGCGCTGAAAGCTCAATCTTTTTTGCGCGGAACTGTATTTTTACCTCGGATTTTCGTTTGGTGGCCGCCGTGCTGACCATTACCCTGTTCTGAGCGGATCGATGATTTTTTTGGAGATATTTGGAATGCCATGGCGGCGATTCCTCTGAGTAAGGGGTTGATCTTTGCAGACACTAGGGTGGATGGGTTGGGTGGTGGTGGCGACGGGTCCGGGGGTAGTTTCTTTGTTGGTGGTGTTGTCTGCTTTGGGCAGTGCATTGGTACGCGGCGCTTAATGTAGAGATCTGTCATTTTGCGTGTTTTTTATTTTGCTTTGGTCTGCTGTACTGAGGATGGAACCTGGGTGGGATCTCTTGCCCGAGTTAGACGGCCATCCTGATTTGGTATGCGAAGAAAATAGTGTTTGCATGGGGGAAACTCTGTTTCCTCGGTGGTTGGTGTTTGAGCCACGGCGCCCTGCATAGGGAAAAATGGAGAAATCCTAAGCCGTGGAGGAGCCCTACGCATTAAAAATGATGGGTATGGTGGTTCTGTCCTCGCTGTTCTGGCGCTTTCAGGTTGTTTGCCTGGTTTTGTTTAGGTTTCAGGTCCTTGTAAAACCTGGGGAGCTTTAACTGGTTTATTTTGTTGGTTTCAGGTCCATGTAAAACATGGTTTAGTTACTGTTTTTTGGTGGGTTTGCCTCTTCTGGCGGTTTGTAATGCTTATCTTTCTTGATCTGTACAGGGTTCCGGGGCCCCTTCAAAACTTGTTTTTACCTTAATCTAAAACTCTCCCTTGACCAGTTCGGGTTCTTACCACTATTTGACTTATAAAATTGAAAGAAGTTAAGTCATTTCGTAAACTCGATCAACTCCTCTAGACCCATTTGGGTTCTTGACATTGCTCAACTTATAGACATTAAAGAAGTAAAGTCGTTCCATAACCCCGATTAACTTCACTAGACCCCTTCGGGTTCTTGAGACTGCTTAACTTATAAACATGAGAGAAGTAAAGTTATTCTGGAAACCCGATTTACCTTACTAGACCCATTTGGGTTCTCGACATTGCTTTACTTATTTTATAAGTAGAAACACTTTACAAACCCGATTTACACCACAAGACCAAGTCAGGTTCTCGACATTACTTTGCTGATTTTATAAGTAAAAGCACTTCACAAACCCGATTTACACCACAAGTTGTTCAACTCAACCTTTGACATTAATGCATGATAACACATGCTGCCTTTGACATCAATGACAATTCTTCATAGCTCAATGACTATGTCCAACATTGGTTTTAAATTTCAGAGCTGTACAGAAAAAAAGATGAATATCAGGTGATCCAGGAAACTGGCAGGGGGAAAAATTTTGTTGGTAAAGACTGTGGATGATCCCTCTACCTCATATCCGGGGGAGGAAGCAGGGAATTTAAAAGATAAACCCAATCCTAATCAACAATTGGAGGGAACTAGTTATTTTGAGGAGCTGAACGACTCAACTTATGATTTTGACAAGGAGGATTTCATGGATACTAGTGAAGAGGAGAGCCAGATTGAAAGGGAGTTGAAGGAAGTGAAGAAGGGTTTGCGCTCCCTTCAGAATAAAATGAAGGTGCTAACCATTTTTTGCTTGAAAGTTGTCCACCATGCGGCTTCTTCCCTGTTGATTTTGCAAGACCTCCCGGAAGAAGATAAAGATATAAAAGGAAAAATTGCTAGCATGGAGGACCTTCTCAAGTTCATCAAAGAAGATTGGAAAGATTTGATCTAAAACTAGTGTTTTTGTTATGGTTAATCCCTAGTCTGTTTGTTGTTTCTTGTTTTGCTTGTCTGTCCGCTGTTAGTGGCCTTTGCCCTGTTTTGCTACCCCTTGGGCTTTCTGTACTTAGGCTCTGCACCCTCTTTGCAGACTTATAATATCAAAAATGTATAATCGATATAATTGTAAATGCTCACTTATTGAAAGAAGAATTTAGAAAACCTTCAATATGGATTACAAATGATGATTACATACACCCATTACACTGTTTTGTTACATTTTGCAGCTGGGGGTATCTTTTCGGCTTCCATTGGATGCATAAGTAGTAGTAGTACAGATATTTAAAATACATCTATCTAAAAAATGCGGAGAGATCTCAAAATTTAGACTCTTATTTTAGATTTGTAACATACCATACTGATTAAGACTTCATTAACTTCTTCATTAATTTATAGCTGACAAGAGTATGAAAAAATTCAAGTCGTAATATTAAGTACAAGAAAGGTAATTCCAATTAGGTTGCAAATTGCATAAGTCACCTCCAATTAAGTAATAAGAGTACCTTAATAGTAGGCACAAGAAAAGTAGCTCCAATTACGCTGGAAACTAATTGTCACCTCCAATTATAGCATTAACAACAGCCTTGGGTTCATGTGGCCATGAGACTTTTAAATGGCCCGTGTTTTATGGTAGTGATCCTTAATTTTATTTACAAACCACATAAAATGCATAAATATTAATCTGCTCAATATGTAGAGCATGACTATGATGAATCCATTAATATTTCTCATGAATCAACATTTACAACATTAGGGAATATAGCTTACTCTAATTTGAAACTCAGGATGAATTAATAAATATTTGGGTATTAGATACAGGTGCCACCAAACATATGACATAAAACCAAAAAAAACATAATCAATCATTCATTTGCACATAATGAAACAACTATTAAGAAGGCAAAATACTGAAATTTTATTGAGAAAAGGTGTTCTTACAGCAGATACAAGACAGAAATGTGTCTTTGCTTTGAAAAATGTGTTAATACAAAGTGTGTTTCTCAGTGTTGTCCCTGAGAAAACTGAGTTACAATGCCTTTTTTTTGCATATACAACTCCAAAATAGACAAAAAACACTAAGAATATCCCTGAACAACACATTCAAACTATTGCATAAAGTAGTGGGCCAAGTTGTCTAACAACTAGTACATGATAAACATCAACTATGTCATTTTTTTCAAATATTTTAGTGTCCACCGTTTGATGGTCCCTTCTTTCTCTTTCAGACGAACAACTCCATCTATTTTGTCTTCATAAGCAAGGGGTATGTTATTTGTGACCTTTAAAATATTTACATTTGCATCACCTGTTCCTTTCAATTTGACTCCATGTACAATAGATAGTGAGCGAATATGCCCAATGCTCACAACAACACCATCAAGCGGATCCAACACCTGGAATTTATCTCCTTGGAGTTTATCAATAAATGTTTGTAAAAACAAAAAAAAATACACATTATATTGAGATATAAAACACACATTATATTGTAAAAATGGAGCGGGGTAACGGTCACATAGTTGTAGAGGAAATTCGAACTGATTCTGGGTTCTTCAGGGAGAAAACGGCGACCTGAGGAAAGGGGATTTACAAGGTGTTGATGGCAATTTAAGATATGATAGAGTTGAAGCGAGTCAAAGGGAGAAGATTTTGGATGTCAATTATCTTTTGAATGTTGGAGGTGGTTATGCGTGAAGCTAGGATGGAAGAGTGCCCTTCCCAATGATACAATGACTTTGTTTCAATACTGGCCCAATATCAAAAGACTTCTACTTATCATTGTTTATGGTTGATAAGTCCCACAATTCTAATCTGGGAACTCTGGAAGGAATGGAACAGAAGATTGTTCCAAGACAAGGAAATGAGTCTCAAATCCCTCCAAAATAAGATTGAAGCAAGTATTGTGGAAATAGTTAACAACAAATTAAACTCTATTAAGTTAAAAGAACATTTTAAGCATGAAGAATGACAAAACATTGGGACAGATAACTGACAACTATTATATTACCTCAACTAATTCAGCACAACTATGACGATTGTGCTGCATCGTCTTGTCCAATTCATCATGATCACTATCAATATCGGCAGCTCTGTTGACATCATGAAGGCGTTTTTGTTTTCCTGCTGCTTTGATAAAATTGCTCTGCATGTGGTTTAACCATCATGCAAAAAAATATACAATGCATTCAATAGTCAAGTAAAGAATGCAAGCTATAAATTTGTCTAAAAGAACACTTTCTGGATCACTCCAACAATAAAGAAACTGGGTTGGATTCTCCTATGCTCAGATTTCAATAATCTATATATTAAGAGGCATTTGTATACAGAATTGCTAAACAAGAAGAAATGAGATCAATACAGCGTCTTACCTCAGTTGAATCCGTGGATTTATACTCATTCCATGTAGAAATTATAGGGTTAACGGAGACAACCAACTGCGAAACTTGTTGAGTGAGACCGAATACGCAACTCATTCCCTGTTGGTACCCTTCATTTGAGTTGACATGATCTAGAGAGGCTCCTACTAGGCATTTAACAGATGGCTGTGAAATCTCTGTTGACGAACTAGATTTCCACTTCATCCCACTCTTAGATTTACTAGGTCGATCTAGTGTTGCCATATAATTGACAATATTTTTTGCACCTGCTTCTCTATTATTGTTTTTCACCTAAAATACAATGTCAATTTCAACATATAGTTCAATAAAAAATTGAAATAAATAACACAATGTAAATTGAACCAAAAAGCCATACACTTACTGTAAATTTGTCCATTTTGCCTTGCAACCCGCCTCGGCCAAATGCATATCCAGCCCTCACATTATCTCTTGCTCTCTTGTCTCTGTTACTTTTTACCAAATATTCTTCGGAATGCATACTTTCTTTCAATGCCTCCCACTGTTTGGGAGATAGAGTGGAGTCTAACCTCTCTTTTCCCTCCATGATTGTTTTTTTGCATTGTATCTAAAATTGTTCATCAAAATTCTCATATTTTGCTTGTAATATTTTCTAGAGATTTGTCCATTGGTAGTCTCAAAAGCATTTTCCATTTTTTGTATAACATTTTCCACAATTCGCGGATCTTGCTCTGCAAAACTTGATTTGCAAATATCCAAATGGGCCCTACATCTTACACTCAACTCGGAGGCCCACTTTGCAGCATTTGGCCCAATGGGCTCACCATCTCTTGATACCTCAACCAAGAATGGCTTCTTGCCTTCAAATTTTCTTTCTTTTGCATTCCTCTCTGTAGATCTGTACAAATCTTGACTCAATCTTTGTCTTTTGACAAAACAGACACATCTTTTAATAAACCACTACCAGTATTTCTGGCTGATCCACTAGTTCCATCAAAAGTTCTAGATGCAATAGGGGCACTCTGAGGCACAACAGATGCAAGCAGTCTCTCTTCATGATTTTCATTAACTGGAACTTCATGCTCCTTGGCCACATCAGGTGTGGCATGAGTAGGTAGATCAATACCAGTCTCCACATATTTCACTTCAAACACATCCTTTAATGTTGAATAAATCATCTGCAACTTGTTGTTCCTTTGCTCTAATTTTTTTCAATAATCTCTCTTAGACTTTGTGCTAAGAGATCATCACGACGTTGCATATCACCATGTGCTATATCAAGCTGCACATCACCATGTGCTATATTAGGTTGCACATCATCACAACTATTGTTTTCACCAACTGCATTTGTTGAATCACAAATGCGTTGGCTTCTATGAGATGGCGACACTATTTTTTTCTTGTTTTTTCTTCGCATTTTTTTCGTACTCTTTTTCTTGCCTATAAAACAAAAAAAAATCATATTATGTCTTATATACATAAAGCTCTTGCGTATAAAATTTTATTAAACACTATTAAACAAATAATATACTGCTTAATGGATTTACAACTTGCCTGTTTGTCAAATCAAGACACGCTAAATATTCATTATTCTTGGCCACTTTTTCTCTATGAAAGCACTCATAATCTGTCAATGAAATTTCAGCATTATGATCACTATCATTGACTAATTTGTTCCTTACAGTCCTTTTCCTCATTTCCTAAAGTCCAAATAAACAATAATGTATAAATCAACGACTTGAATCAGTAAAACTTTATTGAGTTCATAAGTTAAAATAGAAACGTAAAATAAAATTCAGGTTACAGATTAAAAAGAATTTGCAGTCAAAAACCAAGATGTTTACAATTACAGGTATCGGACTATCAATATGACTATCCCTTGTTTCAATTGGATATTGGCACTTATGAATCTTGATCACTCATGTCTGCATCTGCTTGATTTTCTTCCTCATCCTCATCTGTGACATGCAATACATTCTCTCTCCCAATCTCTTCATTGGTAATCAAAATCTCTTCACACACTCCATTGTCTTCATCCACTTCTTCGAATGTTTCTTGTAAATTAACATATTGCCCATCAGGGATTATATCGACAACTTCCATGAATTTTTGTTTGGAATGAGACTCTGTTTGAATGACATACGACCATCTTGGGCTTCTTACATCATCAATTAGAAATGATTGGTTCATTTGAAGAGGGGAAACATACGACTCATCCGTCTATGATAAAAATTGTCTTGTATTTGTGCATACAAATCCATACTCATCAAATTGTATTACGGATGGTCGGATCCACTTTTATTTTAATAATATAGGACTATTTTCACCAAAATCCACTTGAATAATTTCTTGGGTGAATCCAACACAAAATTTCTTCTCGGTTTTGTGAAGAAATTCAGCACTAACATAATCACAATTTGTCTTTTCTTTGTCTTTTTCTTCCACTCTTAAATGACTACCATAGGCCCACATTCCACTAAAACGCATAGCCCATAAATGTGGAGATTGTGAAAGCTCACTTTCCTCCGTTGTTATATCTTGACCTTCTTCTTTTGCATCACTGACTGCATTAGCAATCCATTCTTCAAATTTTGGAAAAGAATCACCTCCGATCAAATCATGACGTCTGCGCTTTTGAGGTCGATGTTGCATCCAAGCTTGATTCTCTTCTTCATATTTTCTACATAGAATATTAACGTACAAATAGTAAGATTAATAATATAAATGTGTAAATGCAATTGAGTAAATAAATTGTGTAATTTTTTTTACCTATGTCATTACTCGAACGAACATGTGTTTTGAAGAATATAGGCATGTATCACACTTCTTTCTTAATGTGATAGCTTGAAGTGACATCCATTGCCTTTTAATACTTCACCTGCAAATCTCATCTTCGTCATCATCCCATACACGTTGATTGAGATATTTAAAATCTTTCATATATTTTGTGCAAAATCCCATGGCTTCTTGCATTGAATATCCCTCAGACATGCTACGTTCTGGTTTTACCCTAGTACAAACAATTTTTTTCAAAACCTTCATATATCATTCTATAGGATACATCCATCTCGTTCTTACTGGGCCACAATGCTCTGGTTCATATTCTAGATGTATCAAAAGATGCTTAAAAATGTTAAAGATTGTTGGTGGAAATTTCCATTCCAATAGACAAAGGACTTCAACAACCTCCTCCCTCAATCTATCAAAGTTCGAAGGATCTAATACATGTAAACTCATTATCTTTAATATTAGGCCCAACCTTATAATTGCCAATCTTGGCCCTATTGCCAAACTTGATATATTTACCACAATAGGTAAAATATTCTTGATTATGACATGATAGTCATGGGTTTTGAGGCCTCTTAAGCCATTAATGTCAGTTTGGCTTCTAATACTACTACTTACATATCCAATGGGAAAGCGAGTCTGAGACATCAACTGTAAGAATTGTGCACGTTCTTTTGTCCAGACATAAGGAGCACACATAAGGAGCACTAGGTTTTCTATATTTTTCATCATCACATTTTTCAACTCAAAGATTTCGACAAATCTTTAGTTGTCGAAAATCTTCACGTGATGAAATAGTATCAAAAGCACCAAAAAGTGTTTCTATAATAGCATAGGCTATATTTTTCTCAGTATGCATAAAGTCAACAGTATGTCTAATGGCTATATCCTTAAAGTATGGCAACTTATAGAATATGCACAACTGTTTTACACCGCTTTCATTACATGGATCATATCTACTACCAACAATCCCATCATTTTCAATAAATGACATTCTTTTTTGTCCATTCTCAACAATGTAATCACCCGTTATTAGCAATGGTGCTTCACGATTCTCTTCTTGACCATTGAAACGTGTTTTTTGTCGACGATATGGATGATCCATTTTAAGGTAAGAACGATGTCCACAATAAATACACTTACACAAACTTCTTGAGTGCCTCACAAAATCCTTAAAATTGCAAGCAGGACATCCATGGTATCCATGAACACTGAGACCAGAGAATGTGCCATATGCAGGATGATCATGAATCGTAAACAATAAGGAAGCTATTAAAGTGAATTTGATTGAATGACCATCCCTTAAAGATTGAATTGCCTCAATTCCTTTCCACAATTCCATTAGCTCATCATATAATGGCTCTAGATAAACATCGATTGTATCTGAAGTCACACTTTTCTTTCTTGGTATAATCAATGATAGCATTAAGAAAAATGGTTTAGTTGCTAACCATGGAGGCAAGTTATAATTTATTAAAAACACTGGCTAAGTTGACCATTTAGTACTTTGATCTGAGAATGGGTTCACCACATCTAGAGCCAAACCCAACCTTATATTACGAGGATCTTGAGAAAAATCAGGCCATCTGTTATCAAATTCCATCCACCTCTTAGAATCATGCACATGTCGTTTTCCATCAGTGCTCTTATTTTGGGCATGCCATCGCATAAGTTCAGCGATATCTCTGCACCTATACATTCAGAGTAATCGTGGGATTATCGAAAAGTGGCGAAGAACCTTCCTAGGAACCACAACTGATTTCAACCCTTGTCTATACCTCGCTTCATGACATTTCGGACATTCACTCTCACTTGCAAGATTATTGCGAAATAATACATAACCATTCACACATGTGTGGATGTTTTCATACCCTAACCCTAGCTTAGTGATTTGCCTTTTACATTGACTTCGTTTTGTTGGCAATGTGGAGTCAGGTGGTAACAACGAACTTAATAATGCCAATAACTGATCCACACTGTCATTTGTCCAACCAAACACCACTTGCAAGTTAAGAATTTGAAAGATTGTTGTCAAACGACTTAACTTGCAATTAGCATACACAGGGTTTAAAGCATCCTCCATCAACTTGACCCAGTCATCGTTTAGACCCTCATTCAACATTCTATCAACTTCAAACCCTTCGTCTAACATTGTTGCCTCTTCATCTATGTTGGGTGCTACTTCATCTATGTTTGTTGCCTCTCCATCTCTCACACTCTACAATTCTATCATATCTTCATAATAATTGTAATCCCAAGGGCTTATACCACTATTCTTATATCTTACCATATGTCGATAAATCAGATTTCTTTTTCTCACCTTTCCACCAAGATAGTTATTACATGGTGGACACGGATATTTGTTCATGTCCTTCTCATCGGTAACTCTCTCATCAAATGCATAGTATTGATTCGTAATCAACCTTTGACGTTGATCCATCTATAATGTTCTACACATAGCAACAAAAATCTTTTGGGGAAAAAATTGGCAAACCAAAAGTTCAAGATTTTTTGAAAATATCGGGAAAAAATCAGATTTAAAAAAAATGTAAAAAATTGTAGACTAAGAGACAAAAACTGTTTTTTTTAATTGAAAGGCATTTCCATAGCAATAGAGTTATAGAGAGCAAATAAAATAGAGAGTTTAACTAATGAGTTGTAAAAAATAGATTTTTATAGTTTATATTCAAATTGCTGATTACATTGCTTTGCACATCTTTCAAACTCAAAGCATTACTTCACATTGCATAACTAATAACTACATGCTGATAGATGACAAAATTTCAATTACAATATAGTTTTTACAAAGTCAATCTAAGCAGTTAGGCAATTACTTCACATTGCATAACTAATAACTAGGAGCAGCTACCAATTGCATTTGCTTGTCATGGCATTCCATGAGACCACATTTCTTTGAGGCATTTTTTCAAACAGTTGACTGCCTTGTCTATGCTACCACATTTTTCATACACATCTACCAAAGCATTTTATCAAACAGTTCACTGCCTTGTTGCTATAGCTAAAAACATAAAACAAGTGCTTTCGAACAAGCTATGGATGCTTGAAAAAAATCTATCAAAGCATAATAGCAAGCAATAGCATAGACAAGACAATGAACTGGTTGAAAAAATGCCTCAAAGAAATGTGGTCTCATGGTGATGGAATGCCATGACAATCCATAACAATTCGTTTGTCATGGCATTCATCATGGCATTCCATCACCATGAGACCGCATTTCTTTGAGGCATTTTTTTCAAAATTCATCATAGGAGTCCATATTCTTTTTACAATTATTGCATGAGTCATTCATAAGCATCCAATATCATGTCCATATAAAAGACATTTGTATTTTGATCATTGATGTGTTTTTTGTCTCTTATCCTAGCTTCGTTGTACATTCAAATAGCTTTGGCGGGTGTGCGGAAATCAAAAGAAGTGAAAAGACAGTTACTGCTTCCCTGTAGCATGCAGGAACTTCACTTGTAGTGTTGTGGTATACAAAGACTGGTTACCGCGGCCCCGCAAAGGTCTCAAAAGTAATTGGCGGGTTGGTGGCAAGAGTTTGAGTAGCATATAATATAAATGCCTCAAAGAAATGTGGTCTCATGGTGATGGAATGCCATGACAATCCATAACAATTCGCTTGTCGTGGCATTCCATCACCATGACACCACATTTCTTTGAGGCATTTTTTCTAAAATTCATAAAATTCATCCTAAGAGTCCATATTCCTTTTACAATTATTCCAGGAGTCATTCATAAGCATCCCATATCATGTCCATGCGAAAGACATTGTATTTTGATCATTGATGTGTTTTTTGTCTTTTATTGCAGCCCCGCAGTACATTCAAATAGCTTTGGTGGGTGTGTGGGAAACAAAGGAAGTGAAAAGATAGTTACCGCTTCCCTGCAGCATGCAGGAACTTCACTTGCGGTGTTGCGGTATATAGAGACTGGTTACCGCGGCCCCGTGGAGGTCTTAAAAGTAATTGGCAGGCTGGTGGCAAGAGTTTGAGTAGCATATAATATTTACCACGACCTCGCAACAAACAAAATGTTGACCTGTGGTGATGCGGTAAGAGCAAATAGTAAAGGTTCACCGCAACCCCGTGGCGGACAAGAAGATAAATGGCGGTATGGCGGTAAGGGCTAAGCCGATAGATAACACATACTGCAGCCCCGCAACAGTTCAAAGGTCTTGCAAGCTAGCGGTAAGCGGTAAAAATTATATAAAGTATGTCCCGCGCTCCCGCGATAATTTTGTACACAATTCCCTTTTATTTTGATATGTTGAAAGATTGCTTATTTTAATTTTCTGCAAATAAATTTACTCTGTTTTACAATCTCATCTATTATCCATGCATTTATCAATCCACTTGATATTGAATTGATTAATATTTTCATATCACCTTCTATTATTACCTTTGATTGGACTTTTATGAAATGAACTTGGAAACTATATTTAATTGGGGATTGGGTGGGGCCGGTTTAAGGTATTTTAAAATGGTTCCTTAAGTTTTATTTATATTTGTATATGTATACTTAATTTTTTAAATTGAATGATATTAGTATTATGGTTGATTTTTAAATGTGGAGATCACTTTTATAAAGTTTCATAACAGTTATTATGTTATTTTATGTTTTTGGTATAATAGCATATAATCTCATAATTTGTGAACTTTTACGATCATTTGTCATCTATTAAAATTATCAAATTTGAATTCGAAGCCACTTATAAATAGATAAGTGTTGTAACTCATTTCACACATAAACATTATCAATTACACACTTAACTTTGAACATATTCGTAATATATGAGACATATTTTGTTATTTCAATATTCTGGTCAATTTTATTATTCTATCACAGTGTCTCATTGTTAAAGGGTTAGTCAATGGACATTAGCCACCCAAACCCTAATATACATAGAGATATTAACTCTCTAGAGTCCCCACTTTAGATTTTTCATATATTTTCCTTGACACTCTAGGTCAAAAATTTAACTATAGAAGGTACATATGAATCGCAACGAATGAATTCTCTACTTGAGAACCCTATTAGGAGCATTTTGTATGATCATGGCAACCATCTCCTACCAAATCCAAATGTTAGAGCAACAATAATCACAATTGTAATTGCACATTTCTAGGGTCAGATTTTTTACATAAATTTTATGTAACACTCTATACAATATATGTTATTTCTATTTGTTTTCGTATTTCAAAGAAGGTCTTGCGGGCTAGCGATAAGGGGTAAAAGTTATATAAAGTATGTTCCGCGCTCCTGCCACAGTGAAATCCAATGCTTGCAGTGATATGGTAAACGGTAAAGGGATGCCAAAGGATTCCGTGGTCCCGCGATGGTCAGAGCAAAGGTTGGCGGTAATGCGGTATGAGGTATAAGGGGTAACATTTATCCCGCCATCCTGCGATGATGTGTATCAAGGCTTGCGGGGTGGTAGTAAGCGGTGAAAGATGCGGTATAACAGTCCAGAAGCTCCCGCAGTCCCGCGATAGATCTAAATAGGTCTTGCGGTGATGCAGTAAAGTATTAAATGCTGAAATGACTATATCGCCGCCCCGCAATGGTTCTCATTAATGCCTGCAATTGAAGTGCCCGCCCAACCATTGGATTGGACCAAATCAACGGTCTGTGTTTGAAAGACTTGAATGCTAAGATTTGTCGATTTCGTGGCACGAATCAGAGTAATGGCGAAATGACCGGCTGTGTAGCAAAATAAAATTTGGAATTTCTTTGTATTTCGTCATTCAAGCAAATTCAGTGGTGATTATAGACGGTGAATTCAAGCTCTGTGTGCGCACTTCGGGCATCTTCCAATAGGGTAAGTCTGCCTCATCACTCTATTCATAAAAGTTGATATTTAGTTTGTGCTTTGTTTTCACTGGTTTGGTAGAGCAAGTGACTATCAAAACCCTAGTTCATAAAAGCATCAAATATGGCACCTAAGAAATCTGAGTTTGCAAGTAAGAGCATTGAATCCCCTGTTCCCAAGAAGTGGTCCCTTGAACAATCAGTGTTGGACACTTTTCCAAATTCAGTTGACAAAGGGTATAAGAAACTATTGAAGGATGTAGCAAAGGGGTGTCGGGATGCTAGAGTCCCTATCTTAGGATGGAACCTTTTTTGGTATTTTTGTGAAAAACAGGGACCGGTTGCAAACCCATGGAATTTGAATTTGGCTAAGCTTGTGGTGCCCAATGTATTCATTGATGTGGATTTGATCAGGATATTGGCACAACACTATCATCCAGCCACCAAAACTGTCAAGTTGCCAAATGGGTCACCATTAGTGGCTATGGACAGAAATGCAATCATTGATTGCTTCATGCTCAACAAGCAAGCCCTCACAAAATTTGACTTGAAGAAGAGTGAACAAAAATAATATATCAGTTTGAGAAATACACATAGGAGTGATGAGTTGCCCATGTACATGAGGAAAGGGGCCAACAATAGAAGGATTTCAATCCCAACTACTGCAGTTGAGCCTTTTCTAGTTGATGAATTTGTTGTGTATTTCAAAAGGACATATTTTGCTTTGTGTCAAGTGCTAGGAATTGATGCCCAAGATAGAATGCCAGTTGGCATGATGATGATGGCCATGAGAATATAGAACCCAGAGGTTAGTATGATTTTGCATCATTTATTGAGAAGAAATTGCATGACGGATTTTTGCAAACAAGGGAGAACAAGACACCTATGGAGTTCAAATATTATTCTTTGTTGTGTCATTTAATTTTGTATTAGAACAGAAGGAATTGGTTCAACAGAATGGACTTGATCATGATTGATCAAAAGGGACAGAGATTGCCTACACAGTGTTGGGGTTACTAATGGGACACTCATTGTCAGAATTGTAACTATGTTGTGTTCCATGATAATTTCTCAGTCATAATAATGAATTCCCTTGGTAGCCTTTTTCCTAGATTGACCAAAGAGGTCAGATAAATGTTGAGGCCTCTTGCTCATAGGCCAGAACAGGGTCACAAACATAACTTTGCTGATTGGTATTTCTTCCTTGACCATACTATAATCAGAGTATATGGGTGTACTCAGCTACCGTATGTGTTGCCAAAATTTGTGCCAACAGAATTGCTTTTCTTGAATTCATGTGGCAGATGCTTTGGATGGAGAAAGATGTGATGAAAAAACAAAAGAAGGGCACATTTCTTCCAGATTCCACTGTGTTTGGTGAATGGTACATTGGTGTAGATACCTTGGATAAGTTGCAAGCCTATTTGAAGGCTAAATATTCTTTGAAATCAAGGACAGAAAGGGTTTGTGATCCAGAGGTCACATGAACTTTGTTAGACAAGTCATCCTTACTAGGATGGGGATATCCCATCAAATCAATTTTGATGAGGATGTGACTAGAAATTGTGTCACTTTTGAAGAGGTATATAATAGGAAAAGAAAATGGGAAATTTTGAAGAAGATTGAGGATGACAAAAGAAAACAAAACTCTAATTTTTCAAGATTTTTTGTTGGAGAGGACCCTTTGAAAAGAATAGATTTGATAATTGATAATTTTGAAAAAATATACGGCAAGTCAGAGAAGCAGCCTACAAAGGCTACCAACCTCCCTGTCAAAAAGCCAACAGGAGTTGTGATCCAAGACCCTAGCCTAGATGCAATGTCCGTGCAAGATTCCTGATTCACCACCTGCCAAAAGGCAAAAGACTGATGATGTTTCTCCATGGGTTCCATATGAAATAACTGAAGGAGTTGGTGACTTTGAGGAGGTGGCCAATATTTTGAGGCATATAGGAGAGGACGAGGAAGTTGATCAACCCCTTGTTGGTCAAGAAATAAAAGCACACAAACCATAAGCAAGAATGCATGAATAGGCACAAAGTGACCCTGAACTACAAGAAGATGAAAGGGTTGTGGCTTCTATGAGGTTCATCAAGGATGATGATTTCATCAATATCCTATAATTCAAAGATTTTTGGTTCAAAATGAAAAAAGAATTTGAAGAAAAGGTGGAAATAAATAAAATGGGTGCTGATGAATTTCAGCATGATCAAATTGTGACATAGACTTTCAAGGATTTGAAAATTGATGAAATAAATGTCAGCCCTGATGAGGCTAGACAAATGGTTTTGAAGAGTAATATGCTGATCATCCCTGGCCTTGAATTGAAGAAACTGTTTTTGTTGGACCAAGTGAGAAATCAAGATGAGCCCATGATGGTTTCTGAGTTTGATTATGAGGATGGTATTAGTGGTTGTGGGTTTAACCCAAAGACAGAGACTAGCAATATGGGCCACACAGAAGAACACCAACAAGCCAAGATTGCTTCATGTAGTCCAGGAGTTGAGGGGAACAGCTGTGGTGAAAACATTTCAGGATACATTAGTGCTTGAAGTTGCCACCCTTACTGTGCACTTTGCAATGTTCACACAAGCTGTTGTCAAGAAAATGGAGCAAAGATTGCTCGACTATGAAAAAACTCAAATTGAGATGAATGATGAAGTGAATACGCTGTATTTGGAAAATGTCAAACTAAAGCAGCAGTTGAAGGGTGTTGATTCTCAAAGCCAAGCAATTGTGCCATACCAAGCCCTTGTGCCATAAATACCCAGTGATAATACAGTCCCAATTGATCAGTGGAATGCATTGAAGTTGAAGTTGGAGAAAGAAATTGAAGATTTGAAAAAGCAAAATGAGAAGACAAAGGATGAGGCCAAATTGAAAATCCTTGAGGTGTTTGAGAAGATTTTGGAATACAGAGTAAAATTGGTTGTTGACAAGTTGGGAGATGTGCATGAATGCTATTCTTCCTTGCCTCAGGGCATTGATCAGTTGAAGGTCAATCTTTCTATTTTGGATCCAATATACAAGAAATGGCAACCTGCACACCATACATTGCTAACCTTGTGCAAAGTTTTACAAAGAGATCCAGGTGCTTCGGTCTCACTCAAGCCAACATAGAAGATAGTGAAAATGATCTTGGATGAATTTCAATATGTGAATGGTGAGAGCCAGAAAATGCAGGCAAAGATTGATTCTTTTGCTACCTTCAAACACTAGTTTATTCCTTCCATTTTGACAGAGGATTAAAAGATCAAAGGTTTTGATGCGTGGAAAAGTGAATATGGTCAAATAGTTTCTCAAGTCATTGATTTCTTGAAAAAAGATCAAAATATCAATATTCTCAATTTCAATGTCATTTTGGATAGAGTAATTGCTCTGGATGCTGGATATGCAAGTTCATCATTGATGTCAAAGTGCTGCTGGACAAAAGATGGAAAGATCACCAGGCCAACCTGCTCTAGACCCAAGAATATAAGTGGCCTAATGATTTCACAGTGTACCAATGGGAGAATTAGTATTTGACAACTGAAGAATAAGCAGGCCAAGTATGAAGAGGAGCAATGAGCATCAAGTTGACATCAACATGGCACCAACAAATCTTGGACGTCCTCCTGTTTTGTCTTTTTCTTGTTTTTATGATTTCCAATATATATTCAAAATATATTTGGCTGTCTTTTTAAGACTTGTCAAAAAGTATATGTTGTAATAGGTCATATTAAGGGGTGGGTATACGAAAAGTCATTTTTTGTAATGTGAAAGGTCTGAAGCTTGTAGCTTCCTTCACCCCTATAAGAAGGAAACCAAGACCTTGGAAAAGCTCTCTGGGAATTTGATTTTGGAAAAAGACATTGTAAGCCCTGTTCTTCAAAGATATATCAATAAAAGCAAACCACATTTCTCTGGTGCCATATATCTAGTTCTCAATTGCTTGTTGAATATTCATGTTATACTTTATCTGGTTGTCTCCATTTTTGTTTCTCCTTGTTATTTGAATTAAGATATCAAGTATATGTTTAGTTCTTCAAAACACATTTGCTATTTTTGGGTGGTTTATCTAATTGGGTTTCTTTAAGTAGGGATTAAATTCCATTGAATAGATCACTGTAACTTGGAGGATTCAATTTGGATAATTAAGAAGAGCCAGGTAATAATAATCTTGCATGTTTATGCTAGTCATAGACAATCCCATGCTAAGTAATTTGAGTTGTGGTTAGATAGAAAGCACAAATCTTTTTGTGAACAGACTCTGTTAACCAATTTTTGAGAAAGGCACCAATCAATTCTTTTCCAGAATCATTTCCTTGTATCATATTCAAAAATTCCAATTTTAATTTTCTGTTGTGTAGGAGTAATAGTAAAATAGGAAAAAAAAAAAAAAAATTTAATTCAAATCATATGCCAGTTTGGATTAGGGTGAATTGGATGATTCAATTGACAAAATTACATAAATCCCTTAATCTGCGTTGAAGTCACCAACAAATTTGAGTAATCAATCATTGGTGAATATAAGGTAACACCCTCCTGGGCAAAGCAGAGACTAATGTGTAGAGAATCCTAACCACTTGGGTTGATTTTGTCAGTTGGCCAAATTGGTTGCATAACCTAATCATAAAGCTTGGCATCCTTTTAAGGTTTTATATACTGCAAATTTGAGAACCAATAGAAGGCTTTGGAAATTTTAAGAAAGACAACTCACATAGATCCACGTGATGCCCATGCATTTATCAAGATGGGTGAGTTATTAATATCATTAGACCCCAGTGCAGCGTTAGATTCTCTTAAGATGCCAAAGTCTCTTCTGAAGAAGAGCAGAGAAGAAGTACCCATTGAATTGTTAAACAACATTGAGGTTCTTCATTTTGAGGAGATGAACTAGAGTTGGCTCAACAAACTTTTATGGAGGCATTAGGAAATGATGTTCTGCCTCTACATAAATCTCTGTGGTCAGTTTTGTGTTTTTTTTACTTGTAGGATTCTCATAGTTAGTGAACAAAGATAGTGTTCATGAAGGAATGGAAAAGATGTGTAGAGCCTTTAAATTATACCCATGCTCTGCAATGGCATTGAATCATTTAACAAACCATTTTTTCTTCACAGGGCAGCATTTTCTTGTGGAACAGTTGATTGAGATAGCTCTTGTTTCAACTGACCACCCTCTCATGAAATCTCATTCATATTATAATCTTGCACGATCCTATCATAGTAAAGGTGATTATGACACCACTGGCAGCTACTACATGGCATCAGTCAAGGAAAGCCAGAGGCCACAGGATTTTGTAAACAAGGTCAATTGAAGCTGGGAGATCTTAAGAGTTCTCTCTCAAATTTTGAAAAGGTTCTAGAGGTTCATCCTGAGAACTGTGAGAGCTTAAAAGATGTAGGCCATATATATGCTTAGCAAGGGCAGGCAAAGAAGGCTTTGGAAATTTTAAGAAAGACAACTCGCATAGATCCATGTGATGCCCATGCATTTATCAAGATGGGTGAGTTATTACTATCGTCAGGCCCCAGTGCAGCCTTAGATTTTCTTAAGACAGCAAAGTCTCTTTTGAAGAAGAGCAGAGAAGTACCCATTGAATTGTTAAACAACATTGGACTTCTTCATGTTGAGCGTGATGAACTAGAGTTGGCTCAACAAACTTTTATGGAGGCATTAGGAAATGGCATTTGGGTTGAATTCATAAATAAAAGCCCTAGTGCCAATTTTGTAGTTTTTTCTATGCGCTTTAAGGATATGGAATACTTCCAATGACTAGAAGAAGGTGGTGTTTCACTTGAGTTACAAGTTCAATTCCCATATGCTCCAAAATGCGTAGAGGAAACTAATGAAAAACAATCCCCTAAACCCTAAACTACCTTTATGGTTCTGGTACTTAGTTGCCTATGTAACTATTGTAAGTTGCCAATCAGAATGCTATAGATTTTGTGTTTAATGTAATGAGGGTTTCGAATTACCTCTGAATTTGCTACAGAGGGCGTCCCCAAATTCGACTTCGCTGTAGAGGGCCTCGCTGACTTCAAATTCTTTGCAGCAAACTCCGAATTTCTTCCCTGCCTTTTCAGAAGTCTCCAGGATCTCTCCAAACAAGCTTTATCACCCATGCAAGTAGCTGCTATAACCCAAAACGTCTCAGTGCCAAGGTAATTACCAACTAACGCAATGAGGAAATATTCAATGAATAATGAATCGTGCATAATACACTCTCGCTAGAATTTTTTTTTAAAAATTTTGTCTAATTTGTATTTGCGTAACTATTTAGTCATTATTTGTATGACTAAATAATTTTTTAGTCGATGACCAAACTAGTCATTTACTTACTCATTTATAGCTGAGTTGCGAAAAATTAGTAGAATTTAGACATTTTTAGTTGTTGTGACTAAAAGTTATAGTCATGTAGTCATTTATTTGCCAAATTCTACTAGTGTAGTTATTTATTTGCCAAATTCTACTAGTGTTCCATTTGTCAGCAACTGCTAAGTCTAGACTAAGAAAATGGTATTTTTCCTTCACCACTCTTGAGAAACAATGCTTTTGGCTTCATTTTCAGGACATATATACAAAGATTTACCTCATTCACTCACTCATTACACAGTCTTCTATATTGCCAAAACTTGAAGGCCTTACCTTAGAAAAGTTGATTGAAGCCGAATTGAAAGGTGCTTACCTCCATGTTATGCAATCATCTCAATGCTAAAATGTTTGTTCCTTAATACACGATTCTCAATAAGTTTGGTACAACCTTACTCTTTGGTTGATTCCTAAAATGTGATCTTTCAAGTGATGACCATGATACACATGCTTAGACGGATGGGCAACTCTTCGGTTGATTGCTTTAGGTACACATCAAGTATTTGAATCCTCTATGCAACTTTCACATTGGGAGATGTACTTTGGCTGGCATGCCAAGGCTTCTACTCTGCTAGGCCTTGTAGATATTGACATGGACAAAATTACTCCACATAATTTTTCAATTGATACACCATATCTATCTAAAAGGGAGATAAATATGGGTGGCAAAGTTGAGATCTATTGAGCCTACCTATGGTCCAAATAGTTAGAGCCTTGAGAACTTCTTTCCTAAAAGCTTCAACACTGCTATGGTACATATCTTCACTTTGAGGATGAGCTCATCCAACCTCAAGGTTACATTAGGCTCCTATTAACCTGATGATGCAGCCAAGGATAGGGGTCCAATGAAGGACAACCCGCAACCTTCCACTATATGCACACACAAAATATGAGATTGGAAACTAAAACCCACATTTTTATTGATATTCTTTGAGGAGATACATAGATTACACACACATACATACCCACTCTTCCTATGGTTACTACACAAAGGAAGAATGCTACACAACCCCTTACTGGGTTGAACACTACTCTATGTTCCTCTAAGCTTCCTCCTCAAGCACCTTAACTCACTTGGAAGATCTCCTCCCACTTTAGTCTGCTTGCTCCCAAGCCTTCCCTTGAATTTTTTGCCTCGTGGAGTGACTCTTGGGATCCTCTTCCATTTGGAAAATGCTTTAAATGGATACTTGAACATTTTTGGGCTGTTACTGGATGTGTAAAACTATCGTAGGTGAAACCCTTGCTTCCTGTAGAGCGACGATTATGTAATCGCCAATTAACACAGACCTGCGTTAACGGATGGTTTCATCACGAGATAGAGAACATTATCTCATGACTTGAAATCGCTCCTTAGTCCTTCTAGGACCCTGTCAAAGTGTGACTAAGTCTCGGTAGGTTGCCTTTGGCTATTGGAAATCCTCAAACACAGAAGATATCTTTTAGGTGATGCAAGATTACTTGACTACCTTGATGCTTCTGTATCATACACCTGGGGTAAGAGTTTGTGAACATAGTGCTCACTAATTTGGGCTAGGTGGTAGAACCATCATTTTGACTTCGGGCATAAAGCCATGGTGCACCCCTCCACAATGTGAAGTAGTGCCATATTTTCCAGCCACTTTGCTGGATTGCAAACCATCCTCTGCCAATCACATTCCATGCTATCTCATCCCAACCCTCTGCAAACATTGGGCTGAACCCTCCTATCACATATTGGTACTTCCTTTCTCTTCTTTGCTTGTTCCATCTTCCTCTTAACTAATGTAGACAACTCCTCAACCTCCTTGGCCTCTACCTTGAATAAGAGAGAACCTCTTACCACTTTCTCCAACAACATATGCTCATCAACATGTCTCACAAGATGATTCTTGTGCTCATCCTCTTCCACTTTTCCCTTCAAAGGATTTAGGGTGTATCTCTGCCCATTCTTCTTAACATTCACGGCGTTAGCTCTTCCATCATAAAACATCTCCCTATCAAAATTGCCATGGCCTTCCCAACAAAACATTGCATGCATCCATGGGTGAGACATCACACAGAACCTTGTCATGATATCTACTAATGTGCATCATTAATTCACAACATTCCCTCACAATATCCCCATTCCCCTCTCATAACCAACACACTCCATATCATAGTTTGCATACTTGGACTCAACAGACCAAATTTTTTCCGACTTGGCAACTTAAAAAAATATTTAAATTTTTTAAAAAACATAAATTTAATACAAAATATAGTTACAAAATGTTCAAACGAGTTTGTAAATCATTGGGGAAGTGTTTTCTATTAGATTTGAATACAAATAGAGTACGGAATCACATCATCATGCGAATACAACAGCCAACTAATAACTGTCATAACTTATATGGTGATTTTCATTGAAATCATCATCATAAATTGCATGTCCATGCAAGTTAAAAATAACGAGAATTTACAATTTTCTTTGCCCCGTTTTAGTGAAAAATTGGGGAAACTAAGAAAGTCTAGTCCTTGCACTTTGTTGTGGCTTCTCGCTCGGCCTAGAAGGATGTGCCTGCAGCTACACCATGGTACTAGATGGCAGTGACTCCTCTATCTCATGTTTGTCACCATTTACAAGGATGTCATCCAATCCAATCTTTCTTTCTATTATTGTACAACTACCTACACCCTCCATAGCTTGCCTCCCAAAATCTGCAAACTTGTACTCTGTGAACAAGGGGGTCTCCTCATCCTGCATAGTCTAGTCATTGTAAGGATCAATCTCATCCAAATCAATAGGCTCCTTTGTTGTGTCCACATTTTTTGTGCAAAGCCGAAGGTTGTATTGCATAAAACTAAGTCATTTAGGCATCGATGAGTCGACTCATTGCGCTTTTTTGTGTGAATGGCCTCAAACAAACTCCAGTCAACTCACATCTAGAAGCACTACAAAGTTCAGATAAAATTCAGAGGGCTAGCTTTTGAAGATTTGGGGTATTTCCATCCCAATCTTCTCAAATTGTAAGTAATTAATAATTGTCAAATTGTAACTTGTAAAATTAGTAAAAACTCACATTTTTGTTAATTGGTGTTTGGGTGGATCTCCCTCGGGTACCTAGTGGCGAAGAAAAGAGTCTGCCCCTAGCCTGCTTGTAATTTTGCAACTCTAAAATAATAAGGTCCCTCACCTCAACATCAGGTGTCATCCTTTCAATGCATGTTGAGATGCCTTCTATAACCTCCCCATTAACATCTATGAAGTCATTGGCGGAAAAAAACTTGGGGTTGAGGTAGAACCTCGCTGCATGTATGGGTTGGTGAAGTTGATTATTCCACCTTTGATCAATTATCTTCCAAATGGGATCAAATTTGTCTCTATCCCTCCACTAATAGTTTTGGATGGCCTCTTTGACCATGTCCATGGCCTCATAAATGTATCCCATTGGGTTTTTCTCTCTATCTACCTAGCACAAAACTCTCACCAAAGGGTCCAATACTTACAAACAAATTAAAGTTACAAACTTACAATTAAAGTAAATACTTCAAAAATTTGAAAATAAAAGAATCGACTTGAAATTTAAATTGAAGTTTGAATCTACCTTGATGATCTTTGCAACTCTCTTCACAAACGCATTATCAAAAACTGTCTTTGCATTCCTTTCTCCATCAATTTTTTTTGAATATGTTGAGTCTAGCTATGCTTGACCTACAAACATTTGCCTCAACGATGTCAAAAAATTACAAATACTTTGCAATGTTAGGAAGTTAGTTGCAAATCTTGTCACACTAGCTTGCACAAGGTCTTTTCCCCTGGTGTGATTTCTCTTCAAGTTGAGAACCCAAGGGTGATTATAAATATATTTTGTGATGTTTCTCACATCTTCTACAACCAATTTCACCCAATCAATTTTGCCTATGTCCTCCAAAATAAGGTCAAGGCAATGGGCCATAAAGGGGTGTAAAAAAGTGATGGATGTCTCTCCATAAGCAGTCTCCTGACCACCATGTCTGCTACTGCATTGTCAGTGATAACTTGTACAACATTCTCGATGCCCACCTCTAAGACAACCTCCTCCAACATCAGATTCAAAGTTTCTACATTCTTTACTTTTTTAGAGGCACTAATTAACTTCAAGAAAACTGTCTCTCACCATTTGAAGCCATTAAAAATTTGACAAGGGCGTGGTTCCTTCCATCCATCCACCCATTTGAAAGAATGGTGCATTCGAACTTTCACCACTGCTTTTTTTGTACTTCCAGAATCGACTTTGTATCTACAACAATATTTTGGAGTAGCTTCTCACTAAAGTCTTTTGGAGAGGGTGCCTTGTACCCTTTGCTTGCAACTGTCAATGATGTAACCAAATACTTCTAGTATAGGCTCTTTGCCACGTTGAAGGGAAGGTTGTTGTAATACCAAAAATTCACACACGCCTTATCTGCGTTCGAGTGCACCTCCTTGTTCCACCCTATACCTTGCATTAAAGTTTGTGCCCCAGGTATGTTTCTTGTTACAAAAAAGTGATGTGATTGGGCTTTGATCTAATTGGATGAGGTGGATGTGCCTCGTATGCGTGGACCACAACGAGAGCCCACAATCTCTGCCATATCTACCTCCATTTCCTCTATCGAATCGGGATTAATGGTTGCTTGTACCCTAGGTCTCTCTAGTTCTTCTCATCCAACAATGCAAGCATTGTCTGCATCTCTCGTTTTGCCTCTTATGTGGCATTGGGACATGGCGTGATGTCACAACAAGGAATGCATGTGATATGATACGTGAGGAGATTGATGCCTCCAAAAACCTTCTTCGAGTAGAACATGCAAATCACACTCCCTTGGGACTGTCCAACTATGACATACTTTCAAGCGGTGGAATCTCTTCTAGCGGAACAACTTCCATCAGCTGATGTTTTGTATGCTAACCTACAACATGTTCAAATAGCACAAAAATGACATTTTAAAAAGCCTAAACTGTAAACCTTATGTACAGGGAAAAACCAGCAATTTAGTTCATAAGTTATGAAAAACTAGTGTAAATAACGAATATAAATTATGGAAATTGAATGGAATGCATGTAAATTTGTAAATCATGTATAGAAACCTAATATTAACATTTTAGAAAGAATTTTTATGCTTGGAAAAAAAAAACTTGGAAATCGAAATTCCTCCAATTTGCTCGATAAATCTGCTATAAACTCCCTCCTATTCACTCAAAGGAATGCTCAAATGTTGTGTGATGAAAATGTGTGTGTGTGTGTAGGCTTTAAAAGAAGCAAATGCAATGTTTTCACCTCGTTTTTAGTGGATCAAGCCGTGTATGACCAGTTCTGCGCTTGGACTCGCTGAGTATTCGTGAGTGCTCACTGTGAGTTCTATGCTGAAACTTGCCCCAAGCAAACTCGCAAGAAAACTTGCCTAGGCTAAAAAAGGTGAGCACTTGGCAACTCGCCGAATACTAGTCGAACACTGCTCTATATGACCTTGGTTGAGGTTTTACATATCAATTTCAGCTTGCGAACCATCTTCACAGACACTAAATTATTGCAACTTCCACTATCAACCACAACATTGCAACACTTGCATTTTGTCTTGCACCATGTTCGGAAAATGTGTCTCCTTTGGCATTCTCCTTCCTTCTTCTCAACCTTCAAGACTGCCCTCCTTGCTAGTAAAATCTCCCTTTGTGCTAGTTTCTCCTTGCACATGGGTGATGCTACAGACTTCGCGTTTGCTTGTGCAATTTGCAGACTACCATTTTTCCTCCTTTCACCTTAAGATTGAGTATGAGGGCACTCAAAAGCAATATGCCCAAAGTCTTCACATCTATAGCACGTCCCATTGAACATTCTTCTTTTCACTTGTCCAAAGCTGCCCCTTGCTCTTGCGGAGGTAGCTCCTCCCCTTGCTGATTTGTCACTGGAGAAGTGCTTAGTCCTTCCTTTCACTACTGGTTATCTTCATGGGATGGTGAGCTTCTACCACTGCTAAACCTCCCTCTTCCTCTTGCTGCACCTAATTGCCTTCTAAACAACTTCTCTTCCGCTCTTAAAACATATTGGTATGCTTCTTCCACCGTGTGCATCCTCACTAAGCTGAGTTCATCTTGAACATCCAACCGTAGCCCATTGATATATCTTGCTACTTTCTCTTGGTCCATCTCACTGTGTCCTTGCTGTACCTTGGAGAATTCTTCTGTGTACTCCTTCACACTCAGCTCCTTTGGCCTCGGGTTTTGGATCCTCTTCAACAAATCAACCTGATAATCCATAGACAGAATTTTGCCTTTCATCTTTGCAACTTTCTGCTCCCAATGGGTAATCTTGTCCTCACCCCTTCTATTCCTCTTTGTTTGTACCACCTTCCATAATAGGGCTGCATGACCTTTCAACTTTGTCTGAGCCACCTTCACCTTCCTTTGGTCATCCACTTCATCAAATTCAAAATACTCCTCTATCTCATGGAGCCAATCAATCAACTCCTTGGGGGTTCAAAGTTCCTGAAAGGCTTGGAACTTTCATCTTGGCTTCTCTCCCAATCTTTGAAATGGCTCTAAAAAGCCTATCTTCTCCTTCATCCAACTGTTCAAGTACCACTCCCACATCTTCCACTCCCAACTTTTCATTTTTTACATCACTCACGACATCCCTTTGAACAAATTCCCTTCTTATATCCACTTCAACAACAAATAATCTTGTTTGTATATCCCTCAGCATCTCTACAATTTCACCTAACCTTCCCTGCCATGTTGGCAGCCATTGCTCCATCTCATCTTGCCCTTTCTTGGAGGCATTTGGACTCTCTCTCAACCTGAACCTACTTCTGCAATATCTTATTTGCAACCCTACATAAGCCACACACTCCTCTATACCACTCTTTCAACGTTTTGCTCTCTACTTACCTTCACAAGATGGAGAACACTCAACTCCCCCTTGCCCCAAAGTTGTTACCTTGCTCTAATGCCAATTGATGCAGCCAAAGATAGGTCCAATGAAGGACAACCTTGTCCTCTCACCCTTCCACTATATGCACACATAGAATATGAGTCTAGAAACTAAAACTCACACTTTTATTGATATTCTTTGAGGAGATACAGAGATTACACACACATACATACCCACTTGCTCTTCCTATGGCAAGTGCATAAAGGAAAAATGCTACACAAACCCTTATTCGACTGAACACTACTCTCTGTTCCTCTAAGCTTCCTCCTCAAGCTCCTACGCTCACTTAGAAGATCTCCTCCCACTTCAGTCTGCCTACTTTCTAACCTTCCCTCGTATTTTGTGCTTTGTGGGGTGACTCTTGGGATGCACGTCCATTTGGAAAACACTTCAAATGGATACTTGAACGTCGTTGGTCAATTATTGGGCATGTATAATTGCTGCAGGCAAAACCATTGCTTCTTGTAGAGTGGTAGTTATGTAACTGCCGCAACAGTTTTGTAACCACTAGTTAACACAAACTTGTTCTAATTGGTAGTTTCATCATGAGACAAAGAGCACTCTATCTCATGACTTGAAACTGCTCCTTCGTCCTTCCAGGGGCCTATCAATGTGTGACTAAGACCCGGTAGGTTGCCTTCGATTGTCGGAAACCCTCAAACACAAAAGATATCTTCTGGGTGATGCAAGTTTGCTTGACTACCCGGATGTTGTTGCATCATTTTTAGTTTGAGGGTTCCATTGGCACAATTCAGAGTTTGTTCACACCACCTTCGCATAAAGATAGATCACCATATTCCTCAAGGGCATTGTATTTGTCAAGTTTTTTTATGGAGCCTAAAACTAAGGGTCATTTTTGTATTTAGATGCTCTCCTTACCATGAGATTGGGGGGCAATACTTTGGCTTCTTTAGAGACTCGCATAACTCTCTCTAGACCTTCACTACTTATGAGGATCAAATATGCTTGGCCCTTTTCTTTCGAGAGTTGTTTGATCTTTGCCAATGTCTAGCTAGAGACTTTGCTTCCACAATGCTCTGCACCTAGAGGATTACTTATTTCATTCTCCACGTTTCTTCTTCAACGTTGAGTAGGAAATGACCTCATGACAGGTTTGTAGATATGATGAGATTTGTGAGGCATTGGAGGATATGATTTTTTTCACATATTTTCTCTTGCAGGCACGTCCTTATTAGTTTATGTTCTCTTTTGGTTTGCTGGACTTCTTGCTTGCACTCCCTATTTCTTACTTTACATTGTACTTTTCTTGTTCCATGGGCCAATTTTGGCCTTTCGTAGACATTATTATCATTATCTTATCTTATCATTCCCTTATGTATGTAAAACTCCTTCAAGTTGGCATGTGAGTCCTTTAGTTGGATGAAGAACTATATGGAATGGCTCTGTCATGTGGGTTGACCTATAGGTTTTATTTTGGTGTTAGGGTATTGGATAGTTGAATGCGGCTTTTTTAACTCAAACATAGGGACATAATACATCCTCAAACAGCTCTTTGAATGCAGATTATAATGGTGTAGAGCTCATTTTATATTAGCGTCTCTAATGCGATTTTTCTCATTGGGGTTTAGTTTCAGACTATGGCTTCACATAGGGCTTATTTGGTTGACATTTTAGTTTGTTTTTGACACATGTTAGTTATATATTTTTGGAAATCTTTTGCAATGAACATTACGATTATATATCTTAAAGTTTGTTGATTGTATCATCACACCCCATTGGGAAAACTCATTTGGTTTCTCTTTTAAAGGATCAAGGTTTCTCTTATCCTTTCTACAATTGTGAATATCTTAGCATTCTTGAAGAATGTATTTCATATTTACAATTACCATTGTTGATTTTTTTTTTCATAGAGCAAAATTTGTCATCGGTATCAACTAGTTTATAATCAATATCTCTCTTGTTATCATTGTATAAATTTGATTTCTTTTTTAATGTGTACAAAGTTCTTAGCTCTTTATGCCATTCCTTTGTCTGTGCTTCCTATAATCAGTACTTCATATACATGTCATGAGATTCTAATAGTTTGTTCCTCTATACTCATACTCATGGTTTACAATTGTCAAAGGTGTTACGCACCGTGTACTCTAGTTAAGTTCCATTGGAATATTATGTTTCTAGAAATTGATGCTATTGCAATTATTTATCTATCATTCTGATTGCTGATGAAGCTGGAAGGTAACTCTTTTTTACACATGTTGGGAATTTTAGGTCAAGTATCTTTTAGTTTGAAATTAGCTTGTTGGAATTGGTAAAGTCCAGAGCTTTATTTGTTTAGTATACTGAAGCAAGAAGTTAACTCCTTTGGATCAAAAGTATGGTCCTCACCCACAATATCCTTAAATAAATGAATTTGCTGGTAAAAAGGTCAATAGACCCTAGATAGGGTCCTATTTGTTTAGTACTAATTTCTATTGTTTGGTTTGGAGATTCCTATCCTTTGGGTCTCTATTTGGAGTGATGTGAAAATATTTAGAGCATGATGAGAAGATCAATAGACTTTTAAGGGATATAAGGAGGGGGTTAATTTGTCAAAGGAGGACTTTCAAGATTTGTATATTTCCAAATTCTAGTTGACAAGACATTGTCTTTTCTAATTTTATTTACCCTGGTTGTGTTAATCATTTATCTCAAAACTCTAAATATTTCTTTTGATTGAGGGGACATGGTTTTATGATTCTACCATCCTTTGTTTGTAGAATTGATGTCCTTTGGACAAAGTGTGGTGTTATAGAGTCACATGTTTACTCGTCATAATGTAGCAGGCTGTGTTTGAATCCCCTGGATATATGTATATATGAGGCATGCATGTTTGTACATAATGTGTGGTGGCTTTTGAGTGGGGATTTGCATGTATGTATGGGAAACTACAATTTGAAAAGGATGATGTAAATGTTATGACGAAATTGATAAATAATGTATGTTTAAATAAAAGGGGAAGCTTATAACATGAAAATTTGGGGAAGAGGATGCTGAAACTTGTCCTTCATGCATAGTAGCTCTTGCATGTTTGCTTCTTGTAGTTGTCGATCATCTGAAAGAAGTCTCTTTCTGATGAGTGTTTTATATAAAAGATGCAGCCTTCCTTGTAAGCACCTTTGTTTGCCATTGGCTGTGAATGATCTTGAGCTCAAGAGAGAGAGAGAAATTATATTAATGTCCACAAATGACCAAAACAGGTCAATGGGACTTGAAAAGTACATTTATTTACATTAAAGAAGTACTAGGAAAAAAATACCCTAGGATATCAAAAGTAACTAAATAATAAATACTAAGCACTAAGGAAAGGTAAACATAAAAAGAGGGAGGTAAACCTAAAGCTGTCAAACCTTGACCCATACGAACTGAGTCCAAGTACAAATAGTCCTATGAGAGGAGGACCCCTCAAGGATGTATGGAGCTGATGAAGCTCAATGCAACAGACCAACCATGCCACATGTCTAAAGAAAGGTTTCGGCTAGAGGAAACAAGGATATCATCATTTATCACTGTGAAAGGGCCAATGTAGCATCTAATAATGCTCATAAGAGAATGCCAAGGACTGAGGGGGTGAAGATGCACAATCCTAATGGGAAATCAGTTGCTCCCCCTAGAATATATCGTAGCAAACTTCAATGATAAAGGAAAAACTAGTAATGTTTGCCTCTGTTGATTGCCATGGAAGCAATGACCTACTCTGTGCAAGAGTTCAGCCAACTCGAGAGTAAGTTTGGTTTTGGGATGGAGGGATTTCTGCTAGGGAAAATGGAATCTAATTTAGTTTCAATTAGAGGCATCAGAGTTGATTGCTATTTGTTTTTCAATTCAACTATATATGCATCCTTTCTCCCTCATCTTATCATTGTTTGGGCACATTGGAATAGGCTCCATGGGAACTCGGGCTGAGATGTGAATCTTGTGGAAGCGCAGAGGCTTCCCTCAAATGCTGTACTTTTTAGGAGGTTTGGTGTCTTTGTGGATCAGACAATGAAGCTATTTTGTATCCTTATCATGGGATGTGCCATTAAAATTTCAAGCAAATATCTGTACAGATTCTGCATTTATATTGCCAAGAGATACTTTCTTTTATTTCCAGGAAGCATTGTGAAAATTATATGTACTTAAACTAACATTTTAAAAGTTGCCGCTAAATTTCAATGGGCAAACATTTCAGCTGAAAGGTTCTATTTTTCTGATGTTTTTCAAACAATCTGTTCTCTCTTTTGTGGAACTAGGTGTGTGGCACCTCAGTTAGATCACTTGGGAAGTAAGGAGGAGCACATATGTATTCTATGCTAATGATGGGCATGCAAAACTTTAAATGAAGATGCTTATGGTTCTTCTAAGGTGCATGTTTTCTAACAAATGATTAGATGATTGATATCAAAACTTCGAAGAGCTGTTCGATACAGATATGTTTCGTTCTCATCTTTTACATATAATTATTTCTATAAAAAATTATATATTTGAGGTGCTCTATCCTAGATTTTCATGAAAGGATAGGGTATTGCAATGGTACATGTATAAATAGATTTATAATAGACAATTAGTGCAACCAGCTCATTAGTTTCTGTATTGGTGATATTAGGATTTGAAGGTCAAAATTCAATTTCTCTGGTGTTGGTTTTATGGGATTTTCTAATGTATTCATGGTATTGTTTTATTCTTCTTAGGTTGTGTTTTAAGGAGTTGCAAGTTATGTTTTCTAAACTTAATAATTGTATGAGCTGGTAGCTGGTAGTCCACATGTTTATGTGTAGGCATCTTGATTTATTAGTGAATGGCATTTCGAACTATAGTCTCTATTTTGTGTTAGTTTTCTAATTTTTAGCTTGAAGTTGAAAAGACTGGATGGTAGATTCATCAAACATCTCTGAGTATGCTTGGGATAGAGGAGTCATTTGTGTCATCGTCTATCACTGCGAAGGGCCAACATAGGATCTGATAATGCTCCTCGGGGAATGTCTAGGGCCGAGGGGCCTAAGTTGGGTAATCCTAGGAGGAAACAAATCACTCCCCCTAGAATCCCTCGTAACATCCAAGGCCAAAGAAGCTCCTGTGGCAGCAAAGAAACTCGTTATGCATGCTTGCCTTTGCACCCTGGGAGGCGGTCACGAAGAAGCTCTTGTGGCAGCAAAGAAACTTGTTACGCATGCTTGCCTTTGCACCTTGGGAGGTGGTTGCGAAGAAGCAGATCCACAATGCCCAGGAACAGATCCATGATGTTGAGTAGGAGTGGGTCCTTGTTGCTGGGAGCTAGTGTGCTAGGGTACCCTAGGGGTAGTGTTGTGCAGAGATGAACACCGCCTCATTGATCTACCTCCATTAGTGTGTGAAACAACAATATCCAAAGGGCACTTAGTGCCACCAAAGTCTATGAGGGGCTGAAAGAATGAAGTGATCAGCTTGGGGGCTCTAGGAACTCTTTGCAGGGACCTATGTTGAAGGTTGACAACCTCTTGAAGAAAAAGGGACATTCACAATTGATTCAGGTACCAAAAGAAAGTGGATAGAGAGTTGCCCGATTCTCTGTAAAAACAATGGTATCTCCCCCAAATCTCATAATAAATGGGGCATTTGAAAATGAAGTCCTCCTTAGTCTCTGTCTGTTGGAGGGGGGCAAAGATGACAAATTCAGTCCCTCTCGTGGAGTATGATGATCGGTCTCAGTCCTCAATTGGCTGAGGCAAAAACTCAAGCTTGAGACCAATGACACTGGAGGTCATCAGAGCGATGAATGACACCATCCACCACTTGCAAGAAATGTTTAGTGTAAAAGGCAAGCTTGGGGTTGAGCGGCTAAGAAGGAGAGGCCTAAGTGACTTGGATGTATTGCTAGTAGATATCTTCTCTGACAACTCAAATGATGACCTCCTTTAAGGGAAGACGCTGAGGAGGGGCATCCAATGAGTATCTAAAATGGCATTACCTATCAATAGAGATGCGGATAGACTAGAGGAGCAAACTAGTCTTAGTATACCAGCACCGTCAACATCTATTGGGGCCCAAAGATGCAATCCTCTTTGAAGAACATAGGCTAAGTATGGATACCTTGTACAACTTTAAGTTGAATCCCCCATGGTTTTGAGTCTGTGAATGTAGAAAGTAAATCTGAAGATAGTCTCAAGACACAAAGACTAGACAACAAACTTAGGTTGGATGATGCACTGAGGAACAATCCGTTTGCAATAGATCAAACGCTGAATCATGAGAGTATGGATCCTTTCAATACAAGCCCAATCAACGAAACTTAGACTAAGTGCCTAAACCGTGGACCCATATAAAATTGTAGGTTTGATGACTGTATCAAAGAGGCATATCTTTGATGCGATATCCTAGAAGTGGATCTAAAAGCTTTGTCACTTTGAGAGAAAGGGAGGCGTATACCTTGCAAAGGTGTGGCCGAGAGGCAAGCTTCATACTAATATATGGCCTGGAAAATTGGACCCACAAATAAGTGTAGGTTGACGTGATCTTCCAAAGGTTCCCCTTTGTAAAGGAATTGGTACCGGGAAAGAGAATGTTTTGAGGTGTTGAATATCATGTCCTTAGTTTTGCCAAGGTTGACTACCAATTGACAAAGTTCGCAGAAATGAGCAAGGGCATCGAGTTGTCTCTATAAACCATTGGTAGAGTGAGAGAGGAGAACAATGACATCGGAAAAAAGGAGTATGGCTATCACCACATCGTGTAAATTGCAACCATCATCTACATGGGTATGTTGCCAAAGAAAATCCTCTAGCTCATTGATGTAAATGCTAAAGAGGGTTAGAGAGAGAGGGCATCCTTGCTTGACCCCAATGGTACTTTTCACAAGGCTAGAAAAACTGCGAGAAGTATGAATCTGTCTGACAACTGTGTCATAGAGCCTCCAAGTGGCAGTAATGAGAGAATCTGGAATGCCAACATCGCACATTTTTTTGGAAGAGCGTTGCGGAACTGAATCAAGGGCTTTCCAAAAGTCTACAAAACAACAAAAGACTTTGGAAGATTGATGATGAGCCTTTGCAATGATAGTCCAGAGTGTAAACTGAGGCATAATGTTGTTTGTTTTGATGTCTTGAATGATATTTTGAAATTTTATGTTGAAGTCCCAGGCTAGCCACAAAGTTTTTCTTCTAGTAGTATACACTTGAGTATCCACATTTTGTTTGCTGCTTCATTCACCAGCTTAGGAGGGAACACAAATTTTTGTGAGGCTGACTATAATGGAACTAAAGGAGGCCACAATATTGTTTTGGATTTCTTGATGATATTCTGAATTTTTTACATTATAATTCCTAAACTATTTATATAGTTTGTCTTCTAGTGTTATACACTTTGTGAGGTTGTAATGAAGTTTGATGATTGATGAAGCTTGGCCCCATTAGAAGAAAAAAGTGGACACAAGCCTTAATTCCAGCATCTATGTCCAGAGATGGAACAAGGTAAGAAAACTAAAACAAAATTAATCAATACTAAAATACAAAACATTAAATGAAATATCTAAGGAATTATTTTCCTAACTCTTGGCTTCGATCAAAAAGGAAAGAACGGACACTTGATTGAAAGAATAGAGAGAATTGAGGTCCTTTATAGGAGTAGACTGCTTCTAGATGAATGACACAGAATTTCTAAGGGAATAATAAATTACAGGGCCAACTAGATGTATGAGTTACAAATGTAGCAGATGATAAATTCTACTTGGGATGAAACTTAAGAAGGGCAAATTTACCATATGACAAAGAAAAGATTTACAAGACAATGCATAAGGAGTGCTAAAGGTGCTTTTCGTGTCTCCACTACTTTGGAGAAAATTAGCCCCCAATTTTGTTTTTGAGATGGCAAAAATGTGCCTTTATCTCATATTTGTCTCATTTTATCTTTCAGTGGTGGATGTCTGACGATGGAGTCTGCTGACAAGATCCAAAATAACTGCCAAACGTGCCAAAGAAATTAGCAATTGAAACCCACTGAGGATCCAAAATTATATGGAGAAATAATCATGCTGATGCTAGGTAATAGACGGGTCACTGAGGAAGTCTGAAAAAGTGGATTCCTGTGGTAGGAAAGATGTTGAGAAAGGTTGATGTGAACCAGTTTTATGTATGGAAGGATTCGGTTGGTTGTAGATTGAATTATCAACACTCCTGCATGAATGACCTGTAGAAGTGTCTTTGAGTATTCTGGAGTCTCATGAATTTTTTGTTTTCACTGAGCACCCAAAAAATGTTAGTTGTTACAAACAGTTGTTTCAGCATATACATCATCTTGCCTTAGAGACCATGATCTGGTGAAGGCACAAAACTTACAGTTGTTTCTGCTATGAGGTTAATGTGATGGGTTAGAAGTATGGACCTGATATATAAGTTATTTTTTGTTGTCTAGTAAGTGGATGTTCAAGAGGCCAATTGCAGGTGAAGGTGCTTCATATTGTTGAATCTAGTGATTGTAGAGGTTGCAGAGTTGCTAGGCTCTTTGTTTGAGAGAGAGCTGCTGAGTGTCCTCCTTGCCCAAGTTTGGTACCTAATGCGATTACCGAAGTGCAAGAAAGATGTAAGTAGACAGAGAAGTGGTGGACCAGAGTTGTTTTTTATTGTTTAACTGAGTGAGATGGTTTTAAAAACTTTTCACTTTCATTTCTCTGACTACTTCATTTAGAAATGGTAATCTTGGATGATCAGCTAAATGCTGTATGGACTTGAGTGGAGGAAAACGTTCAAGTTCTCGAAGGAAATTATTGTGTGAAGTACTACTATTCTATAGTTCTTGAGGAAGAGCCATTTGAGTTTTGTACCTTTGCTATTGTATTACCATGCTCTGAATTCGGGTCCAAAAAACTGTTGGTTCTCATTGTTGAAGTTGAAATCCGTGTATTGATTTTTAATGTATGAAGAGGATCTGTTGAGTTTGATTTTATGGCCATCTTTGAACATGAAAAGGCGTGATCAGTGCTTATTGAAAATTAGAATCCCCTTTAACAGCTTATAGGTGAAGATTTAATTATTATATAGTAATGAGGAAAGTGTTGTAAAGCATTTTGATTGCAAAGAACCATGAAAGCTATGAGCTGGAAAGAAAGCCTTAAAAGATAGAAGAAAAAATATATTCTTAAATGAGCGCGTAGGAAGCCGTCATCAAAGTCTACTAATGGTGGGAAGCCTCCTTGACAAAACATCATCTCCTTCATAAATGATGGGATGCATGTCGTTTGTAGAATGTAAGTCAAAGGGGTACATCTGCCTGGTGCTTACGACTATATGTCATTGTTACAAGGTTCAAGAACTACAACTCTTCAAAGAATCGTTTTCCATTTTTTGAATCCTAGATTTGGACAGTGATACAATCGAAAGATATACCTGTCACAGCAGGACTTATAATATGCCCTTGTTATGCAATTTAATAAGCACAATGACTTATAAAATCTTGACTAGGATTTGTATCTTAGGAAATTTCAAATGACACAATATCTCTTTCCAAAAGCAAAATAAAAAGCTATGTTTTTGTAATCTACTCATATGTATATTAAATGACGACCAATTAAAAAGCTTTGATACAAATAACCCTTTATATGGAGTGCCCTTTGGACGTTAACAACTTTGAAGTTTTGAAAAATACACATTAGAGCCCCTTTGACAAACAAATAATTGTTTGGGGGTATTATCATGCTCTTTTTGCTTAGAATTCTAAAACTTGGAGTTTGAGATCTTGGTCACTGGACATTCCCTTGACTATCAGCAAGCTAATCCGAAGTTTGAACTTGTTGAACTCCATCCATAAATTTTGATGATATAAACTTGGTAACTATGCTCATTTTACATCCAAACGGGTTTGGTTTGTTGCAAACAGTTAAGAAATGTCAGGATCAACACAATGCTCAAGTTTAAGAACACCTGTGATAATAAGTTTTCCATGTGTGAAACCCAAACAATTCAAAGGCTATAAATGCTGTAATACATAAAAGGTTTTGGTCATGCCTCTTACAATTATTTTCAATACCTCTCTTGTAATAATTCCTTTTGAATTCTGACCAGAGGACTTCTGTCCTGTAGTCCAAGGTGTACATCCTCTCACTAGGTTCAAGTTTCAACGGCTAATCAATCCTGCAAAATTTTTACCTATGCCAGTGTAAAGCCTCCCACTAGGTTCACTCGCCTCAAGGGACTTCTGTGAGTTCCACTATCTGTAGCCAATTCCACAACCTTGTTTAGCTGTGATGTCAATCCCATAGCTCTCTTGGATCAAACACACACAAAAATGATGAAATGTGCGAAAACAAGGCATCATTCATATATAGAGTTTCTTTCTTCTTGAATGATATACCATCTGTCAATAATTAAATGCAAATATAATAGAGAGGGAAGGGTAGAAAACCATACACATAAGAGGAAACAAATGCTAGACCGAACTTTTCAGCCACATCTGTATGGAGAATTATACGCATCAAAACTCATAGTATAATTAATAATCCAAAGCAAAAAGCATGATCAGGACAGTTGTAAGAACTATTCGGCATCATTTTGAACAGTTTTCAAGGTTAATAAAGCATTGAGTTTTAGTCTCTAAGACTGTGTTTACCTTCTTTTCCCTTTTAAATGGATTTTGTTACCTGTTGCAATTGGTGGAATGTCATTACCTCAACAGTAAAAGGTACCAACAGTTGCTATCAAAACAGCTTGAATGTAAATGGATTTTGTTACATGTTGCAATTGGTGGAATGTCATTACCTTAACAGTAAAAGGTACCAACAGTTGCTGTCAAAACAGCTTGAATGTAAAAACTTTTAAGTGCTCTACCAAACTTGACCTGCTATGACACTTTATGCTAGTGTAGGCCCTGCAAATGTCATCTTTTTACCCAGAAAGACAACAAACATTTTATTGCTATTCTAGTTATACAGGAGAAGCATAATTAAGGCCTCAAACATGTAATGCTTCATTGCGTATGCACTTTTGATGGTGCTATTTTATGCACTGGTGGCTTGTATGAAACATAGTTTTTTTCTTTCTCTGTCTTGCTGTGTATATATAGTATAAGGTCCCATAATTGCATCTCCATAAAGAGTTTATAACATGCCCTGGTTATAAAATACCTTGTTTGTGCTATTATGATTTCCAGAATGCAAGAAGCAACACAGTATTAGCAGAATGAATGAAATAGAAATGAATGTTTATGTGCACGACTGGTATATTACCTATTATATTATTGACCTGAAAAGATTTCTTTACATTCAAGGGATTTGCAGATAATTTCAATTTATATTATTTCATTCAACAGGCAGAGGACTTTGACCATGTGATGAAAGAACTACCAAAAGAGTTGGCTTGGCTTTAAAACAGCCAGTTAGAATGGACTGTCGTAAGCAGAAGGGAAATGTTGATTACGTTGAGTCTATACCTCTGTCTTTGATTAGGCATCGATATCTCCTCATCACTCCGGCAGCAAGTCAAAGACCAATAGGTAAATAACATTGCAAACTTCTCTTCAAGGTGCTTCTGTATCTCCTAATCTGGCTTTTAAGTTTCAATTTATTTTTCTCCAAAGATGATTGGATCGTCATAAAAATTAAATAAGATTTCTATATTTGTTGGCTTCACATATACATTGTTTTCAGTATTCTGTTTGGAACTTTGGATGATAAAGAAATGGCAATTCAAATTAAGTAATGATTCCCTCCCAGTGGCAGGCATATAAGTCCATCCAAGAGAAAAGATTGGAAACCTTAGTCTTAGAAACACACTTGGTTGTTACCCCATTACACCCATCCCATTTGTGTTTTACGACTGCGTACAAATGTCATGGTTTAGTTTGTGTGTCCATGTGGACATAGATCTTCCACCAAAAGCTAATGGCGTAAAATTTTATGCATTTCTAGAAGTGTTGATACAGTGGATTGCACCCTTGACAAGAGGCTGAGCTCCTGCCTTCCACGCATCACAATGGAAACTCTTCTCTTGCCTGTGGGTCTGGCAAAACTGAGGGGAGAGTCTCTAGATAAGGGCTAGCTCCCTTTGATGTATCTGAGGTATTCCAGTAAGTTGCTAATACATATATATATATATAATGGGGGGGTTGAAAAGAGAGAAAGATTACTGGAAAACATAACCTAACCTAATAGGGTGATGCACCAAACAAGTTTGATCTACTCACACTCACACTCTGAACCATAAGAGCACATACATACACTTTTACTGGTAAGAGGGCTAGACTGCAGGGAGCTTGACAGGGAGGCTTTAATGGAAACACACAGAAAAAGGACTTACCATAGGCGCTGTAGGAAAAGCACACTATCTAGTAACCTCCTTCTGCTTCTGCGCTCCAGGTACAGCTCTTCTTGTCACCTACAGGAATGGCGTCTTGTATATACCAGGTGCGTTGGTGTCAACCCTGTGAAAGCATTAGGAAGCAATGACTGAACACAAGATTAACACTCAGACACACTCAGAGATATATCCAACCAGAATAGAGGTAAAAATGCATATCCTATTGATTCCAGGTGAAAAATGGCAGGGCTTCGCCTTACAATATGAGAGATGATTTCCTCAAATGAGAAGTTACAATATATATAGAGAAGAGAAAACAAAAGGTGCCCCTTTTGAAAAAGACTTTTGGTGCCCTTTGACAAGTTGGCTCATGTGCGTTGAGAGCATCGGGAAGAGTAAGTCGTTGTTGCTGATATCATCCTTCTAGAAGAGACCTGCTAGAACCATGTTGTGTAATCGCCGGTCTTGACTTTGGCGTTCAACATTAATGTGAAAGCAGGGGCCGCGCCTCTTTTTCTGCAAACAAGACTGCTCCTTCAAGATATTCACGCGGTTTGTCTGCTCATAAATGCAAAGTGGAGAAAACAGGTCGTGCCGTTCACTGTTTGCGCTCCTTGATGACCACTTGGCAGACACTGTTCCAACCGCTGGAGTAACTCCTTAAGTCGACGCCTTCCTTTGCCACTTGGACTATTTGTTTGTTTCTGCACTTGGCTCTTTTGTCTCTTTCTAGCTTTGTCTTTTCTGTCTCCTTCGGCCCTCGAGGGCTATCTTCCCAGCCTTGCTGGCTCCTTGGGCTCTTCTCTCAGCGGTCCAACAAAGGCATTCGGGTCCGCGCTCAAACCTTTAAAGATCAACAGCTATTTCATTGCTGTAAAATTGACGTTTGCGGGCCCGTCGCTATTTGAAAGCTAACGGCTAGTTTATTGCCTTGAATTTGATGGCTTCGGGGACGTCACCGGACGTCTAGATTACAACGGCTAGTTTATGGTGCTTAATCTTGACGTCTTTAGGCCCGTCACCCCTTTGAATTTCTTCGGCCTTTTCCTTTCCTTCGGCTTTTTGCTCTGGTCGGGCTTTTGTCTTAGTCGGGTCCTCATTGTTTTGGCGGCTGAATTCTTCGTACTTTTGTCCGAAGGAAATCCTTCGGACAAAAAGTCCGAAGGATATCTTTCCTTTTGTTTTGCCTTTCCTTCTTATTCCTTTTTCCGTCGGCTTTTCTTTCGGCCATTTTTCCCGCGGACAAAATGTCCGCAAGAATTATCTCGATCACTTCCTTGACCTTCGGAATTCTTCTTCGGGTTTTTCCCGCGGCTCTTTCTCCGAATTTCTTCGGACTTTTTGTCCGAAGGAATTCCTTGGGACAAAAGTCCGAAAGAAATCATTTTCTGCCTTTGCCTTAGTCTTTTTATATTTCTGCGGGATTTTCTTCCGAAGGATTTCTTCGGACAAAATGTTCGAAGGAATTCCTTCAGACATTTTGTCCGAAGAAATTCTGCCTTTCTTGCCTTGAACAAATCCGAAGGAATTCCAACTTGCCTTGAACAATTTTTTCGAAGAAAAACTTACCCTTTCGGCCTTCTCCTTGATCCCTTTGCAAGTGTTCCCTACCCTCCGCAAGGGCACTTGGAATGGTTCATTTTGCACTCGACTGCCCTCGCAAGGGTACTTGTCCTTCGGGCTGTGGGAGACTCTTTTGAACCTTCCGATTGAACCGTTCCTTTGAACCAAACGTTGAACCAACTCATTGAACCAAGTCGTTGAAACAAGCCGTTGAACCGACTGTTGAACCGAGCCGATGAACCGAGTGAACCGACTGCTTGAACCAAGCCGACTGAACCGGAAATGGTTCAAAGTTCAAGTTCAAAGTTCTTGGAAAGATCATGGCATTGGACCCCAACGTTGAACCACTTTTCCAACCTTAAGGAAAAGTGTCTTGAATCATTTTTTTTGCTCTCTTTCCTTATGAATTTCTTCAGACAAACTGTTCGAAGAAGCTTTGTAAAACCCCTTGCATTCTTTGAACTAGTTCATCTTTTGTTGAAAGACTTGTGCAACCCGAATTCAACTGGCTCATAACAGTAAGGGAAGAAGGGGACTGATTTTGGCCTGCTGGACCAAAAATGGTTAACAAATTGGTGACTCCTAGGGGAAGCATGCCTGCTATGCTTAGAAACCAGTTGCCTTAAAGTCCATTGGGCATGGAGTCAGAACGCAACTTGAAAAAAGTTAGCAACAGCCCCAATAGATCCAAGAATCAATCATGAAGCTTTTACCCCAAACACAAAGGAAAACACACACAAGGCTAAAAACACTACTTGCGCAAACAACACTTAGGGAAAACAGGAAAAGAAAATTGAAAACAAACTACTATATACAACTAACTAGATATATTTGCCTCCCCCTGGATCAAAGGAAAAAAATTTAAGTCTCCTTCATGGCAAGGAAACTTATGGTGCCAGACAAGTGGCTGAATGGAATGGAGATTTGGTGATCTGCTCCTCTTGCCTGCCACCTTGATTGGCTTGCATCCGAGTGGACCAGAGTCAAACATGCTTCCAACATATATGTACTCTTCTTGTTCTTGGAAGCTTGTCGAATGCTGGCTCTTCATGCTGGTGTGTTTCATCAAGAAATCAAAGGTTGTTGGCTCATCACCATAAGCCCTTTGATATGCACAGTCCCTTTGCAGTGCATCATGGTTTGACCCGTTCCCTTCTGCTTCATTGAAGATCCTGTCAAACTCATCTTCTGCTCCCTCATGGCTTTATTGAAGAAAGGTGATTGTTGTGATGTCTGAAATGGAGTCACAAACTAATTGCTTATCCCATGGAACATCACCCTTTTGTCCAAAGCTCTCTTCTTCAAAGCTGTCCTCAAGATGGACAGGCCTCTCCTTTTCCTGCTCAAGGATCAGAGTCTCTAGTTGTTCAAAGACATCCATTTGATCCTCCTCCAACTTAGGCTCCTTGGCATAGTCATCCTCCTCATCGAAGCAACAAGGAAGTTCATCAAACAAGGGGGGAGAGAGCTCACCATGCTTACATTCATCATATTGCTGGAACATTTGCATGTATGCATGACCTGCGTCTTCTCCATTGTTGATGATGTCTTTAAAAGGAGCCTCCATGATGATTTCATCTTCATTATTGCTCATGATAGCCTCTTGGACAATTGCAAATTGGATCTTCTCTTCCTCACTCGCCTCTTGCAAAACAAGGTTCTCCTTGAGAAGGGATGAAGTGGAAGGTTGATGATTAATACCATGTGGAAGAGAAGGCAAACCTTGAGCTAGAATCAAATGATTCTCCTCTTTCCATTTGGCCAGCACTTCATCTATATCAGGTGTGGCCTAATAGCTCTCTTGGAGGTGTGTAGATGGGGTGTGTTCAGGCATGGAATCTGCTGTTTGGTCTGAACCGTCCATCACACGTTGGCTGAGAAATCTCATTTTGGACTCCAACTCTGCAATTCACCTGTCTATATCTTCTTGGAAGAGCCTTTCCTGGAGGTCACAAGCATCATCATGATGAGTAGGAGCAGCTTTATCTTCTTCAAGGTTTTGAGCAAAACCTTTCTTCTCCTCCTTCCTGCCCCATGATTCCATTGTTTGCTTCCAACTCATGACCTTGAGATTGGAATTTTCCCTTTGTGAACAGGGAGCAACTTTGTCCTCTTCACGGTCTCGCGCCGGTTCATGATATGCACTCCTCCAACTCAGAATCTGGACATCATGTTGAGAGACCTGAGGAAGTTGAGGAAGACTAGGAAGGGTCTACTCTTGCACAGGAAGAGCTGCTTCAATTGAAATCGTATTTTGGTATGTATAATCCCATTGCTCAGAACCATGGACCTTGTCTTTCTTCATATAGTTTGATTAAGCTCAGGTTATATGAAGGAATAAAAGACCCATTATCCTGAGCGACGGGATTATACTTACAAAAATTGTGATTTCTTGATGGCACCAGGATTGTTTAACCAACTGATTCACTTTGGAGTCGCCATTGGTGTTGATGAAAAAGCCTCCAAACGCTGGTCGGTTGAAGACACCAAAATTCTTCAACTCTTTTGGACAAAACTTGTCCCACAATCCCCTGATTAAAGGTCAGATGCTGTATTAATGGTTTGTTCTGCTGTAACAAGACCAGCACCAATTTTGGAACTTTACTGAGTGTAAAAACTTGGTCCCACCGGGCGTGCCAAAAACTGTTGATGCAGTGGATTGCACCCTTGACAGGAGGCGGAGCTCTTGCCTTTCACGCATCACAATGGAAACTCCTCTCTTGCCTGTGGGTTTGGCAAAACTAAGGGGAGAGTCTCTAGATAAGGGCTAGCTCCCTTTGATGTATCTGAGTTATTCCAGTAAGTTGCTAATACATATATATATATATAATGGGGGGGTTGAAAAGAGAGAAAGATTACTGGAAAACAGAACCTAACCTAATAGGGTGATGCACCAAACAAGTTTGATCTACTCACACTCACACTCTGAACCATAAGAACACATACATACACTTTTACTGGTAAGAGGACCAGACTGCAAGGAGCTTGACAGGGAGGCTTTAATGAAAACACATAGAAAAAAGACTTACCATAGGCACTGTAGGAAAAACACACTGTCTAGTAACCTCCTTCTGCCTCTGCGCTCCAGGTACAGCTCTTCTTGTCACCTACATGAATGGCGTCTTGTATATACCAGGTGCGTTGGTGTCAACTCTGTGAAAGCATTAGGAAGCAATCACTGAACACAAGACTAACACTCAGACACACTCAGGGATATATCCAACCAGAATAGAGGTAAAAATGCGTATCCTATTGATTTCAGGTGAAAAATGGCAGGGCTTCGCCTTACAATATGAGAGATGATTTCCTCAAATGAGAAGTTACAATATATATAGAGAAGAGAAAACAAAAGGCGCCCTTTTTGGAAAAGACTTTTGGCGCCCTTTGACAAGTTGGCCCATGTGCATTGAGAGCATCGGGAAGAGGAAGTCGTTGTTGCTGATATCATCCTTCTAGAAGAGGCCTGCTAGAACCATGTTGTGTAATTGCCGGTCTTGACTTTGGCATTCAACATTAATGTGAAAGTAGGGGCCGCACCTCTTTTTCTGCAAACAAGACTGCTCCTTCAAGATATTCACGCGGTTTGTCTGCTCATAAATGCAAAGTGGAGAAAACAGGCGCGCCATTCACTATTTGCGCTCCTTGATGACCACTTGGCGGACACTGTTCCAACCGCTGGAGTAACTCTTTGAGTCGACGCCTTCCTTTGCCACTTGGACTGTTTTGTTTGTTTCTGCACTTGGCTCTTTTGTCTCTTCTTGGCTTTGTCTTTTCTGTCTCCTTCGGCCCTCGAGGGCTATCTTCCCAGCCTTGCTGGCTCCTTGGGCTCTTCTCTCAACAGTTCTTTCTTTTGGCTTCAAGGCCTTTGAATGCATTCGGGTCCGCGCTCAAACCTTTAAAGATCAACAGCTATTTCATTGCCGTAAAATTGACGTTCGCGTGTCCGTCGCTATTTGAAAGCTAACGGCTAGTTTATTTCCTTGAATTTGATGGCTTTGGGGACGTCACCGGACGTCTGGATTCCAATGGCTAGTTTATGGTGCTTAATCTTGATGTCTTCGGGCCCGTCACCCCTTTGAATTTCTTCGGCGTTTTCCTTTCCTTCAGCTTTTTGCTCTGGTTGGGCTTTTGTCTTAGTCGGGTCCTCATTGTTTTGGTGGCCGAATTTCTTCGGACTTTTGTCCCAAGGAAATCTTTCCTTCTGTTTTGCCTTTCCTTCTTATTCCTTTTTTCCGTCGGCTTTTCTTTCGGCCATTTTTCCCGCAGACAAAATGTCCGCAAGAATTATCTCGATCACTTCCTTGACCTTCGGAATTCTTCTTCGAGTTTTTTCCCGCGGCTCTTTCTCCGAATTTCTTCGGACTTTTTGTCCGAAGGAATTCCTTGGGACAAAAGTCTGAAAGAAATCATTTTCTGCCTTTGCCTTAGTCTTGTTATATTTCTGCGGGATTGTCTTCCGAAGGATTTCTTCAGACATTCCGAAGGATTTCTTCGGACAAAATGTCCGAAGGAATTCCTTCGGACATTTTGTTCGAAGAAATTCTGCCTTTCTTGCCTTGAACAAATCCGAAGGAATTCCAACTTGCCTTGAACAATTTTTTCGAAGAAAAACTTACCCTTTCGGCCTTCTCCTTGATCCCTTTGCAAGTGTTCCCTACCCTCCGCAAGGGCACTTGGAATGGTTTATTTTGCGCTCGACTGCCCTCCGCAAGGGTACTTGTCCTTCGGGCTGTGGGAGACTCTTTTGAACCTTCCGATTGAACCGTTCCTTTGAACCAAACGTTGAACCAACTCATTGAACCAAGCCGTTGAACCGACTGTTGAACCGAGCCGATGAACCAACTGAGTGAACCGACTGCTTGAACCAAACCAATTGAACCAAGCCGACTGAACCGAAAATGGTTCAAAGTTCAAGTTCAAAGTTCTTGGAAAGCTCATGGCATTGGACCCCAACGTTGAACCACTTTTCCAACCTTAAGGAAAAGTGTCTTGAATCATTTTTTTTGCTCTCTTTCCTTATGAATTTCTTCGGACAACATGTCCGAAGAAGCTTTGTAAAACCCCTTGCATTCTTTGAACTGGTTCATCTATTGTCGAAAGACTTGTGCAACCCAAATTCAATTGGTTCAGAACAAGGGAAGAAGGGGACCGATTTTGGCCTGCTGGATTAAAAATGGTCAACAAGTACCCCTTATAAATCCCCTGCTCTTTATTTTAAATACTACCACTCTCGTCATGTGAGAGTTAAAGTGGATTATTCTGCGATCAATAGAAAAGAAACACCTACAAAAATCATAAAAAACACAGAGATATTGGGGTGGATTCCCCTAACTAATCCCATAACACAATATACTCAATAAAATAAAGAGATATGATGCTTGGATGTAGGTGGGAAAGTCTTTTATTTATACACCAATCCTATTACCATGTAGGGTGAGTCGTCCACTCAAGAGCCTACTATGCTGACATAGATCCCAATGTATTCCATTTTTTAAGGAAAATACACTGGTCCCGATAAGAGAGATTTATCTACTCTAGCACACAATCCTACTTTTTCTTCATCCTTGTTACATGCCATGTACGTACAACATCATTGACTATGATAGTGATACCAGAGGCACAAGTTTCTGCCTTGTGGATTTTGTTCATATTAGTGAAGTTGGGTTCATTCTCAGGATCGGAGAATCAGAGTAATGTTCAATTCACATCTAGACTTTGAATGATTGCATGGACTACTGACAAACACTAGAGGCAACTGACATGGTTACTCTACTTCTCAAAAAGACATAAAATATTGTAAGAATATGCAGTGGAGAATGAAATTGAGGATGTTGTTACTATTAACTTGCAGGGTTTACACTGTTATTGAAAACACTGAAGAACTTTCGCGAGAGCACTTTCAAATTAACCTAGAATAGGTGCAAGTTGTATTCATGTCAATGTCAAGTCCGATGATGTGTAAGGTAAGATTGGAATTACCATCTTCTGAAGTTGTATCCGGTATTCTTGCAGTGAATAACTATGAAGATCTATCTACTGGTTTATGAACTCAAGTCATGTAGCTACTGACATTTCTCAACCTATATGACGTCCACGAGACAAGCCAAATGTTAATGGCCATGCATGTACCAGTTTGCAAGCTATTGCAATCTTTTCTACAATGTTTGCTCAATTGACGAGGGCATCAAAATGTGCTATAACAGAAAATATATAACAAACACTAGTGGAAGAGAATGATGGTAGATAAGGAAAAATATTGATTTATCTAGGGTACAATATCTGTGTTGCTGGAAATGCCCCCCACCCCCTGACTCTTGCTTGGTGTAATGGCCCCAAATGGGATGAATTAGGACAAAAAGGGTTTTCCCCAAAATCTTTAAATTTGAAATGAAATTAGTAAGCCCTAAATTGAGAAATTAATTCTCAAAACTCTTATTTAATTCAGGCAACCCTAGGCGCCAAAAAGAGGGTTTTATGTGTAAAATTCAGTCAATAAATTGCTCCGAATTAATCTGAAAATATGCAAGAAAATTTCAGAATTAAATTTGCACAAATTAATACTTTTTTCCCCTTTTTTTGAACCTCCAACGCCACAAAAAGATGAAAAAATTTGATTTAATATCAAAAATTCTGCTGCTGTTCGGAGTAAAAATCCTCTTCAAACCCTTGCCAAGAATAGTTGCAATCCTCCAAAAAATATTAGAAAAATTCCAACAACTTGTTTTAGCATGAAAATTGCCATATTAGCCCTCCTAGGGAATTCGCCCCTCCCAAAGTCCCTGAAAAAATAGCAGAAAAATATAAAAAATATTCTTGCCTTCCGCAAGTGATAAATTTTTCAAAAGCCTGTTATAAAAATAAATAATAATTATGAAAATTATTATTTAATTTTTCTTCTTCAAAACCCTTCACAAATCGTCCAAAACTTCACAATGATAATCAGAAAAATACCAAATTAAATCAAATTAATTAATTTGTGAATTTTTGAAAAATTAAAGCCTCCAAACCCTAGCTCTAAGCTCTCCAAGTGGTTTGCTCCATATGCAAAATTAACACAATAAATTAATGACCTCAAGAATGCAAGGAAAATACCATGAAACCCTTAAAAACATGCACACAAACCTTCCAAAGCAAATCGCCCCACTCTTTAGGGCATAAACAAGCTTTCCTTTCGCAAAGGTGGTGTCAAAAGACACCTTTTAGATTGATCAATCACCAACAATAGAGAACCTCTATTGGGCATGCATCCCAATAGTCTTCTTCAAGCATGAAGAACAAAAAATATTAAATTCAGCATATCCTCCATTGTAGCCGTCGCCATGTATTTATAACTTTCCAAAGAGGGTGAACCATTTTGGGAAAATAAAACACCTTTCCTTATCTTTGCTTTAGCTCCCATGCCGACATCTCTTTTTTGAATAATATATCAATTATTGGCCTTAATTAAAATAGTAATTAATTTTTTTTTTTAAGGCAAATAATTTAATATTTAATTCATTTAAGCACCTTAGTGGTAAAAACTACTTTTAAAATACTCTATTAATTAATTAATAATTACCTTATGATAAAAATCACTATTTCAACAATTAATAAATAACTAATAAAATAACATTTTCCAAAAAGGGTTCCTCTAGTCTTATGGGAAAATAGACTAAAGGTCTTTAAGACTTGTTTATTTATAATGTGAAAATGGGGACATTATAGTCCTCCCCACCCAAAATTGCTTGTCCTCAAGAAATTGCAAAATCCAAGTAGGTGTCTCAACACACCTTATCAAACAATGCCCACAATTTTCTGTTTCCCAATGAAGAAATTACTCAAATGGCTTCTTCATACTGTCGTTCCTGTACTTTGGAGGCTGCCTCCTATCAACAATAGGATCCTCATGGCCTTCCCAAGGCTCAAAAGACTGCCCATCTTCCACCTCTCTCAGTACTGAGTGGAAGGTAAGCAAACTCCTTATACCCCCCCAATGGGTGAGATATGACCCAAAGTGGTTATGCAAATCAAAAGTGAACCAAACCGCCTTGCTGCCATGTATACAAATTTTTCTCATGTGCTGGTCCATGTCCCAAAAAATATGCAAAGAGAAATCAAAACTGTATTGTCTATGAGAAAAGGCCTCCAAGACACATTCGCCACCATGTATGGACATCCAAGTGTGAAATTTGCACCCAACAAGAGGCTGCCCCATGTTACCTCCAACATGCATATGATTCTCTTCATACTTCCCAAAAGCTCTCCAACATTCTCACAAGAAGGCTATACCTTCCTGGTGAGGAGGTTCCTTATGTCATCTTCACATGATGCCAATAATATTACTGTTGACCATTTTTGGACCTGCAGGCCAGCAAATCGGTCTCCCTTTTCTTTTCTTGTCATCCCAGTCTTTGATGTTTTCACCCTTGCTGCAATTGTCATTTTTTCCTTTGTCAAAGACCTGTTCTACGAAAGAGCCGAGTGATTTGAATCTTGTAGATTTCAGGTTGATCTGAGGTTTGTTTTGCTTCAGAAAAATTACCTTGGGCATGCCTTTTATTGCAAAGGAATGGGCCAGTTTTAAAGAAAATACAAGGTTTTTATACACACTCTAAGGGGCAAGTGCCCTTGCGGAGGGGAGGAAGGTGCCAAATGGCTGTTCAAGCAGGTTCCGAAGGGCATCTTGGGGCCCAAGTGTCCTTCCGGAGGGCAGGGAACACTTGCGAAAGGATCAAAGGGAAGGCCGAAAGGTACGGTTGTCTTCAGAAAAAGAAAGAAGGCAAAGAATTCTTTCGGACTTTCTGTTCAGAGGAAATTCTTAAGGAAAAGATGCAAAGGATTTCTTCGGACTTTTTGTCCAAAGAAAATCCGTGAAAAGCAAGGATGAATTCCTTCGGACAAAATGTCCGAAGGAATTCCTTCGGGCATTTTGTCCGAAGAAATTCACAAGGCAAAAAACCAAGCGGAAGATTATCCTTCGGAAGGAAATCCGCGACGAAATGGCTTAGGCAAATTCTTTTGGACAAAAGTCCGAAGGAATTCTTTTGGACAATTTGTCCGAAGGAATTTGCTCGAAGGGAAAGCCCGACTGAAACAAAGCAAGCAGAAAAACATAAAGGGAACAATTCCTTCGGACAAAATGTCCGAAAGAATTCCTTCGGACAATTTGTCTGAAGGAATTGAGAGGCCAAGGCAGCTCGAAGGATCCTGAAGGGCAAGTGCCCTTGCGGGGGACTCTCGACTGCCAGAAGGGACCTTTCTCCAAGTCCCGAAGAGACACTTTCCCTTCGGGAGGGTTTAACGCCAAAGGCCCGAACAAAGAAAAGAAAGCTGAAGGGAAGTGAAGTCGAAGGAATTACTGAAGGGGTGACGGGCCCGAAGACGTCAAATTCAACATCGCAAACTAGCCGTTGAGGTTCAAATGTCTGGTGACGTCCCCGTGGATGTCAAATTCAGGGAAATGGAATAGCCGTTGATTCTCATATATTTAAAGACGGGCCCGCGCATGGAAATGAGTTAGAAGAGACGCCGAAAAAATTCATGAGCGCGAATCCGAAGGAATTCAAAGGCCTTAGGGCCAAAAGGGAGAGACCGCTGAGGAAGGAGCCCGAAGAGCCAAAGATTGATAGAAGATAGCCCCGAGGGCCGAAAGGGCCAAGAAAAGACAAAAACTGGGAAAATACAGGTGAAAGAGTGAACTCAGCGACCCGCCAAGAAAGGAGCCCGAGGAGCCAAGTGCAGATATGGACAAAACAGCCCAGGTGGCAAAAAAGGAAGCATCGATAGATGAGTTATTCCAACAGTTGAAACAGTCTCCGCCAAGTGGTCATTAAGGAGCGCAAACAGTGAAGGCGCAGCCCGTTTTTCCTCACTTTGCATTGATGAGCAGACAACCGCGTGAATGTCTTTAAGAAGCGGTCTTGTTTGCAGACAAAGGGGTGCGGCCCATGCTTTCACAATAATGTTTGAACGCCAAAGTCAAGACTGACAACTGACACAACATGTTTTTTCAGCGACTTCCTCTTCCCAATGTTTTCAACGCAGCATGGACCACTTGTAAAAAAAGGCGCCTCTGTTTCTTCTTTCTCTATATATATTGTAAACTCTCATTTGAGAAAGGAATCTCTCAGCTTGTATGGCAAAGCCCTGCAGGATTTTATCTTGAATCAATACATAGCATTTTTACCTCCATTTTGAGTTTACATTTTTGCATGTCTATGGTTTTGTCTTGTGTTAAGTCATTTTCTTTAATGTTTTCACAGAATGATTCCAGCATGTCTAGTGTATTGTGAGTTCTTCTTTTGCAGGTCAGCCAAAAGTGTCCACAACAGAGTATAGGCGCATGTGAACACGCTGCCATAGTGTGTCTTAGAACACCTCTGGTAGTTCTTCCTCCCTGTATCTCTAGAGGACCCCTAGCTCACTGATGCAAAAGAGTTTCTCATATCAAATGAAGTGTATATTAGCTTGTTCTTGGTGTAAAGTGTATGTCAAGGCGGAGTAGATCAAACTTGTTTGGTGTATCACTGCTTTAGTTTAGGTTTTATTTTTAGTAATCCTTCTCTCTTTTCACCCCCACATTGTTAGCAGTAGAAAATCTTGGAATAACTTAGAGATACATCAAAGGGAGCTAGCCCTTATCTAGAGATTCCCCCCTCAGTTTTGCCAGACCCACAGGCAAGAGAGGTGTCTCCATTGTACCGCGTGGAAGACAGAGGCTCAGCGTTTTGTCAAGGGTGCATTCCACAGCGTCAACAATTACATTTCCCGAATCTTGTGCAAACTGTTTTGTATGAAATAAATCAGTTTTCCCTTCATGTTGACATGGCTATATATGCAAATAAACCTCTAATTTTTCATGTGAAAAAATGTAGAATTGATTTTACATATATCTCTCATATCCCAAGTGTTGGAATGCATCATAAAACTCATAATTTTCCCCTCTAAAGTAAGGCTGAATTTGCTTTTCCAAACCTGATTTTCCTGAGTAATAAATTTCAGAATATGTACATACCTTTATTCTTCCTACCAAGTGTTAGAAAGTGTCACAAGGATCAAATTTCTATCTTTCATCATGATTGCCATGTGTGACCAAATAGACATCAGAGGGATGCTTAAACTGAATCCGAATGTATTGCTGTTCCGTGTCCTTATACTTCTCCTTTTTTCTATGCAAACCGTGACCCCTGTCATTGATAGTTCCAAAATTTATGGACAGCTGAAAGTACACAATAAAATCAGACCTATTGCCCGTGTGAAAGGGCTTTAATAGTGGTGAGGAAATGTGTTTTCTGATTGTACCAAATCAGAATTACAGCTAACAACATTTTCCCTTGTCACAAGTGTTAGAATGCTCCCAAAATCATATTTCTTATGCATGATAGGTGGCAGCCAAAGGTTGCTCAACTCAGAATTTTTGGGAGTAAAATTTTCATACCTCTCAACAACAACTTTTGATTTTTTTGGGAAGATAGGAAACAAATTTTCCTTCACCAATTCATTTTGTCCAAGGCTGCTCATGATTTGGGCCTTTGACCACTCTATTGTAATCTTCAAGTCTTCATCCATGTTTTCATCTTCAACTCCTCCAATTGGTAGCCCATGTATGGAAACCTACTCCTTGCATTGCTTATTGCAAGAAATCTTCCAAATAAACCTAAACATGAAACAGACAATTTAGAGAAATCATTGGTGTTTAATAACATCCCTTTGATCCACTTGTCAAGTTTTAGGATCCTTTTTTGATGTCTTGATCCTTCCTATCCATTTCACACAATGGATTGCCTTTTACATTTTAAAATAAGTTGGAATCTTGATCTTTCCCAATATCCATTTCGATTGTTTGCAAGTCCATCATAGTGTTCTTTTCCTTCAAGCATTCCCTCATTTCATTGTACATTGATCTTATGAAGAAGCCCCTTTGTGCCATCCAACCTTGTCAAAGCTTGCACTTCCTTCTTATTTGTGATTAGTAATTGTTCCTTCCAAGCTTTTTCATCAAATCTAGAGCCATGCAACAAATTTGAACAATTATTAGATACCAAATAAAAATCATCATTCAACTCATCCCTTTCTATGAATATCTCAGTTTCTTTGGCTTCTTCGAAATCATCTTTTTGAATACCAAAGTTTGGGGTACTTGGCTACCCCAAAGCACCTATCATCTCCTCATTTTCATCCATCATTTGCAGCCCTTTTTGCTGCTCCAAAAACTTAGATTTTTGATGCTCACAATCTTTCATTCTAGGCTGTCCCAAAGTGTCATATTTTTGTAGCTCATCTTCCTCCTTCAAATATGATTTTTTTGTTTCTTTGGCCCCCTCATAGGATCCCTCATGAAGGGCTATCCCTTCATTCGTTCCTTTCAACTCTCCATGTAGTTCAATCTTCTCTTCCTCTACATGCTCCACTATCAAATAAGGCCTCAATTTTTCCTGACAATCAATCACAACATTTTCAAACATCATATGTGCAATTGGAAAAAATTTCCTTTTCTAGCCTCAAACTTGTCAACAAGATATATAATAATGGATTGGAAAGATCATCACTCTCATTGAGTGTCATGGTCAAGATTTTCTGCATAAAAACTACAACATTTTTAGTAGGATTCTTACAAGTAATTGCAAAGAAATGTTGAAACATATTAACAATAAGTTCATCACACTCATTATCTAACATCAAAATACATGACTTGGTTGAAGCCATAGTTTCTAGAATACTGATCCTCTTAGCAAAAGAACTTGTGATGTCACTAAGACCTTCAAAACTTTCCACCATCAACTGAAATATTTCTTTCATGATGTTGTCATTGTATGGTTGTTCTGGAGTTGTTATCCTTGTAATTTCACTAATGCAAGTGATAACTACAAGTCTCGCATTCGAATCTGAATGTCTCAAAAGATTGGGTCTAGCCAAATAAACCACCAAAGGATTCATTGCCCAAAACATAGACTTAGAATCTGATTGTTTTATCATGGACAAATATTTTGCTATTTCATCCAAAATATTGAGCAAAACATTTTTTAAATGATGTGGATGCTTAAGATTTTTTCCCAATCTGTGAAGCTTTGTTCTGAATTCATCTTCATTCATTAACTCAATGATTCATAGACTATGCATTCAAATCTCCAAATACAAACCTTCATAGGTTAGACAAGATCGGTGCTTTGATACCACTGTAATGTTCCCAAATGAGAAGAATTAGGGTAAAAGGGGTTTTCTCCAAAATCCTTAAATCTGAAATGAAATCAGCAAGCCCTAAATTGAGAAATAAATTCTCAAAACCCTGATTTAATTTAGGAAACCCCAGGCATAAAAAAGAGAGGGTTTTATATGTAAAATTCAACCAATAAATTGCTCTGAATTAATCTAAAAATATGCAATAAAATTTCAGAATTAAATTTGCACAAATTAATACCCTTTTCCCCCTTTTTTGAACCTCCAATGCCACAAAAAGATGACGAAAAAATCTGATTTAATATCAAAAATTCTACAGCTGTTTGGAGTAAAAATCCCCTTCAAACCCTTGCCAAAAATAACTGTGATATTTTGAAAAATATTAGAAAAATTCCAACGACTTGTTTTAGTTTGAAAATTGCCAAATTAGCTCTCCTAGGTCATTCACCCCACTCTCAAAGTGCCTAGAAAAATAGCATAAAAATATAGAAAATATTCTTGCCTTCCACAAGTGATAAATTCTTCAAAAACTTGTTAAAAAAATAAATAATAATTTTGAAAATTATTATTTAATTTTTCTTCTTCAAAACCCTTCACAAATCGTCCAAAACTTCACAATGATAATCGGAAAAATACCAAATTAAATCAGATTAATTAATTTGTGAATTTTTCACAAACTGAAGCCTTCAAACACCAGCTCCAAGCTCTCTAAGTGGTTCACTCAACTTGAAAAATTAGCACAATAAATTAATGACCTCAAGAATGCAAGGAAAATACCATGGAACCCTCAAAAACATGCACACAAACCCTCCAAAGCAAATTGCTCCACTCTTTAGGGCATTAACAAGCTTTCCTTTCGCAAAGGTGGTGTCAAAAGACACCTTTTAAATTGATCAATCACCAGCAGTAGAGAACCTCTATTGGGCATGCATCCCAATAGTCTTCTTCAAGCATGAAAAATAAAAAATATAATTCAACATATTCTCCATTGTAGCCTTTGCCATGTATTTATAACTTTTCAAAGAGGGTGAACTACTTTGGGAAGATAAAACACTTTTTTTAATTTTTGCTTTAGCTCCCATGCCGACATCTCCTTTTTGAATAATATATTAATTACTAGCCTTAATTAAAATAGTAATTAAATTTACTTTAAGGCAAATAATTTAATATTTAATTCATTTAAGCACCTTAGTGGTAAAAACTACTTTAAAATATTCTATTAATTAATTAATAATTGCTTTATGATAAAAATCACTATTTCAACAATTAATAAATAACTAATAAAATAACATTCCCCAAAAAGGGCTCCTCTAGTCTTTGCGAAAATAGACTAAAGGTCTTCAAGACCTGTTTATTTATGATGTGGAAATGGGGACATTACACTTGGGCACGCCTCCGATAGGGAGACGCCTTGGGCATGCCCGGAGATGTCCAAAACAGTGTTGGAAACGTTCGACATTGTTCCGGATGTCTCTGGGTGTGCCCGAGACGTTTTTGGCAGGGTTGTGGCGACTTGAAGGCAAACAAATACTCAAAAAACTTTTAAAAAACCCTAAATTGTTGCAAACTTTTTATAAAGGCAGCCCCCTCACTTTAAAGACCACACCAAAGTCCCAACAGTATGTCCCTATCTAAATGTAAACTTATACTTTAAGTTATATTTTATTTATATACTTTTAGGATGTTTGAGAGTGGTTTCGGACCTCTAGGAGCTATAATGCAAATTCTAGGTTTTGGAGGATCCTATCATATTTTAGACTTAGTTAGATTCCAGGGTTTCAAACTTAGCCATATTTCAGGGTTTCAAGATTTCAAGGAGACATCATAGGAGGTATGAAGGCTGCATGAAGGGATGTAGGTATGATAGAATAGTATGAGAACATCTCTCGTAGAGTGCCCCAAGCCGATCCCACCCCATTCCCTGTGCACCCCTTAAGGCATACGCTCTAGGAGATTCAATGAACTAGTGAGCCCCTGCAAGAGAAAGCGTCAGTAAATGATAAAATTGAAAAATAATGGGAGTGGCATTCATGATTTTGAGGGCAATCGAGATGATTTATTCGAGATTTGAATGTAAATGTTGTCTTCGAAGTAATGAATGAATGAATATTATATATTTTTAAGTGTTTTATCTTTTATAGACAAATATTTTCATACTATGTAGTTTTAAGTGTTTTACTAAAAAAATGAGTAACACACACACACACACACACACACACACATGCACGCGCACACACACGTGCACTCATGCACGCACTCACGCACACACATACACACACACGACATATCCAAATCAAGGTTTTTGAAAAATGGTGTACCCACGTACCATGACGTATCCAAATCAAGGTTTTTGAAAAATGGTGTACCCACGTACCATGACGTATCCAAATCAAGGTTTTTGAAAAATGGCATACCCGCATACCCGAGACGTACCCGTACCTGTACTCGTACCCAAACAACATAGTACAATATGTATTATGTAAACATTTTGGATTTGCTCAATTCAATGGAGAAAATTTAGTGCCTTGGGGTTGGCTATGCCTGTAGTTGGGAGCCTAGGACCTTTAATACCAATTCATTTTATAGATCAATGAAGTCGGTTTCATTTTGTTACACATAATGCCCATTTAAGGTGGGAGTATGTAGAGAAGAGAAGTTCCATTGCATGTAAGCCTTCTAAGCATAGCTTCTTTGAATGAGAGAAGGCATTTGCTATAGAAAAATTGATAAGAGCATGATTGTAAAAATGGAAAGAACAAAAGAGATTGCAGCAATCGTACATGTTATACACTCATTTGTATTATGCATAATTTTAAATGAGGTAAAAACTCAAGGTTGCAAAATTTGAGCAATACATTATAAGGTAAATGAAAAGAAATCCTCTCTTGGATAAGGTAAATGAAAAGAAATCCTCTTTTGGGCCTCCACAAGGGGGATCTCATATGCCATATTGGCATTTGTCTTGGCTGTGACTGAAACAAACACCTTTACCTTTATGTAAAGAGTACAAAGGATGTACAATGAAGCCTTAAGAGGAAGGAAGCTTCTTAGAGAAGAAAGATGTATGGGGAAGCTTCTATGAGAAAGATGTACATGGATATGTGTGCAACAAATTATAATATGCATTAAGCCCACGTGACTATATTTAATAAGATACACTAGCCCATGTGGCTGTCTCACCATTTCCTCCATTGCTTAGATTGGATTTTCCCAATTTTTGTTGTACATCTGAAAAGTGTTGCTCAAAATCCCTTGTGACTATATTTAATAAAATACACTAGCCCATGTGGATATGTCTCATTGATTTTTACTTAGAATAAATTCTCCCCAATTTCTACTATAGATATGGAAAGTGCTACTCAAATGCCGACTAGGAATCCATTTAGCTTGAGTTGGCAATGATCCCTTCCAGTCAACTAAGGGATAGTGGTGTGGCGCCTAGTATTCCATGTTCTGACATCAAGAAGAGTATCTTCATCCAAAGTATTATGATCTTACTTGCAGATATCAACCAAATGGATTAACATTATGCGAAAAAGAACAGATTACTCAATAAACTCAGAAATAATTGCAAACCTTGCTTATATTTAGATATGGTGGGCCTCTTTGAGGGGGAAACCTCCTTGAGTGCAAAGCTCAAATTAAAAAAGATAGATGATGCTTTTCCTTCCTTACAACATCAATATATAGGCATTACAACCCTAACCCTAATAATTAAGGGTCGGCCTTACATAGAAATGGGCACACAAATTAATCAACTAAGACTATTACAATTCGAAAAGAATAATAGATGGTTAGGACGTTGGGTAACATGCACCCCCCTTTGGAAAGTTTTGTCCCTAAAGCTTGAGTTGTGAAAACTGTTGCTAATGTTGTTGGAGAGGTTCCTAGTGGTGTCTTCTAGTTGCAAGCCCTGCCATTGGACCAAAACATTAGTGATGGTTTGCTTGTGGAGTGAGCATGTACGTTTGTCCAAAATAGCTTCAGGTTCAAGGATGATGGAGTTCTCTTTGTCCAACTCAAGAAGGGTTGTCTAAACATGAACACGTTATCCAAGGACCATTTTCAAACATGACAAGACGAGATGATTCTTGGAAGACGGAGATTAGTCCAATTTTTATGTGACTTTCCCAATTTGTTGTAGCACTCGGTATGGTCCATAGAATTTGGGAGCCAACTTTTGACTACCTTTGAGATTCAAGTCTACATATATCGTTGTAGGCATAGAAAAATCATGCTCCCAATGGTGAATGAGCGTTCCGAATGGTGTTGATTTGCCGTTGCTTCATACATTTCTGAGCCTATACCAAGTTGTCATTCATAGTCCAAAGTAGAGTCTCTTAGTGTCTTAGAGTTGAGGCGATTGCTTGAATCTTGGAGCTTCCTAGAAGGTAGGATGTGAGAGATGGTGGTGGTTGGCCATACACAACGTCATAGGGTGTCATCTTGGTGGCGTGGTAAGAAGTGTTATACCACCATTCAAAAAATAGGTAGCCATTTAGCTCAACGAGTCTGCTACTCTAAAGCAATACAACACAAGTCTCCAAACATTTGTTAACAATTTCCATCTGACCATCAGTTTCCAGGTGATATACTGAGCTCATTTTTACTTGTGTTCCTTGTAGTTAAAACAATTCTTGCTAGAAGTTACTAGTAAATATGGAATCACAATCAAAGACAATGTAATAGGGCATACCATGGAGGTGGAAAATTTGGTCCATGTAGACTCCTGCCACGATGGATGCTTTATAGGGATGGGCCATTTGAAAAAAAAGGGGCATATTTGGAGAGGCGATCAACCACCACAAAGATCACTGATTTTATGCTTGACTTGGGCAACGTGTCAATCATATCCATGAAGATATCAGTCCATACTACAGTAGGTATTGGTAACGGTTGCAAAGTGCTTGGGGTATGGGTAGTCTCTCCATTGTGACATTGACACATCACATTCCACGACAAACTTTTTGATATCCTATTTCATTCCATCCTAGAAGAAGGTTCTTTTGACCCTTTCATGTCTTGCCAATGGTGAAGCATGTAGTTCCTACAACTTGTCCTGGATAGCCGACTTTACAGAAAACACAATCCACCTTTGATAACGCAAGAAATGGCCATCCCAAGAGTACCTCGGTTTATTAGTGGAGTCAAGGGGGAGCTAATGGATGAGCTATTGAATCTATGCATCCTTCTAAGTTCTACCACTCTTGTTGGACTTTTTGCATCCATTTTGGAGTTTGGAAGGACAAAGCACATAAGGCTCCTTGGTCTTCAAATTTGCAAGATAGGGCATTAGTCGCCACATTTTCCTTGGCCTTGTATAGAATTTCATAATCATATCCCAAGAGTTTAGTAACCCATTTTTGTTGCTCTTATGATGAGACTTGTTGTTCCAGGAAGTACTCTAGGTTGTGTTGATATGTCGTAATGCAAAAATAATAGATATGGTCTCCAGTGAGTTACAACATGGAGATTGGCTAACATTTCTTTCTCATGTGGATTTGGACAGATTCTTACTTGCCAATGCTTTGCTAGTAAAGGGCAAAAGTCGTCCCCCTTGTATCAATACTACGCCAATTCTATCCTTGAAGCATCACTTTCAATGATGAATGGTTGGGAGAAATCTGACATGGATAACACAGGTGTGGTATGCATGGCTTGTTTGAGAAGTGCGAAGGCACTCGCTGTTGGTCCAGACCAGGAAAAAGCATTCTTTTGTAAAATGGCAGCCAAAGCAGTGGCAATTTTACCAGGCTTTGACGAATGTGCAATAATAGCGTGTGAAACCTAAAAATCCTTGAAGAATTTTAAGGGTTTTAAGTTTTGGCCAATTTAGCATGTCCTCAATTTTCTTGGGATCCACTCTAACTCCATCCACTAAGACAATATGCCCGAGATATTCCACCTCTATAATACCAAAGGAGCACTTGGAGAGTTTTGCATATAATTGATTGTCGGCCAAGAGCTACGGGTTTGGTCCAAGTGCAGTAGATGGTCTTCCCACATTTTGTTGTATACCAAAATGTCTTCGAAGAAAACCAAGATGAATTTGCGAAGCTAGGCCCAAAAAATATGATTCATCAAACTTTGGAATGTTGGTGGAACGTTTATGAGGCCAAATGGCATCACAAATAATTCATAGTGGCCGTTGTGAGATCAAAATGTTGTCTTAGGGATATCTTCCTCCTGTAATTGAATATGAAGGTATCTGGACTGTAGATCTAACTTGGAGAAGAATCAGTCTCCATGCAATTCATTTAGTAATTCGTCAATCACCAAAATGGGGAATTTGTCCTCGATTATGAGTTTGTTTAGCTCATGAAAATCCATGCATAACCTCCATGACCTGTCTTTCTTCCGAATGGGGAACATTGGGGAGGCATATTGGCTGACACTTTGCCAAATAACCTCTGCGTGAAGCAATTCTTGGACCATTTTCTCAATTTCAATTTTCTGCATGTAGGGGTATCTATATGGCTAAATGTTTGGTAGTTAAATACCCCATATGAGATGTATTGCGTGATCATGGGAGTATTGTGGAGGTAATACTTGAGGTTCTGCAAGCACTTGAGAGTGCTTATGGACAATCAACTGCAAGTCCACGGGTTCCACTAATGTCCATCTCTGTCATGTGAACTACACAAAGTTGAGCCATTACCCATGAAGAACCCCTTTTTACTAGCTTAGCCATGTGGTGAGAACTAATAAGTTGAGTGGGTCTTGCAAGTGTAAGCTTTGGCTGACTAGTGAAGTATAAAGATCATCCCATGAAGGCTAAATGCATAAAAATTAAAAGGATCCTACCATCCCACAATGTGTTCTTTGCTCCTTAGGATCCCTTATAGAGTGATTGATCTACTATGAGGATTGGGTCCTTGCATGAGAAAGTAGGTGGCACCACAATGTAATATAAATGAGAGAGTTGCCATCCCAATCTATTGGCCTACTGCACCCCAATGAACCTAGGTTCTATCTTGAGGCCAACTATGTTAGGAATAAGAGAGTTTTAATGTACTACAATAATAAAATAAAGAAAAATGGGACACAAGATATTATGTGGAAACCCTGCAACTTGTAGGGAAAACCATGGGACAATGGCGGCTATCTTTTTATTGGATACAAATGAATTTTTGTACATCACGATAACAGGGTTGTATCCTTTAAATAAGAAAAACAAAGAAGATTCCAGAAATGCATTTTATAAATTGCGTGAAATAGTATGAGTGAGTCTTGTGTTGTACAATTGTACTGCATCGTACAAACGCTTAAAAAATCGTTTGTATGGATGCCAAAAAAATTCGGGGGCTCCATCCCCAAACCCTTGGGCATGGGGGCTTAAACAACCCCCCCTGCAACCCTTGTCATGATGGATGGCTTGTCGTACTGCAAATAATATTGCCAAGGGGATTACAAGACATCACACCATTACAATTGTTGGAGGTTTGGATATTTACTTCACCTCTCAACAAACTATAGAGTTTTGAGCTTCGACTAGAATAGGAGGTGCACCAAAATAAAGATCACGTCTTTTGGTGTGATCTAATTTCTTATAAATTTCGCCTTTTTCTTATAATATCATGGCGTTTGACTCTTTTGTTTTTTTCTACTTTCCTCCTCCATTTAGATTTGGAAGACTAACAATGGGTGCTAACACTGACTAACACAAGAGAGTCTACACCTAGTTGCCAAAGAGGAGAACTTAAAGACCATGATGGCTACATACTCCTTGACCTACTCTTTAGAAAAGAGTGCGATCTTGAAACCCACCTACGTGTGCGTCAAGTGAAAGAAGGGATAAATGGGGATCGTGGAAGATCCATCCTTGAAAAATGGTGATACAATGAACATATGCTAGTAGTTGATCATAGGAATGGAGAGTTTTGCTTCAAAAGTGATAAGGCATGAGAGGGGATTTGAAAGTACACGAGAATGTAAGTCAAATAAAAAAAAAAAAGGAGAATGAGTGGAAACCCTAAGAAGGGAAGTCTTGAAAGATGGTAGTAATGTCACTAGGGAAGCTGTACAAACCTACAAGGGGTCTAGCACAAGCACTTATATGAGAAATCATCCCAAAAAAGGGGAACTGCAAAAAGGTACCAAAAAACCACAAAAGATACAATGGACGAAATAGAAATGTGGGACTTTAACATAAAGTACCAAGGCGTCCAAAAAGGAGACCAACGCTGCATAAAACCAAGAGGTGTTGTTGAAGATCCACAAGGGAAACAATGGTTGATTGTAAATAGGTAAGACTATAAAATTAAATACTAAGGCGTCCAAAAAGAAGACCAAGGTCGTATAAAACTAAGAGGTGTTACCAAAGATCCACAAGGAAAACAATGGCTGACTATAAAAAGGTAAGACTATAAAATAAAGTATCAAGGCATCCAAAAAGGAGAACAAGGTTGCATAAAACCAAAAGTTGTTACCAAAGATTGACAAGGGAAACAATGGCCGACTGTGACAAGATAAGATTATAAGATAATGTACTAGGTTTTCCAAAAGGGAGACCAAGGTCGCATAAAACCAAGAGGTGTTACCAAAGATCCACAAGGGAAACAATGGCCGTTTGTAAAAAGGTAAGACTATAAAATAAAGTACCAAGGCATCCAAAAAGGAGAACAAGGTTGCATAAAACCAAGAGTTGTTACCAAAGATTGACAAGGGAAACAATGGCCGACTGTAACAAGATAAGACTATAAGATAATGTATTAGGGTGTCCAAAAAGGAGACTAAGGTCGCATAAAACCACGAGGTGTTACCAAAGATCCACAAAGGAAACAATGGCCAACTGTAAAAAGGTAAAACTATAAAATAAAGTATCAAGGCGTCCAAAAAGGAGACCAAGGTTGCATAAAACCAAGAGGTGTGACCAAAGATCCACAAGGGAAACAATGGATGAAATAAAAGTGATTACCAAAATGGAAATATTATATACGAAGAAAACAAAGTGTAGAAAAGAGTAAAGAACATGGTACGCCAGAATGTAAATAGCAAACAACATGTAATGTGGAATGAAACATGCGAAATACAAACATGGTTGTCTCAGAAGATTTCTTGGAGTTGGATTTGCTTTTCATCAAGGTGTGCAAGATTTTTGACTGCTACCTCAAAGCAGTGTCACCGCATTCGCTGAATTTAATGGTAGAAATTCAAAATCTGTCGAACTTCGAGATGTTATTGACAATTCGTTGGAAATCGCGATTTAATTTGCAGGTATAAAAAATGTGTTAAATAATATTAAAAATCATGCTTTTTAGGGTTTGTATCAACACTCGTTGCTGGGAATGAAAAAATGTTTTCAATAATGTCAAAAAAATGCGATTTAGGGTTTGTGTCAATGTTGGGGAGCCTGTGTAAGTGCGGCTGTGTTTGGTCGTGGGAAGCTGCTAACAATTAAACTCGCTGGTGATTCAATCATGCTTGTAGTCCACGAACATTTCCGCATTCAGTCATGCTTCCGCTAGATTCGGTGCCCGTGAAAATTTTTGTAGTTGGCTTGAAAAATTTACCCTAATGCGGGTGAGGCTCGTCGTTCTTATCTAGCATTATACTTTGAGACTTACTAAGATTTTATGGCAGACCCTTTCTAGTGTAATATTAAATACTATTATAATGTATTTCTAATGTAGCATTGCATAGTATTATAACAATAATATAATATATTATAATGTATTTCTATTTATATTTTATAGTTCATAAAATTTTAATATATCAATATAATATAATATATTATATTTATAGTTCATAAAATATTAATATATGAATATAATTTAATAAATTTATAATTATTTTAATAGTTTATAATATAATAATATAATTTATAAAATTATAAGAATATTATATTACATTATAAATAAGTTATATTATATATATATATATATATAATAATTTAAAATTTATTATTTATAGATTTTTTTAAAATATATATATTTTAATTATACAAATTTAGAATATATTAAATGTATATATTTGTTTCAGTAGAATTTAATCACGAATTTTATAGTTATTTTTTTAGCAACGAATATTTTCCGATTTTTTTCCTCAACGAATTCGAATGCGGTGACTATGCCTCAAAGGAAGCATCGTAAGATGTGGTCAAATTAGAGAACAAATGATGATGGGTATCGGAAGATGTCCCAAAAGTACTCATGGTGTCGAGGATGGGCATCAGATAATGCCCCAAAGGAAAAGGGTGGGGATTGAAAGATGCCTGGACATATGAGGGACGAAAAGGATGGGCATCAAAAGATGCCCCAATCTATGAGATATAGTAGGATTGGACTTAACCTTAAGATCAACATTCCTGATATTGATGATAGATGATGCGTGAATATGTTTTACGGTAGGACTTTTGATATTTAGGGCAATGTCAAAATCTTTGGGAGGTGGTTTTTAATTTTGCTCTATGCTATCATCCAGGTCGATACAATAAGACTGATTTAAAATGAACATAACCATGTTGACATAGTTGATATAGTTAGGCTGATCTAAACCGAACATTCCTGCATCGACATTGTTGTATACAATTAGGTTGATTTGGGCTGAATATGACTGTATTGGCAAAACGGATATAGTGATGTTTATAACATGCATACGTTGTAAGATTGTATTAGCACATTTCAAATGATGGCCATTGGATTTGACATGATACATATTTATAATTGTATTGGCACATTCTCTGTTGTGGCTGATGCAGTTGCTTTTGATAGTGGATAGATTTAGAACTATATTAGAAGTGCAGATGCAGTTGTTTGTTTTGGATTTGGCAGATGTTGATGTTTTAAAAGGGTTGAAACTGTAATTGTGAAATATCCCGAGCCAAAATTTTTTTAACTTTTAGAATTTGGATTACAACATCACAAGCAAGTTCCGTCCAGATTAAAGTTAATCTCAAATAAACTGAAATACTTTGCCACTAGGATGCAAGAAATGAACTCAACGTCTAGTATGTGCTACCCAATCCATGGCGGAGTAGGGGCGACCATAAGACGGAGTAATTACAAATAAAGAACTCTACGTCAAGTATGTGCTACCCGTAAGGGGCTACCATATGACGGAGTGAGCTTAATAACAATGCTTTAATGGAAATACTGAAATGAAACTACTCCACACCCAGCATGTGCTTGCTTACCCAAAAGGGTGAGTAGCTACCATAGGGCGGATGCTCTACACCTAGAATGTGCTTGCTAACCCAATAGGGAAAGTAGCTACCATAAGGCGGAGCTGAAATCTATTACAATACTTTAAAGAAAATTGAACTAATAGAGAAGGCTGCCAGTACTACTGTCAGCTTACAAAATTAAGTGAAATTTGCCCTTAGAATGAAGAAAAAACCAGCGCTTATTAATTTCTTCAGATATTCATAACTCTGGCAAAACTTAATCAATCTTCTTGATTCCTGATGCAAAATCTCTTCAGGAGTATGGCGCCCAAGTTAGCATCATCAAACTGATCAAATCTGCATCCAGAATGTTACACAAATACCAATGCCAAACCCCAAAGGGGCGTCCAAGTGGAAGAAGGGCGATTTGCTCTAGGAAATAAATGCAATCTTTATTAATTCTGAAAATTTGAGAAGAGGGGCGCCTAAGCCAAACTAAAACATTGGGTTGATACCCAGAACTAATTTTTTTGTATTTTTTCCTTTATGAATGAAAACCCTAGGTTTATCTCATACAAAAATACAATATTTGAAACTCTAATATTATCAAAAGAACTGACAATGAAATAACTGAAGTACTACTTAAGCAAATACGAATATCAAAGATTAATTCACCCCTAGATGCTGTCTTGCAAGCATGAAGAGATGCCCTTGCTAGGAGGCCTTCATTCCCCGAAGCAGTTCCAGAGCCAAAGCTGCAGCATAACAATGCATTAAAACCAAGATGCCCAAATGATAGCCCAATGCCTTCTTTTATAGGCTTCAATTGGCTTCTTCTAGAAGCTTATCCTCAAAAGTGGCGCCCCCTTTCCATGCAATGTGGCGCCCCCCCCTTCAAGTCCCCTCTTTTAAAAATAACATTAAGTTAACAAGTCTAGGCCAAGGTCAACGTTAAAATATAACGTTATTATTAATTTTTTTAAGTGACATTCACTTATTCCGCCAAGACCGAATTCTGAGGCCCACAACTGAATGAGACAACTAAAAGGGGAAAATAAACTCCTTGCGATAATCCTGCTAGCTGCCAAAAATAGAATTTACTAAAAATAGTAAATTCCTGGAAATGCTCAGAAAACTGAAACGAACATACCTCCGCGAAGCTCTCGAAAAACCCAGAAGGAAACTGCCGTCAAAACTTCGAACAAAGACATCCTAAAAAATAGGAAACCCTCTTTTGCACCTTCCGAATAGCCTACGGATTTCCAGAAATAGGCCAACGGTCATTATGAGCTCAGATTCGAGAAGGGGTCATTACAGTCCGCCCTTCCCAAAATTGCTTGTCCTCAAGCAATTGTAAACTAGGATGATGCAAGATCTCATCGTTTTCCCAAGTTGCATCCTCCATAGGTAGATCCTTCCACTTGACCAGGAACTCTTTGATGGTCCTTTTCCTCAAAAAACGTTCTCGAACATCAATTATCTCTTCTGGAATTAATGCCAACTGTCCCTCTTCATCCAAAGGTGGTAGCTGTGATGAAGCAATCACATTATGTCCAAGTGCCTTCTTGAGGCGAGACACATGGAAGACGTTGTGCACTCTGCTATCAGAAGGTAGCTCTAATTCATAAGCTACAGCTCCAACCTTTCTGATGACCCTAAAGGGCCCATAGAAGCGAGGTTTGAGCTTCTCAGCTCCACTCTTCTTGAGAGTAGATTGTCTATATGGTTGTAATCTCAGATATACCATATCACCAACCTCGAAGGAACGCTCAACACGTTTCTGATCCGCATACAACTTTTGCTGATTTTGTGCCATCTGTAAGTTATCCTTCAAGGATTTCATTATATCCTGACTATTTTGCAACAAATCTTTGGCTAGAGGTGCTTTGCTGTCACCCAACACTAAATCTGCAAAACTAGGTGCCTCATACCCATAAAGTGCCAAGAAAGGAGACATCTTAATAGACATATGGAAAGTAGAATTGTAACAATACTCACCAATATGCAGCCACTTGACCCAGGTTCTCTGCTATTCTGACACATAATTTCGCAAGTAGCCCTCCAACCACTTGTTCACCACCTCGATTTGTCCATCAGTTTGCGGATGGTAGCTAGTGCTTGGGGTAAGCACCGTGCCACTCATTCTGAAGACTTCTTGCCAAAACTTACTTAGGAACCTGCTGTCCCTATCACTCACGATGTTCTTTGGCAATCCATGCAGCTTGAACACTTCTCGAAAAAAGAGATTTGCAACTTGAGCTGCAGAAAAGGTGCTGGTGATGGCGAAAAAGTGAGCAAATTTAGTTAGCCGATCCACCACTACATAGATGCAATCTTTCCCTTGGGCTTTGGGTAACCCTGTGATGAAGTCCATCGAAATACTTTCCCATTTTTGATTGGGAATAGGGAGTGGTTGTAGCAAACCAGCTGGTAAAGTATGCTCATTTTTATTTGCTTGACAAACAGGACACTCCTGAATGTAGCGTTGAATCTCTCTTTTCAATCCCTTCCAAGAAAACCTTTCTCGGATCTGTCGATAGGTTTTGAAAAAACCTTGGTGGCCCGCAACTGGAATATCATGAAAATTCAAAAGAATTTTCTTCTTCAACTTAGAATCATTCACCAGAAAGATTCTTCCCTTATAGTGTATCAATCCTTCAACCACCTTGTACCTTTCATCATGAAAAGTACCCTCAAGAATGCTAGTTGCAAACTGATTTTTAGCATAATCAGCAAGCAACATGTCTCTCCAATCTGAAGTAAGCTCACTCAATGAGCTAAGGTGAGGTCTCCTGGAGAGAGCATCAGCCACTATATTATTTTTTCCTTTGACATATTCAATATCAAAGTCGTAAGCTTGAAGCTTACTCACCCATTTCTGTTGCCTCTCATTTAGATCCTTCTGGTGCATGAAATGCTTGAGGCTATTGTGGTCAGTCTTAACCACGAACTTATTCCCCACCAAGTATTGTCTGAACTTGGCTAATGCATGCATAATAGCAAGCATTTCTTTGTCATAGATTGAATATGTTCTTTCAACTCCTCGTAATTTTCTGCTCTCAAACACGATAGGGTGTTTGTCTTGCATCAGGACAGCCCCCACACTTTCACCTGATGCATCACATTGCAGCTCGAAGGGCTTGGAAAAATCCGGTATTGCCAAAACCGGGCATGAACTCATGATCTTCTTGAATTTGTCAAAAACACTTTGAGCCTTTTCTGACCAAACAAAGGCTCCCTTTTTGGTAAGATCGGTAAGGGGAGCAGCATTCTGTGAATACCCCTTTACGAATCTCCGATAGAACCCACATAGACCCAAAAAACCTTTCAACTGAGTTAAGCTCTCAGGAGGTGGCCAATCAACTACCGCCTTGATCTTTTCGGGGTCCACCTTCACTCCCTCAGCACTGATTATGTGGCCAAGGTATAGTAACTTAGTCATCCCAAATTCACATTTGGAAGCTTTTGCAAACAAACTCTCAGATTCCATAATACTAAGCACTTCCTCCAAATGCTTAAGATGTTCTCCCCAAGTCTTACTGTAAATCAGAATGTCATCAAAAAATACTAACACAAACCTCCTTAAATGATTCTGAAAGATACGGTTCATGCAAGACTGAAAGGTAGCCGGGGCGTTAGTCAATCCAAATGGCATGACTAAGAACTCAAAATGGCCATAGTGGCATCTGAAGGCTGTCTTCTCAACATCCGATCCCCTCATTCGAATCTGATGGTAACCCGATCTTAGATCAATTTTTGAGAAAAACTTGGCACCGTGTAGCTCATCAATGAGCTCATCTATCCTGGGTATGGGATATCTGTTTTTGATGGTGCTTTGATTCAAAGCACGATAATCCACGCACAGCGCATAGTACCATCCTTCTTTTTCACAAGAACCACTGCAGAAGCAAAGGGGCTCTTGCTTGGACGGATGAAACCCATCTTCAAGAGTTCTTGAATATTCTTCTCGATTTCGTCCTTTTGCCGCTTCGGATACCGGTATGGAGTTATGATTACCGGTTTTGCTCCCTCTTTGAGCTCAATGATGTGTTCTGATCCTCTATCAGGAGGTGGTCCAGGAGGCAAATCAGCAAACACTTTACTCTTCTTGGTGAGTAAAGATTGAATATCTGGAGGATGTTCCATTTTTGTTTCAATAGGACTAGTCGGAAGAACCATGAATTCAGCGGCCCAATCCACTTGATCATGTCGTATCAATCTCGCCATCCTTTTGAATGATACAATTCGAGGGCCACCATTTGCCATCCCTCTCAACACCACCTTCTTTCCATCGGATTGAAACCTGAGTTCCATGGTTTGCAGATTTAGAGAGATGTCTCCAAGAGAACGCAGCCATTGAATGCCAAGGACAGCATCCGTATCTCCAATATTCACCACATAGAAGTCATCTTTGACTTCATAGTTGCCCAATTGCATGGATAAGTTGGGAACCCTTTTGGTACAAGAAATGTGAAATCCATCTGCCACCATGACTTTGAACCCTTCAAAATCTTCTGTTCGCAACTCCTTCTTTGCCACCACAGCTTCATCAACGAAGTTATGGGTTGCTCCAGTATCAATTAGAGCAACGATACGCTGCCCTTTGATCGTCCCACGTATTTTGAAAGATTCATTCTTTTGGAAGCTTGAAAGTTGAGCCAACGTACCACCACTTTCTTTTTCGCTTTCGGCCTCTTCAGGTACTCTTTCAACTTCACTATCTTCGGAATCGGATTGCTGGTCCGAAAAATCAGAATTACTCTCACCAGCGGAGTAATACTCAATCTGGTGGAATTTGACTCCTTTTGGGCAAACATGGTCGGGAGACCATTTATCTTTGCATCTGAAACAAAGCCCCTTTCTTCGGAGTTCATTGATAGTTTCCGGATCCAATCTTTTGCCAAGAGGTTTCTGCTGGTTATACTCCTTTTGGAAAGGTTTTTGTTGAAACCTTCTCCCTCTATCCTTCTTATGGAAGGATGGTTTAGGATGGAACTTAGTTTTGGGAGCCGCCCACTCCATGTTTCTAGCTTTCTTCATTGCTTCTTGCAAAGATGCTAGATCAAAAGCTTTGATCCATCCCTTGAGTGGCTCCATCAACCCTTCGCTGAATAAGATCACTAATCTTCTTTCCGTGATTCCAGTGACCATGACTGAAAGTCTTTGAAACTCAGCTATGTAGGCATCAACAGTGCCATACTGCTTCAACTGTGCCAACTCCCTAAAATGCACTTCTGGGTCCTTCTTCTCGAACCTCTCAATGAGTCTAGTGGTGAACTCATCGTAGCTAGTGATTGATCCATGACCCAAAGTGACCAGGCCATGGTACCACCACTCATGCGCTACCCCATCTAGGTGTAGTGTGGCGAATTTAATCGCATCTTCTTCAGCCATTGGCCTAAGGGCCAAATAGTTGTCTAATTTTTGTATCCAGGCTCGAGCAGAACTATTATCACTTCCATCAAAGTGGGAAAGCATTAGCTTGTTGATAGCTTGATGCAAGTCTCCTTGTGCTGGAGTTCTTCTGTGATCATAATTTCTCCCTTGTCCCTTACTCTTCCTCTTATGATCAATGAATTCATTATAGGACATGTCCATTTTGATTTCTTCAGGAAGAGAGTCATACTCCGCATGACCACGCCTCAATTGTTCCACAAATGAAGAATTCTCTTCAGGATCAGGTTGGGTATTGACTGGTGTTAAAAAGGTGGGTTTGAAAGGCCTTGACGAAATGTAAGTGTTGTTTGAAGCAGGTTGAGCAACACTTCCATTAAATTGATTCGAGGCACTAGGCTCTCCTCTATAGCCGGAATTGGACTGGAGATTTGGGTTTTGACCCACTTTTCCCAACATGAGGGATACCATATCCATTAAGGCATCCATTTTCCTTTCAAATCTCTTTTCCGGACTTAGGGATCTTTCTCTACCCTTCCCACTATCATTTCTAGGATTGGTAAACCTCTCGTTACCCCCTACTGATCTCTCACCTTCTGCCATATTTGTCTCTTGAGAAGACTCCCAATGAGCCCTTAAGATCTCGGAAGCTGTCTGACCTTCGGGAACCTGATACCACTGGAACTGTTTTGCAATTTTCTTATCTTCTCTTGCAATGTATCTCTTTTCTCTGTCACTCATAGATGGTTTGCTCACAGGATGGCAGGATCTTGGCTCTGATACCACTGAAATATCCCGAGCCAAAAATTTTTTAACTTTTAGAATTTGGATTACAACATCACAAGCAAGTTCCGTCCAGATTAAAGTTAATCTCAAATAAACTGAAATACTTTGCCACTAGGATGCAAGAAATGAACTCAACGTCTAGTATGTGCTACCCAATCCATGGCGGAGTAGGGGCGACCATAAGACGGAGTAATTACAAATAAAGAACTCTACGTCAAGTATGTGCTACCCGTAAGGGGCTACCATATGACGGAGTGAGCTTAATAACAATGCTTTAATGGAAATACTGAAATGAAACTACTCCACACCCAGCATGTGCTTGCTTACCCAAAAGGGTGAGTAGCTACCATAGGGCAGATGCTCTACACCTAGAATGTGCTTGCTAACCCAATAGGGAAAGTAGCTACCATAAGGCGGAGCTGAAATCTATTACAATACTTTAAAGAAAATTGAACTAATAGAGAAGGCTGCCAGTACTACTGTCAGCTTACAAAATTAAGTGAAATTTGCCCTTAGAATGAAGAAAAAACCAGCCCTTATTAATTTCTTCAGATATTCATAACTCTGGCAAAACTTAATCAATCTTCTTGATTCCTGATGCAAAATCTCTTCAGGAGTATGGCGCCCAAGTTAGCATCATCAAACTGATCAAATCTGCATCCAGAATGTTACACAAATACCAATGCCAAACCCCAAAGGGGCGTCCAAGTGGAAGAAGGGCGATTTGCTCTAGGAAATAAATGCAAGCTTTATTAATTCTGAAAATTTGAGAAGAGGGGCGCCTAAGCCAAACTAAAACATTGGGTTGATACCCAGAACTAATTTTTTTGTATTTTTTCCTTTATGAATGAAAACCCTAGGTTTATCTCATACAAAAATACAATATCTGAAACTCTAATATTATCAAAAGAACTGACAATGAAATAACTGAAGTACTACTTAAGCAAATACGAATATCAAAGATTAATTCACCCCTAGATGCTGTCTTGCAAGCATGAAGAGATGCCCTTGCTAGGAGGCCTTCATTCCCCGAAGCAGTTCCAGAGCCAAAGCTGCAGCATAACAATGCATTAAAACCAAGATGCCCAAATGATAGCCCAATGCCTTCTTTTATAGGCTTCAATTGGCTTCTTCTAGAAGCTTATCCTCAAAAGTGGCGCCCCCTTTCCATGCAATGTGGCACCCCCCCCTTCAAGTCCCCTCTTTTAAAAATAACATTAAGTTAACAAGTCTAGGCCAAGGTCAACGTTAAAATATAACGTTATTATTAATTTTTTTAAGTGACATTCACTTATTCCGCCAAGACCGAATTCTGAGGCCCACAACTGAATGAGACAACTAAAAGGGGAAAATAAACTCCTTGCGATAATCCTGCTAGCTGCCAAAAATAGAATTTACTAAAAATAGTAAATTCCTGGAAATGCTCAGAAAACTGAAACGAACATACCTCCGCGAAGCTCTCGAAAAACCCAGAAGGAAACTGCCGTCAAAACTTCGAACAAAGACATCCTAAAAAATAGGAAACCCTCTTTTGCACCTTCCGAATAGCCTACGGATTTCCAGAAATAGGCCAACGGTCATTATGAGCTCAGATTCGAGAAGGGGTCATTACAAATTGGACATTTAGGGAAGGTACAAGCAATTCTATAAACTTTGGGATCAAGATCATCTATGATTTGTGTTGTACTAGGCATGTGAACCAGGGATTCTTCATCCAAGTCTGGATTAGAGGGTGGATAAAAACAAATGAAATCATTCTCATCATTGCTAAGAATGGGAAAATTGTCATAGGGATTTTTGTCCATGTCATAAAAGCCATCAGTGGGAGGATCTTCATCTTCACCTCTGTCATCATAAAAGTCATCAATGGGAAGATCTTCTTCGTTACCTCCATCATCATAAAAGTCATCAATAGGAGGATCTTTTTCGCCACCCTCACCATGGGGATCAAAAGGGTCATCTATGGGAAGATCGTCATGGGGATCTTTGGCTATGTTATGATAGTCAAGATCTAAAGGAAGGATATCAAGCTTTTCTTTCATAGTAATGATACAAGTGATGTGATGATTTAGATCGTCGACAGTGCAATTTTCTTCATGGAGTGGAAACCTAGGGATAACATGTTTTAGAAAATTTTGAAACCTAGGGATCTAGGAAAATTGCATGTCAAGAAAAGGAATGGAAATGTGAAGACAATCCAACTAGCATTGGGATAGGATTCACCTTGGGTTCACCAAAATGTATGTGCCGGCTAGGATGACCATTATAACAATTCTCTTTCAATATACTAGTATATAAATAAGATATCAAACTAGAGATTATGAATAATTAAAGATAGTGGCATAACCTAGAGGTAGTTGTAGATCTAATAAATGGTAATTCACACTCAATATCAAGGTTGTAGGGTTCCAAAACCTATGCCTAAGATATGGGATGTGGGGTCTAACTAGGCCCCAAGGTAAGATCAATGAAGTATGGCAATAATTGTAAGAAAGGGGGTATCGAGGATATCATAAGGAAACTGCATGCAAGGAACTGATGAACAAGGGTAACCTAGATCCAAGTTAGCAAATAAGACTAAACTAAACAAGATAAAAATGCCACAAGGGCTGGTTGTAATGTAGTCTAAGAAAATGCAGCCTAGACTAGGTCCTAAATTATGGTTGTAATGGCAAGCCTAAGCACCCTATAATACACCAACTTATTTGGCATAAAGGTAACCTAGGCAAGGACAACAACATACATGCTACTCTAGCAAAACATATCTATCTACTAAGTAAATAAAAGGAACGAGAATAGGGATAAAGATACTTACCTTGGATTCCTTTGTAGGCACATCAATCTCCCTCTTGGCTCTAGTGGCACTTTGCAAGAGACGTTGTAGGTGAAGACCTCAAATAGCAGGGATGAAAACCTAGATGTCCTTTGTTGGGAACTACAAAGACTATGGGGCACCTCTTTGATTCAACTCCTATTGTGCTTCAATGACCTTGAGAAAGACTTGATCTCCATAAGAATAAGACTTTGTCCTCTAACTCCTCCTTTTACTACTTAAGGACAAAAATGCGAGTGCAAACAAAGCGAATGAGTGTTGTGTGTGTCGAGAATGATAATTATAATCCCTATATATACAGATCCAAACTCAGAAATTAATTGTTATTCCAAGTTGACAGTATCAATCTGGGTCTATATCATACAATGGTATCGGCCGACCCAATATTGTATCGGTAGTCTTGATACAATACATAGGACATAGGCAGACTCATAATTGTATCGACCGAGCCGATGTAGTAGGAAATATAAGGTGGCTATCGCATAACTGGATAGAAGGAGACATAAAAGGAAGAAGGAAAGAGACATAGAGGAGGTCAGATTGATAGTAATGAAGGTATGAGAAAAAAGTATGTAAACATCTCTCAAAGAGTACCACAAGCCAAACCCACCCCTTTCCCGCTGCACTTTGTAGGACGGGCACCCAGGGAGATTAATGTGCCAACGAGTTGTGCAAGAGGAATCGTTAGAGTATAAGATAAAGATGAAAAATAGCAAAGGATACAGAAGTAGGTAGAAATTGTGCATGTGGGTAAGGATTGGATGCAAAACTGATCATCTTGAAATAGGCCAAGGCATGGGAGAGCTGACGATACTCCCTTGGATCTTGAGCCACAAGCCATTTATTATGTCTCTCATCTCCGGATTGGGATGTAGAGAGAATCTTTCTTCGTCAGAACCTCTTTATAATGTTGTAGAAAGAATTGTGCTATATGCCCCTCATCTCCGGATTGGGATGTGGACAGAATATTTATTCCTTTGAACCTCTTTATAATTTGCAGAGAGAATTGTGTTACATGCCTCTCATCTCTAGATTAGGATGAAGAGAGAAATATTATGCTTCTCAATCCATAAGTGCTGGAGAGAGACATTTATGTGGCTGGTGTCCATGTGTGTACATGGAATCATGTGACTAGTGTCCATGTTGGTGCTGGAACAAGGATACCCTCCATGCACAAGCTTTAGGTTTCACTTATAGTTGGCCTTATCTGCTTCGACAATCAATAAGAAGTATGTTCTAGTAAAAGAAAGAATGGTAATTCTGTGAATAAAAGAATAGTAATTTTTGTAATAGAATGAATGATAAATCTTGTGAAAGAATGAATGGTAAACCCTGTGGAACTGTAATGTATTCCTAAGATTACTAGAAAGCCTCTAGGGACCCAGTCGTGGAAATCATCAAGTGTGTGCCGCTGTAATACTTTTGGCTTGGCTGTTTACTGATGGTTGGGAAGGAGGGCGAGAAGGGGAGGCGCTGAAAGGACCACCTATGGAGGGCTCATAGTCCCCATCCTTGTACATGTCGCGGATGCTGAGTAAAGACAACAAATCCAGATCCAAGGAAGCTTGAACCTTCAATGGTTGCAATCTGTCTTCTTGGTTTTCAGAAGATCTTCTTTACACTTGCTAAAGATTTCAGATATGACTGAGGTGCTCAATGATGAAGCAAGAGTCATTGTAATGTGATTTTTAGTCCTTAACATTGTGAGATGGATGTTTGCAAAAGAAATTGTTAAGAGTAACTACCTTGTTGTAACATGATCGAGATTAAGTGCAAGAACTGCTTTGCAGTCTGTTATGGGCAATGTCCTGTGTGTATGTATGTGTTGATGATCAAAATCCCCAAATCCAGATCTAGATTGGATCTGGGATGGTGACATAGCCAAGTGGTAAGGCAGGGGACTGCAAATCTCCCATCCCCATATCAAATCTACCCCCAACTGTAGCCGTAGAGGGGGTTGAGTGTCCCATATATAGATAGGGGGCCCAAAGGTCCTTTTTCGTCGGGGGAAGGCATGAAAGAATAACCCTGCTGTTGTAATAAAGCTTGTTCTCTCAAGACAAGTGTGGCACACAAATTCTTTGTGTAATAAATAAAAAAAATGTTATATTAAATATGTTGTGTTTTAAACAATCTGTTTCAAAGATGAATTACTTCTTAGATCGCTTGGTGATAATATAGATCTCAGTTGTTTTTATGTAGCAAGAAAGAAAGGCAAGACTCTTGTGATGCTATATGAGATTTGAAAAGGAATGAATTATCTGGTAATGCCACTAAGCATGATTGATCAAGTGGTTTTTCCTCTGTTTTAAAAGAGAAATGATTAAATTTGTGTGACACTTGGAAAAGATTGAATTCTGATTTTGAAGAGTTGTTTGTTTTATCAAATGGCTTTTGGATGTATGATTAAGCTATGGTTTTGTTTCTAATAACTTTGTTATAATAGAGGAAAAGCTTGAGATTCAAATCCAAACCTGTAAAAGGAATTAAAACTTGAGATCCTTAGATGTTGTTTAATTCTTTTAACCAGAAAAGTCTATCTAGTCCTTTGTCCTGTTATTAAAGGAACACAAAGTCATTTTATAAAAAAAACTTTGCGGTTTATTAGAAAATGGCATAAAAGCATGGATATGGTGTTATTTTGGGAACTTAGATCTCTCAGATGAACTTGAAACCTTAAATCTCTGTAAGCTCTGTTTTAAAGAAGGGTTTTTAAGTTTTTATGTATGTGAAAACAATAATGGAAGCCCCGATAGGGTGTGCATCTCTTAAACTCTTGGCTTGATGCAGATAATATCTACGAGACTCTTATGAAGTTGCTCGAGGCTCAAACTCTTGAGGAAATTAAGTATGAATCCCTTATGTTGATGGCAAGGAGGGCCTGGTGCCATTTAAACTGAATTGCAGGCATAAATATGAAAGTGAAATGCTCTTGTGCATAAATAGCATTAGGCCATTTATTCCACATTGAAAAGAATGAATAAATTTTAAGATATATATATATATATAAAATTCTTGGTTTATATAGTGTCCAACTGTGAACTACTTTTCCTGGCGCAAGTTGTAATTTATGGTTCCCGAGCAAATGAAGGGGGGCTTAAGAATAAGTGCTTTAAACTTAGGGGGCGGATGACATGTGGCATAATCTCGCTGCATGGAGGTAGGAGAGGTTTGAATTGAGGCACACCTAGGCAAAAATGAGATCCCTTTAACTATGTGTAATGAGATCATGACACATGGCAGGGTCTTGCTGCACAGAGCACATTTAGTTGTGTCATACAGAACCTAGTGAAAATTGAAACCCTTTACAAAACTAGATTGTGCCATGTTGCACCATCTCGCTTCATGGAGCTCCTTGAAGTAGAACAAAGGAAATTTGAGATTGACTCCCTGTATGTAACGATAACTTGGCATGTGGCAGGTTCTCACTGTACAAGGCTCGCTAAGTTTCAAAGTTAATAACTTTGAGAAGCAAATAAATCTGTGAAACAGGATTGTGACACATTTCACCATCTCGCTTCACAGAGCATTTAGGGAATCTTAAGTTGTGTAACTAGAGAGTGATAACCTCCATGAAACGAGATGGTGACACACATCATCATTTGGCTTCACAGAGCATAAAGTTTAAAATGTGAAAACCTTCTAGAGATTCCCTTTGTGAGTCAGTCAGCACTAAAGCACCAAGTGTCAGAAGGAGAAAGAAATTTGGGAAAACATTAAGTGGTGAATAAAGAAAATTTAATCTCGGCGTTTAGTGATTAAGGGAAGCAAATGAAAGAGAAATTGGGATCTTAGTGATGCCGTGAAGTGAGATCCTGACAATTGCTAGGATCTTGCAGCATGGAGCACATTTGTTCGTCTAGCCTCAATCAATTGAATCAAAATCAAGGATCTCAAAAGTGACATATGGCAAGTCTTCACTGCATGGAGGAGATCGATGTTAGATAAGAAAGAACTCAATTGTCATAGGCCCCATGAGGTAAGCTCACGAAAGGTCAACACGTGGTAAAACCTCATAGGGCTTAGCACAGAGGGGAATCAGATTTACAAAGTTAACCTTTGCAGTTCTGGAAAATGCAAGAGCGTGCTGAGTGGCAGCAGCTCATGAGCACAGAATGTTTTGAAGCTTGTTGTAAACAAACTTGGTTCCTGATTTAATCTTAGCGAGGATTCAAGTGGATAAATCCTATAAACCCAAGATATTATAAAGTTATCCACGAGGCTGTTAAAGGTCGATTAAATGATAATCAAGGGATTACTATATAGCAGTGGGGTAAAGTGTTCTTATGCATGTTTTATATCAAGGGTAAGAATTTTAAGAGCCTTGTGGATTAATCTGGAAGGATGAATGTTTTGTGTTTAAGTAGATGCCTTTGATTGCATATGACATGGTTTCAAGTTTTTCGAATATGCAATTTTTGGTGGTATTTACACCGTCTAGATGGTTAGCTAACGATATCCTAACTTATTTTGTCTTTATATTTAGTTTACTTTTATAGTATCTTTAGCCTTGTGTTCGCACTAACCTTTTCAAGGATCTGAGATTGTTTGCTGGTTTAAGTGAATATAAAAGTTATTTGAGAAAACCAAGGTATATATAACCCCTCTCGTCAATTCCAGTACTTTACTTTCAGCATTTCATTTCTTAGTTAAAAAGAACCATTTTATTAGCCATAGATTGCAACTTGTAATCTGAAAGGGCTGGTTGCTCTTTCACCAACTTACCCCTAGAATGAGTTAAGCCTGCCTTGCCATATTCGAACCACCAAATAGGAGGTTAGAATGTGATACTTGATGGAAACTTGATTAGTTGCTATGTGCAACTCTATAAGGGGTCTGGAAAAATGTGTCATAATTTTCCAAAGTGCTGTGGGTTGAGTGATTCCTCCCCGTAGCCCGGACAACTTCCACAAAATGGGAAACAACTCCCTTCACGGTCAATCTGTTTGCATCAGAGTAGGCCACCAGCCGATGCATCTTAGGATTCTCATCATGACACACTATGCTGTCCTTTTTATTTCTTAGCTTAATCAGTTAACAAATCCTCTTTTCACCCGAGTTAGTAAGTTTAGCCTATTGCCATCTGAGCTTTCCTTAGCTCGATCTCTACATTGTGTTGCTTGCAGAACTACCCTATCTCTCACGAGTTTTTCCTTCCAACTTCAACCTAGCTTTGTTGATGTGCACTATCTTGGGTTTACATGCTACTATGATCACCTGTGGTTGATTTTGCATGAGTGTCATCAAGAATGTTCTCATCATTTCTTGTATGATCCTAGTCTGGTTTTCACCCTGAGTGGCAACGATGTGTTCAACAGAAATGGTATTGGACAATTCTTGTGAGATTCATTTATATCTTTACAGAGCCCTTCTGGATCAGTAAAGAGGACCCACCAAGTTTTTTCAGCTAATTATGTGTCTACCTTTATTTATTTCTTTATTCGTCTCAAGGTGTTGGGTGTGGACAACATGCTACAACATGGCGAAGAATACACAAGGGGGATGTTGCCTCCTTGACCCCCATGGTAGTGGCTGAAGGTTGCAGGTGTGCGCTTTTAGTATGTTTGGTAGTTGTCAATGGAGGGTAAAACAATGAGGGAGGCAACAAAAGAGATCATTCTACATTGAGAAGCTATTACTTAGTAATTGGCTGCGTTGATTTGATGAAGAACATCAGCGCTGAAGTAACTTTCCAAATCTGAAGGTTGTCAAAGAGAGTAGATGTAGAGGAGGGTAAGTTGTAGAAAAGCTAGACTAGATTTGGGGCTTTGATTTCAAAAATCCTAGTTGTGTTAGACCAAGCAAGCACAAAAGATGGAAATCCTTAAGGTGACTAGATTTGGAGGTCACGACTGCTAGGGTTTGATACAAATTGATAAAAGCACAATTGCAACAAGGGAAAGAACAAAAGAGATTTTGCAACTGTACTTGTACACTTATTTGTATTGTGTATATATAAAGAGTACAAAGGATGTAGAATGAAGTTTCTAAAAGAAGGAAGCTTCTAAACAAGAATGATGTGCATAGGGATTGTTGCAATAGAAAAGAGTATACTATATATCATCATTTAATAAAACACTCTAAGCCCATGTGATTACATCTCATCAAATACACTGCCCGAATTATCAACTGGCATTTAGCACAAGTGTCTAAATAGGAAGATGTTTGACATCCAATGTCAGACTATATTAGACTATTTAGTCTGAAGACACTGCAAATGTCATCTTGAATAGCCTATATGAAAAATATTTCATTTTTCATCTTGTTGTCTTAAACAACAAGCTGTCATAGCATTATAATGGAATTTCAGAGTATGAGGACATCTGACAGTTTTTCTTGTCGTAATCAGAAGATTTTGGGAACTTGTGGTACCTAGTTTTAGATGCAATGAGTGCAGCAATGCTTGGTACAGAAGAGCATAACAGAGTTGTAAAAGTTTCAAAATACACATTCATATTTAGTTTTCAATTTAGATGGTAGTTGATCCCTATTCAGATTAGAATAAAATAACATTGGAGCTGTGTGTCCCATTTGAAGAGAGGGGGAGGGTATTAATGTGGAATGAAATATCACCGTAGGAAATTATCTGACCAGATCTTTCTATCTCTTAGGGTAAAACGTTTCTTCATATACTCACTATGAGTTGATCTAGTGAGTAATATATCAAGTTATTGACAAGCATGACAATAAAGAACAGGAATTATGACATTTTTGGGATGAATTTGTTTTCCCAACATTGACTATCAGTTTCATTCTTTGATTCTTATGGTTGATCAATAATTTCATCTCACGGTAATATTTCCTATTGCTTGGCACCACTCAGCAGTGTAATTACATAGCTCTTATCACAGAAGTTGCTGCAAAGTAGATTGTTGTAGGACAGTACAGAAGAAGAGTAGGATCAAGGACACCAGATTGTAAGTACAGCCACTTCAGTTTTTCCTACATCCCGTATAAGGTTGTGAAATTAATGGTAATGGGCATGCGCAATGGATAGTTTAAACCATAATAACTCTGTCCTGAAGAAAAATGGAAATAGAAAGAACTAAAAGATTGTAAGGCTTAAGTCACATTGTTCTGGTAATTATATGATCGTTTTAAGGTTTAATTTTAAACATTTAAGTTCTGGAGTAGAGTGTCAGCTGCAATTGGTGAGAGTAAAACAAGATTAATGTTTAAAAGATGAAATGCTGTTTATTGCTGTTATGCTCTCAAGCTAATGTTAATTGGTAAAATATCTCAATGTTTAATTTTTTCCCATCAGTTAGAGCCTCTGGATTTATTTTAGCTTGTCAAAGCTGTTAGCAAGCCTGGTAATTTGATTTCATGGTTCACAAGAAAATGCCTGTTTAACTAGATGCAGTTCGCAAGGACAAAGCTTCCTGTTTGCAAGGTATAGTAGTGCTTAGGGTCCATGGATGTTATCTATTGTATGCCACATAAGCTATTAGGATTTGTGATGTAAAATAGTAAAAACGCACCTCATTCATTATTATTTGTAATCTTTTCCCTAAGATGTATCTACGATTATATCATTGACTTTGATTTAGTAACATATAGTTTCATCTTTATAGTCTCATTGATATAAATTCTTGAATAAAAATTACTAATGACAGCTATTGAGGAATAAGATATGCAATACGTTTACTTAGTAAGCTACAAAGCTTTTTCTTCTATTGAATAGTTGTTACCTCAACATACAGACTTGTGTCAGTCCTCTAGTAAATTCATATAAGCATTATTCATTCTGAAAAACAGTGCTTATAGTCACCATACGCTCTTATGCAACTTCTTGCCAGCGACCAAGTTACAATATTTTCATTTTTGTCTCAAAATAAAACTATGTACCATTACATCTAAAACAAAATGTTAGAGACTGACTTCATAAACAATTTGCAGAAAACCATTTTATGCCAAAGCAACTCGTTGTCATGTATGCTTCAGAGCTTTACATCTTGTTGAGCACATTCACTAAAAGGGAACTGAGCATGATAGCTTTCAGTAGATCAGAGATTCTAGCCTGACATGATAGCTTGCAGTAGATGTGTACGGTGGCCTTGCTTATAGCTCGTGGGATGCACCGAACTCAGCTAGTAATGGCAGGATAAGCATCTTTGTTGATTCTGGAGTAGCATGGAGGAAAAGAGGAAAATTTGCCAACTCCAGGAGAGGAAACTTTTATTCTGCAGGCAGTTAGGAATCCTACCAACACAACCGTGTTTTACACTGCTGCTGCCAGCCTATCGAAATTGAAGGATTTTACTTCTGTGTACAGGAATAGTTACACCAAATATTCTCTTCAGGATAAAGCAAGTCTGATGGCAATGCGGGGCACTAGCAGAGCTGCTTTGGACTATTATGCATTCATTAACGGTGAGACATACATTTAGTACATCTTTTGGGAACATGGAAAAGATGGCTGCAATAAGGGCTTTGAGGGGACAGTCAAAGACACTTTTTTCAACAGGAGAGCTTTCATAGAAGCTATTTCTCAACGCCTTGAGGAGAGACTGGAAAATTATATATGGGAGACTCATAAGCTTGCTTTTGTTGATGGAAAAGGATCTCTGCCTTGCCTGACTGCTTTTGCATGTCTGTCCTTGCAGATTCTCCAAGACTATAAGAAGGTTAAGTGCGATATTCATAGGTGTTATTTTGACATGATTTCCTTGACAAGTATTCTACCTTCTAAGTAGTTCAAGTCTAGAAGGCATTATCACTGATGATGGTCTGAAAAGTCCGAGTAAATGTAAATTTACTGAGAATTTTGTTTTGGACAGGGTTTGAAGTTTTAAATAGAAATGTTTTTTCTGCAAAGAGAATTTACTCACATTTTCTTTGCATTGTTTGTTTCCCAGGATCAACATTTCTTGGATGGCTGCAAATACATTCAGAGCCATTATATGCATCCCCTTTTGAAGAGTTTCTTTGCAGCCGAGCTTTCAATGACATCCTAATAAGCATGGGTTTGCGTTTGAGCCCAAGTCCTCACCAGATCAAAACATAGTTTTCTCTCTATTTTTTGCTTCATGTATCAGTTATCTTAACAAAGTGGTATGCTTTACCACCTTCTCTTTCTTTTTGCTTCATGTATCGTTTATCTTATCAAAATGGCATCCTTCCAACCATTTTGGTCAAAGATGGAGATCCAGATCACTTAGACATTTTTGCTGCCATTTGCGTTTTCCTATTCGAAAACTCCAAAGCTTTTATTGTCTTCTTCAAGTTCTTATAGAATAATTGTCTGTACATTGTTCTAAAAAGTTACATACATCATCATCGGATTATTTATGGCTTTTATATATGCTAGGCCTGCCTTTTCATGGCATTGAAGTATGCAACTTTTAAATTGAAAACTCCTGTCAGAGGGGATTCTAAATTTTATTGGCACCTCTCTGATTTTGATTATTTCATCCTATATAAACTTGTATCACTTCTATCTGGAGGTTAAAAGTTAAGCAAGCTTAGGATGCTGCAATACAGAGAGGAAGTTTAAGGTTGAACCATATCTTCAATAAAGAATAAAGAATATGTAATGTAATTATGTTTTGGGTGTAATAATAACATGGGGTGCTAGAATTGCAGAGGATTTATGGCCTTTATATTGAAGCTTTTGAATTTTGTTCAGGGTTTTATTGGACTGCCAATGATTATGTATGTCATATGGATGCTTATTATGGTATGCATGGAATTTTCTTTGAGAGTTGTGGTAATACTAGAGAATCAAAAAATTTGGAGGCGCAAGGATTTTGAAGGCATTAACCACCTATTTTTCACCAGCAACATGATAAAGAAATCTGACCTCTTAAGGAGATATCAACAGCCAGAGGCCCCAAATTTCCAGTAATGGCCTCCTCCATTAGTCTAAACAGCAGAGCAAAAACTCTCGGTTATGTAGATGTTCTTAGTGCAATTCACCACCTTAGCATTATTAAGAGTAGTATCCCTGGGACGGGTTTGCAGAGGGTTAGAGGGAATGAGAATGTCCACCACTGGGATTTTAGCAGTCAAAGATCTCTCGCGAGGATTTGCTTGGCACAATTTATATAGAGGCCGCAATTGTTCTGAGGATGAGTGTCGAGTGTTGTAAATCCAAACTTGGCACTGCATTGCTATTGCTCTGCAATTAAGATACCATTCTACTTCTTTAGAATTTTTTGGGTGTGCATAATTTTTAAAAATATACTCATTCACATTTGTATAGAGAACAACATGCAAAACTTTTCATTCATATTACATGGACATTGTTAGCGCTAACCATGCTGGTACTTCCTAGGATGTGCTAAATTTGTAGTACAGAGCCTAAGATTCGCATGAACTAAGCTTCACACCAACCTTTGCAAGGATTCATTAGTAGATACATAACTTAAACAGAACATATATTCTTTTACTGCGAACCTGAACTACATTATTGATGTAGGAAAGATACAAATATAAACTTTACCGAAGCATAACCAGAAATTAAACATGGAACAAGTCCTTTGATTTACATTAAAGCGAACTTTACCATGCTAGGGAAGATCATCCTCTTCTGTGTGAGCCTTACAAATATTTATAGAATTACATCTGATTATTCACGTTCTATGGAAGCATTACATATAGTGGTTTCCACTTTCTATCTTATTGACTTATATACATAGTATTTTATCCGATTATGACATATTCAATTGAGTTGTTACATAAGGATATATGCAAAATAGCTTTTATAAAATCATCTTTACAATCTTTCAAAATTAAATGTTGTCTCGTCCGAAGACATTGCGTTGAATACCTTTGTTGAGACTTCTGGATTCTTCAAGACTATATTGGAACTTAGACTAACTTTCTTGTCCAAAACACCAACATCCTAAGCTCTATTTGTAGTTTTGTAAGGTGATTTGTTTACCGGTTTTCACCCCCTACGCACTACTTAGCCACCCTTGCTTTCAACTAATTAGCATGCTAGCCTACTGCGTTTACATGTTTTCAATAGACTAGCATAACGAGGTGGTCTCACTTTATCAGTTTTCAATCATCCTAGCCATGCTTGCAGAGTCTTTGTTCTTCAAATACTTCAACCCCAAAAATTTAGAAAAACTTTTCCAAAGTTAAAATTCCTCACTTTGTAGGTGGAGGTAGAGGAGATGATGGCTTCGTTGGTGGAGTTAATGCTTGTGTTGCTGTAGCTATTGTAGCTACAATTACGATCAATGGTGTTGTGATTTGTTGTAGACCTCCATTGCACAACTCATAGTTGTTGAGGATGATGTCGAGGTCACACAAACACGGTTATTAATTTGATCTATCATTGATGAATCCATGTTTGTGAGATCCACTTTAAATGCCACCCAATCATCTATTGCATCGCAGACCAATGTTTACAACTCCAAATTTATCTATCTTTTCCTAAGCAGTTATGCTTGCCCAACATTATGAAATTGTAGTTGCTTTGCTATCATATTCTTCGCAATATCTTTTTCTAGTGCATTGAATATATCTAAAAATCTTTGTGCATGGACTTCAACAAATCAGTTACAAGTGTTTTATGTGGAGGGCACACAAGTGTTCAATACGCTACATCAACCACATAAAAGGGTGTACAAAATAAATACAAAAAATAGAGGCCTAATTATATGCGAGGGAGAATGAAAGTACCTTGAGCAATTGATAATTAAAAGGCAAAATGAAAAGAGAGAGACATGTCCTTGATTTTTGATTAACTTGAGTTTTGAGTCTTTGATGATGTTAGAATAATGTAGAACAGCCTTGAGAAAACATAGAGTAATTTGAGATAGTGACTAGTTTGATATTGTTCTGAAAAGTGTAGCGACCAAAAATGGAATCCCAAAGTGACAATATCTCTCAAAAATGGTTGGATACGAATGAAAATCGTTGTTCATATCCCTCGGGTTTGAAACTTTTTGAAACCCTTTGTCAACAATAGAAGCCGAGAAACCTCTCTTTAATGAGCATAATAACATGTGTAGTTATTAGAATCTGCTCTCATTTGATCTAACCCTATTTTGACCTCACTCCCTAACAATACATTCAAGACTAAAAAATATATGCGGAGTTAGTGGCGCCGACCCCTTGAGTGAGTATTGCTTTACATATCAATGTTGAGAATCAGGGTGATATTATGCGAGTGACCCATCTCAATGTGTGAGAGAGGCCTCCACTCTCTCCCCATATGCAAATCAATGAATCTATATGTTTCTTCACTAAATGAAATTCTTCTTTTAGTAAAAGTATGCAATCACAAGACTTTACCAAATGATCAAGGCATGTTACTATCAATGTGCAATGGATATGATCAAAGTGCGAGCTCCTTGACAATATTTGTGGTGATTTGGATCTAGGGTACATGTGTATATATAAACATATTTGAATTCAAATTAGAACACATTTACATGTAGATTGATTATGGAAAAATGTGAAAGTTGACCATCAACGTTGAGAAAACATGGTAAAATGGCACAAAAGACCCACATACAACTTGACCACTTTTAGACTGTTCTAAAAAATGGTCAAGATAGAAAAACCCATGAAACAAAGTCCAACATCTATTGGTAGTATGACCGGAAGCTCTATGATAATCAAGATATGCATTCACACCATAATTCTTACATAAAGGCCAAGATGAGTCAAACTCATGCTACAGAGGTAAAGATATCATATTGCATTTAAGCACTTGGTGAGGATTCTTAGCTAACTGAAATTGTTCACGCTCTTGAGAGGGAAGGACAATCCTATTAGGTGGTTGAGATATTGTGTTAACTACATTCTTGGTCTCTTTCTTAACTTGAAAAGTAGTATATCATTAGCATTAACCTTTAATGTTGATTTGCCTTGATATTTAGCTCTACAAGAGGTAGGGGAACTAGTCCCATATTTAAGCATATTTACCTCTAAAAGCTTGATCTCATAGTTGTGAACCATATGACAAAGATCATTGAAAGATTGATACGTGTTAAACATCACTTTGTCTTTGATAGGTTGAAGCAAATTCCGAGAGAAAATACTTGTAATTCACTATCATGTAATTGGTGAGACATCTTTGTAAGCATTGTTTTGAATTTAAGTACATACTCACTAATATGCTCATTAGGTCCATGTTTAAGCTGCACATGTTGTGAAAATGTGACTTTTTGAATAATGTTGATCAAAAGAATGAGCTAAGAGGCTATCGGCCAAAAAATTGAAGTAATGTACAAAGCGAGATGGAAGGGTGTAAAATAAATCCAAGGCATAGTCCTTGAGACTTTATGAAGACCCTAGTCAACAATGTATAATTTTGTACAAAAAGTCAAGACAAAACATAAAAAGATCTAATATTATGCGAAGAATCACCCTTGCCTATAAATAATTCAAAGTTAGGTACAATGAAACGATTAAGCAAAGGGTAAGCAAGGGCCTCATAAGCAAATGGGTTGTGTAATATCTCATAAAAAGTAACTGTGTGACTTGATTTTTGAGATCCTTGAGAAAGTTGTTGAATTTGCACTTGCATATCTTAAATAGTTTTTTGAAGCAATTCATTTTGAGAAGTAGTAGACACAACATGTGTAGGAATAGACATTCTCTTGTTTTGAGCAAGAGCATGACCAAAAGATAGAGATTGAGAAACATGTCTAAAAGGTTGAAAAACTGTAGGAGGCACAAAAGAAACATCAAGTAGGAAAAGAATGTTCACGGTAATCTGAGTAGAAGTAGTAGGTAGAGGCACAAAAGTAAGGACCAATAAGAGCACTAGCCTCGTTACCTAATGTAAAAGGAGAATATCCAGTAGGTGGAATAAAAACATTCAAATATTCATTTGCAACATGTACTTCATTAGAATCATATTCCTTAACTAAATTCACCTTATTTTGTTCTTCTAACAACATAAATCATGACATTAATTTCCTTAAGAAATGATGAAAGAAAATTTTCAAAGCAAGCTAAGTCATGTTTACTAATAGTAGTAATTTTAGCCACATAATCATCCTTAATGTTGTTATACATGGCATTATCATTAGGAGCATTGGCATCGCAAACATTGTCATCACAAGTATTGTCACCACAAATGCATTTTCATCATTAAAATCAGGTGCTTTATCATCATCAATATAAGGAGTAGGAATATCGTCAATGTTCACCATTTTATTTTTCAAACAAACACAAGTACCAAGCAAAGGAATTTGAATCAAATAAATGTCTACCACTCATTCTAGAACTTCACCTAGTAGGTGTATTAGATTGGATTTTTTTAATTGGCATAAGATAGAAACATAGAGAACATGCAAGAAAATATGACTAAGGATATTGTAATAATAAATCAAAACGCATAGAAATCATCTCTAGAACAACCACAACAACAAATCCTTGAGGGAGAGAAATCATGAAACCCTAAGGTTGAATATTCAATAAAGAGGGTTTTACCTAAATGATTTATGTGGAGGGTGCACTAGTTTTCAAACAACACCAACCACATAAAATAGTGCACAATAGGGAAATTGGGCATAAATACAGTAAATAAAAAAAATAGAGACTTGATTATGTGTGAGGGAGAATGAAAGTGCCTCGAGGAATTGATAATTGAAAGATAAAAATGAAAAGATAGAGAGATGCATACCTGATTTTTTAGAGTGACTGATGATGTTGGAATAGTGTAGAAGAGCCTCCAAAAAGCAAACAATAATATGAGAAAGTGACAAGTTTTAGACTGTTTTGAAAAGGGCAGTGACTGTAAATGGAATTTCAAAGCGGTAGTCTCTCCCGAAAATGGTCAGACAAGTCTAAAAATGGCTATGCAAATCCCTGTTGTCTGAATTTTTTTGAAACCCTTTGTTAGCAAAATAAGCCTAGAGACTTCTCTCTAATGAAAAAAATGATGTGTGCAAATTTTAGAATTTTCTCTCATTTGATCTAACCTTAATTCGACCTCAATCCATATCAATATATTAATGAATAACAAAAATATATAGAATTAGTGGCCCGAGCCCCTTGAGTGAGGGTTGCTCTACATTTTCATGCTGATAATCAAGGCTCATGTAGTTCTATGCGAGTGACCCATCCCAATATGTGAGAGATGCCTCTACCCTATTGCCATATGCAAATCAATGAAACATATGCTTCCTCACTGAATTCAATCTTTATTTAAGTATACAACCAAAAGACTTAAATAATGATAACCATAGATTACTATGAATGTGTAATGAATATGATTAATGTGCAAGCTCCTTGACAAGATTTGTTGTGTTTTGGACCTTATGGTACATGTATATATAGGCATTTTTTAATTCAAATTAGAACACATTTACGCATAGGCCAACCATGGAAAAGCATGAAATTTGATAATCAAGGCATGAGAATACTTGGAAAAATGGCACAAAGGACCCACATACAACTTAACCACTTTCAGATTGTTCTGAAAGAGGTCAAGACCAATTTTGGATTGGTATGAAAATGGTCAAGATAGAAGAACCATGAAACATATACCAAAATGAGTTGTAGGACAATTGAGTGGATCTCGAGGCAAACAAATGATATATATAAAAGTGTTCATGAGTAAATGTAGATGACAAAAGACTATGAAGGTTTCAATGTGAAAGGAACGTGTGTCAACAAGAGCCTAATGCAATCAAATGAAATAGATGTACAAAGGCATGCAAAACGTGTTGCAACTACACGACTTGTACTAAAATTAGGTGTCTACATTGAGGCATGTCCATCTCCCACTGCCTTGTCCTCTCCACCATTGTCTTTCACTAATCTAAAGAAGTTTTCAAAGCTTCTTCACGCCTATCATCCTCTATCTCGCTAATCATTACACCATGTTCTTGATTTGCCATCTGAAATATTTTTTGGAGTTCTTGCAGCATAACATCATGTTATTATGTCTAGTATAACAACTTTGTTACAATAGAATCTCCTAGAATGACATAAATATCTAAACGTGTTTGTATTCTTCTAAAAGGAGGACAATGGAATCTAATAGTGTTCATGAGCAAATGTGGACGATGAAAGACTATGAAGGTTTAAATGTGAAAGGAAAGTGTACCAACAAGAGTCTAATGCAATCAAATGAACCAAATGTATGAAGGCATGCAAAGCGTGTTGCAACTACATGACTTGTTCCAAAATTAGGTGTCTACATTGAGGCATGCCTAGCTCTCATTTCCTCGTCCTCTCCACCACTATGTTTCACTAATCTAAAGAAGTCTGCAAAGTTGATTCACACTTGTTGTTCTGTCTTGCTAACCATTACAACATGTGCTTGATTTGATATCTGAAATGTTTCTTGGAGTTATTGCAAAATAACATCATGTTATTGTGTCTAGTATAGCAACCTTGTTGCAATAGAATCTCCCAGAGTGATATAAATATCCAAACTTGTTTGTATTCTTCCAAAAGGACAAAATGGAAGCCAATTTTTTGTTTCCATACCTATACATTAATTTTTTTGAGTTTTTGTTATGCTTCCAACTCTCCACCAATTTTGTCACCAAGGATGTGACTTGTAAAACTCTAACATCACTTAATCATTGATCACATCCTTGAACAATTGAGGACACTTCTATTCCATCATCTTGTGCACCTTCCGCAATGTGTTCTACAACATATTCTTCTTACCTTCTAGTGTGACCACATACTTGGATGTAAAGAACTTGAATTGTTTAAGTCCCTCCAACTCTGTTGAGATAGGTAACTTATCTAGGTCAATGGTCAAGTTATTCTGAAATGTGGTCAACCCATAATATGTGTCCAATTGTAGTTGGCCTTGTGTGGTGCATAGCTACGATGTCGATATCATAAATGTCATTTATGACATTTTGTCATCTTCTTATCTAACAAAAACGGGTCATGTTCAACTAAGCCTTGTGTTTCTGCCCCTTCTTCCATCCTTGTGTGTGTTGTAATAATTGCATCAACTGTTTTCTCTGTATTTTTTCCTTGTGCTAACAATTGACTATGCCTTAGACTTGGCATGCTTCAGACTTGGCTTTAGTTCACAAATGCTTTAGACTTGGTGCAGTACATCAAGCACACTATTGATTATGCCCCACATTTTGGTGACTATGTAAGCTCTTGGGTTGGGAAGACATGTCCCAACCCTAATGAATGTAGTGAGAAGTACACACTATACTAACCCAAATGACTACATAAGTAAAGAGAGAATTATTAGGCTAGATTCACTCAAAGAAAATTAAATCAACCACTACAAATGGATTATAGATTCAACTATATAGTTTTGCTCAAGTTCGCTTCATGTAAACAAAAATCACGATTGAAAGGGAATGAACAATTTTCATGCCCCCATCATGAACATAGGTTTGATTGTATAGTTTCACTCAATGTAGAATAAAATTCATAGTAAAAAAGGAATGGACACTGTTCATGCACCATCATGACCTCATATATAATAAGTGTGAAGTGGAATGTTGACCGTTTACCATTCAACTATAAATTGTACTATTATTTGTATGGATGAACCAATATTATGCCTTGTGAATCTGAAAGTGTGTATATGTGCATCAACAACTATCATGCCCTCTGAGTATGTACTAATTGATATAGAATGCATGCATCTATATGCAAAATTTGAGACCCTGTATCAAATGTCTATGTATGTGGAAACTCATAATTTATGTTCTCGTAAATTGTGTGTGTATGCCCATGCATATGCACCCAAGTGTGTATGAATCTATACTCAAGTCTCTTTAAAGTAAATGCATATGCATGTCATAAGCGCCTATAATCTATATTTATGTGCCAATATCTATCATATATCTGAACCATTTTAAATTTTTAAAATTTGTACTATGATTTGATATTATGCTCATGGAGGCTTATGTATCTATGACAAGTCCATTGTAATGCCCTCATTTTGGGATGCGTGATGCAACATGTAAGTCCCTCATCTCAAAAGAAGACTTAATTATATCATGTCATGTATAAAGATAACATCATGTGAACATGTGGAGAGCATGCCATCATAGTTATGTATATCTCGATCAAGGAATGCATGTAACATATGTAATGCAATGGATATAAGTGTCATGCCTAGATAGATGTATCAATGAACCACATAGGAGAAGGATCTCTAAAATAAAGATACACTGTAAAAGTGCATGATATTGATCATGACACCACTCAATGTCAACAAAATCAACAAGCACAACAAACTCAACAAGTGCAACAAGCTCAAGTGTTAGCATCACACATAAGGCCAAAGGCCACATATAAGGGACAAAAATGTCACAACAAATAAAGGCTAAGTGCCACATGCAAGGGGACATAAATATGTCACAATAAAGAGACATCAAATATGTTGCATCATACAAGGCCAAGTGCCACATTCAAGGGATATAAAGATGTCTTAAACAAAGCCAAAGAACCACACACAATAGACAAGCACATAAATATGTCCCTATTTCAGTAAAAAAGAGTAACAACATCAATGGATCATAGAAGAAGGGAACTAATTACACCATTCATAGGTATTTATGTCACATCATATTATAATATCATATCCATGTATTACTGTGTAAGATATGAGTAACTAGAAAGATGTGTAAGTGATCTAGGTAGCTCAACATAGTAGAAATGTCATAGAAAGATATAATATATAATAGTGAAACATTTAAAAAAATATGCTTCTACTATCAACATGGCCACTGGGTAGAGGAAAATCTAACATCTATATGTCCATATGTAACCTGTATGTCTTGCATTGCATTCATATAGCATGAAATGCATGTATATGAAAATAATATGCTATATGTATACACATAATATTTTTAAATTTTATCAATTACTAATGTGTTTTCTCTTTCAAGAACCCATCGAGTCTCAATCTCTTTGAGTGCATGCCTTAAGGGGTGCATCGAGAAAGGGGTGGGCAGACCATTGGTGCTTCGCAAGATTATTGTCCCTATACTACCACTTGATATCTACATAACCATCTCCTAAAAATATTTTTCTAAGCTTTGCCTCCTCTTTTGCACCCTCCTCTAGTCATTTTCTGCCTTCATTAACCCTTCCCTAGCCTAAAATCATTTTTAATGATTTACATTACACTATCAACCCCATCGACCTTGTAATCTAATTGATAAAAAATATTTAGGGTCTAAGTTGGCCCCTGACCGACCTAGACCGAGACTTAATTCATTTTTGTCAATAATGATACAAGGTCGATTGGGTTGACCTTGTCGGCCTAAAATTTTAGAAAGGACCAGGGTTAGATCCATCTATATAAACATATCCATTTCATTATTTCAAGAGAAGAGAAGAAGAAGAGATATAGATTGCGCATATGTTTATCCACCATTTTACTTGAGGAGCATAGGTTAGGGTTTCATATTTTCTTTGGAGATATGGATCTTGTCTTGTGAAGAAGTCTTTCAGATGCATTGATAGGTTGTGTATCCTAGAGTTGATTTATCCTTGCCATCCTTACATACCACAACAACCTCTTGCAAAACACCTTGTCCAAAGGAGAGATTGAGGCTCGACGGGTTCGTCTTCAAAGGTAAGTATTCCTAACTTTGTTCCTCCTTTGTCAGAGTAGATAGATTTGCATTTGTACTTCTCTCCCATGCATTAAGATTCTGTATACATTGATGTGAGTATATGTCTTTTATGCATGTTTAATTTTAAAGTTTAGTACCCCCACTTTGTGCCACAAGCTTTGGTAAACACTAGATTAAACTTTACTTGTTATTAGTTTAGTGAATATAAAAACATAGGACCTAGTTAGGGTTATTACATAGTTTTACTTGAATGGAGGCTTTGAAATCCTCCCTAGTGATATTATTGTGGTAAGAGATTCCTTGGCTAGGTCTAGCAGATCCATTTTGGTCATGACCCAAAATATCTAATGTATCCACAATCAAAAGTGTAAGTAGGATTTATCTTCTCTAAGCTAAGATTGATTTATAGATCAATTGTATTTCTCTTTGCATACATTCTGGTGAACTCGACGTGAATATAACCCTTGCAGATTTTATTTCATGCCATAATTTTTATCATTTTATTATATTTTTCCATATTTATAGTACTGTATCGAACAAGTCGGTATAGTCCTAACTTTCTATGCACAGGTTCAACACATAGTCACTTTAAAATGACTATGTTTTGTCTATACAAGTTTTCATTAGCTATAGGTTATTGGATCAAATAGATTGACACAATACGCTTCTTCAGTTCCAGATTAGCATACACTATCGAATAGGTCAACTTTGTCTTCTAATTGTTTTTTCCAGGCATACAGGTCAACAAACATTGTCGAACAAGTCGACCATGTTATTTTTCTTCAGCATACAAGGTTTTGCAAAACTTGGTCAAACCAGTTGACCCAGTTTATAAAATATGAAAGCAGCAACTAAGGCATTACAACATAAAATTTATAATCTTAATCTTATTCTAGCCCACCATGGTTCCTTTCTTTCCTCTCCCTGTCATTTCAGTATTTATTTCAGTTATATTTTTCACAAGTTAGTAGTCTTTAAAATTGCAACCCCACAACTAACTAGGTCGACTTGGTTGACTTAGTTCTGTAGTCTATCTTTTGTCTAAGAGACATAGTTGACCTATTCAACTTAGTTCTTAAAGACCTTGTTTATACATAACAACAACGACCTAGTCGACTCTGTTCTATACTATTTGCATACAATGTCACCTAAACTGACTTTGTACTATTCTTAATCAAGAAATTAGCAATTATTTGCTAGTAATTAATTTACATTACATTTTCAACTGTTTGCATTCTTAGAGTAACTCACATAGTCTAAATAGGTGGTTCTTTAAATTACCATTTTAGTTACATTATTTACTTTTTTTCACACACTACCAAATCACATAACATTTAAAACACATTTAAATGTTTGTCTTCCCAAGACCTACCTACTTGGATTTCATCACTAAGGGGGAAGTCGACTTGGGTTTTTGGTTAAGTATAAATACATGGTTAATAGTATATATTGGCAAAACAATCGATACCCTTATTGTTGTAGGATTGTGAAGTGAGGGGGTAGGCCCCAATACCAAGCCATTGCCATTTTCAACATAGATCCCTTTCAGCGCAAATGTCCTGAAACCATCTATAGATTGCCTTTCTAGTTCCCTATTTCAACCAACTTTTCTATCGCATTAAAAATAAAAAAATTCTAATAATCTAATAACACTTAGGGTAACTACTTAGCATTTACTTTTCAGTTGATTGCTTGCTCTCTGATCATTGTGTGTTGTATTGCAGAACTTGCATTTGCCAACACTGGTGCAAGGTTTGTGATGTGTGCCTTAATTGGATCAATCATATTGATCTAATTATTTGTGTGTTTGATTTCATTCTTGTTTCAATTATCTTGCAAATTATTTTGCTATTTTATAACACTATCATTTTGGTTGATACAATCTCTTACATACTATGTTTTACCCTCCTGCTAGCAACACACAATTGACTTGTATAACTGTGTCTTCTTATTCATCCATTTAGTTCTCTGTCCAATAGTACATAGTTGACCTGAATGACTGTGTATCCTTATCATCCTATTTTACCTCCCTGTTTGCAATACATAGTCAACTTGAATGACTATATTTTTCTTTGCTTGTTAGATTACAAAACACAGTCGACCTACCGAACTTTGTATCCTATTTGATGACTTTGTTTCTGCATCATCTTTGTCCTTATTAACCTTTCTCTCTCATCATGAATTTCCTATTTGAGGATAACACAAAGTTGAAATCAACAGATACGATGAGCTTTACCAATCCCAATAGGTTTTCCCATAAATAGCTTGTGACTCCTACTTTAGATGAAATTAACGTGCATGTCACTCGCACTATAAATTATGGGACCCCTCCTCATTCCTCTTCAATTCGTAACCCTTTTTCTCCTTAAAATATCAGCTTGAATTCAAGTATACTCTGGAAATGCTTTTCTTCATTAACGAATTCCCTCAACATCTAGGAAAAGACCCTTCTACTATTTATCACCTTATGATAAGTGGTCAAGCAAAATAACCCCATTCACCTTCCCCCACATTCTCACATAGATTTGGGGGCAATAGATTCTTTGCTTCTCAACCTCTTCCTTATCTTTTTACCCCGTCTCATACTATGACCTCTTCTTCCTTGATTTCCTCCACCTCCATGCCTAGTATCTCTATTAACATGGCATGTTCAACATTCTAGTGGGCCTTTTTCAAGACCCACTCTTCTCAATTCCTACATTAGTGCATCATTTTCTACCCATGGTAATCATGCCACTAGTGGTTCTTCTAATCCTTCTACTAGTGCATCTTTCACAACACATGATAATCATGCCACTAATGCCTCCTTTTTTAAAAATACCTCTCAAGCTATTAATAGTGCACATGCCACTACTCACAATGGTACCCAAGCCACTAATATCAATGCTAATGCTTCACATGTTGCGATAACACCACTCAAACCCATCAAATTTTGTTGTAAAATCTTAACCAAATGAATGCTTTCCAAGCTAATAATGCCAACTAGATGATGCAAATGCAGAAATAGCTTATTCATCTCTAAAATCACCCTCAATATGTTCCATGGGGAGTGCACAACCAAAATTCCCCCCCCAACCCCCTCAGGGATTCCCATGGCAATCTTATCCCTCAACCACCTCTTGTTAACAAAATAATCAAATATCTTCAAAACAAACCTATTACGCCTCAAATTGCTAATATCTATATAGGAGGTATCACCCCTACCATTAACTATAACATATCATCTAATCCTACTTTACACTTAAAAACATTTGGAAATCTCTACAAATTTTGGGTCAAGTTAAATACTTTTATCGCTACCAATCTCTTAGTAAAAAATCTATCTAAAGACACTTTAGATTGGTACTCAAATCTCATTCCATCACAAGTTTGGAAATCTAGTTAATGCTCTAGTACAAGAGTTTCAAACTCGTGACCTCCTTAAAACTACCTTGGCTCATTTTATTAATTGCAAGCAACTTGAGATGGAAACCACACAAGCTTTCATTAAACGGTGGAAGACCTTGTCTAACAAGTGTGAACACAACATGACGGATGATAACCTCTTTCATATATTCACCAACAATCTCTATCCTAAGTTTTAATATCAGGTCTAGACTCTCTCTCCATGAACTTTGGAAGAAGCCATCGACCAAGCCAAGCACCAAAATTTCCTCATATGTCAGTTTGAGCCATCGCAACCTCCTATGGGCACTCGCATGCTCATAAAAAATAAAAAAATGTCACGCTACTAATGATGGTGTTATTAACTCCTATGATACCATTCATAATAATCAAGCTATTGCTCCCGACCATGCTTCGGAACAAGCTTCCCCTCTAAACCACATCCCTAATCCTCACTTTTCTCCAAAAAGTAACATCAATGTTCATAAGATCCTTAGCGAAACTCGAAAAGTGTCTACCAAGGCCTCTTCCATGAGAACTTGATACCATTCTTCCTATGAAATCATGGTATGATCCCAATAAATTATGTTGGTTTCATGCTAGCTGGGGTCACTCTCACGAGACTTGTAGGCAATTGCTTAACTTACCTATGAATTTCCTACTTGGTCCCATTTTCGACCATGATTCGATCATTCGTAAACATAAAAAATCCTATGATATTGCCTTCAAATCTCACAAAACACAAAGCAAAAATCAAGATTTGAACCAAGCTAATGCTCATCTGGCTATCTACAAAGACCCTCTTCCAAACCATCAAGACAATAATGAAAAGCCTACCTCTTCCACCAATAACCTTGACATTTCTTGATCCAACTCTCGAAGAGAATGTGGTCCACATGACTAATATGTGAAGGGTAGTTTCCTTCATTGATTCTCATCCTACCTACACACACCAATCATCTCACACTTTTTGTGTTATCCAATATTCTTCCCCAACTCACCTATCAAAGTTGGGGAAAGAGGACCTTATCTCTTTCGATGAACCAATTCCAACACCTCTCTTGGATAAAACCTCTCATACCCATTTATACAATTTATCCAACCTCTTTACCCATCGCCACTGATATTCAACCTTCTAACACTACTTCAAATCTATCACAAACTAAACCTACATCAACTACCTCATCTTCTCACGACAATCAACCAACTTGTCCCCCTATTAAACCTCCCGCATCCTATCAACACAAATTTACATACACTTATACTCCTTCTGAGGAAATCCTCCAACATTACACACCTCTATCCAGTAGTCCGCTCATGGGTTATGATGAATGAGATCCTATCATGGAGCTTATTAATCTCCCATCTCAAATTCCATTTCTTGAACTCATGTGGAATTCTCTGCATCATCTTAATTTCCTTATGCAACTCATATTCGAAATGAACACCCTCCATCCTCCCCTAGCAAGACATGAAGCCACCTTATTTGGATCAAAAGATAACATATTAAAACAATGTGAAGAGATGTCTATACATGTTGACAAAACAATGGGCACTTCTCTCTCTCTCTCTTAAATTACCTATTACTTCTATGATTCCAGATGAGATTATGCTTCATGCAGATGATTCTCCTCTCTTTATAAGCGTCCAAATCGGTGACATCCAAGTCAAGCATGCCTTGATTGATGAGGGTTCATGTGCTTTTATTGCCTCTCTCAACTTCATTAAAACCCTTGGATACTCTGAATGTAATCTTAAGTCCACACATAACACATGTCAAGGTTATGACCGAAGACAAATGCCCCCCTTAGGTTGTGTGTGGCTCTCTATCATTATCCCATCTGTCACTATTTGAGTGAAGGTTATGATATTCATTTTTCCTCTCTCCTATAATATCTTGCTTTATAAGCCATGGACTCATCGCATGAGGGCTTTCACCTCTTTTGCCTGCCAATGTGTCAAGTTACCTCACAATGGTGTAATCTATAGGATTAAAGGTGACGCTAACCCTTAGAATTTTGAACAATTCTAAGACCATGGTGTATTCAAAATTCCAACCCTTAAACCCTTGCCAAGTGTACCATTCCAAGAATCTCAAAGTTTTGATTTCCCTATCAACTCTACACGAGGTTATCATGGTCACCCTGAACTCATAAAGAATATACCACCTAACCACTTAGATTTTGATGGTGATGAGCCCAATGAGATCAACCTCAAAATAAAAACTTTTTATCTCTCTCCTCATCTCATTTCCCATCTTCCACCCTCTCTGAAGCTGTGTTCCCATCAACCACTTAGTGATGATATTCTTGTAGTCTTAACTAAGACTTGGTAATCTATTCATCATGTCACCTTCGATGAGAAGGTCATCCTACTTATGCACTTGATCTTCAAACACCCAATTATGATGATGGTTATACCTTAGATGACTCATTTATATGAGGTCTTATTCAGGCTCAAAATGCTGAGATCTTTCATTATCGTTCTTCTTTGTTTCAATATTTCTATTTATTTTATCACATTCCATCTTATATAGTTCATAATTTTAACATTATTCCTCTTGTTTGCAAGGTAGAGATGGTGCACACACCTCCAATTTCCAAAGAACCTCTTAGGAGTGTGCTTATGGATCTTGCTATGACTGGTCCCTATCAGTTTGCTAGATACCCGGATCCCTATAACTAGCTTGCCCCTAAGATGCTTACTACTACCCTTCAACCCTCTATGCATCCTGTTCCTCCCTCAACTGAGCCTAGTCCGAATCCTATTCCCACTATATCTTTAGCTGAGTCTCTTCTTACTTTCAATCCTATTTCTCTTTCAGTTGAACCTTGTCTAGTCTCTCCACCAGCCTTGCCTCCCCTTGGCAATGGCCTACTTCCTTTACCGCAACTTGTTCCTTTGCCCTCCCAATGGGACAATCAACCATACTATGACATTCATAGAGTCGCTAGTCATTGGACTAGATATTTTAAATTATACCATCCTTCCCTGGATTTTTCTTTCGCTCCCTCTATTAGTACACCCACAAAGTCTAATAATAAGTGTACTTGTTAATTCCATGACACATATAATCATTCCTCCATTCATTATCGTAAGATTCGATAATATATAGACACTTTGTGTCTTACTCTTCCTTAGCCTACAAACAAGGCTATACCTCCCTCAAAAGTATTCCCTGAATATATTCCCAAATATGGAGAGGTATATTGTTTATGACACCAATATGGTACCCATCACACCGATTGTTGCCACATCTTCCAACATCATCTCTAGGATTGCCTTATGACCATTCCCATGCCTACTATCCTTCCTCACATAGGTCTCCCACACAATAAGGCTCCTCCTTCTTCCCCTGTGGTTCGCCCACTTATGGCCACTTCTTCCGCTATGGTTCCTCCACCTGTGGTTCCTCCACTTGTTGTTCCCACACCTGTGGTTCCTCCACCCATGATCCCTCCACCTGTGGATCCTCCTTCACTTGTGGCCCCTTCTCCATCGGTGACTCCATGTCCCATATATTTCACTCCTATTCCTTCTCTTGAGTATCCCATGCATGATGGCCCTCATGAGCATGATCCTTCAGACATGCCTACATTTTTTGTTGAGGAGATTCAATGAGAGTTATTTTCCTAGCTTTCTCTAAAGATCGATGAGACCCTCGTTGCAATTAGATTCTAGCTTCATAGATATTTATTAGATGTTATGGATAAATTTCCCAGTATTTATGATTATTTACAACATTGGTGTTCCTTCACTTTCTTCTTCATTTTGGATTGGATGTGTGCTCCAAGTTTATATTTATCTACTTTATAGCATTTGACACTATGTCAAATTTTTATCTATCTTATGTGGCTATTTATATTTTGCAATTTATATTATCTATGGTGTCATTTTATTTCCTTATGATATCTTATGGATTCTTTTCATGATTACATGATTTTTCTCTATGAGTTCATTTATTTCTTTGGATGTCTGACTCTTTTCTCATGATTATTTGCTACCTTATCTCTATAACATGGATAATCACTATTGTGACTTGGTTATACAAACCTTTCTCCCCTTAGTCCTCTTTCTTTACCATGTGATCAGTTAGCAAACGAGTTATCTCATTATGATCTCCTTTTATCGGTCCATCTAGGATCTCCCTTTATTCCCCTTATTTACTTTCATAAACTAAGCATACACATGGTTGAAACTTGAGATAACATATTGGTTCATAGGTAAGCCTAAGTGTTTTAGTCAGTCATGCCTTTAGATACTTAGCTTCATTTAGTCAAAGTTTCACACTCTCTCTCATGATTGGTCATTCCAAGTTTGTATGGAGGAGGAATCTTAAAATCCATAAAAACTTAAAAGCCAAACCATTTTAACAAAAGACAATGATATAAAAGGAAAAATTACATTTTTTAAAAGTCAAATCACACTAAAAGATGCGATTCAAAATGCATCTCCTTTTTTTAATCAAAGATCAAACTCCATAGTTGGACTCATGATAGAGCCAAGGTCCCTTGGGGTGTGGTGGGCTAGTAGATTGAAAAAGGAGAGTTAATTTTTCTTTTAGTGCTACCTACTTTCTCACATAAGTACCCAATCTTCATAGTAGATCGACAACTTTGTAAGATGTCATGAGGAATGGGAAACACATTGTGGGAAGGTAGGTCCATTTTACTTTTTCTTGTTAAAAAAACTAACACGAGTCGATATTTATACAACTTTGTGCTTACTGTGAATAGGTATCCTTTGTATATTGATGGTCGATAGTCACTTAATGTCTTTCTATGTCCTTAGCATGCCTCATGTTTCTTAAGGTCTTCTCATAGATGCCTACGTTATGATTCTTACATTCTCTCTTTTATTTCCCACAATTCTAATATTTTCTCTTGAGAAATATTGTTTTGTTCACTGATCACTCCCCCCTAGGAATTCCATCTATGAGTTGCTGTGTATGACTTTGAATAGGACCAGGGCTTCCTCACAAATTACCAGATTACCATTTCAAACATCCCCTTTAACATATTTTTTCCATTGTTTCCACCTCATTGGTGTTCCCTTTGTGAGTTGCAATGTAAGACCATGGATAGGACTTAGTCTTCCTCACAAAATTTTCTAATACCCAAGTGACAATGAAATTACATGTGGCAAATCTGAGATAAGTCATGATTGATCATGAATTACACGTCATTGACATGATTCTGATCTTGATATAGTATGCTTTATGCTTACTTCATTGATTTTTCATTTTTATCTTCTTATTTTCTGATTGTATGTAAGAATACAACCATTTTTCTTAAGTTTTTCATACTTCCCAACTTGAATTAGTGTGATCAATTTAAATTTATTTTCTAATTTTGTCTCTCTTTTATACTTCCCAATGTGATTTAGTATGATTGATTGAATTAATTGTTTTGTTTTTATACCATTTGGTTTTTATATGCCTTCCATTTTATTACATTATTTTCATACCTCCCAATGTGATATAGTGTGGTTTTACTTGTTTTAATTTGGTCCAAATCTTTTTATGGTTTAAAAATATTTTTGTTATCTTTTTTACCATCTTTAGTTTATTATATTTAATCATCTTTTGTTATTACATATTTCCCATCGTGATATAGTGTGTAGTGCATTTGTTTTGATTACTTATACTTTTCCAAGTCATTTTTGTCCTTTTTTTAACCTTGCATGTGTATCACATAATGATAGAAAAAAACACTCCATATATATTTCCATAGCATATACAATAAAAGAAAAATACATGTGCTAGAAAGAAATATATCCATGCATCAATATCCACCACCAAATATGACTCATGAGATCAAAACCCAACTGCCAAAATCAATATCTATATATATCATGTGTTTTATACATTACAAGGTACAAAATACAAAATACATAACTCCAACTCTACGACTGGGCTCCATCATGCCTATCATGTGGCCTAGCCATGCTACCCATAAATTCCTGGGACTATCTCCTCTACATGGTATGATATAATGAGGTAGTCTGGGATATCAATCCTATTACATGTCCCTGTAGGTTGGTCACCTGGGACTGTACCTATTCAAACTAGACCATAGTAGCCATGTGCACTACTCTATGCTGAGCCAAGCCCTGCTAGGCATGTGCCTCTCCAGATTCCACCCCTATTGATGGTTGAAATCCATCCTCATGTGTTTTTAACTACCTCACGACCTCCCCCACTAGTCTAAACTAGCCTACCTGGGCTAGGGCAGATGGTACCATAGTATCATCCAACGTGGTGGGGTTGTATGGTGCCAACATCCCATCCAAAATGTTATGGTGTGCAACCATAACCAAGGATCCCCATCTAACGTCCTCTATTGCCAAATTTGTAAAACCAAAACTAGATAGATATTATAAATCACATATATCTCAAAATCTATCTATCTACTATAATCACATGCAACTAGTATTCTATATCAAAGCTTAAAATTATAACATTTATTACCAATCCTAGTGTCACCAACCACTATCTCTCCATCTACTCATCCCCTAAGCACCTCCTTTGTAGATTGCTTGCCCACAAGTGCAAATCCAATAGTCACCACTCGTGCATGCCATGACCCTCTCTGATAGGTTCCTCTATTAACCAAATCTATCCTAGAATGGCTACTGGATCCTCTTGTGTTGTCACCCTCACCTATGCCTGCTCTCATCGGCAATGCCTATGTCTATGGGGTGGCCAAGGTGGTTGCTACTCCTACGGTGGTGTATGTTGTGGTGCCTTATACGTCCTTACATCTACATCCATGACCTCTCCTCCTCTGGCTTCTTGTTGTCATGCTCAACCAATCCATGGTCTCACACATTATGGCCTAATCTTGGGTCTCTTGACCAATACTCCTCCTCCTCCTCTCTCCCTCAGCTATCTAGCATGTTGTGCCCAAAAATTAGGCACTACTAGAGGCGCTGCTAGGTGCAGGAGTCCAAACTGCCATGACAAGTGTGACACCAAGTGTAGCTCTACCCACCAAGTGTAATGTCCCATAATCTGCACTCGAGCCAACCCTATCACCATGGTTAACAAATTAGGCCAAATAGTAGCAATATGTGTGTACAATTTCCACATGATATACCCTCATGTGATTGTCTATAAAGCTGGCACATGGGTTATGACCCATGCTACCTGGTCCTACTGCCATCTACTCACTTGAGGTAACCTATCATCCATCACGTAGGGCAACCCAGTTGGTCAATACATAGGGAACCTCTCATATATCTAGGCACTCAACAAAACCATTGGCTCCATGGTCTTCTACCCTATGAACAACATCCCATACATATCATGCATGAGTTGGATGCAGATGACATACCCAAAGTCATATAGTGCTTCCTAATCTAAAATGGACTGAGATAAGGCTATTGCATGTAGTAGTACCTTCGCATCTAATTTATGACATAACACTTGTGCTATCACAAGTCTGATCATGACCTTACAAATGTCCAAAATTTGTGTGATATACACATAAAAAAGATTGACCCATAGACCTAGGTATATCCTATTTGAGCATGTCACCCACTTGGCTAGTGCTCATCTCTCCTTAAGATCATCCGGTATCCTTGTGATCACCGATGCCACTCTTATTGGTAGTCCAAGCAAAGCATGAACATCCTCCAATGTGATACCCACCTCTATGGTATCCCCATCCACCACCCATTTAAGAGTGTTGGTCAACCATTCCCATGCTCCAAGGAACATGACAACAAGATCAACACTCAAGGGGATGCACCTCATTATAATAATACCTCCAAATTCTAGTGCAACCAACTATGCCCTATCCACATTCATCAATCGTTCTAGTAGATCTAGTAGCCATGACACATCTATTAGTCACCATACCTTCGATGTCTAAAAAATATCAAACAATAAAGGATGTATTAGAGTTCCATGTCATAAATAATAAAAATACATTCTTAAAATTTCATAAAAATTAGTTGGTTTGATTTAGTTTTTCTATTTTTTATAGAATCGACATATTCAATACTAAATCAACACTATACTTTATTTGGGATACCAAATCAGCCCTATCAAATTCCTACTAAATCATCCTATCCAATACTAGATCAGATACCTTCTTTCCTTAAGATAATATATCATCCCTGTTATACACAGTTGACCTCTATTAGCAATACTACATCAGGCATTTAAAATAGAGTATATAAGCCTTGTTATACATAGTCGACCTTGTCTCCCTTAGCAACTAAGTCATCCCACTACTATGCAATCAACGCCCTTTTAACAAACTAAACTGGTTGATTGCTACATGGTCAGCCTTATCACTCTCTCTTTGCTTACAAATTAAGGTGATTAGGTTGACTCTATTCATCCACAATGGTGAATTTTTGACCATTTACCATAAATTCTTTGGGCATTTATTGGTTCGACTTCTTCCTACCCAATACCCTGTTATACCCCTAGTAAACCTAAAAATTTTCTAGGGTTCATTTCAGTGACTAGATTTTTCCTACTAGTCGCTTTTCTATATTTAGCTCAATTTCAAATCTAAATATTCAAAAATTTGAAAATTTTTAGTTGCTTACCTATACTGCATTTGTTGTAGCCACTATGTGTCCTCCCTGTCTCAACTGTCATCTCCTCACCATGATGGTTCTCTAGTCTCCAACTAGGTCTCTCAAAGCTCTATTTCCTTAGATATTAAAAATAACAAATGAATCATTTTTCACCCTATTTATATTTACCATTCAAAAATTCTTTACTATTCCAATATTTACCACCATATTTTGTATTTTGACCATATGTTTGTCTCTACTAGCTCTTTTACCAAACCGTATAATGTTCTATAATCCTGACATCATAGAGAAGCGTTTCACCTATTATATCTCTATGTTGAAAAAACTTTGATTTTTTGCTCTTTTTTGCTAATCTCTATAGGTTCGCCTAATGTTCTCTACATTGGACACATTCACATTTATTACATCTCCTTTATCTACAACACCAAGGTAAGTAAAGGTATGTGTTTTTTAATTTTGTCCTTTTATTCATCTTATTTTCTCTTTATTACAATTTATTTATCTTCAACATTGTGTATTACTATGTTCTTTCTTGAATCACCATTACGTGTTGCACCTACATGACATGTGATGAGCTTCAAGTGAGACATATGTATACACATAATATTTTCAAACTTTATCAATTACTAATACTTTCTCTCTTGAAAGAATCTGTCAAGTCTCAATCTCTCTAAGTGCATGACTTAAGGGGTGCACCAGGAAAGGAGTGGGCAGACCATTGGTGCTTCATAGGATTGTTGTCCCTATACTAGCACTTGCTATCTACATAACCCTCTTTGATTTTTTTTTCCCCTAAGCTTGCCTTCTCTTTTGCACCCTCATTTAATCATTTTCTGCCTTCATTAACCCTTTCCTAGCTTAAAATCCTTTTTCATAGTTTATGTTACACTATTGGCCCCATTGACCTTGTAATCTAATTGATAAAAATTATTTAGGGTCTAGGTCAGCCCCTGGCGGACCTAGTCCGAGACCTAATTCATTTTTTTCAATAACGATACAAGGTCGATTGGGTTGACCTTGTTGGCCTAAACTTTTGGAAAGGACTAGGGTTAGATACATTTATATAAACACATCCATTTAGTCATTTTAAGAGAAGAGAAGAAGAGATATAGATTGCACATCTACTTATCCACCATTCTACTTGAGGAACATAGCTTAGGGTTTCATACTTTATTTGGAGGTATGCATCTTGTCTTATGGAGAAGTCTTTTAGATGTATTGATAGGTTGTGTAGCCTAGAGCTGATTTATCTTTGTCATCCTTACATACCACAACAAACTCTTGCGAAGCACCTTGGCCAAGGGAGAGATTGAGGCTCAATAGGTTCATCTTCAAAGGTAAGTATTCCTAACTTTGTTTCTCCTTTGTAAGAGTAGATAGATTTGCATTTGTAATTATCTCCCATGCATTAGGACTTTGTATACATTGACATGAGTATATGTCTTCTATGCATGTTTACTTTTAATGTTTATTACCCCCACTTTGTACCACAAGCTTTGGTGAGCACTAGATTAGACTTTACTTGTTATTAGTTTAGAGAATATGAAAACATAGAACCTAGTTAGAGTTATTGCATAGTTTTGCTTGACTGGAGGCTTTGAAACCCTCCCTAGTGATATTGTGGTAAGAGATCCATTGGATAGGTATAGTAGATCCATCTTGGTCATGATCCCGAATATCTAATGTATCCACAATTGGAAGTGTAAGTAGGATTTATCTTCTTTGAGCTAGAAATGATTTATAAATTAGTTGCGTTTCCCTTTGCATACACCATTTACCAAATATGAGATAAATAACATATGTAAATATTGTAATCTAGTAATCATGTCATGCTCATGTTTTGATTTTAGATTTTTTGAATATTTGAATGTTTTTGTATTTTATTGTTTATTTGATTATCTGAAATTTTATGTTCATAAATATGTAAGCAGGTCATCATACTCAAGATTGCAGTCGACATATCCTAACTTGTTCATGAGATTATGTAATCACATTGCTTCTTCCTCATATGGTTCTGATTGTTCAAATTTTGTACTTTCTATCACTTCTGAAGATTGTGCTTTTTGATGGTAAGCATTGTTGACATGTCAATTGTGACCATTCATCCTGCATGTGAGAAAGTGAGATACTTGTTGGTTGTATTTAATGTAGCCTGTATTTTTTGTAACCATTATCTTCGCAATGTGAATGATACCCGATAAGTAGGAGGCATGACCTATATGTGTGTATTGACCAATTTTGGCCTACAAACTATTAATAAAATGATGTATCCAAAGGGTTCTGCTAATGTTTGTTATGATTTAATTCTTTGAGGTCACGTACTTATTGTTGTAAAAGTCCAACATTGCATATGGATTTCTACTTGTTTCCATCAATATGAATGTTTTTATATTAGGCACTATCCATATATATTGTAATGGTCGATGACTCTTGTTGCATGCACTTTTGGGTGGTTGTAGTTGTAGATGGTGTCTTTGTAGAGCTTGATGCAAGTGGTTCTTATTGATGTTATACTACCTTGATAATGCCTTTGTTATTGTATCTTTGAATTTATTTTTGTAATGCCTTGTACTAATCTATGTCATGTCCCATGATTCTATGTAACCACAATATGATTTTCCCTCTTTATGTGCAAGATGTTCCATGTCTTGATGTTGAGTAGATGGAAATGCAATGAGATTATGATCAAGTAATGTTTGAAATATTGTTCTTGGTTTATCCTTAATAATTTTTATTTAAAATGGTGTCAGAGCCTTGGCATTTGTCATTTCCACATTATTTATTGAAATGTATGATTGATTTTTTTCCAAGTCATGTTTGACATCAATGTTGCTTATGTCTAGTCTGAAATAGTATTGCAAATATTAGTTGTATATATCATGTATTCATGATCTATTATTATTGTCTTTCCTTTCCCCTTTGAAGACTATGCTTGAATGGGAAGTTTTGATTTGTCCCTTTTTATTATATATGAATCATCTCAATATTCTCTAACTCCAACATGTGTGAATAGAGTGTAAAATAAAAATTCCTCTGAAAGACTGAATTTTAACTTGTGTAGTTAATCATATATCATATCTTCCATGTTGTTATTTTCATCATCACTATCATAATAATTTATGACTATGCCATAGTCACAAATGTTTAGCAGAGATTCACAAGGACCAACATAAGAATTTAGAGTAGAGTGTTGCCATTAACTCTAAGAATCATGTTGAGTTTCCCTTGGAAAGGGGGGAGACAAAGAAGAAGAAGCTTCAGATGATGGAGAAAAACTTAGATCAATGGATCCTATACATAGATGAAAGCAAAGGAGACATGAATCTTTAGAAGCTTGTGGAGAACATGGTTCATACTACTTTTAGCTATATGAACAAGGATGGGTTGAAGTCTCTGAATAAGGAATCTATTGTAGGCGAGGGGATATTTTTAGATGAGATTGAAGAGATGCAAATGGAAATGATTTAAATAGAGGAACCTAAGGAGATTTTCCCGTCCCCTTGTAGATCTTAAAACTTAAGATTGGATTTATAGAAGGAATCTCAATACACTTGTTAAGCTAAGATTGAGGAGGCGAAGTCAAGACATATTTATAATTTGAAGAGGAAGAAACAATCCCCTATTATTATGAAGCATTAGTTGAGTGAGATATTAAAAAATCATGAAGTGTGACTACTAGATCTGGGAACAAGACAGTAAATGTTGGTGACAATAGAAGGAAAGGAAGATCATCTGAAAAACAAAATAAAAAAATAAAATTGATAGGGAGATTGCTGATGATGTGCATAAAACGTTGCCTTTGAAAGGTGACAAACTCCAGAATAATGGATTCAAATAAAGATAATCAACTAGAATATAATAGGTATGAAAGTAACAACAAACACAAAAATTTTCAAATTTTTTATAGGAACAACCCTATTATTATGGCAATTCAAGAGACTAAGATGGATGCGATTCTTTAGAAAGAGGCTTCGATTGCTAGTAGTATCTCTTTTGGGGCTTCGGGTGGGATTGCGACCATTTGGGATAGTAAGGTTGTGAAGGGAAAAATTATATTAAAAAATTATAATCATTTGGATATGATATTTATCAAGGATGATGTTTTTATGTGGATTATATCAAACATTTATGCTCCTAATACTCATTCAAGATGCATAAAAATGTGGTACAAACTTAGCACCTTCAGGCAAAATTATAATATGATGTAGTTGATTTCTAGTGACTTCAATACTCTACTCTATCTAGGGAAAATTAAAGGGAACATTTAGGTGTACACTAAAAATATGAATGATCTCACCGAATTTATAATTGATAACAGGTTAGTTAATGTGGAACTTAGAAGATCTTCTTTCACCTAGACTAATAGAAGGGTTAGTGATAATTTAAATCAAGTGAGATTGGATAGAGTCTTGATTTCTTCTGATTGGATTATGAGACATGATTTTTTCCTTCCTCTTTGCCTAAGATAGGCTTGGATTACAATGCATTATTACTAAATATGGACATTTTAATCAAGGACATAACTCTATTTAGATTTGAACATATGTGGTTGCAACATCCTAACCTCTCTGATAGAATTAAGGAATGGTGGTAGGATGACTATCCAGGTTTTACTATGTTTAGACTTGTGAATAAGCTTTAAAATGTCAAGAGAAATATCATAATTGGGAATAAAGTAGTTTTTGGTAATATATTTGAATGGTTCACCATAAGAGAAGAATTAACCTGACTAGAAGAACATATTTATGTTGGAATGGACCAAGCTACCTTATCGACTAAAAAAACCCAACTGAATGAGTATCATACTATTTTTGAGAGGGAGGAAACTTTTTGGAGGTTAAAATCAAAGGTAATTTGGCTTAAGATAGGAGATAAAAACACTAGTTTATTTCATTATCCACTCTCAAGCACAAGGGTCACAATAAAATTATGGAGATTAAGATGGAAAATCGAGACAAAAGCTCTGATCCATTGGTTATAAGAAGGAAGCTATCCATGCATTTAATAATCTATTTGAAATGATATCTAGGTTGAATGAAAGTATGATAAATATATTTTAAGGAAATATACCTCAACTGATTTACCAAGAGGATAATAAAAAGTTACTGGAACCTGTGTTTATGGTTGAAGTGGAAGGTGCTATTTTTTTTTTCGGAATAAAGATAAGGTGCCATGACTAAATGGGTTCCTTACCACCTATTTCAGCTTTATTGGGACATCATCAAAATGGATTTAGTTGCTAATGTAGATGATTTATTTTCTTCTAGGAAAAATTTAAGGGAGCTGAATATTACCTTCATTATTTTGATTCTCAAAAAGATTGAAGCTTTGGATTTAAAATATTTTTTCCCCTAAGTCTGTGTAATATGGTTTACAAAAATTTCAAAAAAGTTTTGTCTATTAGACTACAACATTTTTTTGAGAAGATCATTTCTAAGCACCAATGAGATTTTGTGATGAGAAGAAAAATCCAGATTGGTATAATTGTTGTGCATGAGACCATGCATTCAATGGACAAAGGTAACCAATTTGGAATGGTTGTGAAACTTGACATGAATAAGGTGTATGATAGGATTGATTGGGACTTCTTGGATAGAATTTTTCTCCAATTTGGCTTCCATCAACATATCAGAAAACTAATTCACACCTATGTCTCTATGACTATATTCTCAATTTTGATAAATGGTGTGTCTAAAGGTTTCATTGATAGTAAGAGAGGGATTAGGCAAGGAGATTCATTTTAACCTTATTTTATTTATCATTATGGCATAAACCCTTAGTACAACTTTTGTAATAGCTATTAGACATGAAAATCTAAGGGATTCAGGCTTATGAGTGGTGTGGATTCTACCTCACATCAATAATTTGTTGATGATACAATTGTTTTGGTTGCAACCTCTATGAGAGAAGCTAAAGAACTTAAAGATATTCTCAATGAATATGAATTGATGTCGAAGCAAAAGATCAAATTTGAGAAAAGTTCTCTATTTTTCTTCAATACCCCATAGGTGAGACAACACAAAACAACAAGAATTTTGGGTTGTCAAATCAAGGAGTTATTTGATACCTATTTAGGGATGCCACTCTTTAGTGGTTCCATGCCTCTACAAGTCTGAAACTCCTTACTAGATAGGTTTCAAATAATGTTATCCAGTTGGAAAGGAGTGGTCCTATCTCAATTAAGGAAATTAATAATCATCAAAAGCATGGTGCAAAGCTTGCCGATGTATTTAATGGCCATGTTAAAAATTCCCAAGTCTATAACAAAAAATATTGAGAAGATTAAAAAAAAATTGTGGATATGTTCTGAAGACAAAGGGAGATTCCATTTAGTTTCTTGGGATAAGGTTTGCCTTCCAAAGAATGTTGGAGGGTTGGGGATTAGAAAAATTAAGGCTATGAACAAAGATCTTGTGGACAAGTTAGGCTGGAAATTCATCAAAGAGATAACTCAATGGTTTGGTATCCTAAAATCTAAATATTTAGAATGTAGAGAAGCTATTTTTTTACTTATTGAGAATCAATTTGTTAGAAGTTCTAGATTTTGGCTTTTTGTGGTTAGCAACAAAGATCTTTTGTTGAAAAATAACAAATAAAATATTGGTAATGGTGAGAGGGAGAGGTTTTGGGAAGAATCATGTATTATATAACTCCCTTTGATGGATCTAGAACCATGGAATCAAATTGGCATTTCTGTTCAAAACAAGTATGGTTTAAAGGTGGTTGACTATATTCACAATCTTGAAAGAGGCAAAGAGTAGAAGCAACTAGATATGAAAGATTTGGATGGGGATGGTCAATCTATTATTAATGACCTAATTCTTCTTCTTAAAGGGATTGATTTGACCAATTCCATAAAGAAGAAAGGTTGGTGTGGACTCAATCATTTGTTGGTTAATATAATGTAAAATTTTGGTATAATTTAGGGATTGAGGTCATGCACGATGGTTTCCCTTGGGAAAGTTTGTGGTTTAAAGACTTGATACCCAAGGTGAATGTTTTCCTTTAGATGAGTGTTCAAAACAAAATTCTCACCATGGACAATCATAGAAATAGAGGTATGCTTCTCATTAATAGATGTCCCTTGTGTGAGGTAGAAGAGACTGTTAAGAATTTAGTGATGGATTATTCATTCACCTTTGATGTTTGGGGTATCATTTTAGGTAGTTTTTAAACTTATTGGGATCATCCTTATTTTGTATTAAATCTATGAAACTATTAGAAATACCCTTTCAATAATAATGATTTGAAGAATCTATGGTCTTGGGCAGTCCCCCATACTATTTGGGGCATCTAGAAAGAAATAAATGATAGAGTTTTTAGAGATAAAAAGATATATAGTAAGAGAGTTTCTATCAAAATAAAAAATGTCTTGTTAGAAAACTTTATAAGTAACAAACCTGGTAAAAAGGAAGCTTTTAGCTTTGAGGAAATTAAAATTGCTCAAAACTTGTACCTGAATCTAGATGGTCAATCTTTTATCAACCCTAGAACTGAGTTCAAGTAGATGGTCCAGTGGCTATCCCCCTCTCCTGGATAGGTCAAATTGAATTTTTATGGGGCATCTAAAGGAGATCTAGGGTTATTAGGAGGGGATACATCATTTGAAATAATAAAGGTGAGGTGATTGCAGCCTATGTAGGTGACATGGGAGTCCAATCCAATCATTGGGTGGAGGCTTTATCATCTCTTTGAGGATTACAAATTGCTAGAGAGGTGGGAGTGAATCAGTTGATCATAGAGGGTGATTACCTCAATATTATTCATTTTCTTTTCAAGAAAATGTAGCTAATTATAATATTCATTATATGATGGAAGAGTCATTTGACATCATTAAGTCCTTTAACATAGTTTGTATTTAACATGTTTAAAGAGAAGGTAACCAAATAATAAATTGGTTTTATAATTTAGGTGTGGTATGTAATAATTTAAATAAGTGGCTTAGGAGGGATGAGCTTCTGTGTGTCATCTTTCAAAATATTAGTAGGGAAGCTCTTAATGGATTTTTTTAGGAGTAAGTTTAAAGGCTATAGAATGACATAAGGTGTCACTATAGCCTTTTACATGTATTTGGGCATCATCCTTTTAATGATCTACTATTGGGGGGTTATTTTTATTTATAATGATTATTATGAAGGCTGTATCTATAACTGTGAGAAGAGGCTTTGTGGTCATATATTTTTCATGATTGTTAGGCTCATGTGGCATACCATTCATTATTTGTGCATGGGAAAGGTTTTAAGCCCTTTTTTAAAGGCAAGATTGCATATTAAGTTAGGGATTAACAATAAGGATTGGACTAATTTTATTCACAACCATATGGGGGAAAATCTATGCAGGGTGGAACCCTCCTTAGTTGGGGTATTGGTTAAGAATACAGAGCTTTAGAGTATTCTATAGGAGGGGGATTAACCAACTTTATTCATAAGGTTGAAGGTTATGATCTGCATATCTTTAGGTATTTTGATAACAATTGGAATGAGAGATTGATTAAGTTGAAAGGGGTCAACATTGAAGTAACTCAGGATCTTATTGCTCATGTTATTGGGTTGAAAATTAAAGGTTTGAAGTAATACAAAGATAGTAGGGACAACAAAGAATAAATAGATAAGTTCCTGGTGGATGATGAGGAGATGATTGATTTTTAAGGAAAATACCTAATGGATTCTCTTTGCCATCCCTATAACAAATTTTCCAAATAAATCATTAAGTTCATAATGCTAGAGGGTAGGTATAAATTTATCATATCTTTTCATTTTATGTTTCTCAATTACTTTGGGCATCATTACTATGTAAATATTCCTTTTTACATTCTGAGTTCTATGGAAATATCAATCTTAGAGGTTAAAATGGCAAGAAATGGTTTCCTCTACACCAAGCAGTAATTTTATTGATCTAAAAGTTTACTAAAAATTTTAAGATAGGGATGGACTATATGTTTAGTGGGGAGAAGACCTAGACTGTAAGCATTAAAAGGAATCTTAGAATCTTGGTTAATCCAAAATAGTCTACTAGGGAGGCTGATAACAATTATACAAAAGTTGTGGAGGAGAATAACAATGTTCTAGGCATTTTTGAAGTTAGTTTGGACCCCTCAAGTGTCAAATTATAATAACTGGTAAGTTTGAAACTTCTATTAACCCAAGGTGTCATGACCTCTAAAAAGACAACAAAGATTGCAAAAGCTAAAGGGAAAAATAAGGTGGGACAAGAATTTGATGAGATTGTGGTAGAACTCAAGGATCAAAGTAAAGTTGAGTTATCTCAGGAACACAATTTGCGTAGGGTCTTCCTTAGATGGTTCCTAAAAGATCACAAGCTTTTGTAGGATTCTATTAAAAACCACAATTGGGAGAGAGACATCCTTAGTGGTATAGGATATCTTAAGGAGGCGCTCCTTATGATGAGAAAGTTGGAAGAAAAGGATACCTTCTTGGACTAGGAGAACCAAATCATTAGTCTTTGGCGGGATTCAACAAAGTGACAATGAAAAACTACCTAACTAGCATGGCCAGGTTCATTCAACTAACCAAGGGGAAACACGAAAATGAAGGTATAAGCAAATTGAGCTAGAAATCTAAATGTATGGTGAAGGACAAAGATGGAGCCTTTGATCTCCAGGGTATGGAACACATGGAAAATGATTTGAAGAATATGCTTGGTACTTGGGAAGAAGCCTTAAGGGGGAAAAACCTATAATATTCCCCCATGTTTCTTGTTTCCTCTATTCTATGTTGTCTCACTATTTGTTGGCTATTGACTAGTCATTCTTTTGCTATGTAGTTGCTATGAATCATTTGTTTCTATCTTTGGTTAGCTTTGTTTGTAGACTATAATGTTTTATTTGGCTTAGTAGGCCTCATATATTGTTTCTTTATTCAAGGGTAGAGTCATTTTAGAAAAACTCCCCTTTACCATTAATAAAAAAAAATTGTGACTATACCATCTTGATACTCTAAATTCATTAATAAAGGAATATAGGAGATAGTTTGTGGGTGTTCCATATTAACTTGTGTCTTATGATGTACAATTGATTCATATGTTATGATCAATTCTTTGTCATTTTATATACTTGATTTACCCACCTCATATGTTTGCATTTGAGCTATTGGAATGGATTGTTATTAATAAATGATATTATAATCTTCCAAATGTGATTGTGATTGGTCCTCATTAGAAGATTTGATCATTTGATTATATCTAAAAGGGTAATTATCTGATAGGTTTGAATAAAAACAACCTTGATTCATATATTTGATACATTTGTGTGGTGTTCATGGTACTATTTCCATAACATGTATCCATGGTCATCCCAAAATCAGGTTATAATGTAATTGATTAGGCATAACAGGGAAAATAATAGGTAAAATCTTGGGACCTAGTCTCACATCCAATGATATGGTTCTAATTATATGAAAGAAAGTGTTATCTATTAATTTTAAGCTTTGATCTGATTTTTGAATGACATCCATGTTGATCCCTAATAATTATAAGAAGGTAGTGTTACAATTGTTCAATCTATAACCATTATCTACCAACACATGTTTGACTAAATTATTTTGCACTTGAAATTGTTCATGAATAATGGCAGACTCTACTATATCATGTGTTATGTAGGTAAGTGTTATTTATTGAAAGTGATGATTTTTTTATTATCTTTGAATGTATTCATAATGGAGGCAAATGTTATAGGTTGTGTATAACTAGGTAGAGTTGTTTCTTGCAATGCCTTATATAAGATGTCTTTGTAGATCTCTGATCTTTTACATAATCCCAATATAGAAAAATTAACATGGGTGTTCTTTAGTTCATTGATGATGTCATATCATGTTACAGCTTGTCCTATTCTTGACAAACAACACATTTTTTTAAAACAAATGGTTAAACTATTGATTAATTAGATTCCTGATTTGCATGGTAAAATCAAATATCTTCTATTGAGATTACTTTATTTGGGTTGTTGTTTTGTTACTATTATGATTGATTGATGATGATATTGGCATCATACATCTGGATATATAATACTATAGGGATTTTGGATTATATATATATATATTTGAGTTGTATTTGCAATAGTTCATTTAATGTACTTCCTGATATTTGTATTTATAGTTTTTTATAATTGCCTTAGAATAATACCTTTTTCTAGATGAGGTGGATGAAGGATAGTTGTATCCATCACATAAAATATTCAGATAAGTAACATCATAGGGGAGAGGGTGATAAATCATGGAAGCTGGGTCAAAAATAAAAAAAATTAGAACATTCACACACACTAGATTGTTTGATCTTCGTGATTAACATGTTATGTGCTTTCATTTTGGATAGTTTATGTACCTGCATAATTAATTTTGGGTGTTCATTTTTTAATACAATCTTATGCTAATGGATTCTTGTCAAGTTGCATTATTACATTGCTTGCTGAATTGGATGTTAGTTTAAATAGTACTCATATTTGTGACTTATACTAACCATTTATTTACTAAGTATTAGTGTGGATTGGATTGTGAGTCATTCAACCTACACATCTTAGTGTGTTGCATAGTCATATTCCTGCTTGAGAATGTAAATTTATTCTAGCTTTGCTTACCTAGTCATATCCTTAAATAGTTGATCTTGATGCATAGAATTGTTTTATTTTGCATAAAATGAGTTGTAAACAACAAACCTAATTTTGTGGGTCATTAGAATCCTAAGGTAAATTTAACCACTTTTTGGTGGATTTGGAGAACTTGGGGTACATTACAAAACCTTGACATATGAAAAGGTTACAAAGTTTAATTATTTTATAAGGAATTGGGAAATGTTTAGTGCATGTTTTAGGGAGTTTAGTCAAACAAAACATAATCATTATGGATTAGGGTTCCACAAAGTGAAGGTAAGGTGAGTTGTGGATACATTGTGGTAGCTGACTTTGTTAGTGAAGTGGAGAGAAATGTGTGATGGACTGTGAATTATTTGCATTTCTTGTAACCCTTTTTAGTGGGATAAAAAACTTGCATGGCTTGGAAACCAAGTTCATTAGAAACAAATTGAAGTGGGCATGTATGCAAGTAAATGCACAAATTTATGATCTCTAGTTGGGGTTTAGAAAAGGAGTTATTTAATTTGAAAATGGTGTCATGTAATAACTAGAGTGTTGGAAGATGAAGGTAAAATTGAAAGAAAAGAGGAAAATGGGTCAACCACCATGGAAGGACAAAAAAGAGGTGAAATTTAGATGATATTTATGGATTATATAACACCTCAATCTTGCACACTCGTTAAACTCATAACCTTGGTTATTTCTCTCAGTTCTAGACCTTTTCCCACTTCCACAAGTCTCACATCTACTCTATCTTGTGCGCCTTGGCCTACATCTTTTAGTACCACCAGTCTTATGTTGATGACCTAGGCCTTATATATTTCCCAAAATGCTTAAAATATACTTATCTTCCATCTTTACAAGTTTTAAACCTATACCTATTTTCTAGCTCCCTAGACACTAATGTTTGGGATAGATACTAGCATCGACGTAAGTGTCCTGACTCGACGCAAGTATCCATTGTTCTAAAGTCATCTATTTAAAAAATGAAACATATCTTAATGATCAATCTAAGTGGTTTAATGTGAGTTAATTATCCAAAGGGATTGATATAAATACAAGATCAACCATCACTCATTCCTCACCTAACACATACCTAACAAAGACCAAGACAACTTATCAAAATCACTCTATCAAGCATTCAATTCAACAAATCTTCTCTATTTATATACCAGTCATAAGAAAAACACATACATGTTTGAATTACTAAAGGAGTATCCCAATATCTTGATTACCAAGTTATAAGCTAGGTCATTATTATAGTTTCTTTGCACAATATTATATGACTCACATATGTAAGCTAATATATAAGGGAGAACTACATCAGTCTGAAGCCCTCTTTAGAGTATTGACTATGTAGGTAACACTTACTAATAGATGGATCATTAGGGTCATCTCGACACCATGTGCTCACTAACCCATTTTACCTAAGGTCAATATGAAGATGAAGAACTAGGGTTTTGAGAATTCATGAGTGATAGTCCATGACCCAAATTTGAATGCACTACAAAGAAGGTGAAACAAAACCCAAAATCATCTAGGTGGTAGGATCCTTTTTAATAGGTATTATGTAGATGACACTTGTGTCGAACCCAAATAATAGGATCGATACAACCATCCTAAGTTGATGTTAGTGTCCAAATCTCCAAAAGCATTAGATCTAAAATTTGATGACATTTCTAAAATATCCTTCCAACCTAATTTTTGCATTTTACACATCTATCACTATGTCAGCATCAAAACTAAATAAGTGTATTACTTCTTTCTCATTTTCATGCATAGCTTAGTTGTACTTTTTATATTTAGCCTCTACTCAACATAGAAAATTTAGTGTATGTTTATAACTGAGGTTACCACCCAATTGGCTTGCTGTAGATCTGATTATCACCCTTGTGAATTATCATTTCTATATTTATTAACCCTATTAACACAAAATTAGGATTCCCACATCCATTTTAAGGTTAAACATTTGTTGAGCCTAATATTTGAACATCAAACCCTAGAACAACTAGGTTTTTCTAATTTTTCTATTTCTCATCCCTGATTGATATAATTTTACAATCATGTTTGCTATGGATATATCTATAAATTAATTCATGGTCCAATACCTTATAATTTCCATGATTTGCTACATCAGTTATATTGTTAAATTTGTTAAGCAAATCCATGCCAATAATGAGAAGGTTTTAAAGCAAAAACATCACTTGATCTCTCTTCAAAAATCCTTTTGTAATATTATATTTCCAGTTTCTAGATGCTAATGTGCATACTCTCAACCATTTGTTATACCTAAGTCTTATTCAAATGATAGATACCATCCTGCACACACTATTAGCCCACAAGTTATATTAGATTTTGTGGTTCATGCTATTACTACTTGAAGAGGTAAGGTTTCTCAACCCATCACCATCTGTTAATATACAATAGGGGATTCCTAAATTTAAGATAGTGCTAAAATCCAAAGGATATGACATTATTGACCAATTGAGCAATACACATGCACAAAATTCAATCCTTGAGCTCCTAAAGTAATCTAATGTCCTAGATGAGGCATTGCATGAGACATAATTTCCAAGTGATATTAAGCCTACTTATTTTATGGATATCATGAAAGATCACAAGAACAATAAGAAACTCATCACCTTTGATCCAATAGATTTACCATCCACAAATATTGTTGACCAAACTTTTCCTTTGTTCATATAAGTTACAATGCAAAATAAAGGTATCAAAATGGTGATAATTGATAATGGATCCAGCCTAAATATTTTTAGCATACAATTTATAACCACTATGGGTATTAACATAAATAATTATTCAAAACATAGTTATGCACATAAAAGGGTTTGAAAATCCACATAGCCTTTCGATTGGTCAAATTACATTGGACGTGAACTTAGGACCAAAAATGATTTCAACTACTTTTCATGTCATGTCTCAATCCTTACATTATGAATTAATTTTGGGTAGACATTGGATACATTTAATTGAGGCTATCTCATCTACACTTCATTGATGTGTAAAATTCATGCACGATGGGATCTTATTATCCATGCTTGTTGATAATGAACCTTTAAAATTTTGTAAAATGATACATTTCAACACTGAAGGCATCCCTACAATGGTACCACCTAAATAATACATTCATTTTGAGAATATACATATGCATGAAATAGGTGAGTCAAGTACAATTGATCTTTTGTATCCATATGCAAATAAGGCACTAAACTCTAAGGTTCACATAGATATGCATAAGGATAAATAACTATTAATAAAATATATAATAAAACTATAAGAACCCCTAACATTTGAGCTTCCTTTATTAGTCAATAATGAGAAAAAAAGGCCATGTTTTAGATTACTATGTAAATGATGATGATATAGCCTATGATATGAGAAGTGAGAAAATGCAAAACTAGAAATTTGATCCACTTAATCACCTGTCACATAACCTATTCAAACCTATGTGTCATAGCACATATAAGCTAAACCCACTTACAAAAAATATAGAATTGAATCCAAATAAGGTCAAAACAAATATAGGAGATGAACATGAAAATTATTATTACTCCATATGCCCCTCTTGGTTGAAAACACTGAGTCAACCTTATAAGGGTCAAATGCAAATTCATCATGTGAATAATGTGGAGTCTTATCAAAAAGATTAACAAGTTTTATAGATCATGGCATAATAAGATACTTTATATTCCATGTTATCTATGTTAATTGATCATATAATGATTTCTTTACCTCCTACTAGACATAGATCACACACTAGAGTTGTACCCATAGAAGACACGGTACCATACTGTAAATATCATCAAATCAAAAGCCATCATACCAATCAATGTTAGACATTGAAAAGCCAAATTCAAAAATATAATAACTAAGGACACATACACATTATGTCTAACATGAGGAAAAGGCAAAATCCCTCCTATCTTTTAGAAAAGAACTATCTTTCAAAGTGACAAAAGTATAAGAAGTTAACTATAACTGCTAATATTGATGGTGTATATTTTCACCATATCTAGTTTGATAACAAGTGGGATACAACTTGTGGTACCACTTTTCTCACTTAATTAGGACATTCTATAAATGAACTAACATACTCTCCATTCATGTCAAAATATTGAGGATACATCTAGTTACCTATCACATGTGGCCCACATGTGGAAACTTTGACCAAATGGATATTAGACCATGGACCACATTTGTAACTAAAGTTTGGACAAAATTGGATAGCCAAGTGGAATGCTAAGATAGATATTAAAAATATGTGTATTAATTTTCTTAATATTGGCACAAAAATTTGCGTATGACATGACAACCATGATTATTTATTGGTACCATTGTATTTAGGTAAATCATTAAATAGAAACATTGAAGTGGTGGTATTTTAGTGATATAAACAAAGCCTACATTTTTCTAGGTGGTCCAACACCTTTTGATGATGAGTATTTCCTTTATTAAACTTTTCAAATATTTAAAAAACAAAATAAAATCTTAAAGTATTTTTGGCACCTACTTGTGTTATTAGCTCGAATTTATGTGTTTATTTCATGTTGATGGATGGCATATTCAATTACTCCTATACACACATGTGTGTCACACTTCTACTTGAGTGTGATACATGCATACACAAATACATGATCTATTCTAGTTTTGGATGTTGGGCCTTCCCTCTACTCATGTCATGCAGACATTGAAGGCATCCACTTATTTAATCTTGATACACATGTTATATTGTTCAATGGTCACTCTAAATTATCATGTTTGAGCTTACATATGTGATTATACATGCATTTATCCATGATTATATTTTACATAGGGTACTTGATATGTTATACACTTGACATTTTTTCTTAAAACATTTTATCCATGGGATACTATGACATGTATATGTTGGTTTATTATGATTTAATTTATGTACTTCCTCAAGTGTCTCACCTTGCCATTATATTCCTTATTTGAGCATTTGAATATGCTCCTTTGCTTGCAACCCCCATCCCTTTGTATGCTTTCTTTGACATTTGCATATGTCATTTTTTTGTATGAATATTTGAATATGTCATCCTTCCTTTTGTGGACATTTGACTAAGTCACATCACTTTGATTATGCGACATTTGAACATGCCTATTATTTTTGGTCTCCTTGGACCACTGTCTTTTGAATTAGTTTTGAGTGCTCTTGTGTGTGTGCTTTATTTGTTTGTTGAGCTTGTACTGTTACTATATAGACATTGCCATGATATTTATCATGCATCTTAGGCCTTTATGTGATCACATTGGTTCTATACTATCTACCTAGACATGTTCATTCTATATGTTACATGGTTCTATTCACAAATTATACAATTGTCTTATCCTTTTGAGAAGAGGTAACTACCAGTTTCTATATTTCTCTCACCTCAAAGTGGGGAAGGTATATTAATGGGGGCATGCCATAGATGCATGTTCTCCACACTTAACATAGTTTTTAGATTTAGTGGAGGCATGATTTAGAAGCATGTTATCCACACTCATTCAATATATGGTACTTATATCAGTTTTTGGATTTAGTGGGGGCATGTCATATGGGCATGGCTTCCACACATTCACAATTTTTAGATTTAGTAAGGGCATGCTTTAGAAGTATGTTCTTCATATTTATTAAATATTAAAGATATCTAGACTACAGTGGAGGCATGTTTTGAAAATATGTTCTCCACATTGGTACTTATATCAATTTCAAATTTATCCATATATAGTGGGAGCATGATTTGGAAGCATGTTATTCACACTTACATAGTTTTCTGAATTGGCCAAATCACATAGTTATATGATTTGGATTCATAGTTGTGGTATAATTTTATACATTGGTACTATTGTTATACACAAATTTAGAATGAGACATATCTAAGGTATATATGCTATGTAATGTGCACCTAATATATTAAAATATAAATCAATTTTAGATTCCAAAACTCTTTTACGTACTGATATCTTGATCAAACTTTTACAAACTTTATTGAGCTAGTATACTATAGTAGGTAGTTCACTTTTTAGTATAGTTGAGGTGACTAAATCATTCAATCTTGAAAATTTTTCAAGTTAGACTTGATTGTATCATCCAACCTTGCCATATTATAATTATCATTGGGTTACATAGTTGAGCTAATCTCAACTGTCAGGTGGCAACTCACTTTTGCTCTATGGTTGGGGGTATGGGCCTTCTTATCTCTCTATCTCTCTATCTCATTGGATATATGCACTTTCAAGATCTATCTATATTTTTCATAATCTTAGTTTCAGAACCTTACAATGATACATCTTTTTCAAATCAACTTGTCCATAAACAAGGTGGTTACATCAACCCATGTGTACTCCTAAACCTTATTTTTTCTAATTCAATCAATTTAAAGTAATTTAAATTTTAGATTATAAGCACTAATTATATATTATAGCATGCTCTTTGTTGTAGGTTAATCACTAACAAAGTAATTAAGTTGGGCACACACAAAGACAAGGTGTGTTATACACACCTGGGTACACATTCTTTTCCTTTAAACTAGCAATTTCATTACTAGATTAAAGAGGGGGGAAATGTAGATTATATTTATGGATTATATAACACCTCAATCTTGTACACTTGAAAAACATAGACCTTAGCTATTTCTCATAGTTTTGGACCTTTTCTCACTTTTGTAAGTCTTGCATCTACTCTATCTTGTGCCTATTGTGTTAAGCACGAGATATACTGAGAGGGGGGGTGAATCAGTATATCATATATCTTATAAAACTTTTTCTTAACAAAATTCCACTTAATCAAACATTCAAGATATGCAATAAAACTCAAACAATAAACACCACACAAGATAGAGAGAGACACCAGATATAACGTGGAAACCTAATGTGGAAAAAACCACGGAGAACAATCTCAAGTATATGAATGAGCACCAACCCAAAAAATATTCACAAGCACCAACTTGAAGGAGCACCAAACCCTTTATTGAGCACCAACCCAACAACTATTCATGAGCACCAACCCACAGGAGCACCAACCCCTTTACTGAGCACTAACCTAGCAACAATTCATGAACACCAAACCATAGGAGCACCAACCCCTTTGCCGAGCACCAACCCAGAAACAATTCATGAACACTAACTCACAGGAGCACCAAACCCTTCACTGAGCACCAACCCAACAACAATTCATGAGCACCAACCCATAAGAACACCAACCCCTTTGCTGAGTACCAACCCAATAACTATTCATGAGCACCAACCCACAGGAGCACCAACCCACAAGAGCACCAACCCCTTTGCCAAGCACCAACCCAGAAAAAATTCATGAGCACCAACCCACAGGACCACTAACCCCTTTTCTGAGCACCAACCCAGTAACAATTCATGAGCACCAACCCATAGGAGCACCAACCCCTTTGTCGAGCACAAACCCAGCAACAATTTGTGAGCACCAACCCACAAGAGCACCAACCCCTTTGTGTATACCACACACCTATCTCTCATTATTGCTATCCCAACAAATTATAATTAATTACAATATCTCTTTCCTCTCTCTCACCTTTGCTCTTCTAAGCTAGATATAACAAATACAAATCATATTCATCTCTCAAAATTGCTCTTCTAAGCTAGATATTACAATATCAAATCAACCTCTCTTTTCCATATTACAAATGGCTTCTCAAGCTTTTATTTATAGCTTTCCAAATGAACTTTGGCCTTTCCCATTTGTGACCCTTCAATCCTCATGGAAAATGGCGTCAAAATTGTAGGACCCTTCATATTCTTGGCTTTGAAAAGTCATGTGGTGACCCTTCATGACCAAAAACATCCTTGCCACTTTTGTCCTTAACTTGGTGACTTTTCATATTCCTTAAAGTGTCTCTTCATGATAAATTGCGCCCTTCCTCTTTTGTCTTCACTTGGGGACTCTTGGAATTCTCCAAGATGACTCTTCATGGGAAAATGCATCCCATCTTTCTTTTGTCTTTACCCCATGACTCTTTGACTTCTCCATGGGCCCTTCTTTTGTCTCATATGCAACCAAAAATATATTCGTTAATATTAAATAAATATTAACTCACATTAGCCAAGATATATCTATTATAAAGAACATTAAATGCAATGGGGCCTTTATCACCAATAATGCTAGACCTTTGACAGTAATAACAATATTTCCAACAATCTCCTCCTTTGTCATTGATAGCAACCTTAATCCTAAAACTGCCACATCCTGTCACCTGCACATCTTGTCATCTTAAAACATATAGTAACTCCCCCTTATTGTAGCAACATGTATCTATTCCTTGTACCTATTTTTTGCACCTATATCTATACCTATTATTATCTTCCTTTGACATCAATGGCAAAGGGCCTACCTGGAGCTAACACTTAGCTCCCCCTCAATTGATGCTGAACATCAATGGCATGAGTAATAGAAATTACTCCCAACTCTTTTCATAGATCTTTGAATGTGTCCTTTGATCGTGCCTTTGAGAAGATATCTAACAATACATATACATTGTTCCCTATCCTTTGAGCATCTACAATCAACTCATTTGAATATTTTATTCTAATCTCACAACCTTCTTTATGAAACTTTAATATGTATCCTTGATCACATATTTGACTAACACTCAATAGATTATGCTTAAGACCTTTTACATATAAAACATTTTTAGTCTTAGTTCTACCATAATCCAAACTCAAAGTACCTTTTTTGGCTATCCTGGAAGTGGTTTTATCTCTAAATCTCACTATACCACCATTGATATTCTTTAGATTAATGAACTTACTTTTATCTCCTATCATATGCCTCAAACATCCGCTATCAATTAACCATGGCTGATCTTTATCTCTGACATGCAGGGCTGTCTGAACCATCATAGAATCTTCATGTTGTTTCTTCTGTCATGAACATGTCTAAACCTTCTTCTTGATGAATGGAGCTTTAAAACTCTGGTCCTTTTTGACTGACTCAAACACACTTCTACAATATCGAGCTATGTGTCCGAAGTTGTTGCACTTGTAGCATACTATGGTCTCTTCATCAAAGCTTGATAGAGGAGCAAAAGAGATGTGACTTCTGCTTGACTCTACTTGACTTTCCTTCTCCTTATTTCTAAAATTGTTAGCTCTTTTTTTAAATTATAATTTCTTGTGACCATATCCATTAAAATAAAAATAATAGCCATACAAATAAGACCTATTTGTATATCTTTGACCTGATTGTCTTTTGTAGCTTTATTCTCTCCAGCTTTCTCTGTTTGAAATGTCCTTTGTATTCTTCACTTATCTCCTTTTTATTTCCTCTTTTGTAAGAGCTTTAGCATAGCTCTTTTTCTTTTCAAATCTGATCTCTATCTTATCTAAATTTTCTTTTTGACTTTCCAATATCTTATTTATCATGTTAGTGCCATCCTCAAATTTTGAATCGCTAACTACTTTATCATTGACTGCCTTCTCAATATCTTCTTTTAAAGAGGAAATTTCAATAACATACCTTTGACATTCTTTTCTTGCTATTTTCAATTTTTCTGTGAGATCTTCTTCATTCTTCTTGGCTTCTTCAAAGTGTGCTTGTAGATCTTCAATCATTTCCTTTGACTCCTATTCATTTTTCTTGATCTGGCGCTTTAATATTCGATTCTTTTTCTCAACAACTTTTAACTCTTCAAGGGCACAAATGAGTTCTCCTTCCATATTCACTTTAGCTTCCTCCTCTTCTTCTTCTTGATCATCTTCATATATGGCCATGAATAGAATCTCTTCTTCTTTTGAATCGCTGACTCCACTATCTTTGACTGAGCTAGGATCCTTAGAATACATGCTCTTCTTCTCGAATCCCTTCTTAGATTTGTCTTTGAAATTCTTCTTGTATGTAGGCTTTTCTTCTTCATCATCATTACCCTTATTTGGGCATCTAGCTGAAAAATGTCCAATTTTTCCACAATTAAAACATTTAAAAGGTAATTTTTCTTAATATTTACCTGTTCCCCTTTTTGGATTGTGAATGAAAAGTGCTTCGTTGTCATCTTCATCATCAATGGAACTATCGCTTGATTCTTGAATCTTAGCTTTCTCTTTCTTTGATGTCTTGAAAGCCGCTTCTCTCTTTGAGGGTTTATCTTATTCTGTCTGCATCTCATATGCTGTGAGATACCATGAAGCTCATCCATCTTTAGCTTGCCTAAATTCTTCATCTCCTCGATTGCCGAAACCTTTGCATCATATCTCATTGGTAGAGATCTCAAATCCTTTTGCACCACCGTTGACTCTTCCACTGTTTCTCCAAGACCTTGAACTTGATTTATGATTTGATCAACTCGCAAAAGATAACTTGCTATATCTTCTTCTTCTTCCATCTTCAAAATTTCAAACTGCCTTCTAAAAGTTTGAAGCTTAGCTTGCTGAACCTTTCCATCACTTTTGTAAATATTCTCAATTTTTACCCAAGTTTCATGAGCAGATTTACATTGCATAAATTTAACAAATTTAGATTCACATAAACCACATAAAATAGCATTTAAAGCTTTAGCATTACATTCACTTGCCTTGATTTTTGATGGATTAATTGTAGATGTCTGTGGCTCTTCATATTCCTCCACCACTGCTTTCCATATGTTGAATCCAAGGGCCATCAAATAAACCTTCATTTTCATGCTCTAAAAAGCATAATTCATCCCATCAAATGAAGGTGCCTTATTTGTAGAAAATACTTCCTGTGACCTAGCCATCATGCTTTCTCGATCTATCTTCAAGCTGTAAAACTTTTTGAAAAGGAACCTGCTTTGATACCAATTGTTAAGCATGGGATATGCTAAGAGGGGGGGTGAATCAGTATATCATATATATTATAAAACTTTACCTTAACCAAATTCCACTTAATCTAACATTCAAGATATGAAATAAAATTCAAATAATAAACACCACACAAGATAGAGAGAGACACCAAATATAATGTGGAAACCCAATGTAGGAAAAACTACAGAGAACAATCTCAAGTATATGAATGAGCACCAACCTAAACAATATTCACAAGCACCAACTTGCAGGAGCACCAACCCCTTTACTGAGCACCAACCCACAGGAGCACCAACCCTTTTACTGAGCACCAACCCAACAACAATTCATGAGCACCAACCCATAGGAGCACCAACCCCTTTGCCAAGCACCAACTCAAAAAAAAATTGTGAGCACCAACCCACAGGAGCACCAACCCCTTTGCCAAGCACCAGCCCAACAACTATTCATGAGCACCAACCCACAAGTGCATCAACCCATTTACCAAACACCAACCCAACAATAATTCATGAGCACCAACTCACAGGAGCACCAACCCCTTTGCCGAGCACCAACCCACAGGAGCACCAACCCCTTTGTCGAGCACCAACCCAAAAAAAATTCATGATCACCAACCCATAAGAGCACCAACCCCTTTGCCAAGCACTAACCCAGCAATAATTCATGAGCACCAACCCCTTTGTGTATACCACACACCTATCTCTCAATGTTGCTATCTCAACAAATGATAGTTCATTACAACATCTCTTTCTTCTCTCTCACCTTTACTCTTCTAAGATAGATATAACAAATATAAATCATATTCATCTCTCACAATTGCTCTTCTAAGATAGATATTATAATATCAAATCAACCTCTCTCTTCCATATTAAAAATGGCTTCTCAAGCCTTTATTTATAGATTTTCAAATGACTTTTGGCCTTCCCCCTTTGTGACCCTTCAATCCTCATGGAAAATGGCACCAAAATTGTAGGACCCTTCATATTCTTTCCTTTGAAAAGTCATGTGGTGACCCTTCATGACCAAAAACATCCCACTTTTGTCCTTATCTTGGTGACTTTTCGTATTCCTCAAAGTGTCCCTTCATGAGAAATTACGCCCTTCCTCTTTTGTCTTCACTTGGTGACTCTTAGAATTCCCCAAGATGACTCTTCATGGGAAAATGCATCCCATCCTTCTTTTGTCTTTACCCTGTGGCTCTTTGACTTCTCCATGGGCCCTTTTTTTGTCTCATATGCAACCAAAAATATATTCATTAATATTAAATAAATATTAACTCACATTAGCCAAGATATATCTATTATAAACAACATTAAATTCAATGGGGCCTTTATCACCAATAATGCTAGACATTTGACATCAGTGACAATATTTCTAACACATTGGCCTATACCTCTTAGTATGACTAGTCTTATGTTGATGACATAGAGCTTCTATCTTTCCCAAAATGAATAAAATATACTTATCTTTCATCTCATAAATTTCTAAACCTATACTTACATTCATGATCCATGGATACTAATGTCCAAAATAGACACTAGCATCGATATTGATGCAAGTGTCCAGTGCCCTAAAATCATCTATTTTACAAATGAAACATATCCTAATAGTTGGCCTAAGTGTTTTAATGTGTGTTACTTATACAAAAGGATTGATATAAATACAAGATCAACCCTCATTTATTTCTTACCTAGCATAGACCCAAAAAATACCAAGAGAGACCAAGGTAGCTTATCAAAAGCACTATATCAAGCATTCAATTAAATAAAGCTTCCCAATTTTTATATTAGTCATAAGAACAACACATATATAAGTCTAAAGTACTAAAGGAGTATCCAAAGTTCTCAATTTTCCAAGTTACAAGCTAGGTCATTATTATACTTATTTTACACAATATTGCATGACTCACACACAAGCCAACATATAGGGGAGAACTACATCAATTTGAGGCTCTCTTTGGAGTATTGACTATGTGCCCACTAACCCATTTTTACCTAAAGTTACCATGAAGATGAAGAACCAAGGTTTTGAAAATTCATAAGTAGTGACAGTCCATGACCTAAATCTAATTGCACTAGAGTGAAATCAATGTAAAACTCAGAAGCACCTAGGTGGTCACATCATTTTCCATAAGGTATTATATACATGACACTTGCATCGAACCCAAATAGTATCATTGACACATCCATCCTAGGATGACATTAGTATCCAAAGCTATTAAAGTGTTAGATCTAGAATCTGATGACTATTCCACAATCTCCTTTCAACCTCTTTTCTTCCTATTCTAGATCCAACACTATTTTAGAATCAAAACTAGCTAAGCATATTACTTCTTTGTCATTTCCATGCATAACTTATTTATACTTTCTATATTTAGCGTATACTCAATATAAAAAATTTAGTGTATGTTTATATCTAAGTTTAACACCCAATTGGCCTGTTGTAGTTCTAATTATCACCTTTGTGCACTATCATTTATATATTTGTTAACTCTATTAACACAATATTAGGATTTCTACATCCATTTTAGGGTTAAACATGAATAAGGGCAACACATTTGGAAAATAGAATCAACTATTAATTTTTGTAACTCTTAGGTGAGTACATTTTAATGCATTATGGGTATGAGTTTTTAGAAAGGTTCTTGTTTTGTTCAAGTTATGAATAGGTTGTAGTTTATATCTAATTTTTTACCTATAGTATCATATACTAATTATGCTAACTTGAGATGAACCCTTCTCTTTTGAATATATAAGCCCTAGGAGGTACAAAAATTGATAGTTGGTTTACCTTGCAGTCATGTTTTCCCCTTCATAGTTATGATTACAATTGTTTTTTGGTAAATAGAAATATTATATTTTACAAAGCCCTGGTTATTAACATTTAAACAAGATTTAAAACCCCAATGGACCTGGGGGTGAGTGTACACTCTCACCCACAGACCCATGGGGGTGACCTTACCATAAATAATGTTATAGTTGTATTGATTATAGCTTTTACATTAAATGAAATATTGTGGTGTTCATTGTTTTAAAACAACTATAGCATGAACTTTGAAACTCACACAATATAGGATAAATCAGGGGATAGTTTCTTTATAAAACCATTTTGGAGGACGTAAATCTACAATAAAGCATTTATGTAATTTTTATTGATATTTTAGTATGGCTATATGATTTTGGATTGATTGTAAGATTATACAAAAGAACCTAAAAAATATGTTGGAACATCTTTGATTGTTTCCATTAATATTTGAGCATGGTTTTAGGGTTGGATTTGTTATTTAAATGAATTTTTCTTGTTTTTATGCATAGCTATATGTATATGATCTATAACTAAGTTTATAAAGCATATTACAACAATTGAGTTTATAGAAGTGTAATACTAAGAGCCGAGTTTATTAAAATGTACTACCAACAATTGAGTTTATTAAAACGTACTACCAAAAATTGAGTTTATAGATGCATATTATAATAAAACTATTTATTATTACCTCAAACTCATGAACTAAGATATGTATAGTTGCATGTTATAAAATGTGAGGGATTATATCTTATTTTGTGAGGAAACTTAGTGAGTAAATATATGTATGAGACTCAGCCTGGAGGTTGATGTGTTTGGAGTATAAAAGAATAAAACTATTTTGGAAAACTATTTGGGGAAATATTTGAAGATGATATATTATAAATTACCTACTATTATTTACCATTTTAATACACATGGAATCTTCAGGTTATTTTTAAATGACAATTTATTAAACTAAATTGAGTAATTAGTAATTAGAGCTATATTTAATAATGTTTATTCACAGTTGAATAAATATTATTATGTTTCATTGAGTTGAGATGTATTACACTAACTCAAGGGCTTTGATGTTAAAGTATTTTTTTTTCTACCATTTAGAGGGGTCATTTATATGGTTGTAACTTAGACAGTTTTGACTTATCCATGTCATAGTTACATTTATGTACAACCTAAGAAAGAAATCAGTGGGTTTGGAACTTGACTATTAGATGTTATGTGTGAGAATGAATTGGTTTTGGATTCTATAAGAACCTCTTGGTGTACGGATTATGTATAATGATATTTAGTCAAATCTTGTAAAGTAATTAATTATTTAACCCATCTTAAAGTCTTGTATTTTATAAACATGGTTTTCGAACAATAACTTGTTAGATTGATTTTTGGATTGCTTGTATGTTTTATCATGTAAAATTATTGTTTTTATCTTTTATAAAATTGATCACCCTTCTTGTTAAGGGATGATGAGTGACATGTAAGGAGCATATTGAAGTCACTCATCATCGATTAACATGAAGGGTAAAGATATTTTTTATTCTAACATAGAGTATTAATATTATTGTGAACTATAACTCAGCTTCAAATAAAGTCTAAGGCCAAAGTAATTTTATAGTTGTATACATTGTCTATCCATTATAATTTATGGTTTACATGCATGAGTGAAGTCATATTAGATAAAGGAGTATCCATGGTCTGTGTGACTATTGTATATATTTGTGATTATAATACACATTGTTTTGGATGAGTTATTAATGTATGCATTGCCATTATCTACCCATTCATGAAGGGAAGGGACACTCCTAGTGGGGAGATGTGCATGATATTGATGATCTATGGTTGGAAGAAAAACACCCAAATGATGCTATCCCTTTATAGAGATAAATAAAACCAATCTTGTTATAGACTCATGGCTACTTATTATGTTTTCATGTGTTGTTTCATAGAAGCTCCATTATATTATTATATTTTTGATATCATTGTACTTAATTGGATCACATAATAGTGGCTATTGACACACATGCACATTCATTATTTATTGTATTATACTTCAATGATGGTTATATTCATTGAATGTGGATGATTTTATATATTATATTATACTCTTAATATAGAATTATGTACTGTTGTACCTATAATATTGTTATGTTTTACTATTGTGTAATCTCACTATATCTGAATCATGGAGAACTAATATATGGATTAATATGATATGAACTTATATGATTAAAAAAAATGAGTTACTAAAAATTATGTAGTTGTTGTATTTAAATGTTTCAAAATGATAAAAATAATATATTTTATATGAATGATGTGTAAACATTGAGATTTTTTTACTTCTAATGTGATTAAAAGCATTAATTTATCTTAATTACAATAGATAACTGATCTTAACTAATTTTTTTGTGTAACTTTATAATAAACCTTATGGGCTTTTAAAATATATTTTATGTTGGTTAGCTTGCCTCATGAGATGTGGATGGGGTTTATGAGGAACATGCTGACTACCTTTATTTTTTCATGCAATGATGGGGCACCTAGCTCATCTAGTGTTGACAACATGGATAATATAATCCTAAATAATATATGGCTAAATAATAGAAGAATGATGGTAGTGTGTGAAAAAAATTGAGATAGATATACAACTTATCCTACTTATTAAATCCAAACATGGAGAAGGTAATCAAATAAAATCTATTGTGATAGTTTTTATATCGAAGGCATAACCAAACTAGATCCACTAAAGCTACATGATTTATTATCACACAACACTAAAAAAAGAGGTTTCCAAAGCCTTTAGACAAATAATACTATGCAATAACCCTAGTTAGGCCTTATAATATATAAAATGAAACTAATCTAGTGCTCACCAAAAGTTGTGCACAAATAGGGATGGTTTAACACAAACAAACAATCAAGGGATCATGGTAGGAAAATGGGGGATTATATCACCTAAGGTGGAAGATGGAAATAAAAAAATATCCTATAGTTATACTAAGTTTAATTATAGAGGTAATCTAAGCAAGGAGTTATACATTTAAAACCTATTAATTTGTGCAATATCTATTTATCAAATGAACTAGTAAAAGTTAGAGATATTTACATTTGGGCAACCCTATCGAGTTTCAATGTTTCCCTTGGATAATGGTGATTTTCAAGAGGTTGTTGAGGCTTTATAATGATCACACTATATAAATAAGCTCTAGGCTAAATCAATCCTACTTTGCATTCAAGACTTCCCATAAGACAAACTAGCTTAGTTTCAAGGCAAACCCTACGTAATGGCTCCTTCAAATGTAGATGTAGTAGAATTATGAGTTGTAATAATGAAAAAAATTCATGTTCCTCTCTATTGGATAAAAATGAGCCTTGTATTTATAAAAATGGTTAAGTTCTAACCCTTTCATAATTTCAATTGATAAGTTTAACTAGCATGATCCAATTTTAATAAAAAGTTACTGTTAGGCCTCAAACTAGGTCAGCTTGGTCGACTTAGTTATATAACATGTAATTTAAATTTTATAATAGGATAAACCTTACTAACTTAGTATCAAAAGAGGGCTTTTGATTATTTAGGGGCTATTTGAAAAAATAATTGCTTAGGAAAATGTATAAATAGGGTTTGCTTACTTGGGGAGTTGGATAAGTAGGATTTGTAATGGGTTTAGGTAATGATATAGTTGACCAAAAATCTTGTGAAACATTAAAGGTCTACCAAACCCTTTTATAGAGAACCCTTTAAGGCATGCACTTAGAGAGATTTAAACTTAACAGGTTCTTACAAGAGAGAAAGCATCAATAAATGATAAATTTTAAAAATATTATGTTTATACATATGCCCCACTCGAACCTCATCACATACCACATGAGTGTAACATGAAATGGTGATTCAAGAAGTAACATAGCAACACACAATGATGAGATAATAAATTGTAGTTGAAATTGAAATTGAATTGAAAGTAGGGAATTTTTAGAAATAATTGAAAGTATTCATATACACACCTTGACTTACCTTTATCATTTAATGGTTGTCTATTGTATTTGTAGCCTTAATCATGGATGACACATTAAATAATTTGGAAAAACCTTAAGGATACAAGGTTAAATATCAAAAGTAAGTAATCACATAAAAATCAAAGGAAATGAAAACTTTCATGACTGAATGAATCACTTGGAAAATTTGGCAAGATAGGATGTCAGAGACTAAATTAGAACTAAAAAGACCAAGGAAAATGAATAAAAGAGGGTAAATCAAGTAACCAAAAATACAAGACTACTAAATGATCAAAAGACATAAAAAATGCATCCTAAGTCAGAAAATTAACAATCTAGATCAAACTAAGGACTCACAAAACTAAAATAATGGAATCAACATAAATTTAAGAGAATTAACTATCCATACTAAAAAAAAGATGGAAAAAGAACAAAAATGTTAAAAATAATGATGAAAGAGAAGTAGCAATCCATACTCAATCAACAATGGAAAACCCAAAAGTAATTATATGAAATGGACCAAAATGGCCCGTAAAAAGGTGAAATAATAAGCCTCAGAGTCTCAAACATAACCATAGGAAATCTAATAAGGATAAGGCAATGATTAATAAATGATCTCATAATAATTCAAGTATGAAAATTTAATTCTAATGATAGATGAACTAAAACATTCATGTTCTAAGCATGCTTGAAAGAGATGAAGAATAGGGATTAGAGAAATTGGGAAAATATTTAGAAATAAACTTTTTTATTAAGGGGGAAAATGAAATGGGTGGTGGTGGGAATGAAAGTGACACCAAGGTGACAGTATAATCATTATCAGAGACAAGACACTCAAATCAAGTTAGCAAGATATAAAGGTTATCAACATTAAAGAATCTAGAGAACTTAGCCTATCCACACAAACTTGGGTTAGCAAGTGAAGTATAGATACCATCCCACAAAGGATATATATGAAAACATAATTAAAATGGAATTAACTACCTTCCTACAATGTGTTCCCCATTCCTTAGGACACTTAAAAATTTATCGATCTATAGTGAATATTGGGTACTTATGTGAGAAAGTAGGTAGCATTATATATATGTGTAGACACCAATATCACGTCAACCCCCCTTAGCCCCCTTCTAAACGTTAACACTCCTAACCCACACCTTATTAATTTAAAAAACTACTTATTTTAAATTAATTACCTCACCATGACACCTCACCTAGACACCTCGCCCTAAGACCATTTCTTAGCCTATGAGTCAGCCTAAGACTAAGTCCTCCAAACTCTAACTACCCATGACCTATTCTAACCCCTCTTAACTCCTTAACTAACTTCCACGCCTCATAAGCCATTATTTTTACCATTCTCCAATGACAAAGGCACTTGGCAGGTGGAGAAATGGGCAAAGGGCTAAAAATAGCCCTTTTTACCTATTCTCTCTCCACCGATGTCGATCAAACCTCGGCTGATGTCGGTCATCCGTGATCGACACCGGCGGGATCGCCAACATCGGTTACATAAGCTAAGCTCTAAACATTGTGCTGCCCCCTACCTTATGGCAGATTGATGCCCACACTCTGAGATTTTAAGCGCAAGCACTCAACTATCACTCTCCTGGCTACCCAAGCTCTGCACAAGTCATTCCAGAGACTGGATTGAAACATTGTATGAGGACCTCAACATTAGCCACAATGAGAATAAGCATTCTGACACCTCTAGTTCTTTACCTAATAGAGCTAAGTATTCTGCTTCTCATTTCAGTATTTTAGAATACATTGTTAATTAGTTTCTATTTAATATTTCTAAATACTGTTGAGAAGCCTGACTTCTTCTGAAGAGGGGATGAAAAGCCTTCCCCTTATTCTCACCCACTTTTCACACCTATCCTCTACCTTCACCCTTCCTTAGAACTTATTCACCTTCTTGCAACCCTGCATAAACCTCCTAATTTATAGAAACTCTTATATCCATCACATAAATACTCCAAAACCCATCTAAGGCCCACTGCTCCTACCGACATCGACAACCCAACCAATGTCAGCATCATTTCCCCACCGACCTCGGTAGACAAACTGACGTCGGTGACTGTGCAAACCAAAAAACTTATCCAAATAGTCCATAGACCAGACAAAACCTTTGGATAACTTTTTGTAACATTCTGAGACTTACGGACTACAAGAAATAGGTACACAACATTCTACCTTTCCATTTCTTTAAGTCTTTTATCATTTCTTTTTATACAAAACTCTTTTTTTTAAATAGTGGACTGCCATCCCTTAGGGAGCTTTATGCTTTTGAGACCAAGCATGTAGCTTGGCAGTCCACCATATACTCCTCTAACATTTTCTTTATTTGAGTTTCTTTCTTATTGCAGGTGTTTCCTCTACAGCCAAAGAGGAGCTCCCACAACGCTTGGATACGGTGCACACTAAATCTGAGTAACATTAAACCCACAACTTTTAACCTTTAGTTTCTTTCTTAAATCAATTAGTGAAAAATATAGAGAAACATTCTGGCATGCCCGATGGGACCCTTGGATTTCTCCTTGGGTTCATTCTTCTTCTTTTAGAAAATCAAACTTTCATATAGATGCATTAGAAAAATATTCACTTCTTGCATCCCTTCTTCTTTGCCTTTATTTCTTGAGGAATAAAAAACTTAGCTTCTCTTTTATCTTTTTGTTTCAAAAGGAAATCATTAGCAGAAGTTAAAAAGAACATCTCTTTTTCTTCTTGTTACTTCTTGCATGCATCAAAGGATAGTGAAAAACTCATACTCTTTACCTCTTCTCCAATTGTTTGCATTTGAATAACATATTTTGATTTGGGTTAAAAACTACTGCATTTCATTCTTGCTTGGATGCACACTTATCCCACTTAGTAATTAAAGCATTATGAATAAATGGTAGTGCACAAATGTTACACAACAAAACCACAATCACTTCAAATTAAACACATAAACTTACTTGAGACAAGGCCCGTCTAGGATTTCATCACCTAGCGGATACCTTACCCCACCTGGCGATCCTACTTGGATTTGACCACCAAGAGGAGGACCCACTCTATTCTCTGGCAGAGTATAAACTATAGGGAAGGTATATTTTGGCTAAGCGGCCCAGCTCAGCTTTGGGTTCATGAAGTGAAGGGAGCAAGCCCCAACACCAGGCTACGTATTGACCCTAACACATATATTTTTAAGCACCTTAACATAACCTAAAACCAGCCATAGACTTCCTCTCTAGGACCTATTCTACAAGCCCAATTCCCAACAGACTCTTTTAAGGCATAAGCCACCACGACTTTAAAACTCATTCTTAGGAATTTAACGTTTTAGAGGTTGCTTGCCTAATCATCTATTCTATTATTTTTATCTGATTGTTTGAGTTGGGAAGGTCACATCATTCTAAAATCTAAAAATAACTCAAAATATCTTTTTCTTCTAAAAACTGTCAATTTTTTGTGTTTCTAGAATTACACAGAAACTGACATCGGTTTCTCCACCGACGTCGGCAACATTTTCTAACTGATATCGGTTAAACAACTGACATCGGTCACTATCAATAAATTTTCTTTCCAAACATCAAGCTTAAAACCCAAATTTCTTGCTGTTCAACACAAATTCTAGTTTTTTGAAACTAAAACACATAGTTTTTGGAACCTGAACCCCTTTCGCTTTGGATGGTTTTGACACGCAGTCAAGCCAAATCTCTTGTTGACCACACGAGTCAACAACCACTCCCACCTTCACCCTTTGTGCCAAGTCATCTAATGGAGTATACTTCAGACACCGAGCATACTCCTATCCAAACTACCCCTGATTGACCTCCTATTGTTCCCGAAGGGGATCAAGAGTTTGAGAGATTCCTTGACCACAACATCAAGGCTCTCCAACACTATCTCACTAGAAGCCAAATGTGAGATCCTTCGGGTAACCCTATTTATGGGATGCCAAATTCTTTGGTTGAAGCGGCAATGATATCAACAACATTTATTACCCAACCTATGGTCACTCATGCCACTACCTCGAATAGTAACCCAATCATGGCCAATGTTCAAGATTTGGCCTCTCCTTCCATCCTTTCTAGCCATACCTCCATTAGGGTTTCCATAACCCCTCAACCGCAAACAATTCAACCAAGTTTGACACCTTTCCAAAACTTGATTGTCTCTATTTCATCCACTCTTGTGCCCATAAACATGAGACTGACCACTTATCCTTTAACTAGTCTTGCCACCATTCAAACACCCTTGGTGGCATCTAGTCAAGTTGTGCCCTCCAACTTCGCAGCACAAGCCCCCATGGCCTTAACATCAGCCCCTATGATGAACTATCAGTATGTTGCACCAACACAAATGCAACCAAGTATGTCATATGCCCCTCCCAATGCCTTCTAGGTACCCTATAAATTAGGGGGTGCCCCTCATGCCATTCCATCTATCAATCTAATTAAGATGCTGATGGATAAGATGTCTAATCTTGAGACATCTGTTTCAGGTTCAAGGAGTGTCCTTTCGTATGAACAAATCTACAATGAACCTATCCACCCTTCAGTTCTTATTCAACCATACCCTAGCTAGTGGGAACTCCTAAAATTTACTCGCTTTTAGAGTAAAGAGGATCCACAACAACATCTGCAAGCATTTAGACATGCTTGCTACCTCATAGCCCACAATGATGTGTTATTACTTCGCACATTCCCTATGTCACTTTCTGGCACTACCCTTGATTTGTATAGTTCCATTACCAGTCATTCTCTCTTCACCTTCACTCAACTCACTCAGCTATTCCTCGACCATTTCTCAATCAATATTACCAAGAAGGTCTCCATCACAGACCTTTATTCCATTAGACAATTTGAGGATGAGTCAATAGCTGACTTCGTTGCCCGTTGGAGAGTTTTGATCAACCAACTCTCCTTCTCACTACCTCAACCTGAGCTCATTGAGCTCTTTTCAAGAGCATGTGCCAAGCATATTTTGTCCACTTTATGGGTTTAAACTTTTTTCACATTCGATGAAGCTTTCACCATGGCTTGAAAGCTTGAACTCTGCGTAGTCAAAGAAGATAGGGTCAAATTGCGTAGCAAAAATACCAATGTAAAATCTAATGACCCTTCTTCTTCCAAACCTTCTTCTTCCCACTCCAAGTCCAAGGGATCAGTGAATGCTGTGGTCCTTAGGTCATCATATTCTACCACAACCAATCAATTTGAGCCCTCCACTTCACAAAACATCACAAGACAATTCCAACAACGGTATGAACATCAATGATACACGCCAATAGGAGAATCATATGCTTTCATATTGGATAAACTAGTGAATTAAGGAGTCCTCAACCTCCCTCAAATATGACCACCTATCCAATTTGACCCCTCATGAGCCATCCCTGCATGGTATAGGGAAAATGAATTTTGTAAATATCATCGTGTCAAGGGTCATGACACAAACAATTGCAAAACCCTCAAAAATGTTGTTCAAGACATGTTAGACAAAGGGGACCTTGTTTTGGATAACCCTAATGCATCAGCCAACCAAAACATAGATGTATTTAGGCAACCATTTCCTAACCATTCCCCAAGTTAGAATAATGTTCAGATCATGGTCGATGACCCTTAAGAATGCAACATACGCATGGTCGACATGGTCTTTCTTTTCATTCCTAACCAACCTCTCCCACAATCTGAAGAGGTTGGACAACCCATTTCTCCCATTTCTCCACCACAGATAGAAGAGCCTATTTTACCCATATCACCCCCACGACATCAAACACCTCCTCTACCCATTCTTCTACCTCATGAGGATCCTGTATTACCTGTTCCTCTTGCCCCCACCTTCCCTCTTCTTCTTCTACCATCGAAAGAAGTTACCATTCATACCTCATGCCCTCATGTAAAAGGTGCCATCATCCCTCTACTTCACCCTTTACAGGAGCCTTCCTCTCTTATTTGTCCTCCATCGATGGAGGATAGTCCTCCATCGATGGAGGATACCCCCCTTTCACACGTAGGAGAGTCTACTTTGACCTCTCCCATATTAGAGGATGCTTTGACAGTACCAACACCGGTGGCCCCACCCTTATCCTTCTTATCACCAATGGAGGATCATGCTTTCCACACTTCTAGACCACATGTGGAAGGCATGATCATCCCTACACTCTATCCTCTCGAAGAGCCACATTCTCCAATTCCTTCTCTGTTGAGAGAAGAACTTGCCACCTCACCCACTTTGGCTGAGGAAGATCCAGTGATGGTTCTCTCTCACCTTTGGCCTAAGATTGCTGCATCCAACATGTTTCTGCTCTCACAACCACCCAAATCCTCTAAAAGACTGACTATAAGACCTCATGTCACGTCATCTAAACCCTTCTCTTGATTGGCATAAAACTTAGGATTCCTCCATTCTAGGAACCTAGAACATGAGGCACTATGGGAGTGACTTAAGACTCCTTATCTTATACATCCCACCTCGCCTTATATTGTCAACCCTTCTATGACAAATTACCCCAAAGTCTTTGATGAGGAGCAGGTTTTCACTTCTAAATCTTCAGAAGCTCAGCTATCCACATCTGAACCCAAACCCTCACAGGTGTCCACCATGCTAAATAGATTAAATCTATCAGTGTTCACCCTATATCAAACCTCACTCACCCACAAGTGAAGGTAGATTTGAACCTCACCCCACACAATAGTGGTCCTCGCACCATACTAAATAAGGATGCTAAACCACGTCAGTCTATTCCTCCCCCACCTTCACCATTGCCCTCTATCTTGGGTCCACATCCTTCCACTTTAACATGAGTGCTCCCTATTCCAACACCTCACAAAAACAAACTGCCTCCATTACTCCCTCTACCTATCAAAAATATACTTCCTCTAAAAAAATTTGACACCTCTCACCAAGAAAGTGCCATCTACACGTGTGGCCACACCACCAACCAAAAAGGTGGCACGAAAAACTCCCCCTATAACTCCTAAACAGAAGTTGTCAACCCCTACTACAACAACGAGTGCAGACCCATTAGTGGGTTCTTATGATTCACTATTACGTCGATTGTTGTAGTCTTCTAGCATCATTCTCCCACCCATTAAGCCATACCAACCTCTCAGATCAAAACCATCTTGGTTCGATGACACTCAAATCTGCTTGTATCATCACACACCTGGGCATGATATAGAGAGTTATTGCACTCTTAAGGTTGTCATTCACCAACACTTGGAAAAAAACACCTTTATCATTGAGGATTCTCTTGACCACCCATTTGACAAACTATCGACACCATCCCATGCCTCCCAAACCTCCTCACTTGAATCGGGATCCCAATGTGAGATTATGGTCCCTCTACCACCTTTTCCTCCTTTATTCAAAATCAACACTATTAATATGGCCACCAAGTCCCAAAGCCTAAAGGATAAAGGAAAAGAGCAAGTTTCTACCCCTTGGACATATCCATTCACCAAGCCCTCTCTACTACCAAAGGCCAAGATTTCTATCTTGGGCACATCTCAACCAACATCTTTGGGGGTAATTCCTCCTGACCTCTCTAGTCCACATGATGTTTGGTATTAACAACTTGTTGACTACTTGACTTATTATATCATTCCTCTTGACCTCTCTAGCAATGGACGATGGGCTTTTATCAATAATATTTCTCGATACACCATGCTAAGGGGTCTTCTCTACAAATGAGGTCTTTACAGCCTCCTGCTCTGATGCCTAACCACCACTGAGACATCTCATGCCATCAAACAAGTCCATGATGGGATTTGTGGAGGACATTTTAGTGGTAACACGGTTACAAAGTGCATCTTCTACCTAGGATATTATTGGTCCACTCTTAACCAAGATTGCAGTAACTATGTTTGGCATTGTATCAAATTCCAACAACGTGCTAACCTACTTCACATCCCTAGCCATGCCACTCTTAATCTCTACCAAGATTGCATCAAGCATGCTTACAACAAAAATCTGAAAGAGCGAGATTTCAAAATCAGAGATCTCATCTTTAAATAAAATCAACATGTGACTAATATGGAAAGAAGCAAATGAGGCAAGTTTGCTCCTAATTGGATCAGACCTTATATAATAACGTATAAGTATGGATCAAACACTTATCGTCTGTCTTCTCTTGAAGGCTGGCCAGAACCTGAGCCCCTTAATGCCTTGCATTTGTGACCATTCTAATGTTAACCAAGTAATCATTCACTTGATGTTTAACTTGAGCTTGTCCCTTGAGCAACCCCCATTATCCTCATTCCTATTCCTTTCAACCCTTTTTCCCTATGAAAAATTAGTTAACCCTTTTTTAAGCATTAATGCTTTGTCCTAATAAAAGGGAAACCCCTAAACCTCTATAGTCTAGTCCATGACTAAAAGTTCAGTCAACAAAAAATAAAAATAAAATTGGGATGCCTAACAAAATATTCAAAGGTCATTAACTATAAATGTAGACTACTCCCTTGAAGGACAACTACATTATTGCTGTAATTAGTAGACTGTTCCCTTGAAGGACAGCTATTCAAACAAAATCAAAACATACAAAGCAAAATATAGACCATTCCCTTGAAGGATGGCTATGCCCAAATTTTGCTACAAAAATAGCACCCTTTTAGAAGCTTCCTGCATCGATCAGCTTCACATGACCACAAAACAAAACAACATCCCTAAGTAGACTTCCCGCATTGATTAGTCTACCAACAAAAAAAAAAATGACTGATAAACTACTAAGTCATGGACTTGCCTATAGGCATTCTTAGGGTCACCTATAAAAGGGGCAAAGTTATCCCTACTAAAAAGGGTTACGCTCTCCTCACATATCACATAGTCACACCTATTACCCCAAAATACCCAAGGGATTTTGAGCTCACTTAACGTCAAGTGATTAGGATACTTTTATAACAAAAACCAATGGTTAAGATGTAATGCATGAACAGAGATTTTGTTTGTAAATACTCTATCTATGCTATCATTATGGTCCTTGTCAATGAAAGAGCAACGTGCCTTTCACTTCTTACCCACCTTCGTCACATGCCAGTTTATCTTTTAGAATGCAGTGTCTTAAAATTATATACTCGCATATTATCATCACATTCAACTCAATTTTATCATACATAACATCACATGTTTAATACAACCAAAAAATTTTCTAACCACTATCATAACATCATGATTTTTTTAATGAAAATACCAATTTGTGTTATATAAATTATCATAGCCCATTCACATTAGTTTCTATGGAAAACAATACACATGGAAACTATCAACCAAACACAATTTATGTCAAGCATATACCATCACCAATATGGAAACCTGCCGAAGCATAAATAAACTCATTTCATTTTTAGCATACACCATCACCAATATGGAAAATTGCTAAGGATGAAAAACCACATAACATATGTTACAGCATACACCATCACACAATATGGAAAAGGCTATAACATCATCATACACTCATCATTTCAAGCATGTACCATCAAACATATGGGAAATGCTAAAAACACTGACATAACCAAACCAACTACCAACCTCTTTGACTCTTCTTCCCTTTTTGGGGAAAACTACATTGGCCTGAGGCCCTTAAAATAGGGGCTATGTAGGCAACACTCAGTTGACATGGGGTCTTCTGAGGTTAGCTCGGCCATTCATTTGTTCATCTACCTAATGGACAAACTATCTAAAATTTAGGCGCATTGCCTGCCCTAAACCCTAGGCTCACCACCTATCTTAAACTACCTCATTTTTAGTCTTTTTAACCATTTAACATTTAATCATGACCTAACCTAGTCAAACCCAATCCATAACCTACCCTCCACTTTCCCTTTTTGGGAGAACTACATTGGCCTGAGGCCCTTTGCATGAGCTATGTAGGCAACACTTAGTTGACATGGGGTCTTCTGAGGTTAGCTCAGCCATTTGTTTGTTTGTCTACCCAATGGACCAACTATTTGACCTAATAACATAGGTCTTATCTAAAACTGCCTGAAATCATGACCAAATAACTAGCCCTGACACTGTATAAGTCACCTTAGACTTCTCATGGGGGAACATTAGAGATCACATACATCTCCCTAACCACAACAAACAACACTCGAGATCACTTATATCTCAGCCCGACTTGACAAACAACCTCAGAGATCATGACTATCTCCTCAGACCACGACCACTTTTGAGACAACTTTGCCATGGTTGTTTTGATTGCATGTGCTACCTCACAAATACTTAGCAAATTGTATGCACCCCTCACACCTATTGTCAAATCATGACCAAGTTGATCCCTAATATCTGTGACATTTTCATGTTTTCCAAGAGTACTTCCTAGCTTGGATACTTAGAACACGATGACCATTGGAGCTACAGCTTTGATCGATCTAACCCAATCAGCTATCACTAATAAGCTAGGGACCGGTTAGTTTGATTTTAGTCCTCCTCGATTATTGGAGCTATAGATTTGATAGTTTAACCTAATTAGCTACCACTAATAAGCTGGGGACCGGTTATTTTGATTTTAGTCCTCCTCGACCTTGCCTGTGACAATTTGACCTGCCTATCAAGTGAAGTGGTATACGCGCAATCTCAACTATTGTAGCGTTCACACTCCAACCTCATCCTACCCATTCACTACTTATCAAATCGGCACTCGATCTCAAATTTACCCTCTCTTGATTCCCACTTTGAGGGAGAATACCTCATCCCATACCTGGGGCAACCTACATCTATTTTTGTCTTGTAGTTCGTCAGGACAAACCACAAGACAAAAAAGGGTAAATGTAGACACCAATATCGTGTCAACCCCCCTTGGCCCCCTTTTAAATGTTAACACTCCTAACCCACACCTTATTAATTAAAAAAACTACTTATTTTAAATTAATTACCTCACCATGACACCTCACCTAGACACCTCACCTAGACACCTCGCCTTAAGACCATTTCTTAGTCTATGAGTCAGCCTAAGACTAAGTCCTCCAAACTCTAACTACCCATGACCTATTCTAACCCCCTCTTAACTCCTTAACTAATTTCCATGCCTCATAAGCCATTATTTTGACCATTCTCCAATGACAAAGGCACTTGGTGGGTGGAGAAATGGGCAAAGGGCTAAAAATAACCCTTTTTACCTATTCTCTCTCTGCCGACGTTGGTCAACCATGGCTGACACTGGTGGGATTGCCATCGTTGGTTACATAAGACAAGCTCTAAACATTGCGCTACCCCCCACCTTCTGGCAGATTAACGCCCACACTCTAAGATTTCAAGTGCAAGCACTTGACTATCACTCTCCTAGCTATCGAAGCTCTACACAAGTCATTCCAGAGACTGGATTGAAACATTGTACGAGGACCTCAACATCAGCCACAATGAGAATAAGCATTCTAACACCTCTGGTTCTTTACCTAATAGAGCTAAGTATTTTTCTTCTCATTTCAGTATTTTAGAATACATTGTTAATTAGTTTCCATTTAATATTTATAAATACTATTGAGAAGCCTGACTTCTTTTGAGGAGGGGCTGAAAAGCCTTCCCCTTATTCTCACCCACTTTTCACACCTATCCTCTACCTTCACCCTTCCTCAGACCTTATTCACCTTCCCGTAACCTTGCACAAACCTCCTAATTTATAGAAACTCTTCTATCCATCAAAGAAATACTCCAAAACCTGTCCAAGGCCCACTGCCCCTACCGACGTCAGCATCATTTCCCCACCGATCTTGGCAGGCAAACCAACGTCGGTGACTGTGCAAACCAGAAAACTTATCCAAACAGCCCATAGACCAGACAAAACCTTTGGATAACTTTTTGTAACATTTTAAGACTCACAGATTGTAGGAAATAGGTACACAACATTCTACCTTTCCATTTCTTTAAGTCTTTTATCATTTCTTTTTATACAAAACTCTTTTCTTTAAACAGTGGACTGTCATCCCTTAGGGAGCTTTATGCTTGCGGGACCAAGCGCGTAGCTTGGCAGTCCACCATATACTCCTCTAATATTTTTTTTGTTTGAGTTTCTTTCTTATTACAGGGGTTTCCTCCACAGCCAAAGAGGAGCTCCCAAAACGCTTGGATACGATGCACACTAAATCTGGGTAACGTCAAACCCACAACTCTTAACCTTTAGTTTCTTTCCACAATATGAAAGTATGAGACCTCTACCCCAGTTGATGCAGGATCATCACATAGAAAGAATTTTGAATTTAATTTTGTGTCTATTGTGTGTTAGGGGGTATAATATAGTGATTTTAATTAGTTATAGGTCTTAATTTTGCATAAAATTTAAATTTGGGCTCATTTTGTATTTTCTTGTCCAATTTGAATTTGAATTTCCTAGATTAGGAAATCTTGTCTTTTGATCAATTTTGGCATTGTTAATCATATATTTAAGTCTTGTCATTAAATTTGAGGACTTAATTTTTTTTAAGAGTTATTATAAGGTTTGTGCATCATGTTAGTGATGTTTTTAAGCAATCTTTAATGAGTTCTTAACCAACTCTGCCACCTTTTCACATGCTAATTAGGGGTTAAGTGAGTTATCTCGTCAAAATATTATTGTTATCCATGATTGAGGTAGTTATGGGTGTAAATACCATTAAAAAAAGTTTTTTGATCCATTTTAAGGGTTAATTCCTTGTATAAAGAGAGTATATTATGACTAAGAATATTGGTCTATGTTCAAGGATAGGGGTTTTAGAGTTCAATTTGATGAATGCCAATAAAGTACAAGCTTGGTTTGATGTTTTATATTGGTGTAATAATATTGTATTATTATTGATAATTTTAAAGTGATATACAATCCATTTCAGGTTTGGAGTAAGAAGACTCTCAAAACTGATCTTAGACAGTTCTGAATATAGACATTCTATGTACAACCAACCTGGTAATTTTTATTTATGAGATATTTTATGTTGTTTTAAGCATTTATTTCAGTTCATGTAGTTGATTATAGATCATAAAAAACTTATAGTGGTGGTTATATCCATTTAAATAATAAATTATGTTTAAAAACCTTAATTTCACTCCCTCAGGTCTATGTAAAACCCTGTCTAAGGTTTATGAGTAAATTGGATTTGTGCACTCTAAAAACCTCCTCAAGAGTCCAAATTGCACCTAAATCTTATATTCATTTTTACTCAACTAATTTTAAATGTTTCCTATATTATTTGAATGTGTGGAGTGTTTTACATAAAAAGCTTAGTCATACTAGTTATGGAGACCTAATTAAGGTCTAAATACAAAAAGGTTTTATGGAATTAGTAAACTTCCCTTTAGAGTCTAAACTTGAAACTTGGTGTGAAGATGTAAGGGATTAATGGGTATTCAAAACTATTTTTAGTTTGTTTGGAATATTTGTATATTATTAAAACCTATAATCTTTGTACCTAAGAAGGGATACAAGGGGACTAGGCCAAAAATAAGAAACTTGAATTTTGAAGTACAAAATCTCTCCCTATGCATAAAATTGGTATCAAAGTAGGTTATATACCTAAAGGAGACTTGAAAGAAGGTGACACTCTTTGAGGTAAAGAGGGAATTGATTATTTATTGGTTAGTTGGATTGAGAATCCAGAATGCCACTTAAAAGGAACACAAGATGAGGTAGAAGAGGAGGTATTCAGATGGGAGATGAAATATTGGAGGAGTTGAGAAATTTGAGGGTAAGATTTGATGAAAGGATTATAGAAATGGAGGCCAATCAAAAAAGATGAGTTATAATAGGATACATAAGTGATAGAGAAGAAGAGCTACAAGATCTAGAGGAAGAAGAAGAAGATGAATAACATGAGGAAGAAGGAATTTATAGACTACTAAAAGTAGTGATGGTAGAAGGGTCTAAACCAAAGATAAATATTCCTACCTATGAATGAAGTATATATGGAGAGAAAATTATTAATTGGATTATAGAGTTAGACAAACATTTTAACTATGAAAATGTAATAGAAGAAAACAAGGTTAAATTTGCTTATATAAAATTAAAGGGACATTCATCCCTTTAGTGGTATTACGTACAATATGAAAGGAGAAAGAAGGGTAAAGCCAAGATCAAATCTTAGGATAGGATGGTAGAAAAATTGAAGGACAAATTTCAACCTAGTGACTATCATACAAATCTTTTCAAGAAATTACAAAATTTGAAGGAAAAAGAGATGGGTGTTATGGAATATACTGAAGAGTTCTATAAGTTGACAATCATAATAGGACATGTAGAAGAAGATGTGGATTATATCAATAGATATTTTAATGGATTAAGGTATAATATTTATAATAAACTTAGCTTAGTCATCCCAACGATACTTGAGGAATGCTACCAATGTGATTTGAAGGTAAAGGATAAGCTAAATAAAAAGAAAACTCAATAAAATAGGGACATGGGTAGAAGTTATAGAGGTAAAGACCAACAAGGAGAAATAGGTACATCTCAAAGGACAAATTAAAAACCAAGTACCTCTCAAGAACAATCATATACTTCAAGAGGTGTATTCATAGGAAGGAGACCTTACTTCAAAGGAGGATACACATAAAGAGGAAGAGGATTTATTTGATTTATTGGTAAATGTTTCAAATGTAACAAATTTGTAGGTCATAGGTTTTGGGAGTGTCCAGAGGAACCTAAAGGTAGTAAGTATAGGATTGAAATTAGAAATTAATTAGTCTAAGAAAAAGAAGAAAGTGTGGGTTATCCATCTCACATAGAAGAACCAAAAGCTAGTGATTCCTTATTGATAAGGAGGGTGCTAATAAAACCACCCAAGGAGGGAGAACCTACCCAAAGAGAGACACTATTCAAGACAACTTGTAAATACCAAGGTAAGAGACATAAATTAGTTATTGATTTAAGTAGTACTGATAATTAGGTTAGTAAAGATGGTAGAAAAGCTTGGTTTAAAGAGAATTCCATATCCAACCCCTTATAAGGTTTTATGGCTTCAAAAAGGGTAATAAGTTCTTGTGAATGAATAATGTTGGGTATATTTTTAGATTGGAGGATACAAAGACAAGGTTGTATGTGACATAATGACAATGGATGTGTGGTATGTGATCTTAGGGAGTTATTAACAATATGAAAAAAAGACTAATAATGATGGAAGGAAGAATGTTTACACCTTAGGTAAGGATGGCATAAGTCATACACTACTGCCTCTAAAAGAAAGACATGGGTAAAGGACTAATTCAAATGTTAAGATGGTAAGTGAGAAGGATTTCTTGAATGCTAAAAAATAGGAAGAGATGGGGTTTGGAGTGGTAATCAGACCAAGGACTATTATAAAAACCACTAAGCTGAATGAGGTACCTAAATAGATACACAACATGTTACAATAATTTACTGATATTGTAGTGGATGACCTACCTAATGAGCTACCACTTATTAGGAGTATCAGTCACCATATTGACATTATACTAGGTGTAAGTTTTCCAAATAAAGCTACCTAAAAGATGATCCCTTAATAAAATGAAAATATTAAGAACCAAATACAATAAATCTTGGATAAAGGACTGATCAAAGAGAGCCTCAACCCATGTGCAGTACCACCTGTCCTAGTACCAAAGAAGGATGGAGATTAGAGAATGTGCACTAACTCCAGAAAAATCAACAAGATAAAAATAATGTAGAGATTCCCTCTTCCAAGAATTGAAGATTTAATGGAATATTTGAGTGGTTTCAACTATTTATCTCAAGAATGGTTATCATCATATAAGGATAAGGGAAGGAGATGAGTGGAAGACTACTTTTAAGACTACTAAGGGGCTATATGAATGGATTGTTATGCCATTTGGTCTCACTAATTCCAAAAGTAAATTCATGAAAATAATTAATGAAGTCTTAAATCCTTTCATTGGTAAATTTTTCATTGTATATTTAGATGATATATTGATTTACAGTCCAAGCAAAGAAGAACATTTTCAACAACTTGAAATGGTGCTACAAAACTTGCAAGAGGAGAGGTTATTGATTAACCTTAAAAAGTGTTTGTTTATGAAGACAAATATTGTTGGAGAGTTATCAATGACATCATGGTGATGTTATGGAGGTGTATAGGTGAGTGGATGAAGTGACTTGATAGTCTAAGTGACAATGTCAAAGTGTGCAATGTGTTTGTCCTAGTATGCTTGAAGGAGGCTTGGTTGATCTTCAATTTTGACATGGCTAGAGATGTTTAGGGATGAGTATGAAGTATTGATAATGTGAAAGGGGTCCTATAAAATGTTTTATATGATTTGAGTGCTTGTGTTCATGAGTTTATTTCATCTGGTTGATCATTTTTTTCATCTAGACATTTTGGGTCTAGTAGTAGAAAATCTAAGTAGGCAGTTTGTTGACTTCATAATTGCCACATGTGGATGAGTCAAGGGGAGTTGATCATATGGTTTTGATAAAATTATTCCATAGTTACCATTCACTAAATTTTATGTCATGAAACTAAGCATGAAAAAAGATATGCAAGTGCAAAGTTTGGCTCCCAACTAGTTTGATAATATTTTCCATACTTAGCCAAATTTGCAATGTGACAAGAAAAGCTGAGTAGGCATTTTGATATTGTTATATTTCTCACATGTGAAGGTGTGAGGAGAAAATGTTCAGATGGGTTTGTTTAGTTTTGTGCTTAGTTTATTTAATATAAATTTAAGATCATGTGATGAAATGCATCAAAAGATATGCATGTTCAAAGTTGGCCTCCTAGGTAGTTGTTGACATAGTTGGCTCTGTGGCAGAAGAAATTTGAGTGAGCAGATTAATAGAGTTATATATCACATGTGAAAAGGTTTTAAGAGTATTTTGTCACATGGTTTTATTATTAAATGAGAGGAGATCATATGGTCCAAATTTTAGATCATGTGTCTAAGTGCAGTAAAATTATTGAGGTCCAAAGTTGGTCATCCAAGTAGATAAATAATGGTCCCCATACTTAGTCATTTTTGCATGATGTTAAAGATCAGGACCAAATAGAGATCCAACGGTTCAAAATAATTTGTACATATATATATATGGTATGTATTAAGTCAAATTAGCCAAAGGGTTCATTGGTTAACAAATTTAAAGATTGAGTTCCTTATAAAAGGATCAACGGAGCATTTTTATTCTAAGATGTATGGAAGCAATGAAATGAGGACAAGTTTTTGATGTTTAATATCAAGCAGAGATAAAGATCAATATTATTCTAAGATATGATGATGAGAAAATATTAATATATATACAAATAAATGGTGTGTATTCAGTGAGTTTTTTTCAAAGTGTCCAATGATTATCATAAGATAAAGACAGAGCTACATATAGGAGATTGATGGAGCGCATGTGGTCAAGTTTTCAAGATTGCATGAGATGAGGTCAACTGTTCAAAGTTTAAAATTTGGATTTGGTGAACTATGTTCTAAAGTTTGAAGAATATTGATGGTGCACATTTAATCTAAATAGAGAGGACACAAGATGATAGCATGGTGACCAAGGTTTAACTATGACCATTTTCATTTGAATATTTGAATTTAATACAAGAAAAACTAGTGCTCAATTTTTAGGCCATATCTTTTGATCTATGTAGAGTTTGCTCATGGTATAAAATGCTAAACTATAGGGGACTCCAAAGTTCATATGTTTGAATATCTGAAAGTGTGTATAGTAAAAAATATGAAGGTTCAAAGTTTTTTGTGTTTTCATGTTTGTTTTGTAAGTGACACAAGAAGGAAAATTGAGCTTGTATTGATGTTGTTTTGATGTTTCATGATGACTTATCTATTGGAGAGTGTTGAAGACTTCATGAGGATAATATATATGGATTTTGGAGGTGTGATAAATCTATATTTAGTATGAAAAATTCTTAATAAGTTGACTATGTATTCATTCATGGCGACTATGTGCACAAAATGTTATTTGAAGCAAATTGTGCTCTAGCATAAGAAAGTATTGGTGACTATGATCTTTTGAGGATGTAAAATGGGTCATGTGGATTGGGTCCATACATTTGGAAGTGGTCCTATGTTATTAGTTTATTTTGAGAAGTGTCAAAGAGGTGAATGGGTCTTCATAGGACCTAAAAGGTCTTATGCCTATTTGAAGGTGTGTTGTGCTTAAGTGTGACCCATGTAAGATGCCTTAAGGGTGAAGGCATGTATTGTGGCAAAAAAGGAAATATTTTGGACTTGATAATTCGTGAATGTTCTATAAATAGTGAAACCAAATGAGATAGTTTCTAAGCTTGTGAAAAAGACTAGTATGAGAATTGAGAGAGACTTGTGCAAGGCTTGTGTGTGGAGTATGCATTGAAGTGAAGAAGAGAGGCTAGGTAGTGTGCTTGTTTGATGAGAAAATGAGTATATCAATTTGTTGAATAAGTGTATGACTTTTAGGTCATATTTATGATGATAAAATATTTATCTTATAGTTTAAGGATATGTGAATAGGTCTGAGTGTCAATATGAGTATAGTTTGAGTGAAGGAGAGAGATTGTGGCATGCCTATGTGAGAGGCCTATTTGAGATAGAGAGGGAGTTTATGTAGTGCTTAGATAATTAGAGATCCATCATTAGGTGTTTAAGACATTAATTCTAAGGTGGATGTGTTCACTTCAAACGAGGTTCTAAAGGACTTGATCTTCCTTAAGGGCAGTTTCTCCTTGTGAAACAGGTGTTTCACTAAAGGCCTTTGATCAGGAAGATTTGATCAAGATTTTTTGGTCTAAAAGAGTTGACCAATCTATTTTTATTTATTTATTATAGGACAATTAGTCCATGTGTTTCAAGATTGAGATTGGGTTTTATTCCCCATGAGGGTTTCCCATAGGAACTATGTGTTATGTGTTTGATCTTGTGTATGCATTGAATGAATACGATCTCTTGTTAATATTTATTAAGCAAGTTGATATATGCTGATTGTTTCATAGTTTGAAAAGATTAGAATTGAAATTGAAATATATGGGCTCACTGATTCACCTCCCCTCTCAATGATTGTACCTCTAAAAATTGGTATTAAAGCAAGTGTTTTGGTAAAGTCTTGATAACTTAAAGGTGATCTAAGGTACAATATGGGTAGTCATCAAGGAGGTTTCTCTACTAAGAAAGCACTGATGTTAAATGGATCTAATTATGTTTTTTTGAGTGAAAGAATGAGGACATACATTATGTACCTAGGGTTTGATGTATTACATTCTATTGTGGATGGTTATGTTTTTCCTACTACTCCTCCATCTAGTGCTACAAACAAGAAGCTGTTTGAGAATGATTCTAAGGCAATGAATGCCATCACTTGTGGTCTTACAAAGACTAAGTTCACCAAGGTAATCCATTATAAATATTCTAAAGAGATATGGGACAAAATGTAGATTATTTACTAAGGAGATTCAAAAATCAATCTTGCTAAGTTATAAACTCATAGAAGGTGATTTAAAAGTCTCAAGATGAACGAAGAAGATTTTGTGGCATCTTTTCTATAGAGAATTGATGAAATTGTGAACATTATTAGAGGTCTTGGAGAGAACCTTGAAGAGGCTACTGTAGTTCAAAATTTATTAAGGCCTCTATCCCTCAAGTTTGATCCAAAAGTATCTGCTATAGAATAAAGTAATGATTTTAGTTAGTTGAAGATGGATCAATTACATGGCACCCTTACTGCCTATGAGATGAGGAAGAATGATGATATACCACCAAAGAAGGAAGCAACATTCAAAATAGAGATGAAGCTAAAGAATAAATTCCAAGGTAAGAAACCCAATGAGGATGAGATTTTTGATATAGATGAGGATGCACTAATTACTTTGATTTCAAAGAAACTAAAATAGGTTCAGATAAGTATAAGGGTAAACTACCCCTCAAATGCTTCAATTGTGGAGAAGAAGGACATTTTAATAATAAGTGCCCTCATAAGTATAATAAGGATGATGATGAAGAGCATGATCAAGGTCATGATGATGGCAAGATATCATTTAGGACTGATAAAATAAAAAAAGGATTCAAAAGGTTTGGCAACAAGAAGTACTTCAAGGACAAGAAGAGTCTCTACACCAAAAAAGATTGCAACTCATCAGATGAGAGTGAATTCATTGACTCAGAGTATGATCATGAAGATTATGGTCCTATTGAAGATTAATATCTGTTCATGGCTGAAGAAGGTAGTTGTTCACATAAAAAAGAGTACACTTGGAGTAATTTAGATGATGATGAAGATGAGGTGGATTGTGAGACTACATTGATAAATGCTCTTGAAGAACTAAAGATTGAGAAGAAGAATAACAAGAAGATGAAGTCTCAAATCAAAGAATATGAAGACAAATTCAATGTGTATGAGGTAAGAATGATTGAAGACACCAAGGAACATGAAGATCTAGTCAAGCATCTCAGTTGTTAACTAGAAATTCTATCTACAAGCCTAAAAGCTAAATAAGATGAATGTGTAAGGTATGTAATTTAAAATGAGTCATTAAAATCTATGTTAGAGAAGACATCTAGTAAGGTGAAGTCATTTATGAGATTTAAAAATAACTCAAGTGATCTAGATAGTATTCTGAATGATCAAAAGCATGCAAGTGATATAAATGGTCTTGGATACAAAGAAGAACCAAAGAATACAACTTAAGACAAGATGAAGACTATTGTGAACAAGGATAATCATACTTTGAATATAAATAATCAGATAAGGAATGAATATGTTGGTAGAATGAAGACAAATTAGATCAGACAACCAAAAGCCATGAGGTATGAAAAATTTAATGGTTACTACTATACTTGTAATCAGTTTGGGCATAGAGCTAGAGAATGTAGAAAACCTGTTAGAAATGAGTTTTCATAGAACTATGATGAAAATCATCAATCAAGAGGTATGAGCAAGGTTGAGTGTTTCAACTATCATGATGTGGGACATTTTTAAAAACATTTTCCATCTAAAGTAAGGCAAGTAGAGTTCACATTAAGAAGAATAGTTTGCTAAAATTGTGAACAAAGAGGTCACATTACTAGATTTTGAAAGCAAAGGTCCACAAGTTAGAATAGGTTTAATCAGGCCTCAAGAGTGCAAGGAAGAAGGCAAGTTAGCTCATGGAAACCAAAGATGGTGTGTGTGAGTCATGATGAGTCTACAGGTCCAAGTAATCTATTTGCTATGGTGGAGAATACTATAGAAGATGGAGAGTGCCAAGAGCTCTCATTATCTGCTCATGTTGTGGATAAAGAGACCAAGCTCAAAGAGAAGACCAAGGTGTTGGTTGTAGCTAGTTCTAAGGTATGTTTGGATCAAAGTGAACATCCTACTATTCTTGAGTAATCTACATGCAAATACCATCAATTTTTAGTGCTTAGTGATGAGGTTTAGAACTTCAAGGTTGATTCTTTAAATGAAAAGGTATGTCAAAATTCCATAGTTGCTCCATGTGTTATCAATTCTATCTTAGAAGAGAAGGATAGTGATATATAAAAGGAAAAAATTGTCATAGTTTAGACTAATAAGAAGGAAAACAAGAGCAAGAAGTCTTATAGCTATAAGAGGATTCTAGTGGTTAATGAGGAAATGTGGGCCACTCCTGGCTTCACTTTATTTTAGAGCATTATGGTGCAAAGGATGTCTCTATCTATGATTCTTAAGAGACTCCTTTCATTGGAGAATCAAGTTGATATGGTATTATTTAGATGGTTTTGAAAGGCTAGAGATGAGTGTTTTTAGTTGGAGTAGGTATGTCCAAGTGGAAGATATGTTGTGGTAATGTCAGAGTGATGTCATAGTTGTATATGGTTAGTTTATAGGGTCAGATTGAAGGTTTTCAAGTGAAAAAAGAGGATTTATTATTTGTTAAGATGATATTTTTACATATAAAAGTTTGGTGTCCTTATTATAGCATGCTCCAAGTGGTTTTTTGGTTTGAAGGTATGTTGAAGTTAAATTGGAGATTAATGTTCGTTCTCAGGGTTCTTAGTTTATGCTTAAGAGTATGTATGTCCTAAAATGGGTTATAGGATGTATGAGTTACCAAATATGTGGAAGATAAAATTTTGATCCATAAGTGTGTAATGGTTGTTTCTAGGTGTATAATAAGTTTTAGAGATGGATTTTGACCGGAAAGAGGTTTGTTAACTTTATTTGTTTTGAGATTCTAGGGTTTTGGGCTCTACTAGAAAAGTGGTTTTCCTTGTGAGTTGAGGTCTTATGCTTATTAATATATTTAATGGGATAAATTAGTTGTAAAATCAAGATTCACATAGATTTGAAGGTTTGTGGTTTTCAAATTATTCATGTTTTTTTAATCAAAATGGAGGCCTAATTGATAAACTAGTTTGTAAAGGAAGTATATTGCATAGGCTGATCTAAGTGTTGAAAATTGGTGTGATTTAGGGGGAATATGAGATTGATCTAGATATGAATTTTTAGATCTTGATGGTGGTTCTACTGAAATTTGTGGGCTCTAAAAATTCTAGGTAGGGATACAAGGAGTCTAGATAGGCCTAGTATGAAAATTTGATGTTTTTATTTAGTTTATTCAAAATATAAAGTTATGAGTATTTCAAGGTGAGTTCTTAGGTTGGTTTAGTGCATGTTTCCTATTTTTTGAGTGATATGAAAATTTTTTGGTGGTCCTTGAGGTGGTTTGAGAAAGAAGGCTAGTAGGCCTGTTTGATGGTTCTTCATGGTGTATGGATATGAAGATGTTCAAGTGATGAAATGGCTCAAAAATCTTAAGGGAATTATATCTCAGATATTTTTTGGTGATTTTCATCATATTTTAGTGTTTTGTGTGTTCTTTCTTCATTGTTGGTAGTTCTTAGTTGAAGAGTGTGTTGGCATGGAGCAAGAGGAAGTTGTCAAGGCAAGAAGAGGTAGGCTCAAGGTAAGGGGGAGTTTGAAATATATTTATAAGAGGGTATAATACTGTTTTTAGTATTTTTATGTCCTCAATATTATTTTTTTCCCACTTTGTCATTGTGTCAAAGGGGTACAAAGTTTCTATTGTGGATTACTTGAAGAAAGAGAAGGAAGGTGAGCTATATATTGATGGGTGTTGACATAAATGACAAAGGGGGATATTATTGGAGAGTTTTAAATAATTTAATGGTTATTTAATTAATGTTTTTAGGTGAGTGGATGAAGTTACTTGATAGTCTAAATGACAAACAAAGTGTGCAATGTGCTTGTCCTAATATGCTTAAAGGAGGTTTGGTTGATATTCAGTTTTGACATGGATAGAGATGTTTAGAGATGAGTATGGAGTATTTATAATATGAAATAGATGATATAAGAGTTTTTATATGATTTGAATGCTTGTGTTCATGAGTGGATTTCATCTGGTTGTTCATTATTTTCATCTAGACATTTTGGGTCTAGTAGCAGAAAATCTAAGTAAGCAGTTTGTTGATGTCATAATTACCATGTGTGGATGAGTCAGAGGGAGTTGGTCATATGTTTGTGATTATATTAGTCCCTAATTGATATTATATAAATTTTAGGTCATGAAACTAAGTGTGATAAAAGATATGAAAGTGCAAAGTTGGGCTCCCAGGTAGTTTGACAGTGTTTTCCCATACTTAGCCATATTTGTAATGTGATAAGAAAAGCAGAGTAGGCATTTTGATGTTGTTATATTTCAAACATGTGAAGGTGTGAGGATAAAATTTTAATATGAGTTTGTTTAGTTTTGTGCTTGGTTTATTTTTGATAAGTTTTAGATCATGCAATGATGTACATCAAAGGATATGCATGTTCAAAGTTGGTCTCCCAAGAAGTTGACATAATTTAGGTCATATAACATTGATCATAAACTATAGAATCACTATTATAACTTTATGAAATATTAAATACACATATATTATTTTATTTAATCCCTATACCTAGTTTCCAAACCTCTATATCAATCAATCATTCATTACATCAATATTCTAACTAGTCAAATTAGGCCTATTAGACCTTTTTATATTTGACTCTTGATATCACCCATATTGGTTAAAAAAAAAACTATAAATACTTGTATAACCATTTAAATATATCAAAAATCATGTTTCACAAGAGAAACACCCACTACATAGGATGGTCACCACTCATAATGACCAAAATCACCATTAGGCCTAATAGAGACCTAATGGAATTAGGTCTTCTCAAGGCACACGTTTCATATTGACCACCTTGGAACATATTCAACAAAAAAAATTGGATGAAAAAATTCACACACAATTAAATTATACCCATTATATGGTCACATTATGTCCCAAACTCCATTGAGCTCATTTCACTCCTTGAACCATACCATTAGGCCTACTCACAATTAGGCCTTTTCATTGCCAGAAAGTTTTGCTTTAAATATCTAAAGTGTACATTCATATTTTACACATAATAATATAAAATAATAATATTTATATAACATACATGACCTCATGGTAATCATCATGTACATTATACTTCACCATACATGTAAAAAGACCTCAAACATATCACTTCCATATTCTCACTCAGAATTGCAAATAGGGCTCAAACACCCAATCAAGGACTTTTTAATTTTCACACCTTTATAGACATTTTTTATGAATAAAAATTCATTAAAATGAACCCATTATTCCTATATAATAACTTAATATTAATTATATTATTCAAGTCTATGCATAATGACTTAAGAACATCATTCTCACTAACACACAAAAAATTGCTTGAATGCTCCGAAACACATTCATGGAAACCAAGACACAGAACACCTATGTGAACATTTTTATGAACATAAAATAGGTTTATATGATACTTAAAAATCATTATAACCTATTTAAATATATATATATATATATATATATATATATATATATATATATATATATAATAAGGTCCAATATTAATATTGGTCTTACAGACCAATCTCATGGCTTCACTATACACAGACCTCACTATGTTAGACAAGTGAGATTAAGATCAATTTTTTTCCATACACAACCTTATAAAAAAATTATATCCATTTTTTAAATGTTTTATAGGTCTTTAAAAATAACCCAATGTATTTTTGTCCATCCCTAATCCCATTCTCACTTCTACCTAGTTTTTTCACTACCTTCCTCACAAGATCTTTTTAGTGATAGGTCATCTTCTATTACCAGTTTATCATAATTAAAGTTTTCAACCTAATAAAAACTTACATGGACATAAAATAAAATTATCATGCATCATATTTTAATCATTTTCATGATTTGACCTGGTCAACCCTACTTGCTACATCAAAAAATTGAGAAACAAATTATTTCTTATAGCTCTCTACAAGAAAGATCTCAAAACTAGATCCTTAAATATTTTAAAATAAATATTAAACAAATTCAAACTTAAATAAAAAATAAATATTCATATGCATAAAATAATAGATCATAACACCATATTTATACGTGCAAACCTAAGGGAAAAACTATGGTGAGAATGTTGCAAGAAGCTACTATTCTAATCCAACCTCTCAAAAATTTGTTACAATGACTGAACCTCACTGGTTACATTCTATAACACCAATCCTATGGAGACATCCATCCCCTATTATGATCAAAAAAATTTAATTTGGCCTTTGAGGTAGATAAGCAATGGTCCCCATACTTGGTCATTTTTGCATGATGTTACATATCAAGACCAGATGGAGATCTAATAGTTTATGGGAGTTAATACATCTAGATATATGGTGAATAGTAAGTCAAATTAGTCAAAGGGTTCATTAGTTAATGAAGTTAAATATCGAGTTCCTTACAAAAGGATCAATCAAATGTGTTCATTACAAGATGTCTAGAAGCAGTGAGATGAGGACAAGTGTTTAAAGTTTAACATCAATTAGAGATAAAGATCAAGATTCTTATAAAATATAATGGTGAGTACATGTTCATTTTTATATAGATCAAGGGTTATGTACTGAGTGAGATATTTTCAAAATTTCCAATGATTAACATAAGATAAAGACTGCGCTATGTATAAGAGATCGATGGAGCGCATGTGGTCAAGTTTTCAAGATTGCATAAAATGAGGTCAACTGTTCAAAGTTTAACATTTATATTTTGTGTACTATGTGTTAAATTTTTAAGAATATTGATGGTGTGTATTTAATATGAGCATTGAGGACACAAGATGATAGCCTGGTGACCGAGGTTTAACTATGACCGTTTGTATTTGAATATTTGAATTTAATAAAGGAAAAACTAGTGATCAAGTTTTAGGCCATATCTTTCGATATATGCATAATTTTCTCATGGTATAAAAATCAAACTTGTTGAGGAATCCAAGGCACATCTATAAATATAGATTTTAAGATTTGAAAGTGTGTATAGTTAAATTTATGAAGGTTCAAAGTTGACTATGGTTTCAGGTTTGTTCTACAAAGTGACCTAAGAAGGAAAATTGAGCTTGTATTGATGTTGTTTTGATGTTTCATGATAATTTATCTATTGTAAAGTGTTTTACACTCCATGAGGATCATCTATATGGATTTTGGAGGTGTGATAAATATATATTGAGTATGATCAATGCTTAAAAATTTGACTATGTGCACATAATGTTGTTTGAAGTAAATTGTGCTCTAGTAGAAGAATATATTAGTGACTATGATCATTTGAGGATTTCAAATGGGTTATATGGATTGTGTCCATGCATTTAGAAGTAGTACTTTATTATTATTTTGTTTGGATAAGTGTCAAAGAGGTGAATGGGTCTTCATAGGACCTAAAAAGTGACTTAGGCCTATTTGAAAGTGTGTTTTGATTAAGTGTGACCCATGTAAGATGTCTTAAGGGTGAAGGCATGTATTGTGGCCAACAAGGAAAGATTGTGGACTTGATAATTAATGAATTTTATATAAATACTGAAACCAAATGAGATGGTTTTTAGGCTTGTGAAAATACTAGTATGAGACTTGAGAGAGACTTGTGCAAGGCTTGTGTGTGGAGTATGCGTTGAAGCAAAGAAGGGAGGATAGGTAGTGTGCATGTTTGATGAGCAAATGATAAGATCAATTTATTGACTAATTGTATGAATTGAATCTCATATTTATGATGATAGAATAGTGCTCTTACAATTTGAGGATATGTAAAGAGGTTTGAGTGTGCATATGAGGATAATTTGAGTGAAGAAGGAGAGAGATTATGGAATGTCTATGTGAGAGGCCTATTTGAGATAGAGAGGGAGTTTGTAAAGTGGTTAAAATAATAAAAGATCCATTGGTATGGGTTGAAGACATCATTTCTAAGGTGGAAGTGTTCACTTCAAAGGAGGGTCTAAATGACTTGATCTTCTTTAGGGGTAGTTGCTCCTTGTGAAATAGGTGTTTCACTAAAGGCCTTTTATCAGGAGGATTTGATCAAGGTTTTTTGGTCTAAAGGAGTTGACCAGTCTCTTGTTTGTAATTTATTATAGGACAAGTAGTCCATGTGTTGTAGGTTTGAGAGTGGGTTTTATTCACCATAAGGGTTTCCCATAGGAACTATGTGTTATGTGTTTGATCTTGTGTATGTATTGAATGAATGAGCTCTCTTGTTAATATTTCTTGATCAAGTTGATATATGTTAATTGTTTAATAGTTTGAAAGGATTGGAATTGAGATTAAATATCTAGGCTCACTAATTCACCAATTCCCCCCCTCCCCCCCACTTAGTGATTATACCTCTAAAAAATGTCTTGGGTTTGTGATTTCACAAGGTGTTTTAAAGATGGACAAAGACAATGTGAAAGCCATCATTGATTGGCCAATCCCAAGACAACTTATGAGGTAAGATTCTTCCATGGTTTATCCAACATTTAAAGGAATTTTATTAAAAAATTTAGTGGGATTTATGCATCCATCATTGACACCATAAGAGGGGATAAAAATAAATTTATATGGAGTGATTTTAATGAGAATAATTTTTAGTTTTTGAAGAAAACAATTACAAATCAACCTGTGCTAGCACTTTTTGAATTCAATGAAGTTTTTCAAGTTGAGTGTAATGAAAGTGGGGTGGCCATTGGAGTTTTATAAATTCAATAAGGTAGACTTGTCACATACTTTAGTGAGAAGTTAAATGAGGTAAATAAAAAGTATTATGCCTATGATTTAGAGTTTTATGCTATGGTTCAAGCCTTAATGAAGTAGAGGCACTATATTATGCCAAAAGAGTTTTTCATATTCATAAACAATCATGCACTTTAGTTCATAACTAGTTATCCCAAGATAAGTCAATGACATATGAAGTGGGTGGAGTATTTTCAAAACGTCACTTTTGTCATCAAGCACAAAAAGGGTCAAACCAATAAGGTAGTAGATGCTTTAAGTAGAAGGAATTTGATTATAAGGTAAATTTAGATTGAGAGTGGGGGAATGGATTCAATCAAAGAGTTATATGAAATTGATCTAGACTTCCAAGAAGCATATGAGGCTTTCAAGCATCCAACTACTAGGAATATAGAGCCTTGGATAGAGTATATGTTACATGATGGTTTGTTATTTAAGGGAGTTCCACTTTGTGTCCCAAGGATTTCCATGAGAAAGAATTTGACCAAATAAAATCATTTTGTAATTTTAGTAGGTCATTTTGGCCTTGACAAGACTTTATCTCATCTAAGTAATCATTATTATTGGCCTAGAATGCAAATAGATATAATGAAATTTATATAAATATGTAAAGTATGTCAATTTTACAAAGGAAAGAATAATAATATAGGTCTTTATCAGCACATACCATTTCCAAATAGACCTTAGGAATCTAATAGTATGGATTTTGTAATGCAATTACCAAGAACTCAAATAAGGTATGACTCTATTTTTATAGTAGTGGACAGATTTTCAAAGATTGCTCATTTCATACCATGCAAAATAACTAATAATGCCTATCATGTGGTTAACTTATTTTTTAAAGAGGTGGTTAGATTACATGGTATTCTAATGAGTATTATCTTAGATAGAGACATTAGATTTGTGGGGTACTTCTAGAGGACAATGTGGAAGAAATTAGGAGCAAACTTGAACTTTAGACCAACATAGCACCCTCAAACTAATGGATAAACTGAGGTGGTTAAAAAGAGTCTAGGTAATTTATTGAGGTGTGTAACAAGAGACAATCCTAAATATTGGGATTTAGTCTTACTAAAAGTAGAATTTGCCTATAATGACTCACCTAATAGAAGCACAAGAATGAGTCCATTTAAAGTTGTATATGGTATACATCCAATAGGAGTATTTGAGTTAAGAGACCTAGGTAAGATGGAAAAAAGAAATGCTGAGGGAGAAGAGTTTGCTATTACTATGTAAGAGGTGCATGAGCAAGTTAAGAATTTATTTGAATTAAGTGTGTAAAAATACAAGTAACATGCATATATTATGATGAAAGAATTTAGTTTTTAGGTTTAAGACATGGTGTTAGATCATTTGAGGAAGAAAAGGTTTTTAAAAGGTGAGTATAATAAACTAAAAATGAAGAAATTTGGCCCTTACAAGGTTATTAGGAAGTTATCCAATAATGCCTATGAAATAGAGTTACTTAGTGGTACGGGAATCTATCCCATTTTTAATGATGTATACTTGTATCCATTTAGAGAAGGGGATGATAGTGATTAACCAACTGGAAATGAAGAAATAATAGTCCAAGAATGGGAAAATTAATTTCCACTAGCCCAGAAGAGGAACTTGAATCCATCTTGGACAAGAAAGTTAGTAGAAAACTAGAGGCAAGGAGTATTAAAAATACTTGGTGAAGTGGAAACATAATACTATAGAGGATGCCACTTGGATTACTAAATCACACAACATCAAGCATGGAGGTACTCTTGAAAACCTCATGAATAAGAGTTCATGAGTCAAAATTTTTGTTCCTAATGAGTATGATGCAAGAACATCACCTAGGAAAACTTTTGCATTCAATATTGTTTCTTAGTGTATGTTAGGGGGTCTAATATAGTGAGTTTCATTGGTTAGAGGTCTTAGGTTTGCATAAAATTTAAATTTGGGCTTATTTTTTATTTTCCCACCCAATTTGAATTTGAATTTTTTAGACTAGGAAATGTTGTCTTTTGATCAATTTTGGATTTGTTAATCATGTCTTGGATTATTTTCATGAAATTTGAGGACTTATCACTTTTTAAGAGTCCTTATAAGGTTTGTTCATCATGTTAGTGATGTTTTTAAGCAATCTTTAATGAGTTCTTAACCAACTCTACCCCTTTTCACATGCTAATTAGGGGTTAAGTGAGTTAGCTTATCAAACTATGGTTATTATGGGTGAGTCAAGTAGTTATGGATGTAAATACCCTTAATTTTTTTTTGAACCATTTTAAGGGTTAATTACTTGTATAAATAGAGTATATTATGACTAAAAAGACTGGTCTATGTTCAATAACAAGGGTTTTAAAGTTTCATTTGATGAATGTCAATAAAGTAGAAGCTTGGTCTAATTTTTTAAATTAGTGGAGAAATATTATATTATTCTTGATTATTTTCAAGTGATATATAGTCCCTTTCAAGTGTGGAGTAAGAAGACTCTCAAAACTCATCTTAGATAGTTTTGAATACAATCATTCTGTGTACAACCAACTTGATAATTTCTATTTCTAAGATATATTACATTATTTTAAGCATTTCTATTAATTCATGTAGTTGATTCTAGAAAATATATAACTTACAATGGTGGTTATATCCCTTTAAAAAATAAATTGTGTTTGAAAACCTTAATTTCACTCTCTAAGGTCTATGTAAAACCCTATTTAGGGTTTATGAGTAAATTATATATATGCACTCTAGAAACCTCCTAAAGAGTCCAAATTGCACCTAAAGATTATATTCATTGTTAATCAAATTATTTTAAATGTTTCCTAGAGTCTTGGCATGTGTGGAGTGTTTTACATCAAAAACTCAATCAAACTAGTTATGGAGACCTAAAACTAAAAAGGTTTTGTGGAATTAGTAAAATTATCTTGAGATTTTGAACTTAAAACTTAGTGTAAAGTTGTAAGGGATTAATGGGTATTCAAAATTATGTTTATTTTGATTGGAAGCTCTGTATATTATTCAAACGTACAATCTTTGTACCTAAGAAGGGTTACAAGGATACTAGGCCAAAAATAAGAAACTTGAATTTTGAAGTACAAAATCTCTCCCTCTACATCACCAGTCTACTAGCCTACCAAACCCTAATGAAACTCAGATCTATCATGAGGCCAAAGATGGAGTTTGAGCTTCAAATATGATAGGAGATGTGCCTGATAGTAATCACATCTTTTGGTGTGATTTTTGACTTTTCAATGTTTTTTTTAATATTGATAAGTTCCTTTTTGTTAAATGATTTGTATTTTAATTTTTATTGATTTTTTCTTATTCCTCCTCTATATAGATTCAAAAATATAAATATGGGTGTTAAAAATGACTATCATTAAAAAACTTACACTTGGTGGCTAGGAAAAAGAAGTTAGAGAGCATGTTGTCTAAGGCTCCTATACTTTCACGTTATATAAGAGTGAAATATTGAAATGACCTTGGTGTGACCATAGTGAAAATGGAATAAGGAAAATTATGTAAGTGAAAAAGGAATAATTGAACTTGTTAGGAAACCCTCCAAGGAAGCACAATTGATTACTTTTCTTATAAGCAATTAAACACGGAATTATACCAAAATGATTAAGTAACTAGAAACTTGAAATAGTAAAGAATTTGAGAGACAATACACAATCTTGTATTAAATACTCTTAGAAGAAAATACAATAAAGAAGATGCCACTTCTTCTTCCACCTCAAAGGCTTGCCACACCTCAAGACCTTCTTCCCTCTCTCTCTTGCTCAACCACAACCAACTCAACAACCTGAATTTTTATCCCCTCCTTGAATGCTTTAGCTGATCTCCTTGACCTTACTTGCTTATAGATCTCCTTACCTTGCTTCTTTGCTTCAATGCTTTACTTGCCTTCTTAATTTACAATACATGCCTCATGGGTCTTTAAATAGGATCCCATGCATACAAAAATAGACCTCTAATTACAATAATTAGACATGCAGCTTGAGACTATAATTAACCCTTTAACATGCAAACACTCACTTCACTTAACTGACTGTTCCTCAATAGCAGTTCTGGAACTGCCACAGGTGACCGACATCGGTCCCTGTCTGTCTGGTGCTGACCGACGTTGGCCGACTCCCTACCGATGTTGATTGCCTTCTGCACTCATCATGACCGATGTCGGTCATAATACCGATGATGGTGTCTCTGGAACTTTAACAACCTCCTCCATGTCTGCAATAGTTGAAGATTTTAGCTCCACAACCTAACAATCTCCCACTTGGAGATAAACAACTGCAACTGTACCTATACCTATACACTGTCTAGTTTGTTCCCTTGGCTCTATATCCCTCTTCAAAATCACTCTTGAATACCAACCACCACAAAACCTGTGATGCTATACCTATCATCCAAGTCCCCTGCCACATCTAAACTTTCAAACAACTCCCACTGGAGACAAAATCAACCTGTGATCTTCCATGTCTCTTATGCCAAAAGAATTTTGCTGCTCCCAAATTCTTTATGACATACCTCTGAACTAAATTTACCCTTAGCTCAAAAACTCCCTATATATGTAACCCTGCAACAAGCAACACAATACAGTAATAAGATAATGTAGCTAATATTACCCAACCTGGTAAAGAAAAATACAATGGTCAAACCTCCATTGTCTTGCAGCCTAATCAAGACCATATACCATAGCCTTCTATCTCACGTGTCCATCCACTCTCTTCTCTAACTTGGGAATCCATCCCTCATCCAGTGCTTTTTTCTAGCTAACAACTCCACCAACAAATACCTATTTGGTTCTTCTCCAAGGACTCACACTCCTCATCCATGCCAAGCTCCCATTGTTTCTAGATTTTACCTGCATTGCATCTTCATATCTTCCTAGTTCTTGACCATCAGTAAGAAATATAAAGAAGGTGAACAATGAATATGAGGTTCACTTACCCTTTTTGACCTCCATATGGGCATTTGAGACTCCTTGACAGCTTGCTATCCCCCCAACATCTATTCCAGTGACCAATCTCAGCCATCTCCCAGTCTGCATCTGACCAATGTCAGTTCCCTGCATTGACCCTAACTACCGATGTCATTTCCCTGGCCGATGCCGATGTCCCCTCTGTTGACGTCAGTTCCTATCTGATCGATGTTAGACTTCTCCTACCTGACTCTACTGACCCTGCTGGTCTACACATGATCGATGTCGGTATCTACCTGACCAATGTCAGTTCCATGTGATCGACATCGGTGTCTGTGTATTCTTATAAGTGATGAATTCTTCACCCACAAGCTCATCTTGGATCAAAACCCTATCCATACTGCCCTGCTCAGAATTATTCAGCCCCTGTGACTAAATCTCTGTCCATCATCTCCTCCATAAACACCAAGGCTTCCCTATTCTTGTCAAAAGCATCAAATTTCCTTTTCCTACAATGAACTTGATCTATGCCTTTCAAATCTAAACTCATGCCTTTTGAATCAAAAACGTCCATTCCCTTCTTATTCATGTGACCAAGCCTATTAAGCCACATATTTGAATCTATAGCTGAAGTAGATAAACCAAAAGTAAAATCAGTAATACAAGTAGATAGATAAAGAGTACCTACTTTCTTACCTCTTTCTAAAACAAGTGCACCCTTGGTAACCTTCCAAGAATCCACTGTGAGGGTTAATATGCATCCCTCATCACCCAACCTTCCTACAAAAACCAAACTCTGCTTCATAACTGGGACATGCATAACCTCCTTCAACACCCATGTGTTGTCCATCTGCAATTTCAGCTTCACTTTCCCTTTGCCAACTATTTGAAAAGGCGTACCATCCCCTAAATAAAGCACTCCAAAGTCTCCCTGGACATACTCATGGAACAAATCTCTGTTTGGGGATGCATGAAAAGAAGAACCAGAATCTAAAACTCATGATTCTATCTGACTATCCAAATAAAGTATGAGAGCATCTTGTGCCACAATACCTACATCCTTTGCTTCTTCATTACCTTCATGTTGATTTTCTTTATCCCTCAACCAACACTCTTTCTTTGTGTGTCCTCTCTTTCCACAAAACTAGCAGGTGACACCTCTGGATTTGGATCTCCTTCCCACCTTTGACCTTGATTTCCCTTGCTCGACCTTCTCTCTTTGCCTTCCCCTACTTTCTGCACTTAGAGCATTCCCTGATGATTCACCTGTGTTTTTCCTACATATTTCTTCATTCAAGATTACACTCAAAACATCATCAACTTTTAAGATTTTAAAAGCAGACGTAGAATTACTTACTGCCATAACCAAACTATCCCAACTTTTAGGTAAAGAGCATAAAATTAAGAGAGCCTTTACTTCATCATCAAAAACAATATTGACTGAAGCTAACTAGTTTACCAAACCATGGAAATCACTAAGATGAGTATGTACCAATCCACCTTCCTGCATTTGCAAAGTAAATAACTGCTTCATAAGAAATACCTTATTTGAAGCCGAGGGCTTTTCATATAGATTTGCCAAAGATTTTATCAACTCTTCCATTGTCTTACACTGTGATAAGTTAGAAATCATAGATGATGCAAGGCTCAACCTTATGGATCCCAGAGCCTTCCGATCAAGAACATTCCATTCTTCATCCTTCATATCTGTGGGCTTGCACGCAACCCCATCCAATGGTAAGTACAAATCCTTCTGATACAAATAGTCTTCTATCTGCATCCTCCAATGTTGATAATTCTTATCGTTAAACTTCTCCATTCGTAGCTTACTTTCTTTTTCCATTGCTGTACTCCCACTCAAACAAAAACCCCTGTGAATGACCTGTAATCAAACAATAACTTGCTCCCTGTAACCTAAGCTCTGATACCAACTGTTAGGAAACCCCTCCAAGGAAGCACAATTGATTACTTTTCTTATAAGCAATTAAACACAGAATTATACCAAAATGATTAAGTAACTAGAAACTTGAAACAGTAAAGAATTTGAGAGACAATACACAATCTTGTATTAAATACTCTTAGAAGAAAATACAATAAAGAAGATGCCACTTCTTCTTCCACCTCAAAGGCTTGCCACACCTCAAGACCTTCTTCCCTCTCTCTCTCTTGCTCAACCACAACCAACTCAACAACCTGAGTTGTTATCCCCTCCTTGAATGCTTCAGCTGATCTCCTTGACCTTACTTGCTTGTAGATCTCCTTGACCTTGCTTCCTTGCTTTAATGCTTTACTTGGCTTCTTAATTTACAATACATGCCTCATGGGTCTTTAAATAGGATCCCATGCATACAAAAATAGACCTATAATTACAATAATTAGACACATAGTTTGAGACTATAATTAGCCCTTTAACATGCAAACACTCACTTCACTTAACTGACTGTTCGTTAACAACAGTTCTGGAACTACCACAGGCGATCGACTTCGGTCCTTGTCTATCTAGTGCTGACTGACGTCGGTCGACTCCTTGCCAACACCGATTGCCTTTTGCACTCATCATGATTGACATCAATCATACTGCCGATGCTGGTGTCTTTAGAACTTCAGCAACCTCTTCCATGTCTGCAACAGTTGAAGCTTTTAGCTCCACAACCTAACAGAACTAACTCAAATTGCAAAAAATGTGTAGTTTTAACATGGTATAATGACCTGTAAGTATGAATCATCATCATAATAAATAATGTATGTGAGTGGATACATGAGAATATATTGTTAGAGTTATTGTAATAAAAAAATATAACTAAATTTAAGATTATGAAGTCAAAAATCTTGACCATTGCCTTATTTTTCAAGGAAGACACTTAGCTAAGGTTGCAGACAAAATTAATTTATAAAATGAAGATGTTTGGGGAAGGCTTAGTCATATCTATGGTATTACAATGCAACTCACAAAATACAAACCAAAGAGGTGTAAAAATGAAGGATGTGTATAGTAAATAATGGTATTTTGTGAGGAAGGTTTGGTCTTGTCTAAGGTCTTTCACTAAAACATACAAAAAGAAAACCAAGGAACTGTAAAAGGTGATTAAGTTTGTAAATCTATAAACCAATAACTCAAAGGAAAATTGAAGGTTGAAATAAACATAAAAATATTCATGAGGATGATTGGGTCCTATCCATGGTATTATGATGTAAACTCATGAAATATATAAGTGAAAGAATGTAGATAAATTGAAGGACCAATGATAAGAACTATGACTACTAAAATTGATGGAATGCTACACTTTAAGAAGCTTTGAAAAACCTATAAGAAGTGTTAGCACCATAATATATAGAAATATATCAAATACATAATAATATTAGAAATGAAAATTTAAGCAAAATATTTATAAGTTGAGCATTAGTGGATTCTTTGAAAATATGTCCTTCATTAGTTTATAACTTGTAGGTACTAAGACCAATAATGTCTTTAACGATGTAAGGAACCTACCATTTTTAGGCATATTTTCCCTCTTTGTCATGGGTATAGTCTAATTTAAGGAATAAATCACTAATATTGAAGGTACAAACTTTGACCTTTTTGTTATATTGTTTGGTAATTCAAACTTTGTATAGGTGGTTATGTTACAAAGCAGCCATACGATGCTCATCAAGAAGGTCTAGAGTATTAAGATGGTCTTCATGGAGTTCATTAGAGATGATACTGTGAAGAGAAATTTTTAAAGAAGGTATCTCAAATTTTAAAGGTAAGATATATTTAGATCCATATACTAAGTAAAAGAGGGTTACCCTAGTATCAATAAAAATGCTAATGTGATAATCCCAAAGTGCAGGATAGAGTTTGAGATGCTAGTCAAATGAGAATCTCGGATTGTCTTTTGTAAGATTTTATGAATATATTTTTAGTGGCCTATGCTTGGACATTGAATTGAGGATGGTAAGGTGTGGAGAATTTGTTCATGATTTTGAATTTAACACATAATTGTTTCATATCCTTATTTTTGAAATTCCCACCATTGTCAGAAACAATGGTGTGGGGGATTACAAAGTGATAAATGATTTGATTACGTATGAATTTGGATATAGTGATACCCATGACATTAATAAGGGGCATAACTTCAACCCACTTAGTGAAATACCGGTGCACAAATATTAAAATGAATAGCCTCTTGAGTACAATTTTTTATTTAGATCAAACTTTGCATTCCATTTTCCAAAAAAAAAGGTGAACATTTGTGAGGAACATGTAGAGAAAAAAATTAAAACCTTCGTAGTTAATCTAGAAAATGCAAAGAAAAGCTTCAAATCTCCTTTGATTTTAAATTTTAAATATGAATTTATTTTTAAAAGGAACAACTAATATCTTTCATGATAATTTCACAAAATATTTCTAATAATAATTTCTTAAATTCAATTCAATTGGCAATTTCCACCATAACACCATTCATCTATTAACACAAATTATAGTCTTCCCACAAGACTACTCTCCATGCTTCCTTCTTTCTATTACTTATATACTTTGAAACCACAATATTTCCTTCTATAATTTCTAAATAAATAAGCTTTTGATTAATTTACACTTGTAATTGATCCATTCTCCTATCAAAATGCCAATTTCAAGCTTAAATATTAAATAACTACAATTTTATGACTATATTCTCCTTAATTTTCATTGAGAAGCTACTGTAAATTCCTTCTTGGAAGTTTCCTATACCCTTTTTGGCTTTCCACCTTCTATTTCAATAATTTATAATAATAATAATCCACTTTAGATGTTGGAATAGAATAAATAAATTATTAAACAAGAGGTCTTGCCTTAACTAGAGTTGACCACTTCAAATGCCTTGTATGCATTCAATATTTTATGGAATTATTCCCACCATGCAAATTCCATGCCAATTTTCAAGAGGAAGAATTTAATTCCAACCATGAAAATTCCCACACTAATTTTCAAGAAGGATAATTTATTTTATTAAATAAATGCAATTCCCTTTCTCTTAAATAAATAAAATTGCATGTAAACACTAGTAACTAATTCTTCAATCACAAATTTGTGAAAGTGGCACTTTTGGAAGAATATGGTGATAAATAAATTAATACTTGAATTTAATTCACTACCACTTGAACTTACAACTTCCTGTTCACTGGTTGTACCTCTTATTTTAAGAATTAAATATAATTCCACTTGCAAGAACTGTATCTCCTTATTTTCTCTTGAAATTGAAATATTTATTTATTATTCATAAAATACCATCAAAAACATCTTACATAAGCTCCAAATCTTGTCTTTTTAAATTCTCTTCATGTTTGATGAATTTTTAAAAAATGTTGAGTTGAAGCATATCTATTCTCTCTATTATTCTCTTGACCTGTCTAAACAAAGGAGATAAAAGAACAAATAATCTTTATCTAAAATTCTATTTTTAATGACTTAATTATCGACTTCAAACACCTAGAATCTCTAAAATACTTATAGAATTTACTACAATTCTTCATAATTAAAATAATATAACTAATAATTAAATTGGCAATATGAGCCAATTTTAATTATTCAAATGTTTTTCTTTTAAAATAAACTAAATGGACTCAAATAAAATTATTTGTTTCATCAATCTTCATTTTGCTTCTTTGAGTTTGGATGCTCTTGCTTCAAATACTCAGTGGTCATGATGATGAAGATACAATCATCTTGAGAGTGAGGTAGTTTGATAATGAGTTCTAATCCCCACATGAAAAATGACCAAGTAAACTCTAATGTTTGAATCTCGGTTGGAGGAGAGTGAATAAGATCATGTAGTTGACAAAAATTTCACTTTTTAGTGAATGTGATAACATATTTTTAAAGTGAGGGTTAGAAGTATACCATGCATATGCATTTGTGGGTTGTAGCATGTCCTCTAAGTGACCACCACAAATGATTGAATGTGCTTGTTCAAGAAGAGAAGGAACTTCATCTTGGGCGACACAATGGAGAAAGGTACATTAAACATTAGATATTATAAGATATCATAGTGTAAGACATATTTAGAAGCTTGTTTACAAATTTTTGTCTTTTCACAAAAAATAGTGTTGGTAGGATAAGTGTGGTGCTCGATAAATTAGATCATATTCTTGTACCACTACCTTTGTCAGATATTAACAACCTCAATATGACATATAAGAGAATAGTTTGTGGTTGGTAATGAAGATGGTGATTTGATTATGTTTATGAGAAATTATGAATCATCAAGAGCTTGATGAGGGTTAAAAAGAGAAGCAAATGAATCAAGTGAATAAACTATGACATTTTGCTCTCATATAATTGGTTCTATACTGAAGGATTTAAATTATTTAGCAAGTATAGTGGAAATTTGGTGATAACTGATAATATTTTCACCTTTACATTGATAATCACCATTAGCATGATGACAAATGATTTGTGAATCACATGAAATGTGTAGATAAGGGATGTATACATCGATAATATTTTCACCTTTACATTGATAATCACCATTGACATGATGATAAATGAGCTGTGAATCAATTTAAGTGTGTAGATAAGGGATGTCTAAATCAATGGTGGATTGCATGCCTATAATGAGATCTTCATACTTAGTCATGTTATTAATAACATTGAAGGTTAGTCAGAAAATATGAGGTATTATTTTTCCATGAGGATAAACTAAGACACATCCTACCCTAGAGATCCTTGAATAAATTTAACACCATTTAAATAGAGTATCCATGTATCTTCATGCAAATCAATTGTAATGCCAGGTTATTATTTGTTGATGACTTTAAGTTTTGGTTTAGAAATGGATATGTCTGGTTCATCAAGACTATTTTTTTATAGGTCAATTATAAAATTGTGGATAATCTTTGAGTGAAATAACTTGATTAGGACCTTTAATGTGTGTGATTTATTTATCAATAATAGTATCTTGAAGATGATCAATGGTTGGTATAGGACTTTTATCAAGTTAATAAAAAATTACTTGGCCTTTAATAATTTTTATGTAATTATTCACAAATCAAATTCCATCAAGAAAACCATCCATTTTCTAATTCTATCATCAGTTAATAAATATTTGGATGATAAATGATGAAGAGGATTGGAATAGATGATGACATAAATTATTTGATAAATCATGTAGTGATGAAGTTTTAAAAATGTGAAGTAAATGGCAAGGCAATCATGTTTAAATTTGGTATAATGTGTCTCATAGTCTATGGGAGCAATATTGATATAATATATGACATATTCACTACCTATTTCATCTTGTTGGGCAAACATTTACACAACTAATATGGGGGTCAAGCAAGTGTACAAGATAAGAGGTTGATCATTGGGAGGATGTAGGTGGGATCCTTTCATGCTATTGATTGAATTTTGGCATGAATCAATCCATTCTAGAGCTATACCCTTCTTGAGAAGGGAGTTAACTGAATAAATACAATAAGGTATCTCATGAACAAATCATTGGATTGCCACAAGTAAGGTATGTTTATATGTGTGACATGGAACGAGGAGTAGGTATGCTAATAATTACTTTAATTTTAACAAGATCTACATCAATCCTATGTAAATAAACTAAAAATACTAGAATTTTCATGGAGGTGATACTGAAAACAAATTTGTAAGGATTGAGTCTAACTTTGTATTTGATGAGATGATAAAAAATTATAGAAGATCATGAAGATGATTTTCATGATGCTTGGATTTAAAGATAAGATCATCTAAAAAAGTTTCAACTATTTTATGTATGAGATCATGAAAAATATGGGTCCTTTTTGTTGATAAGAGGCACTAGTATTTTCAAGACCAAAAGGCATTTCAACGTAACAATAAGTGCCCCATTCTATTATAAAAGTGGTTTTATGTTGATCTTAAGGAGTGATATGAATTTGATTATATCTCAAAAAATCATCCATGAGAGATAACATTTCATAACCAGCAGTGGAATCAATAATGGCATCAATTAATGGTAAAGGAAAGTTATTTTTGGGACATGCTAAGTTAATATTGTGAAAGTCTATATAGATGCAAACAACCATGGTGAATTTATTGTATACAGGAACAATGTTGGAAACCCATTCAAAGTAGTCTATAAGTTTGATGAATTTAGCATCTAAGAGCTTGATCATCTCTTTATGACATAAGGTATAAATATCAAGAGGAAATTTATGTCTTTTTTATGCACATGTTTCACATTAGGATAGGTAATGATATTATGGACCACAATAGTAGAATTAATGTTAGAAAATTATTCATATGACCATGTATAAGCTTCACAATATTTAAAAAAAGGCTAACACTATCATTTTTGGTAGGACAAAGTTATTTGGAAATAATAATGGGTCGAGGGACAATACTGGTTCCATAATTAATTAGAATAGTTTCCTCAATGAACATAACATTTACATCTTGGAAATGATATGGTGTAATCACCTAAAAGTGGTATTTGAGTGATAATTGAGACTACCTATCCATATATTAGCTCTATATCTATTCTAGAGTCTATTATAACACTTATCCATCCTTTGTATGGGCCACATGTGTCCCTAGTCAGCCCTAAAGTAGTCCTAGACCCTCATTTCCTGATCCTAGCCCTTCATGCCTAGTGTGTTTCTAGCTAGACACTAACACCATAATAAGGACACTAGTGCCACATGTTGCTAGTGTCTCAAAAATGTCACTAATGTCTTTTTCTCTCTCTTTCCATAAATGGATATCTTTTCAAAACTAGAACTTCATAGGGTCAACCTAGACCTCTTTTATCACCTTCACAAGCATCAAAATAGTATAAAGACATGACTTTTAACCCTCTAACCACTATATGGAAATGAGATACAAAATACACATTCAAACTCAGAATAAGTTGTGCACAATTAAGGTTGTCAATCCCTATTTTTCCCTACTTCTGCATACTACCATCTAGAACAAGACTAATCTTAGATTATTCAGATCTAGTCTCAAGCACATTCAAGGCACTCAAGGCCACTATCATACTATCTTCACTTGTACTTGCACCAAAACTTAGGTGGGGATATATAAATTAGGATTGATCCCTCCTCAATGTATTGGTATGTAATCAAATCTCTCCATATTTGGGTGTTGAGGATGTCTAGCCTACCCTATTAACAAACACACTTTTTAGCTCATGTAACCTGATACCATAGCTACATTAGAGAATTAGGGTTTGTTCATTAAACTAGTCATTAAAGAAAAAATATAAGGTTTCATAACTCATGCATGCAGGAACAAACTTCAATGATCTAGACATAGGTGTACTCAAAAGCTCATGACAGTCTTACATAGAGGGCACTATTGCTAATATCAAGATACTACCACCACATTTCCAATAATAGAGATACTATCCAATTGTGGCACTACTATCTAGGAGGGGTTTTAACATTGAGATCTAGTTTGTGACACTCAGACTAGCTTCCACCTTAGTTTCCAACACCCATAGCACTTATCTTAGTTAAGTCAAAGCTATTCAATTCTATAACAAATTAGTGGTTGTATTTATTACATATTATTTCCCTGCTTTAGTCTACTCAACTCTAAAAAATATAAGATTTTCATTCACTAAGTCTTAAAAGGTTAAAATATTTGGTGAACTTGACTTACTTTAAATATTACACAAACCTTAACCCTAGATAACCTTAGGTTTTATATTTTTAGCACTCAAATTTTAGATCTAGATATTTGTAGACACCTAAATCTGGCCACCAATGACCTCCAACTAGGATTTTGACTAGTTTCCACCTAAAGTGCACAATTTGGCTGAAAAACACTAAAATGCATTAAATGAGTTGAAATTGATATATTCATGTGCCGATTTTGGCTAGAGTATCATTAAATGGGGTAATGCAATTTATGGGCCAGTTAAATTTGATCAGATCATTTTGAGTCAAATTGATAATTTTGCACTTGGGTGCCCTGGATTGCTCTTTTCTATGAAATATCTTGCACAAGACATGTGACTTTTTTATTTGGTGTTGGTAACATCCTAAATGGGATAAAATATCCAATGCATCTGACATTAACTTCCAATTCCAATCCAATCAAAATTTGGACCAATAACAAGGCATTCTAATCAATTTGAGTAATTTGTGCACAAAGTGCTTAATCATGTTTAAGAGATAATTAAACCAAATTAGGTCCTAATTAATAATTCCATGGAAACTTGTTGAATAATTATTTTTATAAATGAATATTGAATATTTGCATCATCAGGTGACATCATTTCTTGGGAAGACATCCCCAAGCCATAAATGCATAAAATATCAAGGTTAACCCATCCCATGCCTCATCAATGCCTTCCATGACTCTTAAATTACCCTCTATCCCAAATATTGATGAGCCTATTTATGGATTTTTAATTACATTATTGGATTAATCCTTAGCCACACATCTCAATCTTGAGATCGATAGTTCAAGTTGATTCTACCCATTTGCAAAAATCTATAAATAGGAGGCCTTGCCACATGAATTTTAAGTCTCGATAATGTAAATTTATAATGCACAAATGATTTAAAAATCTATTTCAATAAGTGTTATCATGTCAAATTGATTCCAAGCCAAGCTAAATCCAAAGGTGCCAAGGAGAAGAGGAGATAGCCAAGCCTCCCTTAATGAAGACTTTATGAGCACAAGCCGAGCAAGCCACTACTACAAAAGCATTTGGAGCATCTAAGGAAGGTGAAGGATTCTTGTTTTTCATTACTTTTTAGTTTTGTTTGTCATTTTTTTTTATTAATCTCACCCTATTAACTAAGCATGAAGGTGTTACTTTAGTGTGTTATTTGTCAATTTGCTTTGTTCATTTTGTCACTAACACAATACTAATCTCCTCTTCTTAGTCAAATTCTTAGTTCAAAATATATTTTAATTTATATTTCATATAATCATGATCATAATGACCTAAGAATTTTATCACTTTTTAATGCAAAGTCTAATGCTTTCATTTGCATGCTTGCTTCCTTTAATTCAAAATGAACTCAAAAAACAACACATGGATACATGATGCTTTAAACTAGTTCAAATATATGTCATATTTCATAGCATGTTATATTTATCCTATATGGAATTCCATTAACAAGTAAACCCTTACACACATAAATGATTTAACACATAAGCTAACAACTATGTTTCAAGTTTCAATGTCATATTTTATGCACAAGAAAGGATCTCTTTCTCTCCCCATCTCCATGAGGGTGATAACTACTTTCCCTATAACCAGGTCCATGTTATCACTCTTACATGAGATGCAGTAGCCTATACCAATGTCTATAATCCCCATATTTAGCCTATTTTCACCTCTTCCCTATAGAGTATGTGCCTACATGTTCAATAAAAACAACTAGATTTTTCACTTATGAGATTCTAAGGGATCAAATTACCAGTATGAGAAATCTAATATTAGATTTACAAAATCAAAATTAGTTATTAAGTGGAAAAGTCAAATTATTGGCAAGTCACATTACATGTACATAGTATTCATAATATGCTAGTGTAAGCCATGTATATGCATCTACGCCTATTAAAGTTGTGCCTGACACTCTTTCATATCTAAATCATAAATCACAACAAAGTACATCTACAACTAGTGATTAAAAAATCATTAAAAGATTAGATAAGAGTTTTAGTGAGGTAATAAGGGAAATTATTAAATCTAAGTTGATCAACCTACCCCCTCTACACCCAGTGAGGAGATCTGTATATTATTATGGATATCATTGAATGCATGGGCACCACACTGATTCATATTTAGCATTGAAAAGGAAAATACAATAGATAATGGATATAGACGAGTAAAAAAATGATACATCATACAAACAATAAATAATGGCACATGTACAAATTTAAAAAGGGTCAAATTAAAAAACAATACAAAAATGGTTACCAAAGCATAACTTATAAAAATAAAAGGTTCACAGATCACAGGAAAAAAAAGTAACAATATAACAAGCACATGTAAAGAAAGTAAAATATGTAAATTTATCTCTCCATAATGAGGCTCAACTTTTAAAGTAGTATGGGTTTGGTCAAAAATATCTACAACAATTTTTTTATCATGGTCAAGGTTTAGGCAAATAGGCCTAAGGCATCACTACTCCTATTCTAGCAGTTGATAATGTTGGTGAATAGGGTTTGGGGTATATTGAACATCCTAAGGTAGATAATTTATAGATACAATTTACCATGGAAAAATATCTAGACAAATGGGAAATGTTATAGAAATAGCAAGAACTTAAGTTACAAATTCAAAATCATGTTAAGCCAATAATAATTCTCAAAAGAGGTTTTTTAGAAAAAGAGATTCCAAAGCACCATATGCCTATAATAAGCACTATTTAAAAGGGAAAAATCATAATCAATATTCCAAAACACAATTTAGAAAGGTCAACTCCATATTATGAGGCAATTCCATCTAGCATTCTAGGTTATTATGATTTTGATGATGAATAATACGCATATTACTATGTACCATTCAATTACATCATAGCAATCACACCACATGAGAGATTACCATTCCTATTTTTGACACATGCCACATTGATAGTGAGTCTCACATGAGACTCATCAGTTAGTATTATTCCTCCCTTCTTATACATACTTTCCTTCTCTCTTGCTCCTTGTACATAGTTCATTTTGATGTTACTTGTACATAACTTATATCCAGAAGATAAAAAGTAATATAATATTTAAAAAACACAAAACATTCATATATTACTTAGAAAACACAAAATTATAAATTGTAATTATTTATACATTTACACTTATTATATTTTTTAGACATTACATATGCTATCTATCTTATTATACTCAATTTTATCATACATACATCACTTGTTCTTATCGAGTGCTTGCAAATTAATACAAGACTTAGGTCCAGTACACTGATCTATACCTATTATTATATACCTGCTAGGGGAATATACACCAATACATGGGTCTTTACTTGATACATTAGCCCATTTGGGAACATCCTATACATAGTTTTAATTCTCAAGTTCTATCTTTCTATACTCTACATCCTAGATTTAACATCATTATATCTTAACACATTAGCCCACTTGTCTCTTTGCTTGGTACACACTCTAATTTTTGATGCCATGAGGGACCTCATGTATCTCCCCTTCCTAATTAGTTATTGTGATGGACATCATGACCCATTCCCCTAGGTAACTACCTAGTTTTACTCATATTTACTATTACATACACTATTATATCTATCTTGATACCCTTGTGAAAGCTAGACATGACATACATCTTATATTACATACTAGTGCTCAGATTATCTTACATTATGATTTTATGTATGCACATTATATTAGATTATTACGTAGATATTATATATGCTCCAACTAACACACATTTTTTAGAGCTTTTTATTTTGAGATTGGTTCTTACATAGGTTCAACAAATCCCCTCAAAAGAGGGGGCATTCACAGGGGTTTGTCATAGAGATTAAGCTCCTATATTTCACTCATAATACATTTTCATCACACAAGCTCAGACTAAAAAAAATTAGACTCAGGTAAACACAATGGGAAAACAATGACCCAAAAAGTATTACAATTGTATAAAAATCAGACTAGAAAGATGCTAGTGTCCAAATTGGGACACTAGCACCACATTTTCAAAAATGGTTCTACTATCCAATACATGGCACTACTATCTAGTATCCTCAATTTTAGAAAAAATGGATTAGCTATAAAAGTATAGTAGGTGAAATATAGGTTTGCATGGATTTAATTACAAATTTATCAGTTATACTTAATTTTGCTCAGATTCATACTAGTTCATCTTACATTCATACCAGTTTGCTTAGATTAGGGGTATCATGGTAGTATTTCCATTCCCATAGTTAGTTCAGATACCCAGATACAAATTATTACAACTCAGTCCAAAATCCATATGATCAAATATTAGATTTAGAGGCATGTGTGTTTTAATTATTTTTGATTAAATTTAAGAAGTGAGAAATAGAGAAAGAAGGGTTGGGGATTAGTGATTATATGTACCTAGATTGGTGTGCACCATATCCAAATGAAGTTAGGAACTCCTCTTTGGATAGGGAGGACCACCTATAAGTAAGACAAAATATTTGTTAGTGGGTTGGTGAGTGGGCTGCCAAGCAACTTGCTTGTTCCAAGAAGTAACAAACTTCCCAGGGAATGATAGTCCATTGTTTAATATAAAGAGTTAAAAATGAAATGACAAAATAAAGTAGAGAGAGAGAGAGAGAGAGAGAGAGAGAGAGAGAGAGAGAGAGAGAGAGAGAGAGAGAGAGAGAGAGATGTACCTTTTTTATAACCTATGTGAAGTAGTCAATATCACAAATCAAACAAAATAAAATTTTGGTTTGTTAGAGGGATGTTCGAGCTGGTTCACGGTGATTTGGGTAAAAGTAGTCACCGATGTCAGTAGGGTAACCGATGTTGGTAGTGGAAATGTGACTGATGTCGGTAGGGACAATGGAGTCAAAAATTCATAGAAGGCTTTCCTGAGTGTAGGGAAGGATATTTGATAGGTTAATGGGGTTAGAAAAGAGTCATATGAGGGGTTAGAGAGATGGTAAGAAGTCTAGGTGAGAAGTTTGGTTTGGTTAAGGTAGAGGTATGGAGATGAAGGAGTTTTGAAAATCCTCCTTGGGGATGGATGGGACTTATGTAAATGCTAATAAAAAACAATTAGAATTCACAAAATATAGGGATGCTTAAATGATATAAGTACCTAAAGAAATAATCTTGATAAAGATTTGTTAAGGTGACTGACCAAATGGAGATGAGTGTGTGCCACCTGTTCACCATATTTTGATCTCTTTACACAATAGATCAATTTTGGTTTAGGATTTGACTGGTACAAATAAGCTATGAGCTTGGTTATAGTTATTAATCAAAAAAGATTTTTAAGAATGCTTTGAATCTCTTGAGAGAGTTTCTGCTTGAGAGAGAGAATGTTTGTGGGAAGTCCATAATGGGTTTAGAACGTTGCTTAAGTAACTGACGTCAGTGATCCCACTGATGTCAATCTCAAGTTGACCAATGTCAATCCAGGATTGACTGATGTTAGTGGCATAAGAATAGGTAAAAAGGGATATTTTTGGCTCCTTTCTTCTATTTCTCTATGCCAAGTGTGACATCTATTAAGAAATAGTTAATATGTGAGGTTGGGTATAAGTTAATTAGTTAGAAATTGGTTTATAGGGTAATAATTAGTTATTTGTGGGAGACCAAGTCTAGTGGTGACTCACAGGGAGAGAATTGGTCTTGGGGAAAGGTGGCTAGGCAAGGTGGCAATGGGAATACTCAATTAATTAATTAAATATGTGGGGTAAAGGCATGGGTTAGGATGACTTGTTAAAAAGGGGGTCTAAGGGGGGTTTTGACACAACACGTTATACACTTGTGTAATGTAATTTTGGTGTCTACATTTACCCCTTTTTGTCTTGGTACGTTATGCCAACAAGTTTCAAGATAAAAATGAAAGTTGAGTGGTCTAGGCATGGGGTGTGATATCCTCCCCCTCAAAATAGGAACTGATTGGGAAAAACCCAAAATTGGTGATCAATTTGACAAGGAGTAAATGAGATTGGTTGGTTGTGGGTTAGTAGTGCAGAGATGACATTGTGGTCATAAAGTACTAAAAAGTTGTGTTGACAAGTTGAAAATAGGTGTGGTCATGGAGGATTTTGGTTAAAGTTACCAAGGCACAGCTTGTTAGTGATAGCTGAGAAGGTAGGATCAACCAAAACTATAGATCTAATATTCAAATGTGTTCCAGGTATCTAAAGTAGGAAGTGCCCCTGAAAACATAATAGGTTACAAGTGATAGGATTAGTTAATGGTGATCCAAATCAACTGATAGTCATACATGTAAGGTATTGTCAATGTGTACTAGATAGCATGAATGATGAAGACACCAAACTCAGATGTAATGAGTGGGTACATAATGAAATGTGTGTTTGGGTAATAGTTGGCATGAGTGGAGATGAAAATGATCCCCATGGTCAAGTTTGTAAAGGTAGGGTGTGTGCAAGGTTGCCCTAGTATGAAGAAGGGACTGTAAAAAGTGATGTGCAAACATTAAAATGCTATTACATGGTACCGATGTTGGGAGTGTTATATCGATGTCAGTGGTAAAGTGGCCATCATAGGTGGCCTAGGGCATGAATGACCAATGTTAGTGGCCAACCAAGCCTGATAAAAAGGGGCTAAGTGGTCGACCAATTTCATTTGCATGTTAATTGGTCAAAGAGCAAGAAAAAACCCAAAAAAATTGAGCAAATGGTAGGATGAGGTGGAGATCCAACTAGAGGTGTGAAAGCATAGGCACCAGTCATCCTAGGTGGAGGTGGAGAGATGAGGTAGGGTCCTTTAAACCTTTAGTTTTTATTTTTTGGTAATTTTGTTGATTTGAGTTGAGTAGGGGGTGTAATAGGTTGCTAGTGAGTAGTGGGGAGGGTAAGAACATGTTTAGGCTTGTTTGGGTGGGTTTTAGGGTAGTTTAGGGTTAAAATTAGAAATGGGTAATGGGTGGGGTTCAACCCTAGATTTGAACCATTTATTGATGTTGTTAAGGTCTTCCTACTGATATCAATGGTAAAGGCATTGACATTAGTGTATTATGCATCGACATCAGCAATCTAGGCACCGATGTCAGTCGATAAGTGATCGACATCGGTGGCCTTTTTAAAGTAAAAAGGGTAAAAAAATGTGGAGAAAAAGAGTTAAAAATCCATGAGGCCTTAGGGAATAGGCAAATTATGTGGCATAGAGTAGATTTAGTTCAGTTGAATAGTGAGAGATTGGCCAAAAGGCTTGGTTTAAGAGAGATAGGTCATAAGGCCTTGGGTAAAAAGGGATAGGTTGGATAGTTAGGTGGGTAGACAGTTGAGCTAGCCCTAGAAGACCCCATGTCTAATGAGTGTTGTTTACATAGCCCAAAAGGGCCTCGTGCCAATGTAGTTCTCCCATGGGATAGGGAAAATGGTTAAGGTAGTGGTTAGAAAGGTTTGTTGATTAGTTTTGTGTGTTTATGGTTATAGGTGAGGCATGAGTTAACCTTGAAAGACTATCTTATGATAATCCTAACTAAGATCAAGAGAGATGTGTCAATATATGAGTGGGACCACATGGATTTAATTGGTCTTAGTAGAGTTTGGTAGTATTGTCAGGTCACTCAAGATGTCAGCTTGATGGTCACACTAATTGAGAGGTGGGATCATACTACCAACACCTTTCACCTACTGACTGGTGAGATGATAGTCACACTAGAGGATGTATACAGGATCCTTAGATTACCACTGTAGGGCAAGTAGATTTTTATGTGCATGAGGGAGGAACACAACATATATATGGTGTCATTGGTTGGTGAGCATGTGAGTGAGGTTACATATCACTCATCATCATTCACTTATGAGCCTCTATTTTTGGTAGATGAGGAGGAGTATCATCTTAACATCCTAATGATGATCAACATCATGGTGTACGCATTTTTAGATGTAGATGGTGGTAGATTTTTGATCACTTTGATAGGGGTCCTGGCTAAGATGATAAAGTAGAGGTTAGTTTTTGCATGGGGGATTGTATACTTGGCTCAATTGTATAGAGAGTTGTGGGGTTTACATCTACATAGATGCTATAGTTTATGTGTTGGACACCTATTGCATTGGTTGGCATATGAGCACATCATAGTTACATGGCCACTGGGACTACCATCTATGATTGTAATGGGATTTAGAATCAGGTTCAGATGATGGTGAGAGGCCATGGCACAAACATAGGTTAATGGCATTGTGTGGGATATCATGTACTACAGAGGGATAATGGATGGCTTGAGTCTAGGAGATATTATTTGGTGCCCCTACTTGATGTATCTAGTTTTTAGAGGTTAGGGGAGGATCTTGTTGGGCTACAGAGCACACTATGGGTTAAAGGCAGGTGAGTAGGGGAGCTTGAGATGATACCCATGGCAAGGGTCAGGAGATAGCTTAGCCTTGTGTAGGATGTTCCACCTACTTTCCCTAGATATAGGTGTGACAACATTGAGGTACCACTCCATTTGCCATTAGAGATAGATGGACCTAGTTTTGAAGAGCTACTAATAGGCATAGATGTGGTTGATGCTAGATGTACTAGGACATACCAGGCATGGTGGGTAGGACTACACCCGGTTTTACTAGTTAGGAGGTTAGCTCCATAGATGCAGGGCTCGGCACATGAGAGAGATGTTGATTTATAGGCTAGAGATGTGGCCATACAAGAGAGAGATATGGCTGTGCAAGCCAGGGATACTATGATTTAAGATAGAGATTTAGCATTATAGGCCAGAGATATCACTATTTAGGTGAGAGATGTGGCCATGCAAGCTAGAGATGCTATAGTTCTAGAGAGGGATATAACATTATATGCCAGGGACATGGCCATACAAGAGAGAGATGCTATAGTCCTTTCATAGAATTCCTCACAAGTAGAGGTCCTAGGGTTATATGGTCAGGTGGGCCATCTTTAGAGTTAGGTGGCTAGTCTACAGGGATGAGTGACCTCATTGATAGTAGAGAGAGATCAGTTGAGGTTAGCCACTCGAGCATTGGTAGTTGTTCCTCCTCCTCCTCCTCCATAAGCAACATTATAGGTGGTAAGATAGGTAGGTGCCATGGGTCCTCCACAGACCATATATTTTATGAGATACAACACTGCACTAGATGAGATTACATATTATGAGAGGGAAATCTATGAGTTTCCATAGATTCCCAAATTTGTAGAGTTTAGGGAGTAGGAGTGGTCAGAGACACAGACCTTAGGTTTTAGTGCATGGAGATGAAGATAGGGAGAGGGTAGTGTTGACACCACCTCATCATGTCTTCCATGATTTTAAGGAGGCCGTGTTGACCCTAATTTTGAGAGATATTTTTGTATTTATTCATTATATATATATACTGACCTGTGAGCTGATGATGCAAGATCTATATGATAGAGAGATGAGAGATGTTGATATTTGTGTATGATGTATATTGATTTAGAACACACGAATGCATGCACACACACACACAAAGACACACACACACACACACACACACACACACACACACACACACACACATGTGATGGTATATGCATAAAATGAAATGGTTGTGTTTATGAGATAAAGGTTTAACACTTTCCATATGTGAAATGGTGTATGATTGGTTAATTTATATTTTTAGCATGCTCCATATGTGATGGTTTATACTAAAAATAGATGTTTTGGTCATGGCTTATTTCCTATGTATTGGTATTTAGGAAATTATGGTTTAGGTGCATTCTTAGTATTTACCATATATGTGATTGGTTTCATACTGAAAATGAGTGGTTTGGTCTTGGTTTGTTTCTTATGTTTTGGTTTTTACAAAAAATATGGTTAAGTTGCATCCTTAGTACCTTCCATATATGTGATTGGGTGTATACTAAAAATGAATGTGTTGGCCATGTTTGTTTGGTGTCTGCATTTTCCATATGTGATGGTGTATGCATAAGTGATGGTTTTGGGAATTGTGACATTATTCCCATTTATTTTTAGTTAGGAGAATGGTGGTCATGTTGCATTTTTAGCATTTCCCCATATATGTGATGGTATATACTATAAATTATTGGTTTTAGGCATTGGTTTTGGGGTCGGTGTAAGATTGAGAGTTTTTATGTTTATGAGTTGAGATGGTGAGTTCTGCTATTGGAAAATGTATCTATAGAAGAAAAGTCAACATGTGAAGTGAAAGGTAAAAGAGAGAGATAAGGTTCTAATTATTGACACAAACCAAAATAATAACATAAATAGGCTCTAAAGTTTGAACCTTTTTTATACATTGCATTAGTTGACCATTTGTTAGTTAGAAAAGCGTGGTTATCACCTTGTGTTAAGTAAGCTCAAAGTCCCTTGAAAATGTGTTTTTGAGGGAAAGAGGGTGTAAAATGGAATAGGAGTAGTGAGGTATCATAATCTATGGAGTAATAATGGTATGTCTCATTTGTGGGTTGCCTGAGAGCGACTATAGACAAGTCCATAACATAAAGTTATTGTGTTGTTTTTTTATTTTTTCTTCATTTTTGTTTTTGTTGTGTAAGCTGATCAATGTAGGAAGCTCACAATGGGATGAATCTGATCAATAGGGAAGCTTATGAATCATATTTTAATTTGATAGTGGTTTTTTGACTTAGCCATCCTTAAAGGGAATGGTCTAGTCTTTTTCATTTTGCTAGTTTTTAATAGCTGTCCTTCAAGGGAGCAGTCTACTTTTTTAAGAGCTAGGCATGATTTGGAGTAGTTGATATATCCCATACTATTTTATTTTTCTTTTACTTTTTTTGAGTCTTTTTGTTACTTTATTCATGGACAAGTCTATTGAGGCTTATAGGTTTTCCACATTTTGGGATAAAACCAAAACACTTCGTAGGTTAACTAAGTATGGAGGAATAAGGGTAAGGTGAAAAGAATATGAATATAGTGGGTTTACTAAAGGGATGAGCTTAAGTTAAACACAAGGTAAAGTATCACTTAATTAACAAAAGAATGGTCATAAATGCAATATATTTAGAGGTTCAGGTTCTGGTCATCCTTTGAGAGAAGACAAGTGATAAGCTCCAGAGCCATATTTATGAGTTATAATGTAGGGTCCTAGCCAATTGGGAGCAAACTTGCCCCATTTTCTCTTTTCTATGTTAGTCACATGTTGATTTTCCTTTAATATGAGATCTCTAATATTCAAATCATGCTCTTTAAGGTTTTTGTCATAGGCACATTTGATATGCTCTTGGTAGATGTGGAGATAGTTAAAGGATGCGAGATGATGTTCATCAAGTAGCTCAAGTTGAGCCAAATGTTCTTGGCAAAAGTCATCATTAGTTAGAATGTCTTATAGTGAAATCCTAAGAAAAGGAATTTGGACATCAAGGGGCAAAACAACTTCCATCCCATAGACTAGGGAGAAAGGTGTAGCTCCTGTAGAAGTATGAATGCTAGTACGATAAACCCATAAATAATAAGGGATGTGAATGTGACAATCCTTGCTAGCAACATTAACCACTTTCATAAGGATTTTGGTCAAATTTTTGTTAAAGGCTTCAGCTTTCCCATTAGCTTGTGGGAAATAGGGTGAAGAGAAACTAAATTTGATACCAAAGGCATCACAGAGCTACTAAACAGTCTTATTTTTGAAAGACTTACCATTGTCAGTTATGATTTTTTAAGGTACACAAAAATGGCATATGATATGATGGCTGATAAATTCAATGATTTTATTAGCCTTATCGGATATGAGAGGAATGGCCTCAACCCACTTAGTGAGGTATTATATTTCTATTATGATTGATCGGTGACAAAGAGAGGAATAGGGATTAATCTCACCAATTAAGTCTAAGTCCCATTGAGAGAAGGGCCAAAAGTCCTTAGCGACTTGTAAGGCATGACTAGGAATGTGAAATAGGTTAGCATGTTGTTGACATTTGAGACAATTTCTAACATAGTCAGTACAATCAAGAGAGAGTGTTGGTCAATAATAACCAAGGTGAAGGAGATGTTTGGAAATGTTGTGATTGTTAAAATGACCATTGCAAATCCCATCATGAACCTCCTTAATGGCAAAGGGAATCTCCTTACTAGTGAGACATCGAAGGAAGAGACCATAAAAAGCCCATTTGTAGAGAAGTCCCCCTAGTATAGTGTAACATACAACATGCTTTATGAATGCATGCCATGCATTATGGGAGAGGTTAGAAGGAGTAATAGAGGTAATCTATGAGTTGAGCATACCACAAGTCATGTAGATCATTAGTGATATTCCCCATAAAGAGGATGTTGGAGGAAATGTAGGAAGGCAAAGTTAGGTGATGTAAAGTGATGTAGATTTTTGAGGAAGAGGAGGAAGAGGGTATGTGGGAGTCTAAAGAAGCCATTGTGTCTACAAACTTACTGGTTGAGTGAGGAATGGTCTATAAAAGGTAATGGTAAAATGATTCTAATAAGGTATCTACATGATGTTTATACCATTGTAGAGTCTCATTCTTGCATAGATAAGAACCATTGACTTGGTTGATGACTAATTATGAGTAATCAAAAATGGTTATGGATTTGATTCCTAAGAAGATAACCATTTGAAGCCCTATAATTAAGGCTTCATATTTATCCATGTTATTGTTACAGTCAATGTCTAGTTTAAATGATAAAGGCATCATCTCAGAATCAAGAGGGATGAGGATATCCCCCACTCCCCCACCATTTTGACATTTAGACACATCAAAGAACATCATCATTTGATAGGTGATATCATCAGTAGAAATTGCGGTAATAGACTCATCAGGGAATTCAAGATTTGAGGGTTGGCTATCAAGGAGAGGAGCGACATCTAGTTTGTCAGTGATGGTTTGCCCTTTGATGGACTTCTATTGGATGATTTATAAATGAAATTTAGCTAGAAGCATAAGCCACCGAGTGATGCATTAGTTGTGGTAAGGTTTAGAGTGCATGTATTTGAGAGGGTCAGTGTGGGTGACGACATAAGTTTTATGGTTGAGGAGGTAATGTCATAGTTTAGAAGTTGTAACTACCAAAACAAATATAGCTTCTCAATATGAGTGTAACGAGTTTCATAATCAATAAGTTTTTGGATTATGTAATAGACTACTTGCTCATGGTGGTGATCATCTTGATATGCTATCATAGCTCCTAAAGAATGGTCAGTCAAGGAGATATAAAGATAGAAGGGTTGGTATTCTTTAGGTGGAATAAGGCTGGGTGGAGAAAGGAGATACCATTTGAGTGCATCAAAGGATTCCTCATAATTTTTATCCCAATGGAAAGGAATTTTCTTTTTGAGAAGATGGTGAAAAGGTTGACAATAATCTGATAGCTAAGAGATAAAGTGATAGATTGATAGGAGTTTACCTTGGAGGCTACAGAGTTGTTTGAGTGTGGTTGGTGGAGGCATTTCTAGGATTGATCAAACCTTAGTAGGGTTGACTTCAAATAGAGATGATAAATCCCAAGATCTTTCCAAAAATAAAACCAAAGATTAACTTCTTTGGATTGAGTCAAATGTTATATTGAATAAGGTGAGTGAAAATGATTTTAAGGACCCCTAAGTGATCCTGATGAAGTTTAGATTTCTTGAGTAGGTCATTGAAATAATACTCCATAATTGTGTGTAAGTGGTTGTTTCTATGCAAAATTGCTTTCTACATTCAAAAGAAGAAATAAAGAAACTAAAAGAAATGGTTAAGGCTAGAAGTACCTGATAAAGTCGTGCGCACTGAAATCAGACGTTGGAAGATTCTCCTCTTTTGCTATGGAGGAATGACACCTGCGAAGAAAAGGCTAAAACACGGAAAAATGTTAGTCAAAGATGTGGTGGGCTGTCAGGCGAACGCCCGATCCTAGAAGTACGAAGACTTCCTAAAAGGATATCAACCCACTGATAAAAAAGTAGAATATCGGATGAAAGTAGATAATAAAGACAGAAATAAATGACAGAAAATAAAAGAGTGTACCTGATATGTAGCACTGTTCTGCACAGTCACCGGCGTCGGTCTCTGTGGTGCCGGCGTCGGTTAGGGAAGGTACCGACGTCAGTTTAGGTGCCGTCGTCGGTCGGGGTAGTGACCGGTGTTGGTAGGGGAAGGTTCTGGAAAAGTCTGAACAGGTTCAAGACAGGGTCTGGGAGAGTCGGGACAGGGTCTGGGCAAGGTCTGAGAGAGTCGGGACAGGGTCTGGGAGAGTCGGGACAGGGTCTGGGAGAGTCAGGACAGGTCTGAACAGAGTCGGGACAGGGTCTGGGAGAGTCGAGATAGGTCTGAACAGAGGCAGGGATGACAAAACTGATAAAGAATAACCAAGGAAGAAATAAAACAAACAGAATAATACTTACCTGCTAGAAGACGCGATGAAAGCCATAGTTGGAGTCAGATTGAATGCAGATTGATTGATGCCAAGAGTGTTGATGTCGTAGTGTTGATGTCGAAGTTCACAAGTTGATGATTGCTCGGGTTTGATTGATCAGCGTTTCGAATAGCGTTCGGGGATCTGGTCTCGAATGGTTGGCGAAGGTTGATGAAGGCGAGAGACGGTTCCAGAGACGGTTCGTCAACCGTTTTGGGAAACTGAATGATAACTGGTAACGGATAACGGTAAGGTGACCGACGTCGGCAAGATTGCCGACGTCGGCCGATAGGTGACCGACGTCGGCGACATCTGCCGGGTAAAGACCGTCGTCGGCAGATGCATAATGGGGATAGAGTCTAGCTTTAGCTCTGTGCTCATTTTTACATGCTGCCAGGGTCAAGGTTGGTGGAACAAGTGATCGGCAAGGGTTCAATAGGCGAAGAAGAATAAGACGGGGAATGACCAGGGGAGTCGACACGATTTCGGTGTCTACATTTGCCCCTTTTTGTCTTGTTGGTTGTTCTGGACAAACTACAAGACAAAAATAGGAGTGAGTGCCCCAAGTGAGGGATAAGGTTGATTTCATCTTGTTGGTTGTTCGAATGAACTGCAAGACAAAATAGGAAGCGAAATGCCCTAAGTAAGGATAAGGTATTCCCCCTCAAAGCAGGAGTCGAGGGAAGGGAACCGAGAATCGGGTGTTGATTTGACAAGGAGTGGATGAAAAAGGGGTGAGGGCGAATGCTGCAAAGGTCGTGATTGCGCGCATACCACTGCACGAGAAGGTCAGGCCAAAGTGTCGCAGGTCAAGGGTCGAGGAGTGCCAAAATTGAAGTAATCGGGCCCCAGCATTTAGTCGTCTGCTGATCGGGTCACTCAATCTAAGCTGAAGCTCCAAATGGGTCATCGCGTTCCAGGTATCCCGGGCTCAGGAAGTGCTCCTAGAAACACGAAAAAGTCACAAGTAGTGCAGATCAACCGGCTTGCGATCCTATACTTGTGAGGGTCCAAAAAGGTCTGCGCACAATTCTGCTAACCAGTCATGAGGTAGCATACATGCAAAAATAACCAAGGCAACAACGTCTTGGAAGTGGTCGAGGTCGGAGGAGATGGGCATGATCTCCAATGGTTGGTGGTCGATGGATGGATGGACGAAAGGATGAAAGGATGCTAACCCCAGAAGACCCCATGTCAACTGAGTGCTGCCTACATAGCCCTGGTGATAGGGCCTCAGGCCGATGTAGTTCTCCCTAGAAGGGAGGAAGGGTCAAAGGGATGGAAATGGGTCATGGTGAAGGGCAAGGTTATGGTTAAAAGAAGGAAAGAAGGTTTGTCCATCAGAGAGACGAACAAACGAGAATGGTCGAGCTAACCCCAGAAGACAGTCGTGTCATCTGAGTGCTACCTACATAGCCCCTGTGGAAGGGCCTCAGACCAATGTAGTTCAGACAAAGGGTCTGAGTGGTAGATAGGTGGTTAAAATGGTTGATAGATTGGTCATGGTTATGATGAAATGATGAGAAAAAAAAAAGATGTTGCAGCCTTTTCCAAATGGTGTATTCTGCAACATTGGTTGATGGGTTTTTCATCCCTAGCAATATTCCATATTCGTGATGGATGTATGCTAAAAATGAATTGAGGTCTATTTATGCTTCAGCAAGTATTGGTTTATGCTGAACATAAATTGTGGCGAGTCGATAGTTTCCATGTGTATTGGTGTCCATAGAAACTAGGGTGAATAGGCTAGGTCATGTTGATGGTCTGAAAAGAGAGTTGAGCTAAGTCGATCGACAAGTGATAAAGGTGAATGTGACCAAAGGGCAGAAGAAGTGAAAAGCATATTGCTCGTTCATTGACAAGGACCAAAAAGATAGCATAGATAGGGGTTATGAGAACCAAGAGCCCCATTCATGCGTGACATCGTTGACCATAGTTATGTTAGAGTGGTAATCGAATCACTTAGACATTAAAGTGAGCTCGAAATCCCTTGAGCAGGTAATAGGAGGAGGAAAGAGGGTAACCCGTTTTAAGAGCAGAGATAACTTTGCCCCTTTTTATAGGAGACCCTGAGACAACTACAAGCCAAGTCCGTGACTCATTTTTTTTTTTTTTTTTGGCGCAGACTGATCAATGCGGGAAGCCTGCATAGAGATGTCATTTGATTGGTGGTCAGGTTGTGAAGCTGATCAATGCGGTAAGCTTCTAAAATGGTGCTGTTTATTGCCAGAGTAGTCATAGCCATCCTTCGAGGGAGTGGTCGAGATTTTGTTTAATAATGTTTGATAAGTTGGCCTAGCTGTCCTTCAAGGGATCAGTCTAGTAATACAGCAATGATAGTACAGCTGTCCTTCGAGGGAGCAGTCTGTTTGTTTGATTTTGATATTGATATAGTGACCATGGATATGTTTTGACATCTTGATTTGTTTTGATAGAAGTGTGAGTCATGGACAAGATTGTAGAAGGTCAAGGGCTCCCTTTTATTAGGACAAAGCATCCATACATCATAAAAGGGTTATAGGAATTGTTAAGAGGAATAGGGTTGAAAGGAAGTAGGACGAAGAGGACGGGGATTGCTCAAGGGACAAGCTCAAGTTAAGTGTCAAGTGGACGAATACTCGACTAGCAGTAGAACGGTCGTAGATGCAACGCATAAAAGGGCTCAGGGTCTGATAAGTCCCTGGTGTATACATGTGCATGATAAGGTCCAAGTCAATTAGGAGCAAACTTGCCCCATTTGCCTCTTTCCAGATTGGTCAGGTGTTGATTGATGAGTGAATGTGAAGTTGGTTGATATGGTTGTTGATTGGTCGAGACAGGTTGAATGTTTTGATAAAAAGGTTGGGTCGAATGTTTGGTTGAGATTTGGCCATTTGATAATTGGTCAATGGTTGGTCGAGGGTTGATTGGTTGGTATTTGGTCTTTGGTTGGGTCGAATGTTTGGTTGAGGTCGGGTTAAATGTTTGGTTGCTGGTCTGGTTGAGGCTAAGTTGACAGAGTGATTGATATGTGGTTGAGACTGCGTTGAAAAATTAGTCAAAGTTTGGATAAAGGTTGAATTCCCCCAGCGGCTAGGGAGAATGTTTGACGGATTGGTTAAGGTCGGTTGAGGCTTAGTGGTCAGATGGACTGTGTTGATGTCGAATAAAGGGGTTAAAGGCAGCGAAGGGACCCTAGTCTGTCGTGGAGATCCCGATTTAGATGACGAGGTTGGAGAGGTATGGGTTGGTGTTGATAATTTGTCAAAGGGGTGGTCAAGAGGATCCTTGATAAGAAAGGAATCCTTTTTCTGGTGGTGACGAATGACAGCTCTAAGAGCGCAACAACGCTCGGTGTCATGTCCCGGAGTGTGATGATAATGACAGAATTTAGAGTTGTCGAACCAAGATGGCCTTGATCCGAGAGTTGATGAGTGGGGTGGTGTTGAAGGTTTGTTGATAACGTGGTTGAGAAGAGAGGTGTCATTCCCCAGACATTGGCGAACGAAGACCTTGAGGGCATGACAATGCTCCGTGTCATGCCCAGGTGTGCGATGATACGCACAAATGTGAGTGTCATCGAACCATGGTGGTTTTGGTCCGAGAGAGTGATATGGTCTAAGATGTGGGAGAGAGAGATGAGAGGACTGCAACAATTGCCGTAAGAGCAAGGCATATGAACCTGCTAACGGGTCGGGATGTCTTGTTGCAGTGAGGGTTGGTGACATTGGTTTGGGAGGCGTAAGAGGCGTTGGTCGATGGTTTGAAGGAGGTATAAGTCTGACGGGTTGATAGAATAATGGAGGTGACTTACCTCTGTGAAGTATGGGAGTGGGAAGCACTCCGAGTAAAGTAGACGGATGTAGGTCCAAGATTGAAGGTAATGACGAAGATAGGGGAGGAGGTCTCCGGTGTGGTTTAGTAGCCTTCTTTGGTTTGGGTTGAGGGCCACCTTTGTGCGAGGCGAGATTAGATGTGGGGCGAACACCAAGAGGTTTAATCTCTTTGGGCATGATGGACGCCTGCGCGGGTTTGGATTTAGATGTGGACGGTTTTTCTCTCAATGGAGAAGGGATTAAAGGTGTGGGCTCTTTAAGAGGAAAGAGCACCGGAGTAGTCATGGCTTCTGTGTGTGGTTGGGGAGTCAAAAAGGTATGATCGTCTATGGATGATAATAAGGATGAAGGCGAGGCAGCTGGTGTTGATGTGGTCAAAGCGTCCTCCAATATGGGAGAAGTCGCTGGAGGACAAGTGGGAGAAGAAAGTTCTTCGCCATGTGGAGGAGGTATAAGGGAAGAAAGGTCTTCCACCTGTGAAAAAGGTTGGTCAGGGATAAGAGAAAAGATAGTGTCGACCGTGTGTATATCATGGTCTTGAGGGTCATTGATTATGGTTTGGACGTTGTCTTGAGTAGGCGGGTGATTAGAAAGGGGTTGCTTGAAAATGTCAAGGTTTTGGTTGGGCGGTGCGTTCGGGTTATCTAAAATAAGATTCCCCTTGTCTAGCATGTCTTGGACGATGTTTTTGAAAGTTTGACAGTGATCCGTGTCATGGCCTTTGACACGGTGATAGTCGCAAAAGTGGTTCTCCCTGTACCATGCAGGGATAGGTGTTGAGGGGTCGAATTGATGTGGTCGGATTGGAGGGAGATTGAGGACCCCCTGCTTGACGAGTTTATCCAAGACAGAGGCATATGACTCCCCAATTGGAGTGAATTAACGCTGTATGGATTGACGTTGAAAATGTTTATTGATGTAGTCTAATGTTGAAGATGTTGGTTGGTTGGTTATTGTTGAAGATGATGGTCTAAAGATGACAGTGTTTGCCAACTCCTTGGATTGAAAGTGGGCAGAAGAAGGTCTGGAAGAAGAATGGTCATTGGTTCTTGTGTTAGTGTTACACAATTTGACCTTATCTTCTTCAATGGTGCAGAGTTCAAGCTTTCGGGCCATGGTGAAGGCCTCATCGAAAGTGTGGAATGTCTGAATCCGCAAGATGGATGAGATATGACTGACACATGCTCGGGAAAAGAGCTCAATGAGCTCGGGTTGAGGCAAGGAGAAGGAGAGCTGATTAATCAAGCTTCTCCAACGGGCGACAAAATTGGCTATTGATTCGTCGTCAAATTGCCTGATGGAGTAAAGGTCTGTGATCGAAACTTGTTTAGTGATATTGATAGAAAAATGGTCAACGAATAGTTGGGCGAGTTGGATGAATGAAAAGATAGAATGTCTGGCAAGAGAACTATACCAGTCAAGAGCAGGGCCAGAAAGGGACATAGGGAACGTGCGTAAAAGTAACGCATCGTCGTGGGCAATAAGATAACAGGCATGTCTAAATGCCCATAGATGTTGTTGTGGGTCTTCCTTACTCTGAAAGCGAGTGAATTTAGGAAGCTCCCAATGGTTGGGGTATGGTCGGATAGGGACAGAAGGGTGGATGGGCTCGTTGTAAATTTGGTCATATGAAGAGACATTACTTGAACCGGAGATAGAAGCTTTGAGACTGGACATTTTATCCATCAGCATCTTGATAAGATCTGCTGACGGATTGGCGGGTTAAGCGCCCCCTAGGTTGTAAGGCGCTTGGAAGAGGCTAGAAGAGGCGTGCGACATAGTCGGTTGTACAATGTACGGATGACTAGTCGCAGGGGCAGAAGTAGAGGTTAAGGGTGGTTGGGTTATGAAGGTAGAAGGCATACGCTGACTAGATACCGCCAAAGGAGGTTGTGTGATGGCATTGACAAAGGGAGAGGAAGGCACTCCTGCATATATAGGTGCAAGAGTGTGAGGGGTCGAGACAATCAAGTTCTGGTATGATGTAGAACTTGGTTGAATTGCAGGTGGTTGAGGGGGTAACGAAACCCCGGTGGAGGTTGGTCTAAAAGTAGATGAGGAGGCCGATCTTTGTGTATAGGTCATGGTCGGGTTAATGGTTGAGGCGAAAGGTTGAGTCGTAAAAGGTTGGGTGGCAAACGGTGTGGATGTCATCGCCACATCGCCCGAAAGGTCCCGCATTGGTTTTCTCGCGAGATAGTTTTGGAGGGCTGCGGTATTGAGGTCCAAGAATCTTGTAAAATCTTGGTCCCCTTCTGGGATGATAGGCGTCTGGGTTGGAGATAGTCTAGTAGGAATTCTTTCGGTCTTCAAGTAGAACTCCATTATATGATTGTTTATAGACGGGGTAGGCGAAAGCGATTGATGGCTGGCGTGGTCAAGAAGAGCCTTGGCTTGACTACGTGTCAGAACCATTCAAGGCAAGAAAGAACGTCCTCACAAGCTCAAACAAGCAGATAAGAACTAAAAAAAAGATGAAGACATAAGCAGATCCTAAAACCCTAGAAGTAAATTATTAGGATTATAGTGGCTTATGCCTTAGAATGTGTGTAGTGGAAGATTGGTTTTGTGAGTCAGGTCCTAGAAGAAGCAGTCTATGGATGGTTTCGGGTTTTGTTAAGGCGCTGAAGAAGTCTGTGTTAGGGTCTGGTACGTGGCCTGGTGCTAAGGAGCAAGCTCCCCTCACTTCACGATTCCAGTGGTTAGCTGGTTTCGCTTAGCCAAGATATACCTCGCCTAGAGTTTAGACTCCGCCAGAGAACGGAGTGGGCTTCCCCCTTGGTGATGAAATCCAAGTAGGGTCACCGAGACAGGTAAGGTATCCGCTGGGGGATGAAATCCCAGTCGGGCCTTGTCTCAGGTAAGTTAAAATGTTTGTTTTGTGCAGGTGGTTTGGTCGTGTAACATCAAGTGATCTAGATTAATTCAATATGCGGTTTAATTACTATGTGTGGTCTAAAAGATGCAGGCAAACAGAAATGAATGCAAAGTGTTTTAATGTCCAAGTTGAAATGTTTGTTCGTATGAAGACGAAATGGAGAAAGAGTCGAAGGATATGAGTTTTAACTAGTCTAGAAGTGCAAGAAAGAAAGAAATGTTCGTTTTAGTTCTGCTTATGATGTCGTTTAAGAAGAGACGAAAGGAGGCAAAAAGGAAGAAACCTAATGCACCTAAATGAACGAAAGAAAGAAAGAACCCAAGGAGGACGTAGGGTCCCACCGGGCGTGCCAGAATGTTTCTATGCAAAATTGCTTTCTACATTCAAAAGAAGAAATAAAGAAACTAAAAGAAATGGTTAAGGCTAGAAGTACCTGATAAAGTCGTGCGCACCGAAATCAGACGTTGGAAGATTCTCCTCTTTTGCTGTGGAGAAATGACACCTGCGAAGAAAAGGCTAAAACACGGAAAAACGTTAGTCAAAGATGTGGTGGGCTGTCAGGCGAACGCCCGATCCCGGAAGTATGAAGACTTCCTAAAAGGATATCAACCCACTGATAAAAAAGTAGAATATCAGATGAAAGTAGATAATAAAGACAGAAATAAATGATAGAAAATAAAAGAGCGTACCTGATATGCAGCACTATTTTGCACAGTTGCCGGCGTCGGTCTCTGTGGTGCCAGCGTCGGTTAGGGAAGGTACCGACGTCGGTTTAGGTGCCGTCATCGGTCGGGGTAGTGACCGGCGTCGGTAGGGGAAGGTTCTGGAAAAGTCTAAACAGGTTCAGGACAGGGTCTGGGAGAGTCGGGACAGGGTCTGGGCAAGGTCTGAGAGAGTCGAGACAGGGTCTGGGAGAGTCGGGATAGGGTCTGGGAGAGTCGGGACAGGTCTGAACAGAGTCGGGATAGGGTCTGGGAGAGTCGAGATAGGTCTGAACAGAGGCAGGGATGACAGAACTGATAAAGAATAACCAAGGAAGAAATAAAACAAACGGAATAATACTTACCTACCAGAAGACGCGATGAAAGCCATAGTTGGAGTCGGATTGAATGCAGATTGATTGATGCCGAGAGTGTTGATGTTGTAGTGTTGATGTCGGAGTTCGCAGGTTGATGATTGCTCGGGTTTGATTGATCAGCGTTTCGAATAGCGTTCGGGGATCTGGTCTCGAATGGTTGGCAGAGGTTGATGAAGGCGAGAGATGGTTCCAGAGACGGTTCGTCAACCGTTTCAGGAAACCGAATGATAACTGGTAACGGATAACGGTAAGGTGACCGACGTCGGCAGGATTGCCGACGTCGGCCGATAGGTGACCGACGTCGGCGACATCGGCCGGGTAAAGACCGTCATCGGCAGATGCATAATGGGGATAGAGTCTAGCTTTAGCTCTGTGCTCATTTTTACATGCTGCCAGGGTCAAGGTTGGTGGAACAAGTGATCGGCAAGGGTTCAATAGGCGAAGAAGAATAAGACGGGGAATGACCAGGGGAGTCGACACGATTTCGGTGTCTACAGTGGTCATGGAAGATATAAGTCATGGCATACTAATAGGTAGCACCAGTGTTTTTTAGTCCAAAGGGCATAACCTAATAACAAAAAGTTCCCCATGGGGTGATAAAGGTTGTTTTGTGTTGATCCTCAGGGGAAATTAGGATTTGATTGTATCCTGAGAATCCATACATAAGTGATAACATCTCATGGCTAGCTATTAAATCAACAAGTTGATCAATACTTGGTAAAGGAAAGTCATCATTTGGACAAGCAAGGTTGAGGTTGTGGTAGTCAGTGTAAATACAGATTCCCCCTATTGCTTTCATAATAGGTATAATGTTAGAAACCCATTACAGGTAGTCAATAGTTTGGATGAAGTTAATAGAGAGGAGGCATTAGAGCTCATCCTTGATAAGGAGAGAAATATGAGGATGCATTTTGTGAATATTTTGCTTAACTGGTTTAGCATCATGATTAGTGACAATGTTATGGGTTACAATTGAGGGGTCAATACTAGGCATGTCTTTATAGGACCAAGTAAAAACCTTACTATGGTCATAGAGAAATGTGGTGTATTTGGTTTAGTCAAAATAATCTAGATATTGGCCTATTTTAAGAATATGAGGGTCATCATGAGAAGGAAAGTTAATGTCGATGGTTGATTCATTTAACATAACTTGTGTCTTAGAAGGGAGTGATCATTTGACGTAGGAATCATCGACACCCATCTAGGGAATAATGTCATCATCAATTGCATAAGAGATGGTGTTAATTGTGGTAGTATAATCCTCATCAATCATGTGAGGATGTATGAGAGGAAAGGACCATGTTTCCCTACCTTGGTCATGGGTAAGGGGTCCCAAGTGAATGACATTTATTAAAATAAATAAATAGGAGGTATAAATACCTCCAATTCAGTGGGTGATGGTAGAGAAGAGGATTTGGAAGGAGATACAAGTTATTCAATGATGGGAATAGAAGAAGTATTAATGGATTGAGTTGAGTCAACATAATGAATGCCATGCCTTTGTTTGGCATTATCAATGGTTTGATGGGTATGGTATTGAATGGATGCTTAAGCACCTTGCTCCTAATGTCCTAGGCTAAAACCTTTCCAAGCACACCTATAGAGATAAGTATGCATAAAACTAGGCTTGCTTAAGAATGAAAAGTCATAGTTAAACTTTTGGGATAAAGAGGATGAACTACTCATGATAAGAGATTGATTAATTCCCCCATATGTGAAGTTGGTTTTGAGATGGGGTGGACCATATGGGATGATCATACTAATATGATAATATTAGTTGGCACTCATGTGAGGTTTTCGATACTCTTGAGGGGTATGGAACATGTTTAGAGTTAAAAAATGATATTCACTAATTGATAATCGCTTGAAGGTTTCCTCCATGGGATCCTTGTCAGGAACCTGTGTAGTTGGTATATGTGTGTTTGGGGTAGCATAACTTGTGAAGGCTTTAGAAGTGGGTTGTGGAGGTGATGATGCGTTGAAATAAATAAGAACATCATTTGGGATATAGGACATATTACATGTCTTGAATGGTGGTGGGTCGGTGGGAATGACATGAACTTGACCATTATATTCAAACTTAACACAACGGTGCAATATGGAAGGTACACATGCCATAGTTTGTATCCATGGTTGCTCAAGAAGTATGTTGTATTATAATTCACCCTTTACAACATAAAATAACTTAGGAAGGGTATGAGGACCCACATGGATGTGCAAGACCATGGTGCCAATAGTTGTAGAAATAGTTATTAAAAGAACATAACACTACATCCATTTGTGACAAACAATTATCAGGGAGTGATAATTGCTAATAAACATGGGTTGAAATGATGTTGGTGATGGATTCCCCATCAATCATAACTCTCTTGACATGAGTTTGATAAATGTAGGTAGTGATAAAGAGGGCATAATCCTGATCTTTAAGATGCTGAGAGGGGATCTGTAAATCACTAAAGGAGATCACAAAAATGGTGGAGAAAATTGATGAAGGCTACAAGGGGTTGAGGGTCTTTGGGTTGAACTTCAAGTAATTATAAGGCAATAAGGAGAACATATAGATGTTGGGATGAGTTTTGAATTAACTCATATATATATATCTTCACTGGTGATTGGTGAAGTTACTTCACCATGGAGTTTTGGATAACTCTTGATGATGACTGTTGTGGGACACCTAAGATGGAAATCTTGGGATTCGAAGAGGGGATGTCATTTGTAAAGGGGTGAACCTAAGGAGTAGAGACCTTTTCCTTTCCTTTATCTTTCTGATTTTGTGATCATGTAGTCACATTGATCATGTTAATCTAAAATACAAGTGAAAGAGGTGATATAAAAGGTACAATAACATCTTTGGGTTTAATGTGAAAGGGGGTTTTATGAGGCATTATAGATGCCAAGAGTTGAATGTTAGGAGTTTCAATTAATTTAACACCCAAGAGAGCATCAACATCTAAATGGTGATGAATGATTGTTGTGAGAGCTTTACAACTCTCAATATTATGTCTTGGAGAATGATGATATAAAAAAACTTGTGAATCATTGAACCATAAAGGTTTTGGTCCAAGAGGATCAAATGGTTTGATGGGGGGAAGAGTTATTGCTGATGCTTGTAATAATTGGTGTAGATAGATTACTTGGGAGCCTTGAAATGGGTTAACACTCATTTTCATAGGTGGAGTGGACACCTTTTTGAGTTTGGTGGTGATGGGTGTAGTCTTGTGTGACACCCTTCTAGGTGGTGGTGAACCCACATGTTTCACTTCCACCTTTTTAAGTTTGGGTAAGAGGGTGCTAAATGTTGAAGGTTTGTGAGGTGGTAATGGCACTAATGGAGGTAATGCCACTTTTTTGTTTTACATGGGTTGATGAAACTCCCACCAGGGTAGAGGGAGGTGGACCCAAAATGGATGGTAAGGTTGAAGGTGGAAGAAGGGTAGATCAATGAGGTTTTGGGGTTTCACCTTTCTTCTTTGGTTCAAGGAGAGAGACACCCCCTTATTTTTGGGGGGGTTAAATATAACTTCATATCTAGATGAACTAGATTAGAAATTATTTATTTGCCTAAAGATCTTATATGTTTCAATGTGGCAGATGCATATGAGGTGAAGGGATTTGAATTAGAAGAGGAGGCTTCTAAAATCTTAGGTGAAGAAACAAACACCTTATCAAAAAGCTTAGGATAAATGGTTATGAGAAGGTTAGCAGTGAAGGGAGATACTCTCTATGTTGGATAGGGCATTTTAAGGTGATCCTAAAATGCCGCTTGATCTAATTTCTTAGAATCAGGGAATTCAAGATTTTCCACTAAACATGAAAATGGTTTAGATGTCATTGGTGTGGGTTCAATTGTTTTTTTTGGATGATTCAGAGAGAGGAGATTTATTTGCCTCTGATATTTCTATCCAAAGATAGGAAAGAGTCAAAATAGGGTCATCTTCTTTAGTAATATATGAAGAAGTATGTTCCTCTATAGTAGGTGGAGAATGAGGAGATGAGGGCTCCTCAAGGGGATAAAGAAATGGTATGATTGTTCCTTCAACATGTGAATGAGGAATAGGCAAGTTAAGATCCTCCATGGGTAAGAGGAATGGAAAGATGGGTTAGTTTGGGGGTGGTTCAATGGTTACTTCATCAAATGTTAAAGTGGAGAAATCCAACTCATATATTTTTGAAAGAGGAGTGGATGAGTCACTTTCTTCTCTAGGTTGAAGAGGAAGTAACAAAGGATTTCTCTCACTATTTGTTTGAGGGGTAGGAGAAGCATGATCTCCATTTTGTGAAAGTGTAGGTGAGTTAAGTGAAAAGGTAATTGGTGACTCCTCATGGGGTAATGGGAGTGGTAAAGGTTGATCTTCCTCACATGGAAGAGGAAGAAGAGAAATAGGTTCTTCTACCAAAAGAGGACGTGGATTCAAACTAACTTCTACCATTTGTGGGGTAGGAGTAGGTAAAATAGGCACCTCTTGTTGTGGTAATGGTTAGGTTAAGGGAAAGATCACATTGATTGTATGAATCTTATGATCTGAAGAAGTTTGAGGAGTAGTGTGGATAATGTTTTGGTTGGGCACGTGATTAGGGAAGGGTTGTTTAAATATGCCCATATTCTAGTTTGGGGGAGTGTTTGTATTATCTAAAATAAGATTTCCCCTATCCAACATATTTTGGATAATATTTTTAAGAGTTTCACAATCATTGACATTATGGCCTTTGGCATGATGGTAGTTTCAAAACTCATCCTCTTTGAACCATGTTAGAATGGGTTGAGAAAGATCAAATTGGATTGGAGGTTTGATGGTAGGTAGGTTGATAATTCCTTGGTTGAGTAGCTTTTCTAAAATGGAGGTGTGTGACTCCCCAATAGGAGTATATTATCATTGCTCATACCATTGTTGAAAGAGATTTGTTGGGTTGATTGGGTTTGATTGTGTTGAGAGTTGAGTTGTGCTTGTAAAAGAAGTGGATTTCACAACCACAACATTTGCAGACCCTTTAGATTTTTTATTTGGATGGGAATTTTTAGATGAAGAAGGATCATTTGATTTAGAATTAGAATTTCTACTATGCAGTTTGATCCTATACTCATATATGGCCTGGATTTCAAGCTTTCATGCCATTATGAAAGATTAAAATGTGTGAAAGGTTTGCACACAGAGTGTGGATGAAATATGTTTTGCACATGCTCTAGAGAAGAGATCAATGAGCTTAGGTTGAGGTAGGGAGAATGAGAGTTGGTTAATGAGACCTCTCCAACAATAAATAGAATTAGCAATAGCTTCATCATCAAACTGCTGAATAGAATAAAGGTTTGTTATGCAAACCTTTTTAGAGATATTAATGAAGTGATCAAGGAAAAGTTGTACAAGTTGAGTGAAGGAGAATAATAAATGGCATGTGATGGAACCATACCAATCCAAAGCATCTCCTGAAAGAGACATGGGGAATGTGTAAAATAATATTACATCATCATGTCCTATGAAATAGAAAGCATGTCTGAATGCTTGCAAGTGTTGCTGTGGATCCTCTTTTCTCTAGAAAAGGGTGAATTTTGGGAGTCCCATTAGTTTGGGTATGGAAAAATTGGTACAGATGGGTGAATGGGTTCATTATAGATATGATCATAAGATAGAATATTCTTTGATACATATACAAATGTCTCAAGGTTTCTCATTTTATCTATGAGCATTTTGATGAGGTTGAGAGGAAGATTTGTTTGAAAAACACCTCCTACATTATAAGGAAGAGAATAAGAAGTCGAAGGCATATATGCCACTCCTTGTTGTGGTTATGTTGACACAACATAAGGATAGTGAGTCATAGGTTGAGGCATAGAAATAAATGAGGCTTTCCCAATTGAAGTAAGGGCTATGGTTTGATTTGTGGTTATGGGTTGAGTGAAAGGCATATTTATGCTTAGTGAGGGGTGAGTTGTGATTCAGGTGTTAACAAGTTCAAGAGTTGATGGGATGGGTACCACCACGTTCTAAAATCGGGTTGAAATAGATTTCAACCCTTGTACTTGTGAAGGTAAGCAGGTTATGACAGGGTGGAGGTTGGATTGAACAGTGGGTGATGCCAAACTTGGAACATCATGCAAAATTGGGTTATTGGTTGATGTGATGTTTTGGGGAACCATGGAAGGTCCAACCAAAACTAGATTTGATACCATCAATGATGTTGGCATTCTAAGGAGTGGGTCACCTGAAGAGGTTCAAGTTTGGCTTGCAACAATGTAATGTTGGAGGGCGGTTATATTACGATCAAGAAATCAAGTGAAATCTTGATCACCTACAACTATAATGGGAATTTGATTGGGTCTAGGTGTTCTTTCCATATCTTATTCTATTGTGGATTTAAAAATAGAAGGGGAAGGTGGAAGAGGTTGATGGCTTATGTAATCAATAGGTGTCTTTGCTTGGATTCATGTTAAAACCATGAAAAAGAATACACTAACAATCTAAATACACTGTGTTAAGGTTAGCTTGAAGGTAAATGAGGTTCAGAGAAAGTTTAAAAGGTTGTGTGAAGTTGTTGTTTAAGGTAGACTATAAATTTAAAAATTTAAATAGTCACCGATGTTGGTCACTTATGACTGATGTCAGTTGCGGTAGCTGTCAACATCGGTTATATATAGCCAATGTTGGTCACTATGGAAGTCTAGAAAGTGCAAAAAATGAGTTTTTAGGATTCAGAGAGTGAAATCCAAGTGTTTGAAAGGTCTTAGAGAATATGCAAGAGAGTGATAAATAATCAGGAAGTCTGATTTTTAGAGATTATTTAACTTTTATATTTGTCAAATTTGGTTTGATGTCATGAATTAGAAAAGAAGAGTCCTCACAGACTCAAAAATATAGAAAATGGAAAATAACATGTAGCCACTAATATTAACTATTAGAGATTAATTTTATTCATGTTGGCTTATGCCTTAAGCAGAGAATGAGAAGAATAATTAGTTGTTGTAGGTACTATAAAGTAGTCTAAGGATGGTTTAAGGTAAATTTTGGTTTTTTAAAAAGTATCTGTGTTAGACTGGGTACATAGCCTATGCTAGGAGCTTGCTCTCCCCACTTCATGAACTTGAAGCTGAGCTAGGTCGCTTAGCCAAAATATAACATTTGCCTAGAGTTTATATTCTGCAAGAGAATAGAGTGCTCTCTTCCTTGGTAATGATGTCCAAGTAGAATAACTAGGTAGGGTAAGGTGATCCACAAGGGGATGAAATCCTGATGGGTCTTGTCTCAAGTATGTTGAAGTGCTTATTTTGTGTTTGTGGTTTGGATGTGTAACATTTGTGACCTACTATTCATTCATAATGCTTTAATTAACTAGATATCTTAATTATGCAACAAATAGAGAATGAAATGCAGTATGTTTTAAACCCAAATTGAAATTGTGTTAATTCAGATGAAAACAAAGAGGAATAGGAAAAGAGGATGATTTTCACTATCCTATTTGTGCATGCAAAAGAAAAGAATTATTTAACTTGAAAAATATATTGAATTTATTTTGTGAAGCAAAAAGAATGCTAGAGAGAGAGAGAATAGTTCAATTACTACTTGTAAAACAAGAAAATTAAGAAAATTGAATTTTCCTTTATTTTTTCCTTTTTTCTAAGCAATAAGAGGAGAGAGAAAGTGAAAGAAATGAAAAATTCACTACTATGCACTTAAATGAATGCTTAAAAAGCATACAATGAACCCAAGGAAAACTCTAGGGGTCCCATCAGGTATGCCATAAATGTTTCAATTTTTTTGATTAAATTTAAGAAGTGAGAAACAAAGAAAGAAAGGTTGGGGATTAGTGATTATATGTACCTAGATTAGTGCACACCAGATCCATACAAAGTTAGTAACTATTATTTGGCTAGGGAGGACCACTTGAAAGTAAGAACACACTACCACAAAATATTTTTTAGTAGGTTGGTGAGTGGGCTGCCAAGCAAGTTGCTTATTCCACGAAGTGACAAACTTCCCACGGGATGACAATCCATTGTTTAATACAAAGAGTTAAAAATGAAATGAAAAAATAAAGTAGAGAGAGAGAGAGAGAGAGAGAGAGAGAGAGAGAGAGAGAGAGAGAGAGAGAGAGAGAGAGAGAGAGAGAGAGAGAGAGAGAGAGAGAGAGAGAGAGAGAGAGAGAGAGAGATATGTGTACCTTTTTTATAACCTATGTGTAGTAGTCAATATCATAGAATAAGAAAAATATAAATTTGGTTTGTTAGAGGGCTATTTGGCTTGGTTCACGGTGATTTGGGTAAAAGGGTAGTCAATGACATCGATAGGGTAACCGATGTCAGTACTGGCAATGTGATTGATGTCACTAGGATAACTGATGTTGGTAGGGGCAATGGAGTCATAAATCCATATAAGGATTTCCTGAGTGTAGGGAAGAATATTTGACAGGTTAATGGGGTTGGAAAAGAGTCATATGAGGGGTTAGAGAGATGGTAAGAAGTATGGGTGAGGAGTTTGGTTTGGTTAAGGTAGAAGTATGGAGATGGATTTTTGAAACTCCTCTTCAGGGATGGATGGGACTTGTGTAAACACTAATAAAAAATAATTAGAATTCATAGAATACATGGATGCTTAGATGATATAAGTACATGAATAAATACTCTTGATAAAGCTTTGTTAAGGTGACTGACCAAATAGAGACAAGTGTGTGCCACCTGTTCACCGTAGTTCAAGCTCTTTGCATAATGGATCAATTTTGATTTCAGATTTGACTAGTACAAAGAAGTTTTGAGCCTAGTTACAATAGATAATTGCAAAAGCTTGTTAAGAATGCTTTGAATCTCTTGAGTGAGTTTCTACTTGAGAGAGAGAGTTTTTACAGGAGGTTCAAAATGGGTTTAGAATGTTTCTTAAGTAATCGACATTAGTGATCCCACTGATGTTAGTCTTAGGTTAACCAATGTTGGTTAAGGATTGACTGACGTCGATGGTATAAGAATAGGTCAAAAGGGATATTTTTGGCTCTTTTCTTCTTTTTCTCCATGCCAAGTGTGATGGTAAATATGTGAGGTTGGGTATAAGGTAATTAGTTAAAAACTAGTTTATAGGGTAAGAATTAATTATTTGTGGGAGACCAAGTCTAGTGGTGACTCACAGGGTAAGAATTGGTCTTGGGGAAAGGTGGCTAGGTAAGGTGGCACAGGGAATATTCAATTAATATTAATTAATTAATTTGATATGTGGGGTAAAGGCATGAGTTAGGAAGACTTATTACAAAGGGGGTCTAAGGGGGGTTTCGACACAACACATTATACACTTGTGTAATGTAATTTTAGGGTCTATATTTGACCCTTTTTATCTTGGTAAGTTATGCCAGAAAGTTTTAAGACAAAAATGAAAGTTGAGTGGTCTAGGCATGAGTATATCACACCCCATGCCTAGACCACTCAACTTTCATTTTTTTCTCACAACTTGCTAGCACAACTTACCAAGACAAAAAGGGGAAATTGTAGACACCAAAATTACATTACACATGTATAACATGTTGTGTTGAAACCCCCTTTAGACCCCCTTTGTAATAAGTCTTCCTAACCCATGCCTTTACCCCACATATTTTATTAATTAATTAAGATTAATTGAATATTCCCTGTGCCACCTTGCCTAGCCACCTTGCTCCAAGACCAATTCTCCCCTTGTGAGTCACCACTAGACTTGGTCTCCCATAAATAACTAATTCTTACCCTATAAACTAATTTCTAACCAATTACCTTATACCCAACCTCACATATTGACCATTTATTAATGGGTGTCACACTTAACATGGAGAAACAAAAGAAAGGAGCCAAAAATAGCCATTTTAACCTATTCTTATGCCACCAACATTGGTCAATCCTCAACCGACGTTAGTTAACCTGAGACAGATATCAGTGGGATCACCGATGTTAGTTACTTAAAGTAATATTCTAACCCATTTTGGACCTCCCACAAACATTCTCTCTCTCAAGCAGAAACTCACTCAAGATATTCAAAGCACTCTTAACAAGCTTTTGTGATTATCCACTATAACCAGGCTCACAGCTTCTCTATACTAGTCAAATCTTGAAATGTAATTGATCTATTGTGAAAAGATATCAAAATACGTTGAATAGGTGTCACACATTCATCTCCGTTTGGTTAGTCACCTTATCAAAGATTTATCAAGAGTATTTATTTAGGTACTTATATCATTTAAGCATCCCTATATTCTATGAATTCTAATTATTTTTTATTATCATTTACACAAGTCCCATCCATCCCTGAGGAGGAGTTGAAAAACTTCTTCATCTCCATACCTCTTCCTTAACCAAACCAAACTCCTCACGTAGACTTCTTACCATCTCTCTAACCCCTCACACAACTATTTTCCAACCCCATTAACCTTTCAAATATCCTTCCCTGCACTTAGGAAAGCCTTATACAAATTTATGACTCCATTGCCCCTAATGACATCTATTATCTTACTGACATCAGACACATTGCCACTACCAACATCAATTACCCTACTGACATTGGTGATTGCCCTTTTACCCAAATCACCCTGAACTAGCCCAAACAACCCTTTAGCAAACTAAAATTATATTTTGCTTGGTCTGTGATAGTGACTGATACACATAGGTTACAAAAATAGTACATGTAACTCTCGTTCTCTCTCTCTTTACTTTATTTTTTCATTTCATTTTTAACTCTTTATATTAAATAATGGACTGTCATCCCCGAGGAAGTTTGTCACTTCCTAAAACAAGCAAGTTACTTGGAAGCCCACTCACCAACCTACTAACAAATATTTTGTGGTAGTGTGTTCTTACTTTTAGGTGGTCCTCCCTAGCTAAAGAGGAGTTCCCAACTTCATCTAGATACAATGCGCACCAATCTAGGTACATATAATCACTAATCCCTAACTTTTCTTTCTTTGTTTCTCACTTCTTAAATTTAATCAAAAATAATTGAAACAATGTGCACAACACATTATTTTTGTATGCTCACTTACATACCAATTGATAAGATGGAATGATAAATTCCATGTCATTTTATATGCCATACACATTTCTCATGATATTCTAGGTTAAACATTAGTTTCATGCCTTACTCCATATGTAATGGTTCGCATTCTTGAGTGGCTCAGAGCCACTTAATATACTCGAGTGGCCATAGAGATGACATACCTAGTTAGACATACTTAATTAGATATTTATAATTACTTAATGAAGTTTAATTTCAAATTATTTTACTACACATGGGTAGGAAATGTTGGAGTGATATCCTAATTAAGTTATTAATCCACCTACATTAGAGGGTTGGGGACACCATCAGTCTAACCCAAGCTATTCATAGGTCATGATCCACTAAGCATGGGTGGGTAATGATGGAGTCAAAACCAGACTGAGTTATTGAGAAACCCACACATGAGGATTGAGTAAAATATTATCTCAATCAAATCTATTCACTGATTGATCACTATATACATGTACACACATCTGTTATCACTAGGTTCATGTATTGGGTTATGTACCCAATGAGGTGTATTCATTCCTTTCCTCTTTCCTATCTCTTTAATTAGTTTTACTTCTTTACTTAATTTAGTCTTTGAATTTTTATATCTCTTAAGTAAGGATTGATTTATTCATGTTTCATTTGTAGGACATGCATTGGAGGATGCTTCACATACTCAAACCCAACTAACTTCACATACTCAAACCCAATTTCATGGGCTTCACCTCTTAGGTAAGTCTAGGTACACTTATTTTTCCTTTATCCTAGTTATTTTCTTTGCTACATTTCTAGATAAAGTTTGGGGGCCAATTTAATCATGTAAAAGTGTTATTTGAGTACTAATATTGATACTTGAGACTACCTATCCCTAACTTAGACCTAGACCTATCCTAGAGCCTATTATCACACTTGTATAGCCTTTGTGCAGGCCTTAAGCACCCATAGTCAGCCCTAAAGTAGTCCCAAACCCTCATTTCTTGATCTTGGTCCTTCATTCCTAGTGTTCTACCAGTTAGACACTAGTGCCATAATAAGGACACTAGCTCCACATGGTGCTAGTGTCTCAAAAATGGCACTAATGTCCTTTGCTCTCTCTCTTTCCCCAAAAAAATATCTTTTCAAAACTAAAACTTCCTAGGGTCAGCCTAGACCTATTTTATCACCTAAAAAAACATAAAAATAATATAAATACATGAATTTTAACCCTCTAAGCACTAGATGGAAATCAGCTGCAAAATACACATTCAAACTCATAATAAGTTATGTATAATTGAGGTTATCAATCCTTATTTTGTAGTACTTCTACACAATACCATCTACAATAGTCCTAAGCTCAGATTACCCTAAATTCCAATCTCAAGCAAATTTAAATCACTCAAGGCCACTATCATACTAGCTTCACTTGCACTTGCACTAGCACTTAGGTGGGGATAACTACATCAGGCTTGATCCCTCCTCAGAGCATTGGTATGTAGGCAACTGTCTTCATAATGAGGTGTTGAGGATGTCCAACCTACATTATTAACAACACACTTTTTATCTCATGCTAACTAGATTCCCTAACTATATGGAGGATTAGGGTTTTCTCACTAAATCATTCATTACAATAAAAATACGAGATAGTCCTACACATAAGCTTGGGATAGTCTTGCATAGAAGACATGACTGTCATATTTCCAATAATGGTGCTACTATCTAGAAGGGTTATGACACCAAGATCTAGTTTGTGACACTCAGACCAACTTTCACCTTAGTTTTCAACACCCAGTTCACCCATCTTAATTGTTTTCTAGCCAAGTTTTAACTTGCACTATTTATTGTTATTTAAAAAAAAGTCAAAGCTAGTAAATTTTGTAATAAATTAGTGGCTATATTTTTTACATATTATTTCCCTAATTTAGTTTACTCAAGTCTTTAAAAAATATAGGATTTATATTAACTAAGTCCTAAAAGGTTAAAATATATGGAGTAGGAGGAAGTGTGGAAACAAAATGTGTTTTGGGATCAATACTAGCAACAAAATTATTGAAATAAGGAGCATTTTTCTCAAAAAAACCAAGCTTATGATGTTGTCATGGAAGTTGAGGCTCATGAACATGGATTAGTCCTAAAATAGATTCATCAATAGGGAGCATTAGTAAGGGTCCATTATATTAAAAATCCACTTCAATATCCAAACTTTAATTTCCATGAGTATCGAACTCAGAATGTATTTTTTGAATGACTATAGCTTATGCATCTAAGGTAATATTAGGATTATAAGTATGAGATTGTTCTATAGAATGTGGTATCAAGATAATGGGAGAATAAATATAAATGGAGGTGTTTGAATTGTGTATAATATGTACTAGATTGGTTTGTTTGGTAGGATTGATTAGAGGTGATGTGTCTTAACTTACTAGATTGATATGATCAGTGATATTATGGATTGTAGGCTGGCTAATATTAGATTGGTTGATTTATTAGATAACCCATAGAGTATCAATCAAAGATGCATTGATATGTGGAACAAATCTTTCTGATTTTGCCTCACTGTTAGATGATATATGAGTGATATGAACACAACAATTTAAGGCATGTATTTTTGCTAATGCCCTTTGATAATGTAGGACATTTAAATCTTGTGACCAAGTTTATGCCATAATGTAGGTATCATCATAAAATGGAGATATATCACATGTATTTGATTTATTAGGAATATCTATATTAAAGATGCCCATATTATTTGAAGTACAAGGAAACATGGCTAAAGGATCTTGATATAGTTTGGCCACCCCATATTCATTACAATCAAAATCATCCTCTGTTTAGGATGCTTCATGTGTATTGCATGGGAAAGGGCTATTGGTGGTATCATCTATTAAACGAATAGTTATATCATGTAGAATAAGTGGAGGGATCCATTCCATGGTATAGGGAGGTAATCAAGCAGTATTGTAAATATTTTATAGTTCACTGGGTTTGTCATCATCTAAATCTATTGGAGTTATATGTAGATCCAAATACATAGTAAAAAATTATGGAAGAGGAGTCCTATCAATTTTTAGAGTAGGATTTTTCCCACTATATGGTTTTATCTACACAGTCTAATTAGGTTGCTCAGGTATCACTTAGGTATTGAATAAAGGTCATTAGGGAAGACAATCCCACATTCATGAGGATGTGAGGACATTTCTATCTTTCACCTATACATGTACCTTTCTTATGTAATTTTGGATAACTAAAAATGATGCTAATATAAATTTTGATTATGAAGACAAGCTTCTTTTGTTTGAGTTATTTTTTTATGATTTCACTACTCCATATAGTTTCAGCTTCATTAATTTGATTATATCCAAACTAATCCTCAATTTTATTCCACTCTGACATGGTATCAAAACTCTTCTGGTAGCCAATCTTATAACCTCTATTTTGAGATCTAACATTTTAACTTATTCAATATTTTTTCATTGATTTTAATTTTCAAGGGTTTGGTGAGGTTTTTATAAACTCTACATAAATCTCTATATTCAGATTCTCTAAATAGAAAATAAACAAGACTATTGAATTTAGAAGGTGTCAAAACCCTAGACTCGTTTATAAACATGACCTAGTTTTGTGATAGTCAATTTTTGACCTTTTTAGAGGGTTTCAAGCTCATTTTTTGAATTCTATAAAAATCCATACATCTAATGGCTTTAAGGAAAAACACTTTTTGGGCTTGTCAAAAAACTAGTGGGTCCTTGTTATTTTTTGTGGAAGCTGTACCAAATCTATAGATTTGGGGATTTTTAGCTTGGGCAAAGTTTCTACCCCCTGTAGGCACTTTGGTAGGTTTATACCCTTTGGTGGACTTTTGCCATTACTCACACACCTACCAGACTCTATGACCTTATTTGTATGTACTAGCAAACCTGACATACCTTGATTTTATGTACCAATAAATGTGACACCCCATTCTTGCATGCCATTAGACTTTGACCCTATGCTTGCACCACTGGCATACCTGACATAGTGTACTTTCACCACTATCAAAACTTGACACTTGGCTACATGCCTATCAGAACCTAACACCTTAATTACACACTACCATATCTTGATACCCTTGCTTATAGGGATATTAGAACTTGAAACCTAAGAAATCACACTATGGGCTCTATCCACCCTGTTTGCATCATAACGACATCTAGGAAACCATCAAATTTAATTGAGTAAAAAATGACACTATTCACTTGAAAAGTGGAGGCATTTTTGGGGTGACATCACTCCCATATTAATCAAATCAATCAAGAGGGTGGGAGTACTCATACTCACCCTTAGCCTTTAATCCCTTGAGAATTTAAACCCTTGGTCACAACCAACCTAAGGGTGTTTATATTTTCCATGAAAAGTCGAGTTATTTTTTGCAAGCCAAAAATATTAATTTTTCAAGGTGGATTTTTTTTCAAGAATTTTGAACTCACATAATTTTCAGCTTAGACCTGCTTTTTAGGTGTAATGTTTTTTGAAAAATGAGTTTTTTTAATCTCTACACATTTATGCTATTCTTGATCCTTGTAAAATTGATACTACATGGTTTTATGGGGCTTCATTTATTTTTATCTTTTTCATACTTGTGTTGCTTTTATATATGTGTTGATTATGTATACACTCAAATATAAAGTTCCAACCTATGCAATATCAAGGGAATTTGGTAACTACTACCCAGATTGCTCATTTAGACACATTGTTTATCTAAGTTTGATGTTCATCACATTGAGTATGCATGGTTACTTAGTGGTCATATCGAATCACCTTGAAAGATATCAGATGAAGATAATTGATTTTATTCCAGTGGTTATTATTGGAAAGAAAAACTATGTTTCATGGTGGATGTATATGGAATATTTTCTCATGGAACATGACCTTATTCCATTTCTATATGGATGGATTATTATTCCCACTGACCCTTATCAATACAATGACTGGGCCAACTCTTGTGATTGTGTCTATGGTCACTTGTTAATATGTATTTCATGGGATTTACACCACCATTTAGAGCACACCGAATGTCCCTCCATTAATTAGATCACTATTTAGACTCTTTTTAGAAATTTTACTAAGATTTATATCACTTTTTTTATTATCTCTTTAGAGACTATTGTAATCTCTCCTCCTACTCATATTTCTTATGATGACACATTCCAGATGGATAATATTCTTCCTTCTATCAAGCCACCACTAGTGGATGAGATTCTATTAGACCTTAGTTGTCCTATTGCAGATTCTACATATATTCCTATACAAATTTTCTCTTCTAGAGCCATCACAAATTTTAACTTTGGAGGAGTATAATAGTGTGAGTATACCTATTGTGAGCATTGATGACTCATCTCTTCCTATGGATATTCATTATATGGATCCACATGCTTCATTTATAGTCTCTTCTTTAGTTTTGATAAGTGTCGAGACATGCTCCACACTTCACATGGACATTCTTTCAGTGAATGTTCTATGCCATTCTTCAAATAGGTCTACTTTAATGGTATTACATTTAGTTCTTGTACATGATCTTACCAGAGCTATACCACATTTCATATTTGGACCATATTCAGATATATTCATACTTCTCCCTCTATCTTACACTTTGGAATAGATAGAATTTTAGTACACTCATAGTGTTCTTCCTCTAGCAAAGGGAAAAACATTGTTCTATGTAGATTAAGCTTATTTAGTCTTTAGGTAGAAGATCTCATCATTGACCTTGGTCATTTTATGAGATATACTATAGGCAACTTCAACATCATCTACGGGGGCTTTCTAGTCTTCTCTATTTTATATGTACTTGGGTACCTCATCAAGCCTCATTACCAAGACCCAATTCTACCACCCACCTAAGTTACGCTTAAGGGGGTACTAGTGTCTAGGATTTTTACCACTATGTGATTTTACCTACATAGTCTAGTTAACTTGCTTGGTGTCACTTAAGTGTTTAATAAAGGTCATTGGGGAAGATAATCCCACATTCATGAGGATGTGAGGACATTTATACCTTTCACATATATATTTACCTTTCTTATGTACTTTTTACTAACTAACAATGATGCTAATATAATTTTTTTGAATGAAGATAAGATTATTCCATTTGAGGTGTTTTTTCTAATTTCACTACTCCATATAGTTTCAACTTCATGCATTTGAACCTATATAGATCGATCCTTGATTGTGTCCCATGACATTGATGTGAGTAATTTATGAATATAATATTGAGATTTAGGATTTGAAAGTCGAATACCCTAAGGATTAGGATCAACCTCATGTTTGTAACAGTTCCCATTAAGTATGAATTGATATGTTGGCTTCCAAAAGATGTAATAGCTCATATACAATGAGTTTGAAGATGACCTAAGAGCATGTTGTAAGATAAGGGAAGATATAGGATGATGACCTTGTGAAAATTGTCCTAGGTCTAATGGTAAGAGGGAAACAAATGTAACCAAGTGGTTTTTGGTTGGTTTTATCAAATCCACAACATGTGAGTTAGGAGTTTGAGATTTTCTTTGGAATATCTAATTTGTTAAATTAACAAAAGATAAATAACATTGATATCAGATCCTTAATCAACTAATAATTTTTAAATTAGAGTGTTATTAATACCAATTTTAATAAAAAGAGGTGGCCATCATATTGAAAGAGAATTTCATTAGTTATCAGATCTTTTTATGAGAAATTCTATGGAGGGCTTGGTAGATGAGATTATTTTGAGTTCATGCACTTCTATAGGTTGAGGAACATGAAGAGGTGATTCAGATTCATTAGATGAGGGTTATTCTATGTCTTGTAATTGTTGCGTATGGAACTTATGATGATAATGATAAGTTTTTAATAATTCTATGAGGGAAATTTTACAAGGCATTGAATTAAGTTCATCTAAGCAATTCTAGTGGGGTTTAGAAGAATAATAAGCATAAATCTTAGGTTGATTAGGTAGGGTAATTTTTGGAAATATATGAGGGTTTGCCAGTGGAGATGGATCATCAATTTTGGAAAGTTCTAAAGATGAGGGATGAGAAGTGATAGTGTATTTAAGTATTTGATCATCGGTAGATGGTTTCTTAGGTTTCGTTACAGGGTCTTTGTGAGTAGGCTTGTAGTGATAATTAACTTTAACTACATTCACATATTAAGAATTAGTATATGATTAATCAAATTAGCATCAATAGCACAAACATTATCATTAGAGTGTTGTTTATTGGGATATGAGGAAGGTTTGTGAGATTTTTAAGTTAAAGGTTTGGAAAAGTTTCTATTTTGAGAAGCTTTGAGATAATTAGGATGATGTAGTTTGATCATGATGTCATGATAAAATGCATCTCCTAACATGAAAAAAATCATAAATTTTATAATCCTATGACATGTCTCATGAGAATGACCAATATAATCATGGAAACAATAAAATTTATTAGGATCATACCATGATGGGGGAAAAATATTTATATAAATGAAAGATTTTGATGGAGATAATAGTTTCTTCATTTATGAGACTACCAAGGGTGGGTGTAAGGGAGTGTGTGTATCTGATTTGATTCCTCCCATTTTTATTAGAGGAGATTTAGATTGAGAACTTGTGCTAGTGATTACATTAGTTAAAGTTTAGAAATATTACTTGATTGAATTATGAGATGGTTCCAATTGATTCATAAGGAAATCTTGTCATTTAGCCTGATCAAAAGCCTCTTTTAAGGTTTTTGGAGAAAAGATTCAAGAATTGTATTATAGAGAAGGTTTTGGGGCTGTGATAAATAATTTAAAGAGATTATCATCACTCATGTTATGATCAGCTTTTGAGCTAGTGATTTCCATCTTTTGAAAAAGTATGAGAAAATTTAGTAGGTAATTATTTGTCATTGATGAAGAGAATAAAATAATTTTTAGAATATCATTTTTTTTGAAATTATTTAACTAGAGGATTTACAAGTTCCTCTAGTTTCTAAATGGAGTGTTGGAGAAGTTTATTATACCAATCTAAGGCATCTTTTGTAAGAGTTTTGAAAAGAAGTTTAATGGTAGTAAAAGTATTAGTTTGGATCCATTCCTTAAAGAGGTTGCCAAATGATTTAAGGAAGATACTAGGGTCTTTAATTCTATCATACTTAATGGTTGGAGAGATATTTCCAATATATATGGATATGATGAATGGAGCTAAAGGTTCATTTTGAATATGTTGAAGCATTTTGTTATGCATGATAGGTTGAGGGATGATATTCCATTTGACATCTCTAAGAAGAGAAATAAATTTTTGATTATTTTGAGGCATGAAAATAGGGGTTTGACTTCCCATTTTTAAAATGTGATTTTGCATTTGGAGCATTTGACAATTGTTAGTTGTTTGCATAACATTCATTTGTTGAATCATTAGAGTAAAAATTTGAGATTGCTAATAGAGGAAGATGTAATGTTAGTGTTGGTAGTGTTGTCACTTGAAATTTAACCCCTTGAGGAGATGAAAAGTCTCTCCTCATTAAAGTGACATAATGGAAACACCTTAGGGCTATGGGTGACCCAAATTTGAGGTGACTCTTTAGATTAGGGTTAGTTCCCTTGATGTACCACTTCCACACACCACAACCACACTTTCATTTATAAATAAAAGGGTTAAAAAGGCTAAAATAAACCTAGATAAGGAGGTGATGAACCAAATATATGGTATAATCACACCACTTTCAATGCATTTGGAACCAAAAGGACAACTACACATACACTCCATCCATCAAACTGAAATCTCTTCTTTTACATCAATATTTCAAGCATGTCATCTTGAAGAGAGTCTATGTTAGGAGGAATTAGAAAATAGGTATTTTATAAAAACTAATGAATAATATACTCACTATACCTAAAATCCACATTAGACACTTCTTGATGACCTATAAAAGAGAGCTTTTCAAATGACACAAGGCACTAGGAAGGATACATGTTAAGGTAAGCAAAATACACTTATACAAGACCAACAACCATAAAATACACTTAACTCATTCATGAATTAGGTAAAAAACATTTTTTTTAGTTTAAGGCAAAAATTGAGCATGGATTTTCCATACTCAGGTGGAGAGATCCTTACAATAGCCAAAATGCTAGTATATATAGCAAATGTGAGAGAAGAGAGAGAAGGTGAAGTTCAAGAGTCACTAATACACTTGTCAAGCAAGGAGAATGAGTTAAAATAGAATGTAATAAATAATGAGCTAGGTAATTCAATTAAAATAAGGAAAAATGTCTCTCAAACTCATCTAACTCCTCCATATGTGGCATATATGCTCTCTCTCATGCATATGAAACTGCCCTCTTGATTTGCCTTCATTAGACTACATCACCACTGAATAGGGTCAGTTTTTATGATTTATTTGAGGGGTATGGGTTATTAAAAATACTTCACATGCATTTGAGTGGTCTCAAATCATTCATATTCTTATAGCCATCAGCAATCATCCCAAACAGTTACAAATGACTCCTTCTCATGCACCCCTCATATTTGGTACATAAAATTCTTCCAATTATTCAATAAAATACATGAAAAAAGAGTATTGACACATGTAAAGAGTTTCCATGTCATCAAGTTCATAAATAAATCCTTAAAAGGCTTTCCAATTGGAGCTTTCATCTTTTTCACTAAGTGTTCATTGTCTACTCACTAGACTCGCTGAGATAAAGAAGATAACTTACACACTTAAGGGCCTTTATACCTAAATTAATGATCATTGAGAGTTATAAAAAGTTCCAATATCTCCCATAAAGGTGATTACATCATATGAAACTTTTCCATACCTAAAAAACACACAAATCTATCAAAGAAAGCTCTATTACACACCATCTATTTAGGTGTAGTATAACTTAATTTCATGGGGAGGAGACTTGAAGAGTTATATATCACATCCAATAATTTTCATGTCCAAATTGTGTCATTTAGATTCTCAATTTTCAATATTTATTTTCCTAATAAGGTCCTTAGAGAGGGTTTTGTGAGTGTTTAAAGTCATTTTAGGTCTTAGCCTTTGTTCATAAAGACTACACATTCAACTCCTTGCTTGATGATTCTGATATCACCTTAGGGACCCTAATTAACACCTCAAAATACCTTGAATCTCCATGCAAAGTATCATAGGAGATACAAACATTTGAAATTGGCCAGTTGATTCATTTTTGAGCATTTTACATGGTCTAGGTGCCTTAAAGCCAAAAAATGGCTTCTTGATGAACTTGTTTGGAACCAAAAGGCTAAAAAAACTTTATACACATCCATAATACATGATTAAATCATCATAATATCTCATCAAGACCTATAAATGAAACTAACCCCCTTTTGATACTAGGCCTAGACCTTTTTCCACAAGTCTACCTACAAATTGAGGCTAAAATGACATTATTTATATTTTCCCTACATCAAAAAGGCTAAAAAATATCTAAAATTATATTATAAACATGTTCCAACTTGTTATTATATCTAAGGATATAAATGTGAAAGTCTCTCAAATTGGCTACTAGGCCTTAAATCTACCCATTAGGTTGATTGTAACCCCTATAGTTTAGAGCACCCAACTTGTTTTTCTCTCCTGTGAGGTGTCTAATGTGGGTGTGTTTAATATTAAAAAATCCCTCTACCAAAATTTCACATATTTTAGCTTCACATCTCCATTTTACCTTCTAAGATTGCAGGTTTGCATAAGGGGAAAGTGCCCCCTATCTGAGGCAAAATAGGGGGCACTTCCCCTATTTTCATAAGAAAAATGAGAGTTGTACAAGATTCCTCAAGTGATAATTATGTCACATTAAAAAATTATCTCCTAAATTGATCATTTGAACCTCTAAAGACTTCAAAAACCAAGACTAAGTTTCTCAAGGTAGACTGCATAGGGTTTGAGACCATGGACTGTGTAAGTGTGATTAAGCTCCTTGTCTTCTCAAGATGTATCATGATATATTCATGAGGTTGTTGTAATAAACATGAATATGTGATAATATTCAATAATCTCTACAAGTTTTATATGTTCCTCACATTCTTACACTTGAAATATTATATGGTGATACATTGAACATATAATATTTCAAATGGGTCCTAAACCTAGTGTTAAAAGAATCCATTTGAAATATTATATGGTGATACATCCATCATAAAAGTTTCCCATCATGATTATGCCCTTTTATGCACCCTTCATGCTCTAAAATCTTAAGCCTATTTCCAACATGACTGTGTTTCCTATTTGAAAGGCTCCTACCTATAGGTGTCTATGACTGGTTTGACTTGATGCAATGTTTGAAAACCCTTATATAATATTAAATGATAATCTTCATTTATTTGGATCTATTTAACACTTTATTTGAGCCTAAACCATCACTTTTCATCCTAGTCCTACTCAATGTCTTACCACCCAGCTGACTATGTTGTTCTTCTTGGAGACCCTGTTTGTAGGTGTCCTTGTAGATGTTGATAAGATATGAAGGTCATCACCTATTCCTTAAAACATTTGAATAATATTTTAATCATTTTAAAACACCAAAAATATCAAAACATTCATGTATTGTAATGAAAATTCCACCTTTTTCAAGCTTGAGCTTATACTGGCTATAGGTACACATTATAAGGCCTATGTATGGATTGATAGGTGTACATGAGTTTGAAACATTGCATATAAAATTTTATGGTGGTTCACTCTAGTTAATAAATTTTATCTCCATCATTGAAGGAACCTACACTAGTTATCAAATTATAATTACCTTTTTGGGTGAAAAGGTCTCATTTACTTCTCAAGCCTATAAACATCATTGTAGGAATTCAGTGTGTTTATGGGCATATTGGAAGCCGTCAAAAACTTACCTTCTCTTACCTTTTGACCTCCATATTTGGCATGGGTTTTGACCTATTATAGAGATATAATATTAATCAAATTGGATGTCTTAGGATCTTTTCCATCATGTTATATGCTATTTTCAAAAAGCTTATAGAACTCTATTTAGTGTTTTTAGAGATAGAGAGAACAAAATACAGCCTTCATCCCCTTAGAGTGACCTTCAACTCCAACTAGATATATTACACCTTGGATGGGTATATCATAGATCATTTCAACATGTAAGGGTTTCAAGTATGGTCCTTCCTCACTTCCACACTCAAATAACTATCTCAATCCTCTATTTAGGCCACATGTAGGTGGATGTCTGCTACACCACAATGAGCTATAATATGAACAATATGGAGACCTTTCATAAATATGAGTTTTGATGATTCCATCTAACATAATAATGTATTTATAGAAAACAAAGATATTTAAATGCAAATTCACCCTTTCATACACCATTATGATGTCATTAAGGGTCCCGTAGATGCAAATTTTGAATTATAAGGTAGTGGGAGTGATCAGTAAACAAGGAAAAACCTAGAAGAGGATTTATTAAGCATTTTATAACACTCATGATAATATGATTATGGAAAAACATGTGAAGAGGCCTTGAGAAACACATGAAACAATCAAATCTATCAAACCAAAGCAAAATATTCTGAAACAAGCTCAAATAGGGACCTTTCATGGATGCAAGAGCATAAAAAGCTACCTAGCTTCTTAGAAATGGTTCATAAAGGAAGATACATGAAACTCAAACTTATCTATATGGGTTTTAATTAGAATAATACACATTTAAACTCTCAAAATCACTCCCTCCAACTCCATCTGTATGGACTGTACCAAGCATTTGAAGTTGACCCTTTTTGGCTTATAAAGGCAAGAAAGAAGGAACAAAAGCAAAATTTTATTTATATGATTAAATCTCTACACACCAATCATATTTAAGACCTTAGGGATATCAAGAGACATTAGGACCATGTTTTTAGTTGAATATGGACTTCCCAAGTCTATACAAGTGCCATTAAGGGCCTATTTTTAAGGGAAACTCCATATTTTTGTGCATGAAACTACTTATTAACTACCTTTGACTACTTCTTGACATATTCTAACCCCATCTATGTTATAAACTTGCTTGGTGATAAATATGCTTCTTTGACAAATCCATATAAGTCATTTAATGAGCCAAAAATGTGACCAAAAGGCATTTTTTGCATATGAAGCATGGGAAAGGATAGATTTATGACCTAGGAACACCTTAAAACACTTAAATCACCATATTAGGACATTTATAGAATAATTTAATCCTTTTACCATGTTTTACCAAAGTTGACCAAAGTTGACTTGGGTTGACTAGGTAAGCACACGGAAGATAGGCTTACACCAATATTAGAGCAAGGATAGGTGAGATGTTTAGACAAAAATGAGACTCTATAGTACATATGTAAAACTTTAAATATGTAGGGGTTGACCCAATTTGACTAAAAGTCAAATTTAGTCAATAGGTAGTAGGGGTAATCCCAAGATTAGTGATATGAATGTTCTCTATATGAGGGTTCCATATGGGTTCCCTATGTTGGTATCAATTGATACAATGGTAATTTAGTGAAGTTTAGATAATATACCATTTAGTGTAGGATCATCTATATCATCATTTTGAGTGATGTGGACCATGTTGCATTCTAATGATCTAGAGAAGGGTTGGGAGTAATTGTATCACAAGGGGATATCCTCTTGGGTGGATAAGGTAGGTATGAAAGAAGCACTCATGTAAACTCAAAATGGGTTAAAAATTTCAAGAAATATCCTAATAGGTTATTTCATGATGCTAATTAGTGTGGGAAAATGTAGACCATACTAAAAAGTTGAGAGAGAAACAAATTGATAAAATAAACTAAGTTGGCTAGGGGCTACAAGATCAACCAAATTAATCTAGTGGAATGGAAAATTGTATTAGGTCAGCCAAAACCTGTAGGGTTGACTAGTTTGATCTAGTAGATTTTGGAAATATAGAACATGATTTTAAAATTAGACTAGATCAACTAGGTCCTATAGGGTTGACCAAGTTATTCTAGTGTAATTTATAGAAATCTAGAACATGAGTTGAAAATTAGACTAGGTCATCTAGGACCTACAGGGTCTACTGGGTTAATCTAGTGCAATTTTTGAAAATCTAGAACATGATTTAAAAATAAGAATAGGTTAACTAAGACCTATATGGTCGACCAAGTCGATCTAGTGTGATTTATAGAAGTTTGGAAGAGTAATGGAAAATTAGACTAGATCAACCAAGACATATAAGTTTGACTAGGTTGATCGAGTGCAATTTACAAAAATTTGAAGCATTTTGAAGACCTAATGGGTTGAGCTGGTTAACTTAGTTGGTAAAAGAGAAAAAAGATAATAGTTTAGAAGCCTACTAGGTTAAGCTAGTTGATTTAGTTGGGAAGACTTGAAATATATGATAATTTAAAAACCTACTAGGTTGAGTTGGTCGACCTAGTTGGGAAAAAAAGAAAAATATAATAGAATAAAAACCTACTAGGTTGAGTAGGTTGACTTAGTTAGAAAATAAGAAAAAGTTAATAGAGATTTTGACAACCTACTAAGTCGAGCTAGTCAACTTAGTCATACAAACAAGAAAAAACATAGTTATACTAATTTGAGCTGGTCAACTTAGTTGAATCTATAAAAAAATTAATAGTAGTTTTGAAGGAATACAAAATACTGACTCGAGTCTAGTTGATTTAATCTATTCACACAGACTCAATTAGGTCGACACTAGCTGATCTAGTTGAAACACATGACACAAAATTGTATCAATGTTGGTTAATACAATCTGTAATACAATAAAGAATAGCAATAAAAAAGTATAAAATATTATTTTCTAATTATTAATTATAAATAATTATCTAAAAATAATATCATGAAGATGTACTAAGAGGTTTTGATTGATTTATAGGCTCTTAAAAATACTTGCTTCTCTATTAGATAGTGACGGTCTAATGTTTCAAAGCACTAACTATAGAGGAAGTAATATTCATATAGCCCACTAAACCCAATTTTAAAGGTAAGCTAAAATTAGATTCTTAGTTCTAACCACTAACCAATGCACCATATGATCAAATAGATGGATGGATTTATAAGGTTAAATACAAAGGAAAATCTTAGGTGTTCTAAATACCATGAGGTATATAGAAACTAAAGATTGTGTTTATCTCTATACTATGGATATGAGTATTAATGCAAGCCCTTGATGTTATGATATTGGTAAATGATATATAAATAATGTAAATAGAGTATCACATAACCCTTCACGATGATAAATAAGTAGTTTTAAAACTTCATAGACATAATTTCTATAGAAATGAAGACAAAGTAAAAATAAAGGTGAAATTCAAGTGGTGAAAACAAATTTGTAGTTTTAGAAAGTAAATAAATAGGTCATCAACTCTTTTAATAATAATTGTGAGATTAATTATTATGAGAGGAAAGTGGATTTCCTTAATTATTCTCAAAATGAAGCACATAGAATAAGGTCAGCTAGGCCAAACTAGTTAGAAAATAAAATAGAACAAAGTCAGGCAACCTGATCTAGTATGTTATTAAATTTTTTGAGAATAAACATAGTCAACTAGGTCAACTTGGTTTGTTTGGAAGAGCATACATACACAAAACTTAGTTTTTATTAATTATTATTTTTTGTTAATATAATGTGAAACATTTCACTAGTAAAATTAAGTCAGCTATTTTGACTTAGTTTACTGTGTGATATAGTTTTACAGAATTGAAAAACTAGTAAAAATAGAGTATAAAGTTAAAAGATTGAGTAATTTTGCTAAAAAATATAAATGAAAAATTGAGATAATTGATAAAAAAATGAAGTAAGAATCTTGTTTATAATGAACTTGAGTAATATAACTAGGTCAACTAGGTCAACTTAGTTGGTTGACTAAGAGTGTTGAAGGTTTGACTGCTAATTGGATCATCGAAGCTTGATTAAGTCTTGCAGAGGTAAAATATAAAAAACACATAGGTTAAACAAATTTGACCAAATTTACTTAGTCTATAGAAATTAAAAAGTTAAAAATAGTAAAATAAAACCAACTCAACCAACATGACCTAGTTGGTTGGAAACTAAAAAATAAAGACAATAGAAATGAACTAAGTTGACCAACATGACCGAGTTTACTGTAGATGAAAACCTACAAGAAAAGGACAAAATTGGGTCAACCAACATGACCTAGTTGACTATAAAAGGAAATTTTCAAACATAGAACATGACTGGATCGACCGACTTGACCTAATTGATTGCATAAGGAAATCTACAAACAAAGGATAAAACTAGGTTAACCAACATGATGTAGTTGACTATAGATATTATATCTATAAACATAGAAAATGACTAGGTCAACCAATGCTACCTACTTGATTGCATATGATAACGTTGAAAACAAAAGAAAAAATTGGGTTGACCAATGCAACCTAGTTGATTGTAGATCCTAGATGTACAAATAGAGGTTAAAACTAGGGCGATAACATGACCTAGTTGACTATGAATAAAAAATAAAAAATTAAAAAATTATATTCACATCAAGTTCACCATAATGTATGAAAAATATTAAGATAGGTCTACAACTTATCCTACTTAGTAAATCCAAGCTCAGAAAAAGTAATCAATCAACATCTATTTTGATATTGTTTATGTCGAGGGTATGACCAAATTAGATCCACTAAGCTTGAGCAAGGGATATCTTATCACACAACACTAAATGAGAGGTTTATAAATCATCTAATCAAATAATACTATTTAATAACCCTAGATATGCCTTCTAATACATAAAATAAAACTAATCTAGTACTCACTAAAGCTTATGGCACAAAGGGAGATGGTTTATCATAAACAAACAATGAAGAGATCATGGTAGGTAAATGGGGGCCTAGAAAACCTATGGATGAATATGGAAATAAAATAAGAACCTATATAAATCTTAAGTTTAAGGATTTATAAATTCAAAACCTATTACTTTGTGTAATATTTATCTATCAAATTAAATAATAAAAGTTAGAGATACTTACCTTTGGGTAAACATGTTGAGTCTCAATCTCTCCCTTGGCAAATGGAGATTTGAAATAGGTTGTTTTGGATTTTTAAGTATCACACTATAAAAATCATCTCTAGGATAAAAGACAACTACTTTTCATCCAAGACCTTCCACAAGACAATCTATCTTGCTCCAAGGCAAACCCTATGCAATGGTTCGTTTAAATGTATATGTAACATAATTGTGAGATGTAATAATGAAAAAAATGAATGTTCCTCTCTATTGGAGAATAATGAGCCTTGTATTTATAGTAATGGATAAATATCAACCCTTTCATAATTTTAACTGACAAGGTCAGCCAACATGACCTAGTTTTATGAAAAAATTACCATTAGGCCACAAATTAGGTTGACCTAGATGACTTAGTTCTGTAAGGTGTGCTTTAAATTTTATAACATGATTGACCCAACTAAATTATTATAAAAAGAGGGTGGTTGATTATTTAGGGGCTATTTGGAATGATAATTTCTTAGGGAAAGGTATAAATGGTGTTTGCTTATTTTATGAGTTAGATTAATGAGTTTTGTAATGGGTTTAGGTAATGATAGAGTTGACCAACAATCTTGAGAAAAACCAAATGTCTACCCACCCCTTTCTAATTGCACCTTTTAAGGTGTGCACTTAGAGAGATAAAAACTCAATAGGTTGATATAAGATGGAAAGAGTCATTAAATGATAATGTTTAAAAATAGTGTGTATACAGGTAGCTAGTACAACCTTGAGGTCTTGTCGAAGGAGGAATAAAAGGATTTATGAATTCCTTTTGGATTCTAGTGGTAATTATAAGCATATCATATTATATGTTGAAACTATAGGATTTTAAGAAGGCTTGGTATTTTTCATTGGTAATTTTAGCCTTATTAATGTTTTTAGATCAGATCTTTTTGACCCATTTTATTACATAATTGATCCAAATAAGATACACTATCCATGTATAACATTATGAAAATAGTATCTTCATGACTTGTGTTATCTACTAATGTGCATTCAATATGGACATGATTAATGTGTATTATTAGGTAAGAAATTAGATTTGAAAAAAACTATAAGGCTAAAATATAAAACCCTAGAAAAATGAAACCCTAATGAAGATCTAGCATTGAAGGTGAAAAGATTCTATATATGGAAATTAAAAATCAAATCTTGAAAACCTAGGACAAAACATCTAAAAAATATTTTTTATGAATGGAAATTAGAAATGAGATTTGACACCCTATGATAAAAATATAAAACTTTGGAAGGATGAAACCACAAGGGAAACCAAGGGTTTAGCATGGTTTGATAAGCATACAAGTTTTCCAACATATTTTACTATAATTTGGATTAATGTAATAAAAAATAACTATAATAGTATAAAAAATGTAAAATGATTTAGATATTAATATATGGAATTCAAGTATACATTTAAATTATTATTTTTTAAATTGATTTCAATGATTCACCAAGTGGCATATGCTAAATATAATAAGTACAAAAAAAGGATGAGTACTTAGTTTTTTTGGGTGACTGTGTAATTATGTTTGTATTATGGAAGTGGATATTAGATAAAATTTAGGCTTGTGGTTCATTTTTTTATGGAACTAATGCTTCAGACTTGGTGTGGTACGTCAATATACTATGATGAAACATCTAGGATGTGATCAACATGGTGAGAATGTACATAATGGAGGAAAATTACAAATATGATTCAAGTGTAAAGTAAAAGTTGTCTCACAAATAAAAAACTATTATGAGAGGAAAAGAGGGGCTCAATGGTGGTAGGGATCATCCATCTCATGAGAATAATCAACAATGGAATAAGGAAGGTGCATGTGTTGTGAAAATGAAAAAAATTGAGGGGATCTACTTATACAAGAGAGAGAAGTATATATGGAAGGGGTCAAGGAAGGTTGTTAAATATAACATGGTTACCATGTGTATTAGTTTTATCATGAACATCATAATGGTGAGAGGAGTAGCATGAAAATATTATAAGCAAGCCCTGAGTCCATGGGATCACCGTAGGATGCTAAGGAGCCTAATTAAGGAAATAGTTTTCTCACAATGAAGAGAGACTTGAAGGTTTTAGATTTGTTATTTTTAGTAATAATGGAGTTTTAATCCTATTTAATAAACAAGTCTGAGTAGGATAAATTAGTAAATAATATTCTTAATTAGAACCACTGATTTATGAAATTAAATTGTAATTATACCTTTTTAAAAAATAACATTGAGAGTGAAAAATTAAACTTAGCTTATTTTGAACTATTCTGACTGAGACAGGGTCTAGAAATTTTCATGTAGGACTGAGACACTATCATAAACATGTTATTGAACTTCATTTCTTGATTAGATAGGAGCATCAGAACTAGACACCCTAGGTTCTAGTGCTATAGTCCTTCCTTGGTACTGTTGTCCTCAAGATTTAAGCTTTCTAGGTTTTGTTCACCTTTTTAGTGTGAGCCTATGTACCAATTTTTAGATTTTCATTGTCAATAGAGATCCTTATAGATCTAATTATTTGTGTAATTATATCTTCTATACAATTAAAAGAAACTTTGGCAAATGAGGAAAAGGGGTTAGTGTGTGTACGATGCACTGGACATACTTCATACCCCATGTGTGTGCACACTGCCTACATACCAATACTAAGAAGAAGGATCAAGACATATGTAGTTATCCCTTCAAGAGTGCTTGGTGAAATATTGAATGATATGTAATAAATTCTAAAATTGGGTATGCTTGAGATGGCTAGGGACTAGTTTGAAGACTTGAATTAGCTTGAAAGTGTATAGGATGGTTGTATGTAGAGAATAGGGAAGATTTCTTGAGTGGTCTTGTTTGTATTCTTGCTTGCTTCAATGATATTTTCCAACCCTCTTTAAATGATCTTTGAACAAGATTTTATAGGGATATATTGGTCATGGGTTAGATGAAAACAAACTAGGCCAACATAATAAAAGAGAGGAATTAGATAAAAATGGTAATCTAGGCTCAAAATGTGATTGGATAGGAGCACTAAAAATGGGACATCTTAGGGTCCATTTCTATAGTCCAACTTTGATGCTATTATCCTAAGTAGATGGGATCAAGGGGATGGATTAGTCATGAAAAGAGGGTCCTGGCTCAACTAGGATCAAGTCTGGAAGGCCATGGATGACTGGGAATCAGTGAAAGTAAGCATAAGAGGGTCATTAGAGCAAGCAAGAGGAACCTAAGGATTGGGTGCCATTAGCTATGCTTAGTTTACCAATTTTTGCATTTTATATGAATACATTTGTCCCCCCTTTATTATAGTAATTCAATAAAGCAAAATACTAATATAAAATAAAATAAGAAGCATACCTAAAATTAACTACAAAGGTGAAGCCCATGAAGCTTGTGATGTTGAGTAACGATAGATAGTGCATAGAGAGTACATTATATAATTGTGAATCTATGAAAGGAAAAAAAAGAGTAGATCAATTCTTATTATATGTAATATAAAATAAGAATGTATAATGTTGGGTAAGAGAGAGGAAGATAAGTGAATGAATAAAACTCACCATTTATGTGAACCAATACAAAACCTATTATGATATTGAGTAGGGTTGAGTAATGTTAGATGATATTGTACCAAAAGTTATATCACAAATGGAGTTGATTGCCCAATTCCCTAAAAAGTGGTTCAAGAATGCAAAGGCTAGCCCTTTGGCTCCATATTCACCTACTAAATGAAGCTAGATAATCATGCATGTGATAATATATGTCTATACTATGTGTCCAATCCCTATGAATAGGTGGCTCAAGAATACAAAGGTTGGCCCTTTGGCTCCATCATTGCCCCATGAAATGAAGCTAAGAACTACTATCAGTGTGTATAAATGTGTATGCCATATGAGATGGATTTTAAAGCCCATGAATGCTCTATAAATATGATAATAAGGCATGGATAGAAGAATGTGTGCTAGAAACTAGGCCAATGTTAGCTAACTTAGAAAAGATGGAGATTAGGCTTGAATGAAAGCCACTCCAAAACTAAAAATTAACTTATGTGGAAGCCACTCAAGAAATCAAGTACTCAAGAATGTGGAGGTTAGGCTTGTATGAAAGCCACTTAAAAATGATGCCAACCACCTATAGATGGAATAAGGCATGCAAGTGTTGAGAATGCCTGGGTAATGCTGAAAACTAAAAGAAAAGAATCAAAAGTGCTATGCAATCTACCCCCAATCACTGGTGTCTAAAACATGGATTCTGATATAGAATTTATACCAATTATTTTATCTAAAAATAAAAGTGAGAACCAATCATATTGTGCATGATTTCCCCTATGTCTATATTTTTTGAAAAAACTATATTGAAAACTACTGATATGAATTGGTCTGATTGTGCAAAACTATAGCTAAACCTACCTTTCTGCTTGCTTCTAAAAAACCTAGTTTTTCTAATATTTGGATAGGAACACCCAAAATGGACAGCGCTATATTATAGCCTTGGTGCTATTATCTTGGGCTGAAATTGATCACTATTATGGAATCTTAACTATCTACCTAGTTTGTTTTGTGTGTTATGATGATTGGTTATTATTCTGGTTGTTTTAAAACTAGATTTTTTTGACTGATATGAGCTCTAATATCTATAGCAAAACCCCTATTTATTTCCCCCTCTTTAAAGGGTAGTAATAGGTTCCCTATAATGACTTCCCTCAGAAGAAGAAGCCTTGCAAGTGTGTTAAGCTATAAATATACATGATAATCAATAAGATATCTCAAGATATAACATGGTTTGATTTGAGAGATTGTTAGATCAATAGGGGTATTCCTAGATAGATGTAACAATGTAATAAATTATGAAATGTATTGAACTAAAATTGAAAGTGTTAGTTGTTAGTTTTTTATTTGTTAGTTAGAGGGATGGATCATGATGTCCATCATGGCATCTAAGAAAATAGGAAAAAAATGCATGATATGGATCATGTTATTGTAACAATCAAAGATGTAATCAAGCAAACAAGAACACAAAGAAATAATTAAGATGCATACAAGGGTGGCCAAGGGGCCACACAAATAAGGGACATGGGCACATATCACTCAAACAGGAAAGCAAACATACAAGGCATGTTAAAATTCCACATACACATATCATTGAAACAAGCAGGTTAACATGGAAGCCATAATCACATAGAGGAGTATAGGCAAAGGACATTGGAAAATGTCCTAAGGCACACACATGAATAGAAAAGGAAATTGGAAAATGTCCTAAGGCACATACAAGAGACAAATAGGAATAGGAAATGTAATCTAACAAGCTACATTAAGCAATGAAAGAAAGCATGTAATAACTAGAAATATATAATCACATCTAACTAATCAAAGCAATAGTGAAAGTATGCAAGAAATGTTTAGTAAAAGACTAGGTATATGTTAAGAGATACACAAGTGCTAAATACTAGTGAAATGTCAATATAGTAATATGTGTAATCTAGTAAGTAATGTACATCAACATGATAACTTGAAGTGTGTAGTGTATGAATGATATAACTTGGATGGTGTAGTCACATAGAAGATACCCATAATGGGTATGTATATCAGTTTGTGTCTCGAATGTAGTAGGAATGCCCCCTCAATGGGGAGAGTGAAGCAATCAAGTACCTAGATTTCACTGCACACACTTAAAGAAGATCAAGTGAATCATGATAATGTAGACAAATTGATATACAATGGCATGGAACAACAAATGTAAGTCCTAACATAGTAGTAACAATGTAAAGCATGGATTATGCATATAATCAAAATGTTTTTGGTGTTTTTGAGAGTTTGAGGTATGTACAATAAATCACAGGAAGACTATGTACAAGAATTTGAAAGAAGGAATTATGTACAAGTAAGAAAAAAGAAATGATACGAACTAATGAGTCTCATGGGAGACTCCCTATCATGGTGTCTTATAAACAAAAGAATCATACATGATTGTGAATCATGAGGAATGGATGTGAATATGACTGTGAATATTTGGATTCATTGTAGGTATCTTAGTAATAATAAGAACGTGTATTGTTTCACTCATCATTATCATCTTGATTTTGAACCAATGGAATGCTGGTGTTTATTTTTATTGTATCTAAATATTTTCCTTTGATAAATTGTGTCTGTGAATGATTTGCCTTAGGATGTTCAATAAATCCCAAACCTTGGTGACAAACATTATCAACTGCTAGAATAGGAGTAGTGATACCTTGAGCATGCTTTCCCAACCCTTAACCTTGATAATCAAACTATTTTAGATATTGTTGACCAAACCCATACTGCTTTGAAATTTGAGCCTCATTTTGGAGAGGTAGATATGCATCTTTTTCATTCTTTACTTATGCTTGTAGTACTATTTATTGCTCTGATTTTGCTTTTTGATCCTTTTGTTGTTCTGAGTTATGCTTTGGTAACCACTTTTTTACTGTTTCTAAATTTGACCATTTTTGAATGTGTTTCTATGTCATTGTGGATTGATTGACTGATTTACCTTGTATAGGGTCCTTATTATCAATTATCTGTTGTATATGTGTTTTCAATGCCAAACATGAATCTATGTGATGCCCATGCATTCTATGATATGCACAATAATATCTGGATCTTCTCACTAGATGTAGAGGAGGTAATTTGATCAATTTATATTTAATCATTTTCCTTAGTACCTCACTTAATATATTATTTGATTTTTGAATTCTTTTTGAATCACTAGTGGTAGAGTTATGTTGTTATTTTTTTTTTGATATGTAACATTGCTTGCAACCAATTGACTTGGTGAAGGTGAATATATATGATTGACACTAGGGTGCCTTTAAGGTTTTTATATTATAATATAATTTTCCAATATTGTGATATTTTAATGTAATAGCTGATTTTTAATTTATAAATCTCAAATTAACTTGCTCATACTGGTGATTTGATCCCTTCTCATAAGTGAAAACCCTAGATGCTTTCGATTGAACATATAAGCACATATGTTGAAGAGGTTTTGAAGAAGATATAAGATAAATGTATGAATTAGGAACAATAGTATGGGTTTTGTCACCTTTTAAAGGGGTGATAACATGGACCTGGTTAGAGGGAAAGTAGCTATCACCCTCTTGGAGGAGAGGAGTAGAAGGAAATTATAACCTGTGCATAACATATAGCATTAAAACTTGATAGGTGGTTGTTAGATTATGTAATGGATCCTCTAGATAGAAACCATGTATGTGGGAAAAAATACATGTAATTAGCGTTATAAGTTGTATAAAAATATGTTTATAAAGAACATTCCACATGACAAATAACAAGCAAGGGATAAAAAGCATGAATTTGTGCATGAATGCATAATTTTTTTGACATGAATCATAACATTTCTAACATGTTTAGCATGATAAGCCAAAATTGTTTTCCACATGAGAAATAGAAAGTAAAGGGTAGAGATCATGAATTTTTACATAAAGGCATATAAGCTTTTGACATGTAACATAAAATTTCAAATGAATTTAACAAAATGGAGTTGGTAATTATTTCATATGAGCAAAAGAGAATATGAAAAAATAATTTTGAATTTTTGTATATTTTTGGCAATTAATTTTGTAATATCATCCCATATAATGAAACATAAGCATGACATGCAAAGGATGAAGCTTTGTACTAACATATGATAGACTTCATCAATCATGTACATGATAGGGCCCATTATGGTTTTCTTGTTATTTACAAGAAATGTAAGAAAAAATTGTACATAAGTGAGAATCATTTTTTCAATTTGATTATGGATGTAAGGTGATACCTCAAGAAGAAAATAGGTGTTAGTACATTCAACTAGGGATTTAACAGTGATAGTTTTACAAAATACTATTAATTTTTGAAATTGAAATTATGAGTTAAGTATGCAAGTAAAGATTTAAAAATATATGGGAAAGTGTTTAATTTAATGGGACCTAGTAGATGAAACTAGGGTTTTGAGGATTTTGTTTTTTGAAATTACTACGAATTTTTGAAATTTGAGGTGATTTTTTGATTTTAATATGCAACTAAAAATTTAGATAGTGATTGGAAAATTTTTGGGAGTTAGTTGATGCAGCTAGGGTTTGAAATAAAATTGTTTTTGAAATTTACTATAAAATTTTAAAATTTGAGATAATTTTTTTTATATGTGCAAGCAAAAAATCAAGAAATTATTGGATTAATGCTGGAAAATTACTGGGACCTAGTGTATGCAACTAGGGTTTGAAATAAATTTATTTTGAAATTTATTACAAAATTTTAAAATTTGAAAGGAATTTTTTATTTTAATATTCTGGAATCTTTTTATAAATTAATGGGAAAAATTAGCTAGAAATTTACCCTAGGGTTTTTAGGGGTTTATGTGCAATTCAAAGTAAGTCAGGTTTACCAAATGATTTGTTATTTTTGGGAATAATAGAGTTTTTTTCCTATTTAATAAATAAGTCTGAGTAGGATAAATTAGTAAATAATATTCCTAATTGAAGCCACTAATTTGTGAAATTGAATTGCAATTAGACCTTTTTAAAAAATAGTAGTGAGAGATAAAAATTAAACTTAGCTTATTTTGGACTATTCTGACTAAGATAGGGTCTATAAATTTGCATGTAGTACTAGGATACTATTGTAAATAGGTTCTTAAACTTTGTTTCTTGATTGGATAGGAGTGCTAGAACTAGACACCCTAGGCTCCAACACTATAGTCATTCCTTGATGCTATTGTCCTTAGGATTTAAGATTTATAGGTTTTGTTCACCTACTCAGTGTGAGCCTGTGTACCAATTTTTAGGTCTTTTATATCAAAAAAGATCTCTATAGATTTGGTTCTTTATGTAATTTTATCTTTTATATAATTGAAAAAAACTTTGACAAATGGGGAAAAGGGGTTAGTGTGTGTAAGATGCATTGGACGTGCTTCATACCCCATGTGTGGGCATGCTGCCTACATACCAATACTCCAAAGAGGGATTAAGACATATGTATTTATCCATTTAAGAGTGTTTGGTGTAATAGTGAATTATATCCAAGAAATACTAAAAATAGGTATGCTTGAGATGGCTAGAGACTAGTTTGAAGATTTGAATTAGTTTGGAATTGTATAAACTAGTTGTATATAGAGAATAAGGAAGATTGCTTGAGTGGTCTTGATTGTATTCTTGCTTAATTAAATGATATTTGACAACCCTCTCCAAATGATCTTTGAATGGGATTTTATAGGGATCTATTGGTCATAGGTTAGATGAAACCAAACTAGGCTAACATAATGAACAAGAGGAATTGAGAAAAAATGGTAATCTAGGCTCGAAATGTGATTAGATAGGAGTGCTAAAAAGGGGGCACATTAGGGTCCAATGCTATAGCCCAAATTTATCACTATTGTTTTGAGTAGATGAGACATAGGGGATGTATTAATTATGAAGAGAGGGTCCTAATTCAGCCAGGGTCAAGTCTAGAAAGCCATGGATGATTGAGAATTAGTGAAATTAAGCTTAAGAGGTTCATGATAGTAAGCAAGAGGAACATACAGATTAGGTGTCATTAATCATGCTCAAGTTCCCAATTTTTGAATTTTATGACTAAAATTTTAAGAAATAAAGATCAGGTGATTCAGATAGACAATTTTTTCAATCCAAGTTTAAGGCTAGAGGAAAGTGTCAAAGTATGGTGGTGGATAGGTTAAGCATGAGCAACTTGATGTCCATAAATATGGTGATGAAGTTGAACTTGGTGTGCACATTACACCAAGGTTCTTATAGGGTGTCTTGGATATTATAATGTTAGGATAAAATTATGAGGGAGAAATGTGAGGTGGATATATAATTTGATAGATACATAAATAAGGTTTTGTGCAATATATTTCCTATGGATGTATGCTATATTTTATTGGTAAGGCCATGGTAGTTTAACTAAGAAATGGTGTATACTGAGAGAAAGAATATTGTGTATATAAATAAGGTTGGATGAAGATATACTCTAAATCTAATACAATAAAATAAGGATGAGGTTGTGCATATAAGTGATTTGGTCATGTACATGGGAAAGTAAGTATTGTTAGAGGAAGAGATCAACATACACAGTGATGAGGAAAAGTGCAATGAAAAGGAAATTGAGCAAGGAGATAAACCATGAGTTTCATAGTGTGGTCTCAATGCATATTTTTAGTCATATAAAATTTCAAAATTGGTAGCTTGAGTGTGGCTTATGACACCCAACCCATAGGTCTTTCTTGCATGCTCTCATGACCCTTCTAGACACCTTTTCTCTTATTCCCAATCATCCTGAGCTTTCCAAATAACCATTCCACCTCAGCTAGACAACATTTCCTAGTCAAATCCTATCCCCTCAAGTCCCACACCTATAGGACATGAGCATCCAACTTGGACTATAGTGCCTAACCCTAGGGTGTCTTATTTTGGCACTCTTATCCAATTGCATTTTGAGCTCCAATAGTTATTTCCTTCTAGTTCTTATTTTTCATATTATTGGCCTAACATGAAAACATTTGACTCATGACCAATAAATATCTATAAAATCCCATTCAAAGTTCATTTAGAAGAGGTTGGAAAATATTATAAAGCAAACAAGAATACAAGCAAAACCACTAAGGAAAATTTCCCTATTCTTTGCATACAACCATCAAATACAGCTACAAGCATATCTAAATCTTCACATCAGTCCCTAGCCACCTCAAACACATCTAGTTTAACATTTTTGCATATTCATTACATTATTTCACAAAGCATATTAAGTGGGATAACTACATATAGCTTGATCCCTCTTTATAGTATTGGTATGTCGGCATCATGCCCACATAAGGGGTGTGGATACATGTTCAATGCATCTTACACACACTAATCCCCCTCTTTCTTTCTCAAGTTTTATCAAAGCACAATGAAGTTTAGGTTTTAAAGATTAAATAATATCTATAAGGAGTTTTGTAGACTTTCAATAGTCAATATTTCCTAGATAGGCTCACACAGGGACAACAAACAAAACCTAGAAAACTTAGGTCTTTGCAAGCAATTTAGACTATCCCCATGGCCAATCAAGAGTTATAAGATCTCTTTAAATAGAGTCTTCTACTAGCTTTGAATGAATCAATAATGTTTAAAAGGTTCTCTTCCTTCAATGATTTATCTCATACACTAAAGGAAAGGGAAGTCAAATTAATTTCAATAGGAAAACTCAAGTATAAAAGTATATCAATAACAACAAACAAGAGTAACAATAAAATCCCATACAAAGTCAAGGTCAATGATAAAAAAATTTAGAATCAACCTATAGTCAATGTGGCTTCAGATCCCTCTTAGAGAGTGGTTTATTAGCACCTGCTCAGTGAACCTTTACCAATCTACCAATTTCTTTAGCTAGAGTTTTAAATCAACTTTTGGAATGTAATATCATATCTCTCCCTTATATTTAAAAATTTGATCCAATAAAGCCTCTTCCATGGGGATATGATATAAATGTATTTTGTGACTTTCACAGGGCACCTAGCTATAACAAACAAATGAATCAATTTGAAACACAAGATACATGACTTGATAGATGGCATTGCTATTGATCTTGGCACTCCAGTTGAGCTCTACATGTAAAGCAAACATAAGACAAGGCTTTAAATTTTTTCTTAGATTATTTTCCATAGCATTCTAAATAAGAGACAAGGGACACATTAGGTGTTTACCATTCATATCATGCACATCCACCACTAGCTACACATAGGTCACCTTGAGTTGAGTCATATCCCTTGAGTAACATGATTGGTGTGTATAAATTCTAGAGTTTCAGCTAGACCTTTGATCTCCTTCTTAGAGCATGAGATAGTTGAGGATGATTCAGATTATCATGCACTCTTTATCAGATCTTACATTCATAATCATCCTATTCATAGTATTCTCATAGATAGTGGGTTCAATGTGAAAATGTGCACTATGACATTATTGCAACATTTGGGATATTCAAAGCATGACATTACCCTAATGGACATAGTTATTAATGAATTTAGTGGGCACATACAAAGTTAATTAGGTGAGATTGTAATTCCTTTATAGGTTGGTCCAATATATGTGGCCACACCATTTACTATAGTTTCTAGTAGAAGAGTCTTTGATATGTTGATTGGTTGACAATGTATTTAAAAACTTTGAGCAATACCTTCTATAGTTCACAGATGCATGAAATTCATTCAAACTAATCAAGTTGTTACAGTTGGTGGAGTTATGTATGAGTTAGCACTCCCCACTTCAGATCCATCTACTACTTTATAGTCATCAGTTTTAGTTTGTCTACCCATTATTGTTCTTTCTCCAATTCAGATTCAGACATAGTCAAGGCCTCCATTTCCAACATAGAGAGTTTAGACACTTCCATAGCATCCTCTTTTAAAGCAACCACAGTTTCAAAATTCTACATAGCTTTCAGTTATAGTGTTCACACTCAGGGTAGTATCATTGAGGTCTCATACCTCTATACATAGAGCACATGTTTAGAGAGCTTTTCCTACCACTAGATGGGTCCCTAATAACCCCACAATTGTATCCACTTCTTAGAGTTACAGGGGGACCTCATAGTTGGTTTCTAATTCATATATTTTAGAGCATTTACAACATACAAAGCTTTTAGAGTTATAGTCTCAGCCTCTCCATTGTGCTTTATGCTCACGCACAATCCCTCTCCTTGATATAGGACACCATTATAGGGAGTCTCCCATAAGACTCATTGGTTAGTATCTTTTTTCTTAGTATTACTTGTACATAATTTATTTATGATTGCTTGTATATAATCTCCTAATGATTGTTTATATATAGCTTAATTTCAAATTATTGTACATAGTTTCTTTATGATTGCTTGTACATATATTATTACAAAATCCAAAAACATTCAGATATTCCAACATCCAAAAACATTCAAATATTTAAAAATTCAAAAAAAATTCAATTGTATACATCATCCATGCTTTACATTTCTACTACCATGCTGGACTTACATTTTTTGCTATTCTATGTTATTGTTTGTCAATTTATGTACATTACCATGCTTCACTTGATCTTCTTTGAGTGTGTGTAGTGACTTCCAAATATTTGATTGTTTTAATCTACCCATTGAGGGGCCATCCTACTTCTACATTCGAGACACATATCGATATATTTACCCCTTGGAGGCATATTCTACATGACTACACCATTAGGTTATGTCATTCCTACACTACACACTCTAGTTATCATGATGATGTAAATTACTTACTAGCTTACATAGATTATTCTATAGACACTCACTAGTATATATAACTTATGTATTTCTTAGCATATACCTAGTCTTATACTACATATCTTACATACTTTCACTTCTTGTTTTGATTAGTTAGATGCGATTGTATTTCCAGCATTTACATGCCTTCCTTTCTTGATTTACATAGCTAGATGTGATTACATTTATCAATTCCTATTTAATCTCTTATGTGTGCCTTAGGACATTTGCCAATGTCCTTTGCTTGTACTTTTCTATGTGCTTATGGCCCTTGTGCCAACCTTGCTTATTTTAATTTTATGTGTATGTGGCATTTGAACATGCCTTGTATGCTTGCTTCTTCGTTTGAGTGACATGTGCCTATGTCCCTTGTTTGCTTGGCCCTTGGCCACTTTTGTATACTTCTTGCTTCTTGTCTTGCATGCTTGTTTGCTTATTTACTTCTCAATTGTTTGTTATGCTATGATCTACATCATGCATTATTATTACTTTCTTGAATGTCATGATAGACATCATACTTCATCCCTTTTTGAAAACTAACAACTAACTAGAATTCTAGTTTTAGTTCACTATATTACACATGTTATTACATTATTACATCTATCTAGACATACCCTTGTTGATTTAACAAATCTCTCATAAAAACCATGCTATGTCTTGAGATATCTTGTCGATTATCATTGTTATATTATGTCCTTCATAGCATACCATACTTACAAGTCTCTTTCTTCTGAGGATAGTCATTGCAGGGTATTTAGTCCTACCCTCAAAAGAGGGGGTAATAAATAAGGGTTTTGTCATAGAGATTATAGCCTCTAACTGGTCAAAAATTAGTTTTTAAAACACCCAGAATAGTATTTAGATTTCAAACCAAGTAGAATAGACTAGATAAATAGTGACAATTACAAAATAGTCTTCAGAATCAGTATAGGATAAGAGTGCCAACTTTGGACTACAACACTAGACAATAGAGTGTCCTATTTTGGCACTCCTATCCAAATAACAAAAAAAATAGATTTTCCAAAAATAGGCAAAAAGGTAAGTCTAGTTATAGTTTTGTCAGCAATAGTTCAGTTTAAAATCAATAATTTCAATACAATTTTTCTTAGAGAATCTAGATATAGGGGGCATCATGCATGACATGATGGATCTCACTTCCAGTTTTAGATTAAGTAGTTGGTATAACTTCTAGATCAAAATACATGTTATAGACACTAGTGATTGGGGGAAAATTGCACGACACATTTGCTTTCTCTTCTTTATAGTTTATGGCATTACCTAGGCATTCTTAGTAGTTATGTGCCTTATTCCATCTATAAGTGGTTGACATCATTCTCGAGTGGCTTCTACATAAGCCTATTGCCTAGTTTTAAAGTGGCTTTCATACAAGCCTAATCTCCACCTTTTTCCAAGTGGCCAAGAGTGGCCTAGTTTCTAACACACATTCGACTATCCATATCACATTGTTAGATTATAGAGCATTCATGGGCTTTAGGAGCCATCTCACATGATACACATTCATACTAGTATCAGTTCATAGCTTCACTTCATAAGATAGTGATAGAGCCAAAGGACTAGATAGCCTTTGTATTCTTGAGGCACCTACTTAGAGGGATTGGACACATAGTCCAAACATCAATTAGCACATGTATGATCACATAGATTCACTTAGTGGCTGATGATGGAGTTGAAGGGCTAGACTTTACATTCTTGAACCACTCTTAGGGAATTGAGCACTCAGATCCAATTATGATATTAATCTTAGTACAACATCATTCAACACATACCCAACATCATTCAACATCACAATAGGTTTTGTATCAGTTTGCATACCTGATGAGGTGTATTCATTCCTTTTTCTTCTTCTCTCTTTTACCTAACTTTTGTATGTTTTTACTTTAGACATAGCGTGTCTAGTAAGAATTGATCTAATCTTAATTTTTGTTATATATTTACACTTCAAGATGTGCTCTCTTGATACACACCTAGCATCACACAACTTCATGAGCTTTACCATTATAGGTAAATTTAGGTATGCTTTCTACTTTTATTTTATCCTAATATTTCACTTCATTACATCACTAGAATAAAGCGGGGGAAATGTGGTCATATAAAATGTCAAAATTGGTGGCTTGAGTGTGGATTATGACATACAACCCATAGGTATTTTTTGCATGATCTCATGACCATTCTAGACACCTTTTCACTTATTCCTAGTCATCCCAAGATTTCTAAATGGTCATTCCACCTTAGCTAGGTAGCATTTCCCAAGCCAATCCTATCCCCCTAGATTTTGCACCTGTAAGATAGGAGTGCCCAACTTGGACTATAGCACATGAACCTAGGGTGTCCTATTTTGACACTCCTATCCAATTTCATTTTGAGCTCCAATGATTATTTCCTTCTGGTTCATATCTTTCAACTTGTCAGCCTAGCATGAAAACATTCGACCCATGACCAATAGTTCTCTATAAAATCCCATTCAAAGTTCATTTAGAGGAGGTTGGAAAATATTACAAAGAAAGCAAGAATATAATTAAAACCACTAAGGAAATTTCTTTATCCTCTACATACATCCATCTAATATAGCTACAATCATATCCAAATCCTCACACTAGTCCCTAGCCACCTCAAGCACACCCAGTTTAGCATTTTTACATCTGCATTACACTATTGCAAAAATCACATTAACTGGGAGAACTAAATATGGCTTGATCCCTCTTCAAAGTATTGGTATATAGGAAACTTGCCCACATAAGGGGTGTGGATACATGTTAAGTGCATCTTACACACACTAACCCCCCCTTCTTTCTCAAGTTTTATCAAATCACAATGAAGTATAGGGTTTTAAGATTAAATCAAATCTACAAGGAGTTCCTTAGACTTTCAACAGTCGATATTTCATAGGTAGGCTCACATAGGGACAATGAATGAAACCTATAAAAATTAGGTCTCTATGAGTAGTTTGGACAAAAATGGTAGAAGAAGACAATAACGCTAGACTCTAAGGTGCCCTATTTTAGCAGTCTTATCCTTTCATAAAATGAAAACCATATCTTGATTTGTGACATTGTCCTAGTCCTACACAACCAATATCAAACCCTGTAATAGTCATTTCAAATTTTAAGTCTTATTTTCTCCATATTTATTGTTATTTATTGAAAGGTTAAAAATACATATAAATTATACAAATCAGTGGTTAAATTATTACAATATTATTTACTAATTTACTATTATAGACCCTTAACTAAATTAGGAATAAAAATTCAATATTCCCAAAAAATTTAAATCAGTAGTGTTGTATATAATAAGAGTGGATTCCCCATCATAGATATATGTGGTCAACCCAAGGATAGTAGGAGCTAGATCAAGGATGGCATGAAGAGGACTTAACAGACAAAGATGGTTTGTGACCCAAATAGAGAAATAAAGGTTTGTAGGAAATAATGTTTGATATTATGTAGGTTGTACACTCTAAATTTATCCTTCATTAGATCCCTTGACCATGACTACATCACATAGGTAGAATATAAAGAACATAATGTTCACATGGCCCATAAAGCTCATGTCTCAAGGTTTATGATATTGGTCCCCTCACCTTTATTTATAGATTTGAGGGTATTAGATCCTATAGATGTGGGAGTTAGTTTCATAGCTATATATCCCAAGGCATGTTATCCATATAACCTCAAAATTTGTGCCATGGCATTTAAGTAAGTTTCCTAAATCTATGAGTATAACGTGAACATAAAATGAGTGAATCTATCACCAGAGGGTGGGGACATCCTTACCTCATCTCCAAGCTTATCTCTCTTCCTAGTGAGTGTCATTAGAGTATCTTATACCTATCGGTTCTATATTTTCAATCTCTCTTTATTAGTGGTTACCTCAAGGCACTCCACCTATTCTGACCTCAATGGATATAAAAGGATAATATTTCTCCCTACCTCATTGTGAGACCACTTGATTATACTTAGAATTTCATCCAATATGTATTGGATTAGTACAACAACTATGGATGATATGATGAAGGTATGATTCCTCACCATCACTAAAATTAATAAAATATTAATCAATAAATATGAATACATCCATTCTTAATATAGAACACATTTTTTAACCTGGTCACCATGGTCCCATGGTTTCTACTTTGTATCTCATGTCTCTTATATTTGAATAACCATGATAGGTTATTTATCTACCCATGTTTCTTTGACCCCCTCTTGATATCTTAATTTAGTCTCATTAGTGTCATATCCATAGCTATTTTTAAGTCATCTAAATCCTACTTAGCATTTGGTAGGCATGATGGTGTTGGGCTAACCTCGAATCACCATGCCCTCTACACATGTTTATCTCCTTAATCATCAATACCTAGGTCTAAATGCCTCTCTTCTTACTTTTAATTAGTTAGAACCTATAAAAACTAGGTACCATCTTATGCACATTATTTTGATTAAATATCCATGTCTAATGTTAGATTAAAATGGTCAAGGGAACATCATTTGTAAGCATGAATTTATCAACATCTACTTGTACTAAAACTTATCATGGTTATTTGCATAGTAATTCTAAAACTATCTAGTCCTCTTATTTCACCTCAATTTTATAACATCCTTACCCTATCATAGATGATCCCTATTTAACTTCTACATGATGTTTTCTTCCTTGAGAAAGTATATAGTCCTTTATTAGTCATATACGCCACATTTTTTCCATATTTTAAGTCCCTGTATCCAACATATGTGTGTTAGTGGTCTCTCTATGTATCTAAGGGTGATGAGTAGGTCTATGATCCTAGAAACTTTCAATTTTTTATATGAAAAACACTGTAAAAGTGTTCCTATATAAATCTCTCCCTAGTGTTTCTCATATAAAATTCAATAAATTTATTGATATAACTATGCAAGCATGTGCCAAATCCATGAGTATATAGTTCACATATCCTCCATATCCTATACTAAATTATTGTGGTAGTATGAGTAAGACACACCCCATGTGTCAAATTCTATGATAAATCTAAACATTAAAAGTCTCTATTTGTGTAATCATGGTGTGTCCCATTGTAGTATAAATCTAAAATCTAATCTTATATCTCTATAAATGAGGTCCATCTCTCTAAATGTAATACTCATGTTTCCCATGCTCATATCCTACCTTTTATATCCTAACCAAAAATTATTCTCCCTTAAATGGTATCCTACAGATGTTTCACATGTCTTTCGAGGTGACATTCATTTCTCCTAATGATAGAAAGAAGGTGAAGATGTCATTATTCCATTGTTAAATCAAATCAGTAAGTGATGTAGAGTCTAAAATCATCAAGGGAAGACATGTTATATGGTCAATATCAACTATGTCTATGTGTTCTAAATTTGCCTCTTTCAATCCAAGTGATTACATTTTATTTTTTACCCCACCATGGTATAGTTTTTTTATTTGATTAGGTAAATAAACTAGTTTTATAGGGACCAAAAACCAAAGTATAAATAAATTTTAGTAAATTAAAACAAGCCCCATGGGCTTAGTGCCAAAAACAAGAATTAAAGTACTAGCATCTAACTATCCATGCAAAGGACAAAAATAAAAATAATTAAAAGGAGAAGCTATTCCAAGAGGGGCAATCCCTCCATAAGTACCTTCTCAGCTTATATCTCCTTATCCTACCCAACCTATATATTCTTTGTGATTATATCCCTAGTTCTATTACCTAGGTCTTCTACATCCTCCTTAGATAGGATCAATCTAAGTCTCTTCCGTAGTTGTTCCTTCACAAGGGTCTTCTTGGTGGGGGATTTTTGGGGGAGCTTTAGGGAAGGAGTCTATACCTCCTTGATAGGTTGATTCTATGGAGTACCTTCAACATTTTCCAAATTAGAGAAATACTAAATCATTTTAGAGACCTCCTTATTCATGAAATTCTAATCTTGGATTAAACCTACCAAACACATCCTTGCCTCATGTGATTTGTTATTGAACCTTTATAACTAATACTTGTTTGTTTTAATCACCTCTACTAGGGGGAATTTCCTTTACCCACCACATCCATCGATTTTCCTTCCTTCATCATACAGAGTTTAGGCTTGAAGATAGAGAATTTCAAGGGAGGATCCCCAGTAGAGCTCTTGGAATTAGGGATAAGATGGGAAAAGATGGGTATCAAGTGGTGAGATCCCAAGGTAGGATATTCCTATGGGGAGCCCTCCTCAATAGAGGACCCCTTTGATTGGACCTCCTTACCTCGAAGGGTCTCAAAATGTTTTACCAATAGGAGAATGAGTCTCTAGTGAATGATAGGATTGGCTTCATTGATGTACTATGCAAGTGCATTGTGCTCTAGGGATTTTAGAAGGAAATATGGAAGGATAATTTTGAAGCCTTAAAAATGGTTTAGAAAGAGGAAGTGATGCAAAAAAATGAGAGTATACTTACCTTTAAGAGTGATATAATTCAATATCTACAAACAAACTTTAGGCCAATGTTGTGAAAGATTCGAGTGGGGGAACCCCTTTTTATCCATTTTAATGATATTATTAGTTCAAAAAAAACACTGAAAGAGTTATTATTATTTTTTAAAAAATATTTGAAGGCTTTAATCCATTCATATGACATTCATGTAGCTTCATTTATCATCTCCTCTATTACAAAATTTATAATGCCTCTTAATTACACAACCCTTTTGTTCCATGCTACAACAAATTCCTTTGATATGTTAACATCATGATTATTGACCCTCAGCATGAATTTGATGAACCCCCCTCTACATATCTTCCTCAAAACCTTTTTCATGCTTTAGAACTTTGAATAAGATGTTAGTTCTAGTCTACCCCTATCACCTCCCATCTTAACTATAACATGAAAGATTGAACTAAAAATGGAATTTGCCAAACTTTGGTATTCTTTAGAACCAATGGCTTAAAATAAAATTAAAGTGCAATATTTCTCCAACCCTTCATTATTAAATATCCATGTGATGAAATGATGGAATATTATGATTTTTTGATGCGCTTTCTTAAGTTATAATTTTTGTGCATGGGATAGCTACATCATAATCCTATCTAAAAGAGACTTCATTTTTAATTATTAACATGAAATTTTTAGGGACGTGGCATCCATCATGCCAGGTGGATAAAAGAGGGAGACCAAATCCAATATTAGCAAGTAAGTCTGCCACATTGTTCCCCTCATGATATTTATGAATGATGGAAGAATCTACCATCCCCATCAAACTCTGATTGACATCATCTATGAGGGATTTTATTATGTGGTAAGGGGTGATTTTAACTTCTAAATAATTAATGATATTGAGGGAAGCCCATTCAATGATTATTATATCCATCTTGAGATTGAAATCAAGTTGAATACCCTGGAGTGTTGCCTTGGCTTCAACCATATGGTTGGTTTGAATCCCTAGAGGGATTGCATAAGCAGTAATCAACATTCCCTATAAATTTATTATGGATCCTTCCCACCCATAGGGTTTGGATTTCCTTTTGAATCCCCATAAATTTTTAGATTAACACAACCCTTAGGTGGTGGCTTCCACCTAATATGTTTACACACCAAGTCTTTGGAAGGAGACTTGATTTTTTGTACTACCTCCCATTATCTAAAGATCAACTGTTCGGAAGCAGATCCTAAATTTTTGTCTATGGCGGGGGGGGGGGGGGGTGAAGACCCTCCAATTCTTAGTTATGGCATGACAAATGTGGATAAATACCACTTTTGGCTGGTGTCTTTTATTTGAGAATAAACTATCATTTCAGGTTTCCCAAACACCCTAGTATTAGTGTGGAAGGGAAAGATTCCAAAGGAAGGAAAGGGATGAGAGGCTCCAAGGAGGTTTTTTTCCTAATATGATCAAGAATGTTTTTTGTTTAACCCATGAAAGATTGAATTTATTCAAAATCTAATCAAGTATCCATGAATTAAAGGGCATGATAGGAATAAATATGGACTAAGTATTTTGCTTCCCTACATAACAAGCATCAACTGGTACAATGAGTCCTCTTCCAATGTTAGGATCTTGTCTTGAGTAGAAAACCAAAAGAAGAAATTTACCTTAAGAGTTAGCTATTTAATACATAATTATTTTTAGTAGTTCTATTCATCTTCAAGTTCCAGGGTAATATCATTTCCATAGGAGACCGAGTATTGCCCCCTATCTTTATCTGCCCACAAAAAATGGTCTTCCTTAGGGAACATGGGAATGTGAATTTGACTGATGGAAAGTTAGAGATTTTAAATCACCTATGATTATTTAGTATAGCAACCTTTTATGGGGAGGACTTTCTAAGATTTTATTCCCTCAATCTCATCCCAATAATCTTTGACCTTAGTACCCCATATTTCCTTTAATCCTAAACATAAATTTGCCCAAATACCTTGTGAAGTGAGGGGGAGATTGGAAAACCAGGTGTCCTCCTAAAAATTGATTTTATCCCCATTTAAATTTTGCCCAAATACCATGGTGTATTTACTGCACACAAATGGTACCTTATATCACATTAAATCAATAATAAATCAATGTTTTGATACTAAAATATGATTTAAGTATTTAATTATGGAATCATAGGTATAAAAAATATCAATTTCATATTTCAAGACAAGACCATAGAATATCTAATCAAGATCATATATATTTTGAATAGGACCATACAATGTCTAACCAAGACCATATAGATTTTTCTATGACCATACAATGCATGTTAGGACTGATCAAACCTACAATTAGGGGAAAATGATCCCCTCTATCAGATATAAAATTATGAAAAGATATAAAAATTATAAAAATATACAAAATAAAGGGTGTTGTGACTTCCAATCCTTGTCTCATTAGCTTGTTTGGTGTCAAACCTCACATAGTCTAATCGGTGTACAAGAATTCTATTATCTATGGTAAAAAACTCCTCTTAAAATATCTACTTGCAAATGTAAAAGGTAAGAATAAGGTAAATTTTATTTTCACTTTCACTTTATACAATGGGTTAAAAACCCTAGAAAGTGATTTTCATTTAATTTATTTTTCAAAATTTCATTTACATGATCAATTGATAAAAATACAATTTCATAATTTATATGACACATTGCTACATGGAGCCACATGGAGATATTTGATATGTGATTTCCATTTATTCATGAGGATGCATTTTATGATGTATTTTCATTATTAAATTCTCTATTGCATGCTAATGATTATCAAAATTTATAATGTGTTTACACTTGATGACTCATGTTGCATGGATTATAATGATGTAATGCCTATTTTCAATTCTAAAAACCCTATGTTTTCAATTTAGATTTTGACGTAGAGTTACCACATCCTTAGAGGAAAAATACCCCTCATATTGTCCCTTGATAAAATAATTATAGCTAAGCCATAATGTTTTTATAAAAGTGGCAACTTACCTTTAGTGAGGGTACATGTGTATTAAAAGGGACTATTTCAAATAATTTGGACTTATCTATAATCCAACTAAAAAACAAATATCCATAATACACCTACACTATTTAAAATTTTATAATTTTATATTCTCTCCAATATAATAAATGGGGAATAAATCCAAATTATTACCATACTCTCCACGTGCAACTTGCACAGAACCCAAAAACTATTCATTTTCAATGATTATCTTCCATCCAATTTATGGACATAAGTCCAAATTATCTGAAATAGTCCTTTAAAAACCTATGACATAGATGATGTTTCCTAGTTATAGTTGTTATGTGACCATTTATGGTTTATTTTGACTAAAATTACACCCAATAATTATCCTAATATATGTTTCAATTGGCCTCATTTATCTCTTCTTGATATTGGATCTTCTTTTGCTTGATCACTTATCTTTCCATATTTATCTACTTCATATGTTGATCATATGTGACTATACTCTTACTATTGAATCTTAATTTTAAAACTAGTTGTATTGTATTATCTATGAAAAATCTAGCTAATACCTTAGAATATGCCTGGTTTGGCATCTGATCAAAACATATTCCTTTTCCTATCTTTTCATAACTCTATGACTCATTATATTACTACCCCATGTGACACTATTGAAGTTCTCTTTCATATTCATGACCATATCTCCAATTTATGTTATCACTTCATATCTCTCAAGATCATTTTACATGCTAGAAATGGAAGGAAATTATTAAGGAGACACTAGTCATATGTTTTAGATCAAGGGTGTTCCATCCTTCCCTTTATCCTCTAGGAGTGCTTCGAATCAAGTTGGCAGCTACTCTACACATTTTTATTGGAACCAAATACGAGGTCACTTTGTTAATATAATTGAAATTTACTATTTTTCATATGATTCTACATTAGGTATTTTTATGTTTTATTTTTTTAATTAAAAATCATAGTCTATTTAGAATATTATTTTGATTTATTGTACTTATATTTATGCTAATCTAGCAATAAATTATTCAGTGCGCTAGTTGTTTAATCTCAACCTTTAGTTAATGTATGTAAATATATTGGTTATTTTATTTAATCCATAATGAAGTATGTATGATATTGACTACTTATTTTCTCCTCTTATTCTAATCCTCTTGCACCTATTTGGATTATTCCATATACAAATGATATATATTATTATGACATATTTGATTTCCATGACATTGTTCCAGGGAATTGACTTGCTAAGAAATCTTATTTTATTCTTTGGATATGTGTTTTTCTATGTTTTACATGATTCACTCATATCTCCAAGTGAAACTATATTTTACATCTATTAATCATCATATTATGATGATTTTCATGTCTTAGTGTATGTAACCTATTCATAATCATATAGGATTGATGGCTTGTTGCCTGATGACTATAGGGTTTCAAATTCAATTATCAGTGGTCAATGACTTATTAACATAGATTTATTTTTGAATGTGTAATTTCGTTGATCAATTTGAAACATATGGATCAAACTCTACTCCAATTTATTTATCCTTCAACATTATGATGGACTCATAGGACTTTCATTACATACCAAATAAAAAGGGTTAAATTTTATGGATGGCCCTACTCATTAAGTAAAAGTTTTACGATGGTTATCCATTAATTATTTTTTATGTAGATAAGGATATGATAATATGTTGTGGTTTATGGAGATTCCAATTTGTGGCACACATCCCCTTAGTTTATATTGGGTCAAATATATGAGCATAAGGGGTAACTTATGGATTCATTATATTTGGCAAAGAGTCAACCTATTTTGGAATTAGTGGCTTACCCATCCATTATTAGCATCAAAGTTTCTATAAACATGATGAATATCATTGTGGTGGATGTCAACTAGCTGGAAAGAATTCAATTTGGTTAGAATTAAATTGGAGGTTTTCCCTCTTGAAGTGGCATTTCCATTTTGGGAGATCTTTTGGAGTTATTTTTTCCTTAAGGAGTATCATTTGGTGTTTCCATACAGTAAGGGTAATTATTATATCTATAATAATATTTCATGTTAGGGAATATTTACCCAAAAAATATCTTGTGTTGTGTGATCTTTATTATATTCTACATATTGTTGTTATTATTCAACATATTTCTATTTTTATGTGTGCATCTTATAAAAATTTCCCTTTAAAAACTACGTAAATTAATTTTTCCATAATGAAATGTGAAATAATAAATTTATATTCACCATAATACTTGGGTGAGTGAAAATTAATGAAGGGGAAAAAATGGGGTCTTAAATGGAAATGAAGTTTAAAAAAACAAACAAACATAACTCAACTTTAATTGATGATTTGATGGTTTTCCCCAAAGAATTTAAGCATAGTATAAAAATAGAAGTTATAGCATTTTGTAATTAGTTTATGAGTTTGAAATTTTTTATTCAATTAAAGTAAATTTTTATACATGAGTATTTTCAATTTCAATGTATAAAAATTTATATCTTATTTTAGTTTCATAAAAAATGAGCACATGTCCACCGAGCCTTTTAAAAAATAAACAAATGATTTTTTTTCATAAATTTTTAAAGATGTTTATAGGAATCAATGATATATATATATATATATATATATATATATATATATATATATATATATATATATATATATATATATATATATATATATATATATATAATTAATCATATAATTGAGCACTTACAAAAAATGAAACATCATTTATTCATCAAGACAAACTTGAACAAAAAATTAAAAAATATATTAGATTGTAACTGATAAAGTATAGAATGTCAAGATAATTTTAAATTTTAAAAAAATATAATGAGTTAAAAGTGATTAACATTTTTTTGTGTATCTATTGAACATGAGGAAAAAAATTAGACAATATACTTGATAAAACTCATCAAAGATTTTACATAGGGAATAAATAAGTAAATTAAAAAATGTGGGTGAAGAGAGGTGAGCTCCATGAATTTATGTGATATCATTGGTGACTAATATTTTTTTGCTCCAGTATAACAAGGAAAAAACTAGGCAAATCACTATCTAAAATTGGAGGGAAAAAAATTAAAAGAGAAAATGAATATTTGTTTTGGGAAGGATGTTTTATATGTTTTATATTGAGTGAAATAATCATTAAGTTTAAATTTTAAGAATATATTTAAATTTATTTTACTAAATTTAATAAACTAGATCCACTTTAGGACTTCAAGAACTAGTTTTAGAGTTGTATGAGTTATTATTTATGAGATAGTTTTCAAAAGTATAATGTGGTTAGTACTTCGTCATTTTTAGGATTTCAATATTAAACATTTGGTGCTTTGGGTGTAAATTTTGAACCTAGTATTTATTTTGGGTAAACTAAAGGTCATTTTGTAGGTTTTTAGATCTTTTGGATTGAAATATGACATTTGTAGGAGTTTTAGGTGTGAAAAAAATGAATTTTACAAGCCTTAAATCTCTCATATAAAGTGAGCGCTGAGAGGACATTAACACAAAAATTCACACACACACTAATTGAATGCATGATAAGTAAAATTTTGGTATTTATATTAATATTTTAGGAGATAAATTTAGTTAACTTGACTTGATTAACCTCAATTTAGAAATTGGGATTACTATTTATCATTTTATCATGATCAATTATCTTTATTTGACAACTTTTTATTGAATTAAGCCCCAATTATTTGCAATCAAATAGACATTTATTCCTAATCAAGGCTTAATCCATTCAACATTTCCTAAATAATGATATTTTATCACAAAATAACAATAAATGGTGCCTAAACATTTCTAATTTTACTTATATCTACCTTCATGTATCTAAAAACACCTAATCAAGACATAATTCAATTATCTTTTCTTAAAAAATGACATTTTATGATGATATAATGAAAAATTATGCTTTATGGCCAATTTTCCCTAAACATGCCTACATTTATCTAATCACACTTAATATAGCCTATGTGACTTTATTATCATCACTAGGGGTGATATTAGGGTATTTTTAAGGGTGACTTAATTTTCATGTTTAAAGAGAATTTAGTGATTTAGAGCATAATTTTCAACCACATAATGTGATTTAGGGCACAACTTTGGATTGCATAATATAATTTGGGGCTCAAAATTCTAAATTAAGTCATTGACTAAGCCAATTACTCTTTTGTTTCAATGAGGGATAAAATTTGGGACCCAATTGAGCCCCATGAACCTGATTATGACCACATAATATGATTTGGGACTCAAATATCCCTAATTGAATCCTCGATAGAACAAATTGCTCATTTGGTTTAGTGAGGGAAGTAATTTTTGGAAATCAAGCCTCATGAACCTAATTATGACTAGATAATGAGAAATTAGGCTCTATTTTTTCTAGTTGAGTCCTTGATTGAACACTTAGTTTAATGAGGGATGTAATTTTTGGAAATTATGTCTAGTAATCATAATTTCAACCACATAATGTTATTTAGGCTTCAAATTTTTCCAATTGGATCCTAGATTGAACCATTTACTCTTTAATTTAATAAGAGATGAAATTTTGGCCAATCAAGCTCTGTGAGCCTAATTACAATCACATAAAATGTTTTGGCACTCCATTTACCCTAATTAAGTCCCTGGTTAAACCAATTTTACTCATTTAGTTCAATGAAGGACATAATTTGGGAAATCGATCTCTATGAGTGTAATTTTGACCACATAATGTGATTTGGAGCTCAATTTTACCCAATTGAGTTCCTGATTAAACCAAAAACTTGATTTATTCAATGACAAATGTAATTTTAGTAATCTATGCCTATAAACATAATTGTGACCATATAATGTCATTTTGGCCTCAATTTTACCCAATTGAATCCCTTATTAGATTAATTAATCATTTGGTTCATTGAGGAATGCAATTTGGGGTAATCAAGCCCCATGAACCTAATTGTAACGATATAATGTGTTTTGGGGCTCAATTTTCCCAAATTTAGTCCTTAATTAAACCAATTAATCATTTGGCTCAACAAGGAACATAATTTAAATAAATCAACCATGTGAACCTAATTATGGTCACATAATGTGATTTGGGGTTCAATTTCCCCACTTGAGTCTTTGATTGGATTGATTACTCATTTGGCTTAATGAGGGATGCATTTTGGGGTAATCAATCCTTGTAAACCTAATTGTAACTATATAATGTTATTTGGGTCTCAATTTTCCCAAATTAAGTCCTTTTTTAACTAATTTCTCAATCTATTCAATGAGGGATGTTATTTTGGCCAATCCATCCACATGAACCTAATTATGACTACATAATGTGATTTAGTGCTCAATTTTATCCAATGTGCTCAATAATGACAACAAGCAACGAAATAATGATAAATGGTGCTATATATATGCACAACTTTCCTAATTATACCTACATCAAATTGATTATACATAATCATAGCATAATTTTATTAGTTTAGCTAAAATAATGATATTTGATTACCAAATGATGCTTACATGTGCATGATTTCCCCTATTTTGCATTCATCTATCATACCCCACGTAATTAGGTTATGATTCTATCATATTTACACAAATAATGACTTTTAATCATGGAAAATGGACAAATGGTGCCCAAATACAATAAATTTACCCAAAATTAGCCTTTATTTATTAGTACACAATTGGAGCTTAATCTAGTCATTTTGTTTTCAAATAATTACATTTGATCACAATAAATCAATAAATAGTGTTATTAGGTACTAAATTAGATCTAATCAAGTCGCATTAACTAAATTTATCTATTAAGACATTATATTTAAACACCATATTTATACTTAAGATGCATTCAATTAATGTGCATGCAAATTTATTTGTCAATATTCTCTTAGATCTCATTATCTCTAAGAGATGTGATGTTTTAAAATTTAATTTTTCCATACCTAGAACTCTTAAAAATGTTAACAATCAATCTATAAGGCCTACAAACCTACAAAATGACTATTAATTTTCCCACAACAAATATTTGGTGTAAAATTTACATGAATAGAACCTTATGTTCAATAATGAAATCCTAAAATTGACTAAGTACTAACTAGATTAGATTTTAAAAAACTAGTAACTCCTATAGATCTAAAACTAATTCTAGAAGACTCAACGTGGCTATACTTTATTATATTTTATAAAATAAATTTACAAATATATAAAACCTAATATAAAGTTAAATTTAAAATTATACAAATGAATATTCATTTAGGTTTAGATATCTAAACCTATTTTAAATAATGAATAACCATTTATATTCAAACATACACTCAACCAATTCTTTTTTTAGTGTTGCCAATTTTTTGGCCCTTAATTTATTACACTCATCTACTCTCTATAATCCTTGATATTTTTTAGCAGTCCTCCAAAATTTTCCCTTTTCATCCCATATGGCATTTAGAAAATTTCTATCATTTTTAATAGTTAAGAAGCTTAAATACGTTCATACAACCATTAAATTTAACCCCTACTGAGAATAAAGGAGGCATCTCATTTTTTATTAACATTTTCTTTTTCTTCTCATCCATGTTTGTAAAAAAAATTAAGTATGCATTCTTTCAGTTGTAAGCCTCGACTTTAACATATCAATATTTAGATACTCATATTTGTATCAATATATATCACTTTTATATGTTACACTTTAATGTGTATTCACACACCACCTTATTTGTGCCTAAGCATACACCTAAAAGTGGGAAAAAATTAGACACTAAAAAATGACCCCTTGGAATTCATTTCACATTATTCTATATATGTTATGCACATTATTATATATATGTTGTTTTTTATCTAAATTTATCATTATTGAACCTTGGTGGTGACTTCCAAAGCTTGAAACCTATTTTATGCACCCCCATACAAAACCCCCACATATTAGACATGCTTATAATGTTTTGTGTCAAGACCATACATAGTATCCTAACATGTTTTATTGTGTCATATTTTAAATCATATGGGATCTGTATGTGCGAGTTAATATGACACATATAACAATCTTATTTATATATATAGACTAAGATATAAACAAGAGATAAGACTAGATCCCATCTTAATGCAAAGATAATGACAATGAATAATAGATGTAGATCTAGTAGATGGTAGTCCACACTTAATATCAAGGATAGAGGGTTATAAATCTTATGCCTAAGATATGAAATATAGGATGTAATTAGGTCTTAAAGTAAAATTAATGATGTAAAGTTATGGTTATTAAAGGAGGTATCAAGGATACAATAAGGAAACTGCATGCAAATAACTGATAAATAAGGTAACCTAGATCCAAGATGGTAAATCAAATAAACTAAACAAGATTTAAATTCCTAAGGGATGATTATCAGGGTAGTGTAAGTAAATGTGGCTTAAAATAGGTCATAAACTATGGTTGTAATGGAAATCCTAAGCACCCTATAATACACCAACTTATTTGGTATAAAAAAAACTTAGGCAAGGACAACAACATACATGTTAATACAAAAATAATAAAAACATAGCTATGTACTAAATAAATAAAAAGAGAGATAATAAAGGTATATATACTTTCCTTATATTGACTTGTTAGTGCATCAATCTCTCCATTGGCTTTTTTGGCTCTTTAAAATAGATGTTATAGGCGAAAACCTCAAATGAAAAAAAATAAAAGCTAAGTATCCCTATTTTGGGGTTCTAAAGACTATAAGGCACCTACTTGATTCATATTAATCCTATTGAGATTCAATGACCTCAAGCAATATTTGGCCTCCATAAGAATAATATTCTATCCTCTAACTTCTCATTTTACTACTTAATGGGGAAAACATGAGTGCAAGTAGAGAAAATGAGTGTTATGTGTGTTGAAAATCATATTTATGAGCCTTATATATATGGATCCAAACCTATAAATCAATTGTAACTCTAATATTATGTATATGAATAAATTCAATGTCCCATATGATCAATTTATCCCATATGTCAATAAAGTCAATGTCCCATATGTCCCACAATGACTTTATGTATATTATGTAACTCTAAAACCCTTATCCTTTTCATATTTGTAAGATTCATTAATTTCATAAGGACAAGAGTTAGAGCACAAAATTGGGTCAAAATAGGAAGGCATGTGATTGATATGGGATATTTTTTTTATAGTTAATAGGTATTAAATAGGACTACACATGTTTATGTTTTGATTATTTTACACATAAGAGATATAAAATAAATGAAACCACACACTAACTCATATTATATAAATAATGACAATAAATACAACAATTTGAATTGAAATAATATAATGTATATTTAAACCACTTGATTTAGAATTGATAATACAATAAAATGATGAGTTATTTAACTAATTATGACTATATTCACTCAAAAAAGATGCCACAAAATTTAGAAATGTTCAATATATGCTTTGTCAAGTTCTCAATTTTTAAACAAGGATCAACATGCTATATGGATGTTGTCAGAAAAGTTATAACTATGATAATTGACACTATCAAGATTTACCAGTAGTATTCTTATGCATTGTGGGGATCTACAACTTATGAGAGGATTACACATGTGCTTGAAATATGCTTATGTATGCATGAAATTTTTGATATTATGGGATGATTCCTATTTTCTCCAAAACTCTAGTTGTGCTTGATTGATCACAAGAGACCTTAAAATTGGGTTATCACTATTAAATGGTTGAACATTCCCTACATTTCAATAATCGAAAGAGGAATGAAATCACATGTAGTTCTCCCACTTATGTGAGTGTTTATAAAGTCATGAACAATCTATAATGTAGTCATGTCTTTTGATATTTGAATTTTAGCACCATTCAACTTTGATGTATTCATATTATGATTTAACTCTGTGGACTAATCTAAGGCTACTCCTTAAATATTTTAGATGTGTATATGTATTTTGAATAATGTTCATATACAATGATAGATCACCTAGGATTTTGTCAAGTGAGTAATAATCTTAGGGATGATTTGTATATAAAAGTGAATTTTAGTTAATTTCATACCATAACTGATCCATGAAATGTATCTAGGTTGACTTAATTATTAGTGTATTATTGTAAATACATTAATTTAATGACTAAGGTGTAGACACCTAAATCTGGCCACCAATAACCTCCAATCAGGCTTTTAGCCAATTTACACCCAAAATGCACAATTTGGCCTAAAAACACTAAAACATGCTAAATAATGTGAAACTAATGTATTCAAGTTCCAATTTTAGCCAGGGTATCCCTAAATGGGGAAATGCAATTAATGGGCCATCTAACTTTGATCAGATCATTTTGAGTCAAAATGTCAATTTTATACCTATGTGCTCTGGATTTCTCCTTCCTATCAAATATATTGCATAATATGCTTACCTTTGTTATTTGTTGTTGGTAACATCCTAAATGGGAATATAGATCCAATGCATCTGACAATGACTTCTAATTCCAATCTAGTCAAATTTTAGACCAATAACAAGGCATTCTGATCAATTTGGGTAATTTGTGCACAAAGTGCTTAAACATGCTTAAGAGATAATTAACCCAAATTAAGGCCTAATAAAAAAATCCATGGAAACTTGTTGAAAACTTATTTTTTTAAATGAATATTGAATATTTGCATCATCAAGTGACCTCATTTATTGGGAAGACATCCCTAGGCCATAAATGCCATAAATATCAGGATTCATGCCCTCCATGCCTCTTAATTGACCCTTATTATAATTTCATGATGAGGATAATTATAGACTTAATTCAAAAAAATGAATTAAACCTCAACCACACATCTCAATCTCAGGATAGACAGTTCAAGTTAATTCTAGACATTCTCAAAAATCTATAAATAGAGAGGCCATGAACATCATTTCTAAGCTATTTTGGTGTAAAGTTATAATGCACCAATAATTCCAAAATCCATTGCAATTAGTGTTACCATGCCAAATTGATTCCAAGCCAAGCCAAGCCACAATTGCAAGGTGCCAAGGAGATATGGAGGTAGCCAAGCTTCCATTGCTAAGGACTTCATGAGCATAAGCCAAGCAAGTCACTGTAGAGAATTTTTTACTCTACGTTGCTTTCAAATTTTCAGTCGAGCACTGCAATTTTGGTTCTTCGAGCGAAGCCACAGAGTTTTGGAGCAGAGGACAGGTTCATTTTGCCTAAGTGTTGAAACGTAGTGGAAGCTACCAAGTGTCATCCTCAGAGCATGGTCCCTTTTTGTCCCTTTTTGCCTCCTTTGCTCTTTTCATTTCAATTTTGGCCTAAGTATTGGATTCAAGCAGAAGCAGCCACATGTTGGCCTCCGAGAGACAAAGATGTATAGTTGGTGACTTTTGAGGACCTCATTTTAGCTTTCTAGAGAACCACGAATCGTGCCACGTACCCAATAGCAGTTAAGGGGAACGCACCACGTGTCAACATCTATGTATCGTAAGACACATCCGTGTTTTCTATTTTGACAAAAACTTCCAACAAGCTAAGCGATAGAGAGAGTGGAAAGCACCAAGTGGCAGTTGTGGAGGCCCTGAATTACCTTCTGAAGAAGTGGTGGAAGCCACCACATGTCGACCGCCAAGAGCCCTTTGTTTCAATGCCTGGGTCCATGCTTTCCATTCAATGCATAAAGGCGTCGTTCATTTTGCTAGGTATTGAAGTGCAATGGAGGCTACCAAGTGTCACTATTTGGGTCCCTCTCTATTCCATCCCCAAAATAGCAGAAGGCACCACATACTCCCAGTAGGAGAAGTAGAAGATGCCACGTATCTTACCAAGAGCAGTAGAGGTCGCCACGTATCAACTTCTAAGAGACCACCTTCGAGCCTAATCACCGAATGAAGATTGTGGTGGGTCTCAGATGATATTTTAAAGAAAGCGAAAGTAGCCAGTTGTCATCCTTTGGTGCCTTCTAGATGATCAAGAGGATTTTCAAAAAATTGACAAAGGGTCCTCTCCCATTACAAATAGAACAGAGTGCCCGTCTACCTGTTACAGCAAAAATGGAGGGAAATTCAGCGAGAGTTAATTCAAGTAGATGGAGCAGTGCACATGGTAGTTTTTTTTGGGGCTTGCAAGCATTGAAGATGCCATCCATTTGTCCCCTACTAGTGGAGGCAAATAGACAGTTGAGCGGCCTAGTAGGTGATGAAATTTGAAATTCAAGCGTGAAGAGAGGAACTAATCAGGAATCGCCATGCCGCAGTTAAGGGCAGCCATTCTTCTCCAGCATGGCTTTTCGAAGCATTGAATGTGCCAGAGTTCAAATTATTATTTTTTATTTACGTATCCAGGGCTATAAAAGAAGAAGAATTGTAAAAAAAAGGAGGGAATTCTCATATTTTTAGACTTTCAGAGTTTTTGACCAATAATATCATTTGCTTTTGTTACATTTCCCTGAGTTGAAAGGTTTATATGACTGTGTGTGTTTCTGCATCTTTTGTATGACTGGAAGATTCAATAAGAAAATTGAAAACTATGCCCTTGTTGATGTTATCTGTGTCATTTGCAAAGTAGTCTATGCTGTAGATTTTCTAGTGTTGTGATTGGAAATGTTATTTGCTTTTATCCCATTTTCTGGAGTCTAAAGTTCTACATAAATGTGTGTGAATTCTATGCCTCTAATGTGATTGGAAGATTATATTAAGAATATTAAACACTATGCCTTTGTTGATAATTCTTGTATCTCAGCAAAAAACTCCCCTGTTGTGAGCCTCTGTTTCTGTTATTCCAATATTTTACATTGATCATGCACTTGTCTGCTCTTAAATGTAATAGAATCACATAATATTTTCACTGTGCTCAGGTTAGGATTAGGATTACTCTCAAGCGCATCACCATAGTTAGGTTTCAATTCCTACATTTTGCATTTTTGTTTAGTCTCCTATCCCTTTTCCCCAACACCCAATACAAAAGAAGAGACCAACTTCTTTAAAATTTGGAGGTTGTTTTCAAGCCACATTGTCCCACAGCTTGAAACTTCCCATTGTTTTTGATTAAGATCTAGCGCATTTTAAAGACATCAATAGTTTTTGGCACGCCCAGTGGGACCAGTCTTGAAGTTTCTTTCAAGACCGCATGAACCAAAGAGCCACAAGGAGTCAAAGCTGTGGACCAGTCACCAAATTGCAAACTGCTACAAATCCAGGTATTCTTTTGCCGCCTCTGGAAATTAGTCCAAGAAGAAGGGTTAACCGATTCATACCGGTACCAAATATGGAAGTCAACGTCCCCCCAAGAAATTATGCAAAATGGAACACTGGTAGCCCTTTACTTCTCCCAACACCTCCAACTGTTTGGGACCCTATTCTAGGAAATGCTCTAAAGGCTCTGCCCAAATTCAGTGGGGAAGACTCAAAAACACCCGCGGAGCATCTTGAAGATGTATCAAATGTCTGCGCCATACATGGTGTCACAAAGCAAAATGTGGCCCTAAGGTTGTTAGCAGCCTCATTTAAAGGAAAGGCCTTAGAATGGTATCGATCCTTGACCCCAAATACCATTTCCACATGGGACCAGCTTGGAGATCTATTTTTTGAAAGATTTGCAGAAAAAGGTGACAAGTCTTCTTTACTATAGTAGTTGATCACCATTCAGAGGGGACCACAAGAGGACATGACTGACTTCAACACCAGATTCAAAAAAACTTGGCATATAATCCCTGTCGTAGCTAAACCACCACCGGCTATGGCCATAGTATTCTATCTCAAAGCTTTAAATTCAGATATATCTGTCATGATCTAGTCACTGGGAGGACACACTTTGCCAGTAGCTTATGACCTTGTGGTTAGAGCTGAGAACCATTTAATCGATGCTGGAAAGTTACCTCCAAGGCCTCCCATGCCCATGTTCCTAGAAATATAATTGCCTTTACCTCAAGAAATACCTAAAACTATAGCTTTACCTCTATCCATGTATCAATACCCTTAGCCTTCTGGGAAAGGACCTGTCCCTACTCCAGCATCTGAGATGGATGATATCAAAAATCTCCTGAGATCATTTTCCAATGAGTTGATTAATATGAAGAGGCAACAGAATACTTTCCCCAAGCCTCCTTATCAAGGCTATCAAGGAAATAGGTTCTCATCTCAACCAAACCAATATCAAGGCCCTCCAAGGCAAACCAACCATCAACCAGCAAATCAATTAGTTGCAGTTCCCACACCCTCACAGACCCTTCCTCCCAACTCAAATAGGGAGATGGTTTCGGGCCAAAATAATTATGTGGATGATACTAATGCTTAGTGTTTCCCTTGTAATGATGCCCACACACCTAGAGATTGTCCTAGAGGTAATTTATAACAAAGAGTAGCTGAGCAGAGAAGAATGGATGGTCAGTTTGCCAATACCAGTAGCTATCAAGCCTACCAATCTCGTGGCATGCAAAATTCAATGCTAGTGGCTCAGATGCAAGGAATGTCCTTACAATAGGAGGAAGAAATAGCCCCTAAACATGCTTTGTTCTCATGGGTTGAGGATGAAGAAGTAGTCTTCTTGAACGAAGCGTCTACCTCCCAGAGGCTAGTAGTGTAGTCTGATTACTATACCAGATCGAAGAGGAGAATGGTAGAGCAGCCCAAAATTGCAAATGGTTGAGACAAGAATAATCCTCTATCTCAGGGGCAAGGGAACGTTGCTATCAGATAGGAAGTGTCTCAGTTGGTGCAAGATCAAGGGATTCCTACCCAGATTCAAGAAAGAACAAGGTATCCCTATTACCAAAAAACTGTGTCTTTGGGACCTATCAATATTGTGGACCAATTAAAGAAAACTCCAACACAAGTATCTATATGGGATATCTTGGCTATCCCTAAGCAAAAGACATTACTGCAAGAAGCCCTGCAAGGGCTAGCAATACCCGAAGGTACTGCATCCAAGGAAGGACCTGTAGGAAAGGGAAAGCTCAAAGATATGGTTCCTCCAATGACAATAGCCTTCATAAACAATGCAGTACAAGTAAGTAAATCCAAGCCAGAGCCTTTCTATTTGACTCTGATAGTTGGAAAGAAACTCCTGCATAATGCATTGATAGATTCAGGAGCTAGTACAACTGTGATGCCCAAGCATATAGCTGATGCTTTGCAAATAAAATATGAACCCCTTGCAAAGGGAGTTATGCAGCTAGACGGCAAAATAGTGCAAACCATAGGGAGAATAAAGAAACTCCCCTTGCAGTTATTCACATGCCCCAACGTAATTATCAACTAGGATATAGTTGTCATAGATATTCCTCCCATTTTTGGTTTATGTTTATCCCGAGACTTTACGACAAAGATAGGTGGATATATGTCTCTTGACTGGTCTCACTCATTCTGAGAACCAGGTATGGTTCAAAGATGAAAATTTTGTCTGAACCACTATCCAAAGACCACATCACCAATGAACCAACAAGAAGATTAGAAGTAGATCATGCCATGATGAATAAAGTAGAAAGAAATTTTGTCGAAGAACTAGGAGACTGGACTGAGCATGGTCAAAAAGAAGAAAATAGCCAGTTGTTGGCTATGATGCAGAGTGACCCATATGGGAACTATGACTCTACTGGTTTGGGCACGTATGTCATTTTTGATGCGGATCAGGTGATCCCAAATGTTATAGGAGAAGAGGCACCTACTGCTCAAGATGCAGAGCTCTGGACTTTGAATTTTGATGGGGTTAGAAGTAAGCATGGTGCTGGAGCAGGGATTTGTCTTACTGCTCCAAATGGTGATAAAATTTTAAGGGCTATCCGATTCCAATTTGCTTGCACTAATAATGATGTAGACTATGAATCTTTAGTACATGGGCTCCTGTTAGCCCAAAAAAAGGGAATAAAGAACCTAAAAGTAAAAGGAGATTCAGAGCTAGTAGTAAAGCAAATACAGGAAAAGGCAGCAGCCAAGAATGTGAGAATGAGGTCCTACAGGCATAGGATTTGGGATTTGATAGAAAATTTTGATGCCTTCAATATTGAAATAATTCCCCAAATTCAAAACACTGAGGCCGATAGGATGGCTCAAATTGGCTCACAGTTCGACCCAGCAACTGGCCTATTGGTTAACAATGAGTCAGTAAAAGTTATAGTGAGGCCAACCATCCAGACAATGATGAGAATTGGCAAGTGTTTGAGAATGATGCTCAGGTAGTCTCTTTCTTGCAGCAATCAGATGAGTTTGTAGATTAGTTGCAAACTAAAATTGAAGAGGCATATGGTGATCAGATTATCCAATTAAAGACCAATAAGCTCCCCAAAGGATTGATCACCTTAGAAAATTTGTTCGACCCAGAAGATGTAAGCCTGGGAAAGATAAGGTTCCAGATAGATAAGGCAGACTATTCCGAAGTGGAGGTGAGTGATGGGAAAAGACTAAAGGTCAGAAATTACGCAACTCCAGAAGAAAAGGAAAGATTGATCAAGTTGTGATAAAAGTATGACAGAGTCATAGCCTGGAGCTATGAAGACCTTCACAGATACAATAGAGACATTATCCAACATACCATAGAATTGACTGAGGGATCCAAACCCATCAGAAAAAAATAGAGACTAGTAAATCCAAGGATAGAGCCACTAATGGTAGATGAGTTACAGAAACTTCTAGATTCCAAAATAATATTTCCAATCAAACACTCAAGCTGGGTATCAAATCTAGTCCCGATTAGAAAAAAGAATGGAGATGTAAGGCTATGTGTGGATTTCAGAGATATAAATAGAGCATCTCTGAAGGACCACTATCCCTTACCCTCCATGGAATAAATTCTACAAACTATGGTTGGATCAGAGAGGTTTTCTCTACTTGATGGTTTTTATGGGTATAATCAGATCTGGCTCGCTGAGGAAGACCAGTATAAAACTGCTTTCACTACCAAATGGGGGACATTTACCTACGTGAAGATGACATTCAGCTTATCAAATGTAGGAGCAACCTTTCAACAGGCGATGGAAATAGCCTTTGGTGAACTTATGAACAAGGTCATCCTGGTCTATCTGGACAACCTCACTATTTTCTCAAAAAATGCTGATGATCATTTTGATCATTTGGAGTCTGTCTTCAAGAAGTGTCAGGATTTTGGGACATCTTTAAATCCCAAGAAATGTATTTTTGCTGTACCTCAGGGTAAACTATTAGGGCACATAGTATCTAAGGAAGGAGTTTCTATAGATCCTGAGAGGATCCCAGCTATAATGGACTTACCCCTTCCAGCAAATAAAAAGGCAGTCCAATCCTTTTTAGGGAAAATCAATTTTGTCAGTAAATTCATATCTGATTTTGTAGGCTTGGTTAGACCAATGACACTCTTGCTAAAAAAGGGCCTGATCTTCAAGTGGACAATGGAAGGAAAGCAAGCTTTTGAGGGGATTAAGAAGGCTATCTCGACAGCCCCAGTGCTCAAGAACCCAGATTTTTCCAAGCCCTTCATGTTGTATGTCTATGGAGGGGAATCAAGTATTGATGTTGTCCTGACTCAAAAGAATGATAGGCTGGAGGGGGAGCACCCAATAGCCTTTTTCTAAAAAACTCTCAGAGATTATGAGACCAGGTACAATTTTGTGGAAAGACAAGCCTATGCCATGGTGAAAGCCCTCAAGAAATTTAGGCATCTGATATCAGGGAACAAAATTTTGATACTTGTAGCTCACTCTAGTGTCAGGGAATACATCATGGAAGGGGAAATTACTAAGAAAAGAGCCAATTGGATCACCAAGATCCTTGAATATGATGTAGAGGTCAGACCCACCAAGCTAGTCAGAGGCAAGGGACTGTGCCAATATATAACTAAAGAGCTTGAAAAGCTGTTACCTGAGGGAGAAAATTTAGAAGAGGAGCCAAAAATGGTGTTAAAGTTACAAGAAATTGATCAAGAATCCTAGGTCACAGACAGGATTCAATTTATGAAAAATGGGGTTTACCCGAGAGAACTCCCTCGAAACAAGAGGAGGTATTATAGGATATAGGGAGTTCATTTTGTCTTAATTGAACAAGTCCTTTTCAAAAGAAATTCTGATGGGAAATTGTTAAGATGTGTAGAACAGGTTGAAGCCAAAAGGATACTACACGAAATGCATTATGGAACATCAGGAGGACATTTTTCTACAAAGATCACAGCCATAAAGATAAGTGAGGCAGGATATTTTTGGCCTACTTTGTTTGCAGATTGTTATCAACTGGTTAGAAAATGTCAATCCTGCCAGTATTATACAGGGATGCGAAGGAATGCAGCCATGCCCCTTAGTCCAATAGTTGTGGATGAACCTTTTACTCAGTGGGGTCTTGACTTCATTGGGATGATAAATCCAGTGTCCAGCATGGGTCACAAATGGATACTAACTACTACGGACTATTTCACCAGATGGACCGAGGCAGTCCCACTTAAGGAAGCAACAGAGAATGTGATCCTAGAATTTCTAGGAGGTATCACTACTTGATTTGGGGCTCCTCGCACCATCATTTTAGATAATGCTAAAGCATTCTTAGGGTCTAAGGTATCAGAATTTTCCCTGAGACATGGAATATATCTAAAAACCTCATCTAACTATTACCCTCAAGGTAATGGTCTGGCAGAGTCAACCAACAAGAACCTAATAAGACTCATCAAAAGAGTGGGGGCAGATCATCATAAAGAGTGGCACAAAGTGCTTAATCTAGCACTATGGGCTGATAGGATCACGCCCAAGTAGGTGATTAAAATGTCTCCATATGAATTGGTGTATGGAAAATCTACCGTGATTCCCCTAAGTTTGGAAATCCCTGCTCTTCAGCTGATTAAGCAAATCAAGATCGAAGAAAATGGCCCCATGCAGGTCAGACTCACATAACTTCTGAAAGTTCAAGAAAAGAGGGACATGGCTCATGATTCATTGATCAAGCACCAGGGAATGATTAAAAATTATTTTGACAAAAGGACTTTAAATCCTAATTTTGAAGAGGGCTCGATTGTTCTGCAATGGGATGCAAGGGCCACTAAACTGGGTCAGCATACCAAATTTGAAGCATTATGGACTGGTCCGTATAGGATTCGTGCGTGCAAGCAAGATAATTATTTCAAGCTGGAGTCAATGAAAGGGGAACCTGAAGAGATTCTTGTAAATGAAATCTATTTAAAACATTTCAATTGACTTAGGTCTCTCATGTATTATAGTTAAATAGTTTCCCCTTCTTGTTTTCTCATTGTTTTCCCTACTTTGCTTTTAATAGGTGATTTAAACATTTGTTGACGGCTCTTTGAAGCTATAATTTTCACAATTTTGATTGAGTGAGAGGTGGAGTTTCTTTTTGAGTAGGCTCAAAAGTCTTGAGGGTCGCCAGTAACTATAGAGAAATTTTTACTCTACGTTGCTTTCAAATTTTCAATCAAGCACTGCAATTTTGGTTCTTCAAGAGAAGTTGCAGAGTTTTGGAGCCGAGGACAGGTTTATTTTGCCTAAGTGTTGAAACATAGCAGAAGCTGCCAAGTGTCATCCTCAGAGCACGATCCCTTTTTGTCCCTTTTTGCCTCCTTTGCTCTTTTCATTTCAATTTTGGCCTAAGTATTGGATTCAAGCAGAAGCGGCCACGTGTCGGCCTCTGGGAGACAAAGATGTACAGTTAGCGACTTCTGAGGACCTCATTTTAGCTTTCCAGAGAACCAAAAATCATTCCACGTACCTAGTAGTAGTTAAGTGGAATGCACCATGTGTCAACATCCGCATATCGTAAGATGCATCCATGTTTTCTATTTTGACAAAAACTTCCAACAAGCTAAGTGACAGAGAGAGCAGAAAGTGCCAGGTGGCAGTTGCGGAGGCCCTAAATTACCTTCTGAAGAAGTGGTGGAATCCACCACGTGTCGACTGCCAAGAGCCCTTTGTTTCAATGCCTGGGTCCATGCTTTCCATTCAATGCATAAAGGTGTCGTTCATTTTGCTAGGTATCGAAGTGCAGCGGAGGCTGCCAAGTGTCACCATCTGGGTCCCTCTTTACTCCATCCCCAAAATAGCAGAAGGCACCACATACTCCCAGTAGGAGAAGTAGAAGATGCCACGTATCTTCCCAGGAGCAGCATAGATTGCCATGTATCAACTTCTGAGAGACCACCTTCGAGCCTAATCATCGAATGAAGATTGTGGTGGGTCCCAGATGATATTTTAAAGAAAGTGGAAGCAGCCAGTTGTCATCCTCCGGTGCCTTCTAGATGATCAAGAGGATTTTTAGAAAATTGACAAAGGGTCCTCTCCCATTACAAACAGAACAGAGTGCCCGTCTACCTATTACAATGAAAATGGAGGGAAATTCAGCAAGAGTTAATTTGAGTAGATGGAGTAGTGCACCGGGTAGTTTTTTTTGGGGCTTGCAAGTATTGAAGACACCATCCATTTGTCCCCTACCAGTGGAGGCAGAATAGATAGTTGAGTGGCCTAGGAGGTGATGAAATTTGAAATTTAGGCACGAAGAGAGGAACTAATCAGGAATTGCCATGCCGCAGTTAAGGGCAGCCATTCTTCTCCAACATGGCTTTTCAAAGCATTGAATGCGCTAGAGTTCAAATTATTATTATTTATTTACGTATCTAGGGCTATAAAAGAAGAAGAACTGTAAAAAAAAGGAGGGGGGAATTCTCATAGTTTTAGACTTTCAGAGTTTTTGACCAATAATATCATTTGCTTTTGTTACATTTCCCTGAGTTGAAAGGTTTATATGACTGTGTGTGTTTCTACATCTTTTGTATGACTGGAAGATTCAATAAGAAAATTGAAAACTATGCCCTTGTTGATGTTATCTGTGTCATTTGCAAAGTAGTCTATGCTGTAGATTTTCTAGTGTTGTGATTGGAAATGTTATTTGCTTCTGTCCCATTTTCTGGAGTCTAAAGTTCTACATAACTGTGTGTGACTTCTGTGCCTCTAATGTGATTGGAAGATTCTATTAAGAAGACTGAACACTATGCCTTTGTTGACAATTCCTGTATCTCAGCAAAAAACTCCCCTGTTGTGAGCCCTGTTTCTGTTATTCCAATCTTTTACATTGATCATGCACTTGTCTGCTCTTAAATGTAATAGAATCACATAATAGTTTCATTATGCTCAAGTTAGGATTAGGATTACTCTCAGACGCATTGCCATAGTTAGGTTTCAATTCCTACATTTTGCATTTTTGTTTAGTCTCCTATCCCTTTTCCCCAACACCCAATACAAAAGAAGAGACCAACTTTAAAATTTGGAGGTTGTTTTCAAGCTGCATTGTCCCATAGCTTGAAACTTCCCATTGTTGTTGATTAAGATCTAGCGCATTTTTAAGACATCAACAATCACCACTAAAAAAGTATTTGAAACATCCAAATAAGGTGAAGGAATTCTTGTGTTTTCATTCCTTACTTTTTAGTTGTGTTTGTCATTCTCTTTTGTTAACTAAGCTCTCCCTAGTGTCTAGGCCTAGAGATGTTATGCTAGTTAGTCTGTTTCTTTTATTTTATTTTCATTTTAGAACTAACACCATACTAACCATCCTCTCTTAAGTCAAATTCCTAGATCACATAATGCATATTATATGTGCACCTTTCTAGTATGGTTTTAACAACTTGGGTCAATAGGTTAGTTGTTTTGATGAGCCTAGCTATTTTATGCTACCTGATATTTATGGTTCCACCCACCTCTTTATTTCTTGGGTGTTTATTTTGTGCTTATATAATAGATTTATTTTTATTTTTTATGTATTTTTTTATAACATTTATTAATCTCTTTGATAATTCTAATATGGTCTCAGAGATTACAATTTATATATCTTGGGAGGGAACCTATGGAGTATGAGAGGAAGGTCTTGTCAAGGAGGAGTGTGAAGCACCTAGTAGAGAGTTGTGAGAGGAATAAATTTATTATTATTTTTTCCTATGACTAGTCAAAAACATGACAAACAAAGGAAATCAAGAAATAGTCTGTGAAGACAAAGATAGTGAAATAACATCGCTGAAGAGGCTCCCATGCCTCATATTTTTTTCCCTACTCACCCATGCCATCTCTACACCATTTAGCTTGGAGGAAAATCCCAAAAATTCAATTGAGCATTATTTATTATGATTATTATTTCTATAAAATTATATGGTCTTATAGAAGATTACAATAGTTAACAAAATTAAATTTGGTTGAGAATTATGTCCAGAAATAATGTCTAAAGTTTGTTGGTTGGTAAATTTTATACACTTTAGGGAGGAGACCATATTTTCATTCGAGCACTATTTTTGGCATGTGAGGGATCTAAAAATTGCTTTTTTCTAAGAGAAGATCATAGGAGTTGACAAAATTTATTTTGGTTGAGTATTGACTTTAGAATCTAGTTCAAAAGTTTAGGTGATTATGATTGGTCCAAAAATTTATGCAAGGTTATATCCTAAAGTTTTGAAATTCATTATTTATTTCAATTTTATTTTTATTTTTTTAAATTGAAATAAATTCAAGAATTTAGCATATAAGTTGTATTGGGGACTATTGGAGTGAATGAAAATATCTCTGGATCAAATGAATGCACATGTTTGTGATAGGCTTGAGTTAAGCATATACACATCATAATAGCTGAAAGAAAATGAAATCACATAAACAAAAATATTGCATAAATAAGATAAGAACCAAAACCAATCTTCCATATAAAAATAGCTCACCAAGATATATGTACAAATAGGAGTGCATGAGTAACTCCCCTAAGAAAGGCAACCAAAGTGCCAATAATAGAAGAGTAACTCCCATACCTAAAATATCTAGTCAAGGGAGTTATTTTTTATTTATCCGCTCAAAATGTAACTCCAAGTAAACATAAGCAAGCTTATCCATGAAAGTATGAAAATTCAAAGTGAGGGAAAAAACCCATAATAAATAAATATGGGAAAAAAGAAAACGCCTATTTTAACACTCCCCTATAAACACATCTTAGGTGGGTAGTGTAAAAAAAATGGGTCCCAACAACTAGGCCTGACCAAGTACCCAATACAAAGTAATCTCCTAGAAAGTATAGAAAATGAGAAAACCCATAAGAAAAAGTCCCCCAAAAAAGAGAGACATAAAATAAGTGAAGAGGCTAGAAGCCCCCCACCAAATATGATGTTGATGTTTATGTAGATTATACCCCAAGAAGAACTTGTAGATGAATGAACCTGCTCTCATTGAAGGGTTTGGTAAAGATATCTACAACTTGCTCTAAATAATGGAAAAATATCAAGTCAATGACCTGACCATGAATAAGCTCCCAAATAAAATGCATGTGAATCTTAATATGTTTGGTCTGCTAGTGTTGAATTGAATTCTTACTTATCTGAATGGTACTCTAGTTATCACAATAGATGATGGTGGCTTGCTTGAAAGGAATGCCAAACTCATATATAATCCCCTAAAGCTAAATAGCCTTAGTAGGTGCATTAATAACTCCACTATAATATAATTATATGGATGATATATCAATAATATTTTACTTCTTGATAGGGCAACTGATAAAACCAAAACCTAAAGAAAAGATTTAAACTAAAGTGGAATTACGATTTTGAGTATCGCCAACCTAATCTAAATCTGTAAAGCCAACCAAATTAACCTCTATGCCGAATCTATACTAAATCTTATAAGAGACCTAAATTTAGTGGAGTATCCACTTGTATACTTTCTAATGTAGCTCATGGGGCTACTACATGAATCATGAAATAATGCCTATTACATATGAAACATTAGTCCTAGTATGAGTCAGATAAATCAGGCTACCAACAAGTTATTGATACTAAGTGGAATCAACAAAAGGTGTAGAATGGTTAGTGTCATGGTTGAATCTTGATATAAAGGGAGTAAGAGATGGATTGCAGTCAACCATTTGAAATTGAGCCAAAAGATCAAGAGCATACTTTGGTTGTGAAAATGAAGTCCCTAAATTGGACTATGAAATCTCAATGCCAAGGAAGTAATGTAGAAGACCCAACTCTGTCATGTCAAATTTGTCCTATAGAGTTGTCTTCACCACTACAATAGACAATGATAAAATCTCAGTGATTAAAATATCATCAACATAAAGGACCAGTATTAGTAAATAATCATTCTACTAGAAAAAATATACATTAGGGCCTGAATGACACTTGGTGAAACCTGAAGTAAAGAGGAATGAATCCATCTTGGTGTACTAAGCCCTAAGGGCCTATTTGAGGCCATAGATAGTTTTCCTAAGTGTAAAAAATAAGGATGAATCTTGAATAAACCCAAGTGGATGTTCCATGTAGATCTCCTCCTCAAGGTCTCTATGAAGAAAGACACTCTTCATATCCATCTAGTGCACATCCTAACCATATGTTAGGACTCTAGATTGTGTGAGTTAGATCAAAGTCATCTTTTCAATAGGTACATAGGTGTCAAAGTAGTTGATACTAGCTACCTATTTAAAACCCTTGGAGACCAATTTCACCTTATAATTATCGACTAACTTATCTACTAAAAACTTGGTCTGATATATCCACCTACATCAAACCATCTTCCTTCCCTTAGGAAGTGAAGTCAAATCTCAAGTTTGTTTTCTGATCAAGGAAGAATATTCTTCCTACACAACACTATCCCACTCAGGTATTCTTGAATCCTCTTGAAATTTCTATGGATCTAAACCTAAATTAAAGAAATCATGTGGACTACTTTGATAATCTACTTGAGTAAATTTATCATCTGTTGGATCCCCTACCTAAGTGCATGCAATATAAATTATTTGCCTATCCCAAAGGGGCCTAGATGTGGGTGAGTTAGGTGTTGACTCTTCATCCTCTAAAACATGACTAGAGGTGGATGTATAAGACTCACTATCATCACCTTCACTATTAGAACTAGAAGAAGAAGAAGACCCTAGCTTAGGAACTTGCTCTAGATGATCTGAGTCAAAACAAAAATCAAGTCTAAGTGAGTCCAATGAAAGATAAGAAGTGTCAAGAGTTGTGTCTTTTAGACTCTCCTAAAATTGAAAACTTCTCTCTATGAACAACTCATGTATGGTTGGATGTAGAAGGTGGTACTCCTTGACACCATCTAGATAACCTATAAAGATTCAAGGCTTGGACCAAGGTTCCATAAATTTGCATATCTTCTTAAATATACATGCCATAGATAGAGATCTAAAAACCCTAAGGTACTCAACATTAGGTTTCTTTCCATGCCAAGCTTCAAAGGGTGTTATGACATTCAAATCTTTGTGAGGAGCCATGTTCTAAATATAAAAAGCATAATTAATGGATACATCCCAATACCGAGGTCCCAAGGACTTAAAGTGAATAATAAAACTAGCCATCTCTTTCAAGGACTTGTTCTTATAATCCACAAATTTATTCTATGAAGGACTATAAGTAACTTTCCACTACAAATCAATCCCCTCTATGGTGCAAAAATGCTTAAATCTATTGCTGACATATTCAACTCTATTGTCAATTCGAAGAACCTTGATGGATTTATCAAATTATTTCTCAACAAGTGCCTTGAAGTCTTGAAAATATTCAAACACTTCAGATTTTTACTTAAGAATGTATACCCATGCATATCTCCAAAAATCATCAATGAAAGTGAGAATGTACTTATCCCTTGTAAAATATAGACTAGGAAAAGGTCCAAATGCATCACTATGCACTAACTCCAATGCTTTTGAAGCCCCACAAGCTTTGACTTTGTCAAATTTTGATTCAAAATTATTTACAAGAGAGAAAACCCAATAAAGTCCCTTAGAGAATTGGACTCAAGGAAATCTTATGAAAATATCATTTTTGCTAAGTTGTTCAAGGTAGTGGTAGTTAAGGTGGCCAAATTTCTCATGCCATAATTTTTTAACTCCATATGAGTGAGTCAATAATGTTGTTGGAGAAGAATTAGGTGCAAAATGTGAGAAGGTGTATAACCTAGCTTGCTTATTTGCCTTGCCCACTACCACTATATAATCACTATACAACTCCCTAATGATAACTAAATATGGTAAAAAATTAACCCTCATGCCTAAACTAATATAAGTGATTTGATACATTAATAAGATAATGATTGATATAGAAGGGACACTTAGAATATCATTGAATTTTATTCCTTCTATTTTAATAGACACTCTCCTTAAAACAAGTACAAAAGTGTCATCACCCAAACTTGTAAAAGACATGATATAAGGCTCTAAAGAATGAAACTCAACTAGTGAAGAGTCCATGTGGTGAGAAGCACCCTAGTCAATAACCCATGAGTATGTTAAAGCTACAATTGCTACAAGAGCCTTGACCTTTTCTTTATCTTTCTCCTTGCCCTTTGCCTTAGTATAATCTTGGGTAGATGAATTTTGATTGATGGATTTAGGAACACCTATGTTATTCTTCTCTAGGAGATGAGTTAGGTGATCTATTTACTTCTTCATGGCCTTGATTTCATCAAACCCAATTTTATTATAGTATCCACACTTAAAATTATCTTTCTTAGGTTTAGCATTTGAAGATGAGGCTTCAGTGTTGGTTTTGATAGAGGTTAATTATTTCTTCTTCTTTTGATCTTTATTATTATTCTTATTCTCTTTGTTTGAATCCTTTACTTTCCCATTCCCAAAAATTATGGCTTGAGGTTTTGTGGACTTCAATGTGCTGATTTAGATCAACTTGTTTTGTTCTCTGGTTAAGTCGATAATGAAAGCATCTAAAGAGGGAATTTTACATGTAGTGCCCAAATCACTTTTAGTGGCATGGAAAGTAGAGACAAAAACTGAATAGTCAAGACCTAGTTTAGAGAGTATAGAAAGAACAAGTTGGTCATCTTATTTTTTATTGCATATTATTTCGACTACAATCTCAAGGACTTAAACTTAGTGAATAAATCCTCAAGAGTGTCAAAGTTATAAGGACTTAGGCTAATGAGTTCATTCTCAAGTTCATGACCTCTCATCACATATTATTCCCCAAATAGTTTACCTAAAATGGTCCATACATCATGAGGTGATTTGGTAGGATCTAAGTGAAATAAGAGATCAAGTGCTACAAAAAGACATAATATCCCAAAGGCTTCATCACTACGGTTATAACACTCAACTATCTCTACATCTTTTCTAGGTTTAATTTCATCACCCATGGCTATATTATACAAACCCTTACTCCTTAGAATGTTTATCATCTTGGTTTTCCATTCATGATAATTAAAGGGAGTTAGTGGGTTAATTGAAATTGAATCCATTATTATAGAAATGATTTGTATTAGTAGTGCAAGTTGAAGTTGTTTCAAAAATAAAAGTTCAAGAAGAATATAATGAGTGACCCAAAAAATCATAGTACACCCCCATGAACTATGAAATGGTAAACCCCCATAAATATTTCAAATGCATAGTCAAAAACCATCAAACTCAGTCGATATTGCATCTTGATCAATTAGTTGAATGAGTCAAAAGATGAGATTTTTAAAACAAAAGAAGACGTCTAACTCAACCAATAATGTGTCTAAGGAAGAAAGTATAATGTGAGAAAGTGAAAAAATGAATAACACTTTATTTTTGAATATTACCCACAATATATTATTCTATAAAAAATAATAAAAAATCTCCACTAACCATGTTGAACCTGACCAATCCTATTACACATTACTTTTGCATTAAAATAAAAGTAACCTATTTGGACTTGTTTTAAATCAATCTATTAAAAAATGATTTTAATATCATAGAAACATTAGGGCAAACTTGAATATACTATTTTAGCAAGGCCATTAGGCTGAGCCAATAGATTCTAGCATAGATGCTGCATGGAATGGTAGTTCTAACTGGTTGGTAATGAGAGTAGTTTCAATAGCTGAAAATGTTTTAGCTGAGGGCCATATAAAATAAATACAAAACTAGGGTCAAACATGCATACCTAGTTGAGGCCGAGCACATGTCGATATCAAATAGAGAAAACTAGACCTAAAGTTATATGGAGGCATGCAATCTTTTTGTATAAAAATGCACCAATGCACACATAACATGTAGTCATAAAGAAACCACATAAACTATGATAATGGATACCAATGAACCAAGTATGAAAAAAATGACTCCAACAAAAATGAAAAACTCCCACAAATGGATTGTGAAAACTAGCTTTTATTTGCAAATGATAAATCTCATGGTTTCAAATGAAACTAACAGCAATAAAAAAACTAGACAATAAAATACTAGAGTGGCTCTGATACCATATTGGAGTGGATGCCAAGATCTTTGGATCAAGTGAATACACAGGTTTGTGATAGGCAAAATTTAAGCATGTACACAACACAATAGCTACAAGAAAATAAAATCACATACACAAGAGTATTGCATAAACAAGATAAGATCCAAAACTAATCTTCCATAGAATAATATCTCACCAAGAGATATGTAAATATATGATTGCATGTGTAACTCCCCCAAAAAATATGGTCAGAGAGCAATAATAAAAGAGTAATTCTCATACTTGAAATAACCAATCAAGGAAGTTACTTCCTATTCATCTAGTCAAAATGTAACTCCAAGTACACATAAGAAAGCTTATCCATGAAAGTAGGAAAAATCCAAGTGAGGGAAAAAATCCCATAATACATAAATATGGGAAAAAATTAAACCCCTACTCTAATAGGGACTTACAGATGACTAATTATCATGGAAGGGTCTATAAACTTGAAAATTTCACTATTTTTTAGGTTTTTTAAAATCTAGATGTTTATGAAGAATGAATTTTTGAAATCAGAGATGTAGATCTCCTGATTTAATTATTTTTATCCATTTTTGGTATTTTAAAGATAAAAAGTTTAAAATCTCCCAAATGGTGTTGAGTTTTTTGCTAAAAATAGGTGTTGACTAGTTTGTGATTTGAGTCTGTGGGTAGGAGGAATTTTGTGTAAAGTAATTATAGTTTTCTAGTATATTCATTTTTTTGGAAAAACTAGGTCAAAATGGCTAGTGTATAAGACCTATTATTGCTAGATTCACAAAAAATAACACACAACAATTTTAGATTATGGAGTCACAAGGTTTTGATGATATGTGAATATCATAATATTGATCAAATAGTGCTTGATAAAGAGTAACAACCTACCACTGATACTAATGACTATAATAAATGTCATCATGAGGCTTTTATGTTATTAAAACTATCAGTAATAGATAATGTAATCTTTGAGGTCAGAAATGTGACCAGTGCATCATCTTTGCGGACTAATCTTACTTATAACTATCAAGTTTTTGAAGCTAGCAACGTATTGTATTTTAAGAATTTATTGTTTTCCACTAAGATGTAGGAAGGTGGATCCATTTCTAAATTTTTGTTATAGATCAAGGACATCAGTGATTAGTTGAAGGCTATGTAGAAGCCTATTGATGAGCAAGATTTTATTTCTCTAGTTATGCATAACCTTCCACTTTCATTTGAGTCATTTATGGAGTCCTTTCACATGATTGTTGAGATGCAGACTTTTGAATTTGAAAACTTGTCCACATTGTTATTATAAAGGAGAGATAATAAGAGTAGGTAGTTTTGTTTACATATAATTACACAAAGAGTGCATTCTTCATCGAAGGAAAGGGTAAGTAGCTTGGTAAAACTACTAATTTTCCAATAGAAACTTCATAATTAAATGGATCTAATAATAGATCTAAGTGAAAATGTTTTTAATGTAAACAACCTAATCACCTTAGGAAAGATTATAGGAAAAAAACATGATATGGCTAACCCTAGAAAGAAAGCTCATCATACATATATAGCTGAAGTTAAAGGCAAGGAAACATATCCTGATTTTGCTTTCATGGTCTTCAGTGGTAATTCTATAGAATATCAAGCTTGGTACTTTGATTTAGGGGCATCTCGCCATTATACATGTCATAAGGACTAGTATGTGGATTTTGTTAAAAATAAAAGTAGTAATGAATCTGTATCTTTGGGAGATGCTATAACTCATTTTGTGAAGGGATATGATAATGTTCAAATAATATTTAATGGTACTATCTGGTATACAATTAAAAATTTACTATCCATTAGTGAAATCACAAGGAACTCTAATTTTGTTGTAAAGTTTCAAGGACAATAATGTTTAGTCACTACTAGTGATAACAAGATTATTGTTGTTGGGATTGGTGAAAAAGGCTTGCATAAGCTTGTAGATCCATATAAGGCAAAGGAAAGTACACTTGCAACTTGGTTGATAGCATAAGTTCACTATGACATGAAAGGTATGGGCATTTAAATTTTTAGTATCTGAATACATTGAACAAGACTAAGATGGTTAAGGGAATTCCTTCTATTTTGGATAGTCATCATGTATGTACTGTATGTTAGTTAGGGAAGTAAGTTAGACATTCATTTGATGTTGGTAAAGCTTGGAGAGCTAAGAAAGTGTTAGACCTAGTTTATTTATATTTACATGGTCTAATGTAGACACATACCCATTATGGAGTCCATTATTTTATCTTGTTGGTTGATTATTCCTCTAGGAAAAAGTGGGTAGACTTTATAGTGAATAAATTTAATTATTTTTATAACTTCATTTCTTGAAAAGTTATGGTTGAAAAATAGGTAGGACAACCAATGAAATCTATTAGAATAGATAATAGGGGTGAGTTCAACTCAAAATAGTTCAAGTAATTTTGTGCCATTCAAGGCATACATAGACAATATACTACCCATTACAATTGATAGTAAAACAACATTGTCAGAAGGAATAATGGGACAATGATGGACATGGTTCACTATATGGTCTAAATAAAAAATGTCTCGTATAAGTATTGGGTAGAAGTAGTGAATACAATAGTGTACATCCTCAATAGAAGTACTACAAAAGCATCAGATAATATGACTCTAGAGGAAGCTTGGTAAGGTCTAACTCCAAATTTAAGTGATTTTAATTTTTTTGGTTGTTTATATTTTGTAATTGTTCCTAGTCAAAAGAGAAGTAACTTGGATGCAAAAAACATAGAAAACATGTTTGTTGGATACAGTGAGTAGTCCAAGGCCTATAGATTACTTGATCTTTATACTAACTAAGTTGTGATAAATAGAGATGTCATAGTAAATGAATAAATTCCATCCTTCATATAAACTAGTACAGTTTCAAATATTGAGTCATTATTTCCTTCTAATGATTCTATTAAAAGTTCTGATTAGAAAGTTATGCAGGATTCTAGTTCATTAGTGGAATCACATTCCAGGGAGGGAATTATTATAGGTCATTATAAGGTTATATTAGAACAACCAAATAATCCAAAGTGGTACTCTACCATAATGGATGCACTAAAGGAGGGATACTTACCAAAAGGTATGGAAGGAAGATGATTGATATCAAAAAAGTAGTTTGGTAATAGATGTGAGCATGAGAAATTTTCTCTAACAACTATTATTTCACAAGCATTTGAGCTTAATTATTTTTGAGAGGCCAAATGAAATCCTGAGTGGGAATCAACCATGTAATTGGATTATGATTCCTTGATGAAAAATAATACTTGGGAGCTAACAAAGCTACCACCAAAAAATAAATCCATTGCTTGTAAATTGATTTACAAATTAAATTGCAAAGCCAATGGTTCCTTAGACAAATACAAAGATAGAATTTTTGTAATAGGTTATACACAAGAGGAAAGGGTTGATTATTATGAGACTTTTGATCCTACTACAAAGATGGTAATTTTTTGGTTAATTATTATTATTACTGCTTAGTTTGGATGGCAGGTGAACCAAATGAATGCCAAGAGTGCTTTCTTGAATGGAGATCTGGAGGAGGAAATCTACATGGTTCAGACATAATTTTTTTAGGTTCTTGGTAAGGAAGATATTGTTTGTAGGTTAATCAAGCCCTTTTATGGGCTTAATTAGGCTCCTCAAGCCTTATATGAAAATATATTCTTACCTTAGGGAGTTTGGTTTCAAAAGGTGTAATTCTGAAATAACTCTCTATATAAGGGTGTTTGGTGATGATATATTTATTCTCATTGTATATGTTGATAATATATAAATCACTAGGAGTAGTAGTAGTCTCATTCAATAGATGAAAGCTGATATTTGTTTTATTTTTGAATGACAAACTTAAGACTACTAAAATACTGTTTAGGTGTAGAGTTTTGGCAAGGTAATTGTGTTATATTCATGTCACAAAATAAGTATGACAAATAAATACTAGAAAGGTTTAGAATGATGGATTATAATTCAAATCACACACCCATGAAGTTTAGAGTTAAAATTTCATTAGACACTACTTCACTACCGGTCAATGAAATAGTGTATCAATAGCTAGTGGGTAGTCTAAATTACCTCACTACCTCTAGACCAGATATTTATTTTACAGTAAGTTTTCTATCTCACTTCATGTTTAAATAATAATAAATGCATTGGTTAGCTACAAACAAAGTGTTAAGATATTTCAAATATACTCTTAACTTTAGAAAACTATATAATAAGTCTACAGATTTTGGGCTTTCAGGATATTCTGACTTTGATTGGGCAAGATCAATAGATTCAAGAAAATATACAATAGGATGTGTATTCACTCTTGTTTCAATATTTTTATCATGGTAGAGAAAACTAAAAACTACATTGGCATTATCTTTGACACAAGTAGAGTATAAATCTATGGTTAGTGTAGGTTATGAAACTATGTGGATAAATAAAATCTTGGAGGATATTCAGTTTGAGTCATCAAAGCCTACTCTAATTTTTTGTGACAACTAGAGTGTTCTAAAGATGGTGAAAAATCTAGTATTCCATGCCTAATTTGTAATTTATAAATAGGTATGCTGGTTACACCAATAAATAAATAAGTATAACTAGATAGTATGTGAACATCTCTTGAAAAGTACCATAAGGTGAATTCATCGCTTTCTTGGTGCACTCCTTAAGAAGTGAATTTATATAAATTAATGTAATGATGAGTCCTACAACAGAAATTATCAGTAAAACATAAAGAAATAAAAATACCAGTGTATATAGGATCATCCATCACTTTTTACTTTCTCATTTCTATTCATTAAACATTGGTCACACACCAATTTTGCCAATGTTTGAATTTAAGTCATCTATAAATAGAAAAGTGATTAGGTACAGTTGAGAACTCAACATATATCCAATACTTAGCAAAAAATTTATTGAGATCACTCTTAGAATAATTTTTTGGAGTTATTTATGTTATGTAAATTATTATTATAAACTTACAAAGTCTATGTTAGCTTTGATAAGTCTAAAAAATTATAAGTGTGAAGGGACACCACTAAACCTATCTGAAAAAAAACCCAAACCAAACCTGTATACTTTTCATATTTGCAAGATTCATTGATTTCATAAGGGCAAGAATTAGACCACAAAATTGGGTGAAACTAGGAAGGCATGTGACTGAGATGGGATTATTTTTCATAGTTAATAGGTATTAACTAGGACTACACATGTTTATTTTTTATTATTTTACACCTAAGAGATGTAAAATAATTGAAACCACACACTAACTCATATTATATAAATAATGACAATAAATACAATAATTTGAATTGAAACAAGATAATATATATTGAAACCACTTGATTTATATTGGATAAAAAAATAGAATGATGAGTTACTTAGCTAATTATGACTATCTATCACTCACAAAAGATGCCACAAAATCTAGAAATGTTCAAGCTATGATTTGTGATATGCTTAGATTTGAAACAAGGATTGACAGATTGTATGGATGTTATCAATTTTTTTGTAAAACTATGAAAATTGACACTATCATGATTTAATAGTAGTGTTCTTATGCATCATGGGTATCTAAAACTTATGGGAGCTCTATGCATGTTCCTGCAATATGTTTATGTATGCATGAAATATTTGATGTTGTGGGATGATTCCTTTTTTCTTCCTTTGTCCAAAACTCTAATTGTGCCTGATTGATCACAAGAGACCTTAAAATTAGGTTAGCATTTTGACTGACCCAACTACTTCGTATTAAATGGTTGAACATTGCCTACATTTCAATATCCAAAGAGGAATCAAATAACATGTAGTTCTCCCACTTATGTGAGTATGCATAAAGTCATGAACAATCTATAATGTAGTCATGTCTTTTGATATTTGAAATTTGGCACCATGTAAATTTTATCTATTCATATTATGATTTGTCTCTATGAACCACTCCAAGGATGCTCCTTGAATATTTGAGATGTGTCTATGTCTTTTGTATAATGTTCCTATACAGTGAGAGATCACCCAAGATCTTGTCAAGTGAGTAATAATAGTAGGGGTGATTTGTATATACAAGTGAATTTTAGTTAATCTCATACCATATATAATCCATGAAACATATCTAGGTTAACTTCATGGATATTTTAAAATTTTAAAAATAGCTATTGAGGGTTTGAAATTTTTTGATAAAAGGAAACATTCATAGTAATTGACAGTGTCTAAATTTATTAGAAGTGACCTAGGAGTGAAATTGAGGATCTGAGGTATATAAAATGTCTATCTAGGATTATGAAGGTGTTCCTATATAGATGAAACTAATATTGAATAAATATTTTTAGTAGATATATGTGGCTAAGACAATAGATGGGTAAAGTGATATAGGAAAAGTATGATCAAGAGTTAGAGATGTACATTATCTAAGTATGTCAAAGTATGTTCAAATTTATATTTCTGAAGTGTTAAAGACAAAATTTAGGTGTCTAAAAATTATCTTTTTTTAATCTAATATTAAAAATGCTAAATTAAAAGGAAAATACAAATAAATTTGGTACATTTGTTAATTATACTTGGTGTTGACAAGTATAGTCAAAATGTACCATTTGATCCATATGAAATCTATAAAAAAACATGTGTAGATTAATTTCATGTCATGATAAGTAATATGAACCTTTGAAAGAGTTTGAATGAATAAATTTGATGATCATTACACCAAGTTTTTACTTATTAAATTTGATTGTAGAATACCATGGGGTGAACATGCCCCAAGGAGATGTAACTACTAAAAAAACAAGTTGAGAAGCGTAAATTCCCCAACTACTAGTAGAGAAGGTGGTGAAATAAGTTGAGTAATGTAGTAACCTCAAACAAACTACTTAGGGTATCTAAATAACCCTTTTTAAAATGCATAAAAATTGATCTAGCCTTACTCTATTATTGGCTAAAAAATCAAACAGGGGTTTCAAAATAACCTCTAGTTGTAAAACTTGGAAACCAAGTTTTAATGTAAAAGGGATAAACTATTGTAGATGGATATAGACCCAAAGTGCTCACATAGTACCATTGTTTCCCACTAATCCTTAATATAGAAAATATAAAATTATTTGCATGAATAAAGTCAATGTCCCATACGATCAATATATCCCTCAAATTTATATAGAATACCCCAAACTTTTCTCAAATTAATATTAACTGTTAACATCCATCTCTAAAAATATCATAAAATGTCTCAATTATTCATTGAAATCATGTGAATATGCTACGCCCCTAACCTATTACATGTATTAGGATAGGAATAGCTAACTTGTGGATTATTTATCCCTCTTTGATGTTTATCTATTCATTCATTTGGTTAGTAAGTCAGCCTATGGAGTAACCATGGCCTAGATAGACTATATATAGGAGGTAGTGGGTAATTATTTAACATTATATTATGAATTCTGCTCTTATTGAAACTTGTGGAGGTTGCTCCCTCAAAGTGGCTTGTCTATTATCATATATTCTAATATATTTCAGTCATATTTGGATCTATTTCTGCTATTCTACTTTATTTTTGAAGTAATTTCATTACAAGTGGTATCAGAGCTGCGATTTGGGCAATCTTGTGGGTGAAACCCTAATTTTTAAAATTTGGCTATATATAAAAAAAGGTTGTGAATTTATCTTCAATGTTTTTAATGGAGGTGAAAAATAATTAAATTAAGCTTTAATTAAAATTTCATCTCAATTGGATCTATTTTACAAAAGTTATCGCCATTTTAAGATTTTTCATAAAATTGCTCTATAGAGCGCAATTCAAAGAATTTTTATGAGTTATTTACATTTTTGGAAATAGTATAAACTTTTTGATAGGGTATGTTCTTTGTATGTTTTTATTTGAGGTTGACATGAGTCCAAAATCACTTAGTCAAAGTTGGGTCAAAAGTGCCAATCAGGGTCAACATCTTAAAGCTCTTTTATGGCAGGTCCACAAACTCAGGGCTAAGGAAAGGGTGTTGAAACTCTAGGTAAAAATCCTAAAAAGGAATATATGGAGTCATAAAGGGGATGTAATAGATTATTTTTACCAAGGTTCTTTGACATAGATCATAAAGTGAGCCAGCTTGACTATAATGTGCAAGGCATTCAAAGTGAGGTGCAAGGCATACAATCGAATATGAAATCCATATAAGATAGTTTGGTAGCTATCATGATGGATTTGAAAAATAATCAATCAAATCATCCAGCTATCTCTATTGCACAACCCCACCAAGGTGGTTCTCCTAACCAGTCTACTTCAAATCCCACTACATTTCCACAAAGGAACCTATTACCAAAGGTGGATATGCACAAATTTGATGAAAAAGATCCACTCAATTGGATCAACCAAATGGAGAATGTTTTTGGTCTGCATCAGATCTTAGGTGGACAAAAGGTTACCATGGCATCCTTGTATCTTGAAATTGATCAATTTATTTAGTATCGATGGTTGTGTGCTCAAAATAAAAAGACGACTCTCAGTGTCACCTGGTCAGTTTTTATAAAGGAGCTACAATTACACTATGGTAATAGTGTGATAGAGAATTACTTCATCCAACTAGAAAAATTGTGATAAACTGGCTCTATCAAGGATTATATTCATCATTTTTAGAACCTATACTTACGTGTGGAGATAATTTTTGAGGAGAACTTGAATGACCTATTTTTGGGTGGACTCAAGGACCACATTCAACATGAGGTACACATGTTTAATCCACTTAAGATTTTTGATTCTATTATCATGGCACGCAGAGCTGAGGAAAAATTCATAGCCAACAAGAAGTAGCCATTTAATCACTTCGAAGATCGTAGCATATCGATACCAACATTTCCTCCATCTACTAGATTAACCCCTTAGCAAATTGAAGAGAAGCATGCAAAAGGATTATGTTTTGGTTGTGACAGCAAGTGGAGCAAAGGACATAGATGTGTTGAGAAGAAGTTATTCTACATTGAGGGATCCAATGAAGATGATGAAGAAGATGATGCCTCCAATGATGATGAGGAAGAGATAGAGGAGGCACCTAAAGATTCCCAACCTATAATCTCTTGTCATGCATTTGCAGGTAATAACACTCCACAACTCTTAAGGTGGTGGGTTTCCTCAAGAAACAAAAGGTGATAGTGTTGATTGACTCAGGGAGCACACATAACTTCATAAACCATAAGTTGGCCACTCAATTAAACTATTTCATCTACCCAACACTAGAATTTCAAGTCATGATTGCAGATGGTGGCATAATTAATTATTTAGTTAAATGCCATACTATTAATCTTGTTATGGGTGAGTACAATCTTGATTCTCCTATGTTTTCTATTCCCATGGGTAACATAGACATTATTTTGGGAGTCTAATGGCTCATAACCTTGGGTACCATTGAGATGAACTTCTAGGAACTATTCATGTGCTTTCATTCTGAAGGTAGGAAAATTGGACTATGTGGATTATAGGCAAAATCTCCATAATTGATTAGTTCACATCAGATGACCAAGATTCTAAAAAATGGGGCAAAGGGAATTATTACATGATTATGCTCCATAGAAGTTCAACCCACACAAGCATCTACACATCTTGATCTACAGATGATTTTTGATGACCACCCATCTATTTTTGGGGCCATGCCAAAAAGACTACCAATAAAAAGAGAACATGATCATGCCATTCAACTACTTCCAGGGAGTTAACCACCAAATATTAGACCATATAGATATCCATATACATATAAGAGTGAAATCAAAAAGATGGTCCATGAGATGCTAGAGGCGGGGATCATCAAGCACAACCAAAGTGCATATTCATCACTAGTGGTTATGGTGCAAAAAAAGGATGACACATGGAGGATGTGACCAGACTATAGGGAACTCAACAAGTACACCATCAAAGATAAGTTTCATATTCCAATAATTGATGATATACTTGATGAGTTGCATGGTGCTAATTATTTCACAAAATTGGATCTTTGCTTAGGGTACCATCAAATTAGAATCAAGGATGAAGATGTTCATAAAACTACTTTTAGAATGCATGAGGGCCATTATGAGTTTTTGGTAATGCGCTTTGGTCTTAAAATGCACCATCTAATTTTTAGAGCTTGATGAACACTATTTTTAGGCCTTTTTAAAGGAAGTTTGTGCTGGTTTTCTTTGATGACATATTGATTTATAGTCAGACATGGGAAGCACATCTGGAACATGTGAAATAGGTGTTGATAGTTTTGGAGAAGCATCGGATTTATGCGAATCCATACAAATGTGCTTTTGGACTATAGGAGGTAGAGTACCTAGGTCACATTATTTCCCATGAAGGTGTCAAAGTTGATCCCCAAAATATCAAAGCTATGATGGAATGGCCCATGCTAAAAAATCTCAAAAACCTCTAAGGGTTCCTAGGACTAATAGGTTACTACCAATTATTTGTCAAAGGTTATGGCAGCATACATGCTCCACTCACTACATTGCTAAAGAAGGATGTCTTCCATTGGAATGATGCTGCCACCAAAGCATTTGAGAAACTAAAAGTAGCTATGTGCACCACTCTAGTTTTGTCTACTCCAGACTTCTCAAAGACATTCACTGTTAAATGTGATGCTTCTAGATCTGGGTTAGGAGTAGTACTAATGCAGGAAGGAATACCCATTGCATTTAAGAGTCATCAATTAAATATGTAAGAATCTACAAAAACCTATCTATGAGAAAGAAATGATGGCTATTCTTCATGTAGTTAAACAATGGAGGCCGTATCTGATGGGTAGACACTTTAAGGTGAAAAATGATCATGATAGTCTCAAATACTTTTTGGAGCAGAGATTATCATTTGAGGAAAAGCAAAAGTGGGTAACCAAAATGTTGGGTTATTATTTTGAAATCATCTACAAGAAGGGTAAATATAATGTAGTAGCAGATGCACTATCCATACAGGATACATCCATAGAAGCATTACTTTGTGCAATGTCCATGTTGCAAGCAAATTGGGTGGATGAAGCCAAGTTAGAATGGGAGCAAGACAAGGATACATAGGTTCTAATTTAGAATCTATAGCAAGGTACTTTAGCCTCTAAAAAATTTGAATGGAAAGGTAATGTCCTATGGTATAAGGGTAGGTTATACTTGTGTAAAGATTCAGAGCTTAAGCATAAGATTCTTGCGGAGTTGCATGAATCTCCAATTGGGGGACACTCAGGGTTCTTGAAAACTTATCACATAATTAATAATTAATTTTTTTGGGAAGGACTCAAGGGATATGTACAAAAGTTTGTGGTAGAATGCTTGATATACCAACAGAATAAAGGTGAGACAGTTAAGACCTTGGGTTTGTTACAACCATTAGCAATTCCTATTCAAAGGTGGGAGGAGGTTTCCATGGATTTCATCACAAGGTCGCCTTGTTCTGAAGGTAAGAATGTTATCTTGGTAATTGTGGATAGGCTTACAAAATATGCCCATTTTTGTGTTGTCTCACACCCATTTTTAGCAAGTATAGTAGAAACTATTTTTCTAGAGGTAGTTCTAAAATTACATGGAACCCCAAAAATAATTGTAAGTGATCATGATATTATTTTCACTAGTAATTTTCAGACTGAACTATTTTCGTATTTGGGTACTCAGCTAGCTCATATCTCAGCTTACCACCCCCAATCTGACAGACAAATAAAAGTGGTTAACAAATGTTTAGAGGGGTATCTCTGTTGTTTTGTATCAGATAAATAGGAACGTTGGGTTAAATGGCTACCACTTGTAGAATGGTGGTATAATACATCTTTCCATACCTCTTCTAAAATGTCTCCATTTCTAGCACTATATGGTTACCATCCACCTTCCATTACTTCTTCATTAAAGGTGCAAACTAAGGTTTGAGATGTGGAGGAGCACATTAAGCATCAACAAGAGGTTTTGGCTAGTTTGAGAGAGAATTTGGCCTTTGCACAAAACAAGATGAAGCAAAAAGTAGATCTACACCATAGTGAGTGAAATTTTGAGGTGGGTGACTGGGTATTTGTATGTTTGTAGCCTTACAAGTAGATGTCCTTGAAGAAATAGAAAAAGGAAAACAAACTTGCTCCTAAGTATTATGGCCCTTATCAAGTTCTATAGAAAATTGGAAGTGTGGCTTACAAGCTCGAGTTACCTCATTCATCTCTCATACATCCAGTATTTCATGTTTCCTATTTGAAGAATGTCATTGGACAGAAAGTTTCAACCTAAATAGAGCTCCCAGAACTAGATGAAGGAGGAGTCATTTTGGAACTATATAAAATCCTCCAAACACATACTAAGAGGTTGAGAACTAGAGAGATTAGGGAATATCTGATCAAGTGGAAGAACTTGAGTAGTGAAGATGCAACTTGGGAAGGTGAATATTTTCTACAACAACATCCAGAGTTGTTCAACATTGAGGACAACATTGGTTTGAAGGGGAAGGGCATGCTATACCCCTAACCTATACATGTATTAGGATAGGAATAATTGACTTGTGGCTTACTTATCCCTCTTTGATGCTATATCACATTTCTCTATGCATTCATTTGGTTATTAGGTCGGCCTATGCAGTAACCATGGCCTAGATAGACTATATATAGGAGGTAATGAGTAATTGTTTAACATCATATTGTTAATTCTTCTCTTATTGAAACTTGTGGAGGTTGCCCCCTCAAAATGGCTTGTCTATTATCATATATTTTGATATATTTCAATCATATTTGGATCTATTTTTTCTATTCTACTTTATTGTTGAAGTAATTTCATTACAGAATGTGTCTAAATATGGTCAATCTAACCCACATAAATCATATAATATGTCTCAAAATGTGAAATTATTTATCTGACATGGATGTAATCTTTATAACAAGATTAATGTATGCCCTCCATTTTTTATGAGGGACAAAGGCTACAAATCACTCATCTTAAAATAAAAATTTATGCACATCATTTGATATATATATAAATTATAATAATGTAAATTATATATACAAACATGACAAGATATGTCCTATAATAATTTTTATCATTGCAACCATGCATGAAACTTATAATCCAAGGCAAGGTAGTTGTTTTTTAGTAACATATTCAATATAATTATGACAATCCTTCTAGAAATAAGTGTTAGTGTCAGATAGATATATCAATGAAGCACACAATAATAATAATAATATAATTAGATGCATGATATAAATTACAAAAAATCAATATAAATAGGTAACACACAATAGATATGTACATGGTATAAATTATGGAACCAAACAAAAAATAATAGTGAATTAGTTCCATATAAATATATGTAAACACACACACACACACAATATCATATGGAATAATTCATAATCACACACATCATGATCAAGAATTACACAAGCATATAAAACATGACACAACTCACACATGACACAAACACAACATGAGCATGTCATATACTAAATAATCCTATGACATAATTTACACTTAATGTGATAAGACATAAGAAAAATACCCATAGAACATTGAATAATCAGTAAATAACACATAAATAGTCATGCAATGCCATAAGAATCCATAAAAACTATGAACTAAGAAAGTAATGATAATACACATAATTAGTCAATGGAATCATTAGGATATAAAAGAAAAAAATCCATAAGAATTAGCACTCTAAAAGGTATGACCAAGAGAAAATCATATATAGATAGTTTAAGTAACTCAATATGATCAATGAACTAGCATACAAAGATATAACCTAAATTTTTTTCTATATTGCCTCTAATATGGGTGTGCCCTTAATATAAAAAGGTTACTCATAGGTGTGATAAATATCATGCATGTGTATTTCCCTATCTCATATATAACCAACATATCCTACATCTAGCTCATTTATACTATGAAAAGTATGTGGGTACAAAAATGGATATGTAAATCACCATGTATATTGATGTAGGAACATCAATGTGGCCAAGGAAAAACTTGTTGAAATGAAGGTAAATAGGTCTTGTTGAGGTTTTATATATCATGATAGGTGTATTAGATTATTTTTAAGTCATTAGAATGATTGATTTTAGTAGTTTTAGTAGCTTTTGGCATTTCTTACCAAAAAGCTCATTTTGAAAATTCAAATTTTCAACAAGCCTTTAGAGTGGTTTTGGGGTTATTTCATGAAATGTAACAAATGGTTTATTTGGAAATGGATCCTATATGATCCTCGTAGGTGTATTATGGTGTCTCCACATTCACATGATGGCAAACAAAAGGGTAAGCTAAGAATAGTAAAATTATAACTATCATACAACATGAGGTAGATACAAAGGAGTTTGTTTTGCATATTTGAATAATAAGAGGAATAAAATTCTAGAGGTTAAGAGATAAGATAACCTCAAATAAATTGATAGAGATGAAGTGATAAAAAAACCAAGAATAGAGGAAATCAACCTCTCTTGTAAAATTTCTATGCATATTATGTAATGAATCAAAAGTATGAATGCATTTGAGAGTTATAATGATTAGAAGTAAGTATTGTTTCATGATATTTATTAGATACTATCTTGTGTTCTTAAAAATAATGTCCAGGTAGAAAGCATTGAAATACAATTTTAAGCCTATTTGAGACAACTATGTTTTGTTACAGTCATGTATGATAAAAAAAGAGATGTTGATAGATTGTCAATTTAGTTGTGTAGAGGGAAAGAAATATAGAAATAAGTCTTTTATCATTGAGGATAGTAAATTTTAACAATTGAGCAATCCCTTTGAAGAAATTAAGCATCAACCTCCATCCTTATTTTGTTGACTGTAGTCCTAACCAAAAATATAGAGTTTTGAAAATTCATGATTTATGATTCATAGTCTTTGTTTCTATACAAGAAACATTATTAGAAGGTGATATGGGGTTTTTAGACCCTAATTAAGTATCAAACCCCTCAAGAAACTTAGGATTCCATTTATAACTTTTAGATACCACTAAAAACTATTGCACAGTTCAGTCAAGAGCATCCAAAATTATGTAGATTTGCATGTTGGAGTGATTGGTGGATTGTTTAAATCCAAAGGGTAGTTGGAGAAGTTGGGAGAAAGGTAGATATACCTCAAATAATTCTTAAAACTTATTGAAGTGTTTTAAAAATAATTATATAATTTTATAAGCTCTCGACCTTACGCAGGCCTGATAAGACAAACCTAGGGTTTGAAATTAAAAATGGAATAACTAATTATTCCACCTTTGGAATTTCATAAAAATGTGTAATTTAAATTTAATATATATAATCTAAAATATTTTTGGGTTTTTGGACTAGTATCGTATGCCATAATATGGTTTCTATCACTATTTGGGTGTATTAAGCCTAGAAAGACCAAGTTGGAAGGAAATAAGAGAGAGAAAAGGTACTTACATTGTGAATAGTGACTTGAAACTTTAGGAGAAGTTGAAATGTGGTAAAGGGTATCTAAAAATGGATTTATTTTGTTGTGAATTTTTTTGGATGAGTCATACCTTGAAGTTTTAGGTGTTTTTAGGGCTACAAGGAGGATAATATTGTCATGAGCCATTGGTGTGTATAGAAAACTAGTGAGTGAATAGAGTTTCCAAGTGAGTACATGTAAGTTTTTTATGACTAAAAGGGACCATAAATGGTGTGTGTATGTTTTTTTAAAGTTCTAATGAAGAATTGGGGTTGTGAATCAATGAGGGTGTAGTTAGTTATATGGTTCATATGATCAAAAAATAGAATTTTTAGGTAAAAGAGAAGAGCTGGGTTAAGATCCAGATAGGAGGACCTAATAAGAGTAGAGATTGATTCATGTATATACACCATATATGACATAAATAAACTATGTGTACCATCAAGAAAAATAATGCATAGGTTTTAGTTTTCTATTTTTGACTATTTAAATATTTTTTGAATATTTTAATGTTTTTTGTATTTTTTGAATATTTGAATGCTTTTGTATTTTTTTAAAATATCACCATGATCAATCATTTAGTTAATAAATTGAGGTCAAGGGGAAAGGATACAAAATAGAATGATAGGAGGGGTTTGGAAAATCAATAGCATATGTCAATGCATAGTGTGCACCAAGTTTAATAGAAAAAAATTCTCAAGAAGGTGAAGGCAAGTGATATGCCCCCACTATATAGTAAATTCATGTCTCAAAAGAGGATGAGAAATAACTCATAATAGGTGCATGTCCTAGTGGGTGAGAGTCAATGGGTACACAAATGTGATATGTTGTGTAGGCATGAAACATATGTGATCAAGTAAACTCAATGTGTGTCATGAAAAAATCAAGTATAGATAGTCAATGTTAAATATAACCAACATTAAGTTTCTTTGACAAATAAAGAATAGTGTTAGTATCATATTTTTTTAAAGGTTATCCACGCTCTATATTTTCTTTAATGTGAGCCTTAAATCTTTCTTGTTTGAACATTAAAATATACATTTGCCTTTGTATGTCTTAGAGTGTCTAACTCAAATGTAGTAAGGGTGATATTCTCAAAAATCTCATTAAAACATTGAGTCATATCCTTGATATTAGGGGTAAGTAAATTAATTTATATAGGTAGGAGAATTTTCCTAATAGTCACACAATTACTAAAAAGTGTAGAGGATGAAATAAAACTAGTACAATATTTAAGGGAAACATTAATCTATTTTATCTCATTAGTTTTTATTTTGTTGCCGTAAGAAAAGAAGGATTTTAAACAACATATGCATTAAGATATTCTCAAATACAATGATTAAATCTTCCATTGATTTTTAGATCCTCATGTTGTAATATATTCAAAAAAGATAAATCACCTTCATCATTTGAAATATCCATATTACATAATACATTAGTGAATATAAAGAAAGTAATTTCATCAATTTCACTAATGCAAACCATGTTGTCAAGAAAATAATGTGCACACAAAGGTATAGGATTGAAAAGAGTGAATAAACCCTAATACTAGAAAATAATTAAGCTCTAATAAAAAGAGGGTTATGTAAAAATCCTAGGTTGAAATGGAAAAGACAAGGTTCACCAAAATGATGTGATGTTCACATTTTTTTTAAATTATTTTATACCTGATAAAATAATTGAAACTATGCAATATTTCATATTATATAAATAATGACAATAAATATAATACTTTGAATTGAAATAAAATAATAGATATTGCAACTATTTGATTTAAAATTGACATGACAATAAAAGGATGAGTTAGCTGATTTTGATTGTCTGTCACTCAATGAAGATGCTGTAAAATCTAGAAATGCTCAATATATGCTTTTTAGGTGCTCAAATCTAAAATAGGGGTTGATTGCCTATTTTGACATTGCTGGTGAGGTCAAAAACTTGTGACAACTAACATTGTTGGAGCTTACTAACATTATCTTTACACATAGTGGGGATTTGTAACTTCTAGGAGACCTACACATGTACTTAAAATATGATTTTGTGAGAATGAAATATTTAATCATATGCAATGATGCTTGTTTTGTATATCCTTTGTATAAAACCTTAATTATGTTTGATTGATCACAAGAGACCTTAACAGGTGGTTACCATTTTGGTTTAGACTAACCATAACCATTCCTCGTTTAATCACTAAGCATTGCTTACGTTCTATTAATTTTAAGAGGAATTAAACCACATGTAGTTATCGCACTTAGGGGTGTGTGTGTATAATCATGAACAATCTAGAATGTAGTCCTATCTTTTGATCTTTAAAATTCAACATCATGTAACTTTGAACTTTTTGTATTCAGACTCAACTTAATGGACTTCTCTAGGGCTAATTCTTATAGATTTATCATGTGTATATGCCTTTTGAATAATGTTCAAAGAGAGTGAGAGATTATCCAAAGTGTTGTCAGTGAATAATAACCTTAGGGACAATTTGTATAAATAGGTGATTCTATTAATCTATTTCCAAACCAACCCATGAAATGTGTCTAGGATAACCTATTGGAGTTTTCCCAATTTGAAAAATAGCCATTGAGGGCCCTTGGATGCTCTTGATAGAGGGAGACACCTATGGTAACCATCACAAATAGATATGGTGGATAAAGGTGGCCAAGATAATGAATGGATAGACAAACAGAGGGAAAGTGTGATTAGGAGTTAGATTTATGTATAGTGTTCAAGTACATCAAAGTATGTTAAAATTGATGTTGCCAAAGGGTCAAAGACGAAATTTAGGTGTCTATAGTTTAACAAGCCTATACACGGTCCTGATAATGACTAGGACTATTTGTACAATACTAACACTATTCTCTATTTACATTGATAGGTATACATGTGCAAATAACTGTTTATTAACATGAATAATTTAAATTACAACAATAGACCCAAAAAGAACTCAAATACCCTTACAACATCATATTAAAATGATTCAGATATTAATTAGGCATTGTTTACTATATTTAACCTATTTGATAATGTTTAATTAGAGGTAGTGCATTTATTACACCAATAGGCATCCTACAATGACAATTAAAAAAAGGGATGGCGATGGTGGGCCGTAATATTTATGAGTGCATAAAAATAAGTGGATGACTTTAAATTTGATATCTATTTGACAATCATAAAATTACAATATCATAAATATATAATAAAATTTGGGATTTTTTTTCTTTATTTATTTTTTTAATGTAATAATATAACTAAATTAAAACTATCATCAATCAACCAAAAAATTAGAAAAAAAATAAAACTAAATTAATATCCCTCGACATTTTTCAAATAAAATTATTTAAGATATTTATACTAATATATGCATACACTCGGAAGATATTAAACACCACATCAAGGTGGACGAATAAAAATGGTGTCATTTTAGGGAACATATTTCATGATGAGCCATTTTTTATATCAACCTCGGCCTACAAGTGAGTTGTATGAGGGAACACTTTGCATGATTGTAGTTAGTAGATAAAGCAAAATAGCTTTAAGAATAAACGTGCTCACTTATATTTTGAAAATTGTTCATAATAGTATTCCACCATCATTAAATATTGAAACTTGTTTATTAAATCCACGATCATTAAAAAATGAATATATGTTCTCAACCCTAGATAAAATATAGTCCAAGAAATATCCAATTAGATTCTTAATGATTTTTAAAAAATAAAATGGACCTCTCTTATGACATTTTATTCGTTTTTCCATTCCCAATCACACTTTATTCTTCCATAGATGTATTTATGCCCTAGGCCTTCTATTATTGCCAACTCGAGACCCAAATTATCATATTATAAGTATGAATGCTTGGCAAAAGTTATGTTTGTAATAATGTTATACTTGGCAAAAGTTATGTTTCTATTAATGTTATAATTTTAGTAGTTTAATTTGTTATGTTTCTAGTGTATTATAGATAAATTGATCAAAATTAAATGTAATGTAAATAATTTAATTACAATTTTATTAAATATTGTAGTGTATACATAATATAATTATAATTTTTAATTAATATTTATAATCAATTGATAAGATAGTCATATAGGGTTTTAATATTTATATTGATTAAATCACGATTTGGTGTAGTCATTTGAATTTAAATCTATAAAATTGTGTTCAATAATGATAACAATTTCAATTATAAATCATGCATTAATAAAAGATGGATGTATATAGCTCTTGGAATACTTAAGACATGTATCTAGTACCAAGAGTGCTCAAGGCATGGTTCAATACAAAGTGATGATTGGAGTTCCCTGATCTTGACCTCTTATTATCTCATTTTGATATATACATTGCTACACTTATGCACTTGTGAATTAGACTTCCTCTCTTTCTGAATAAAACTTTAATGTGTCTATAATATCTAAAGTTTAAGGAAAACAACATTATCTTTAAGGGTTTGTACTAAAACAAGTGAATTAAAAAATAAATTGGTATTTATCAAGACCCTAAAAGGTGGGAATTATGACATAATCATGTCTAAAAATACGAAAGCAAAGAAATAGAAATAAATTTAGAAATATATAAAATCCCTAATTTATGTGCCAAAATTGATCCATGAGAAATACTAACTTCAAAAAATGATAATGCTCTAATTATTATTTGATTTCTATTAAATTTATTTGAGTGCTCAATAAATTTCCTATGAATAATATATTGTATGTCAAATAAACTATAATCATTGTATATTTATAGACAAATAAATTCAATTAGGCTCTAATGGCATGCTAAAATAGACACCAAATAGCTAGAAGCAAAAAAAATGAGATAAATGGGATGGTTTCACTTTGGCTTAAGGGAGACCAATAAAAGGTCCTATTATCACCAAGGGCACTCTAAACAAGGACTTGAAGCCTTCGAGGCACTCTAGACATAGAGCTAAAGAGACAAAAGTTTAGAGCTGAGAAGAAGTGGAAACATGACAATAATTGATAAACATTCTAATAATGTATATTTTGAAACAATAATCAATAAATATATAAACACACTAAAATATGTTAATTGATAAATAATAAATATATTGGAATTGTTTTTAGGTGTCTACAATTTGTTCCAGTTTGAAAAGTATCTATAAGTACACACTTCAAAGTATAAGAATGATATATAGTAATATATAACTATATGACATGATGTTTGGAACATAAGCAATGGACCTGAGAACTTGTAAGGATTTTAGACATACATGAGTCAACACCAAATAATAATAAATGTTGAAAACAAAATATTGTATGATGATGAAGTTGAGTCTAAACCAAATTTGAATATAATTTTTGTACATCTAGAGCAAAATATAAAAAAAATTTAAATGAATTAAATTTAAATTCCATGCTAGTCATTGGGAATTGAATTGAATCCCTATCATCATGAATATATATGTGTACTAAAACATGTGTTATAATTAGATTAAAAATTATAATAAATATATAATATAGGTTCCCCCCTTGAGATTTGAGAAGAGCACATGAAACATAGTGAACAATAGATCTCAAGTAAGATAATGATATTGCCTATGCAAGGAAATACTAGAAACCATCATGTATCATTGATAGATATATAACATTGCAAGATACACGAGATATAATTATATTTAACTATGTAAACATTATTGTTATATATTTTCTAATGGCATTATGGGTAGCACACCCATTAACTCATTGCCCCACAAGTCTTAGTTAAAGTATTTTTTTAAAAAAATTCCTTCCTATATAAATAATTAAATATTTTTATGTATATAGTTTAACTTATAACTTCAATATCAATTTTAATTACTTGAAATATCAATTTAGCCCATAAATTCAATGTCAATTTTACTCATAATATGAATTTAGCGAAACATAGAGATTAATCTCTATTCAAAATTAAAAATTATAACCAAAATGTATTATTCCCTTAAAAGACAGTTTGAAGAATAACAATCCAATAATTTATATTTTAATATATTTACAATACATAATTATTTCAGACTTCAAACATGGAACCATTCTTAATTTAAGAGCTAATATATTCATTAACAACAATACACTTGTTATGATAAAGTACAAATATATTCCTTCAACACAAATAAGCTAAAGTACTATTTTAAATACTCCACATTAAGTTCCTTTTCAAACTATATTATATAAAATTAAGTAGAAAGAAGTAAACACTATATCCCTTTCTTTTCAGTATAGTTCATAGTCTTTCATGGAAAGACATGAACAATTCAATTTTCTTCCTCTTATTAGTAGAAAAGAACACATATCTATGAAATTTTCAAGGACACAGTAAAGTAAAAGTTTATAACAATTAAAGTATAGAATTTAACATTTAAGCAAATAGTTTAAGCATTTAATTTTCCTTATAATAGTAAAATATAGTCCATAAAAAATACATTCTTAATTCAAGAAGCAATTTTCTCCATAGTTGTAAATATGATCTTCATTAACAGATGCATTAGCAGAAAATAGAGTGCTCACCTCCTAGCAATGTGATGTTATCAGTCATCCACAACCCTCATCAACCCCCAAATCTAAGATATTTCTCAATGATCTAAAATATATATTTATGCATTTTGAATGACCCAAATATAGGTATAATATTTACAAACTTATCGAGTTACACAAACACACAATAAACAATTAAACATAAACATGAATCTAAAAAATAGTCTAGTAATTTTTAGGATTTACTCTATGAAAATAATTTAGAATTATTAGATTTTTATCTTTTACAACACCAAATCTTAGGTGAAATATTATGTATCACACTCAAGCTCCAAGTTCCACATGTAGTATTTCACACATTTTTAACACAATATTTCACATATTTATACACATGTTTTCCATACTAAAATAACAAAAAAATTGCATACTTTACTACAGGGTGACAAAAAATATCCCACCTGAATTTTTTTTACAAGTTCTTTCTCTTGCTTATCCCATGCTTTTTACATTCCTTTATCTTATTCATCCATATTGCTCTTATTGTAATTTTCATCCAAGAATAATTAATAAGTGTTATATAAGAATTAAATTTATAAGGGGAAGTCAACTACTACATTATGTAGCCATTCATGGAGAGACATGTGTCTCTTCCATGCCATGCAACCAACACTCGCCGCCCCGCCCCAAGCTCCACCCCCACTCCCCCCCCCCCCATGCCATATAACCTCGAAGCCTCAAATCTTGGGTAGAGGCCTCCTTGAGAGTCCTAAAGCCATATAAGTCAAGATTGGTCACTTTGGACAACTAAAATATATATTTTTAAAGTTTTTACATAATTTTAAACATTCATTTCCAAGGCCATACATGTTCCAAAATATTTGGAATGGTGCCACTTCACACATGACTTGGTGTGTGTTAGAAATGTGTAATTAAGACATTAGGTGGTCCACTAACCTATGGTTAGTAATTCATAATATAATTTCACAAGGTGCTAAGTGATCCACACACATGACATACGGAAGGGTAATCAACATATATATTAAGCATGTGGTTCAATTTCATGCCTAGGTTAAGAATGGGCCATTAGGTCCATGGTCAATCCCCCTTGTCTCATTTTCTACCATTAAAGTCCTATCACATGCATACTCATTTCACCTTATAGAACCTTCACACAATATAAAATATGTTATAATAATGATTAAATAAATGCATATATAATAAGACCATACCAATTGGTGAGCCCTACTATAATCACATGATTATAGATGTTTGTATCATAAATAAATCTTAATAGGAGAACCAAAAATAACTTCATCACTATTATGAATCAAGATACGAATTTTATCAAGAAAAACCCTCTTCTAGAGAAACTTGTATTTTATACCCATAATAATGGTATTCAGTAAGATATAATGGTAGTGAATCCAACATGCAACCCATAGGGTGTTGAGTATTATTCCTATTGTTGAGGTTTGGAATTGATGCTATCATCGATGTCAAAGGTTATTGAAAAGGTGACTACCATTATTTTTGTCATTGATGTCTCAATGGTGCTCTAGTGAGTGTTGTGTTGTAACAAGCTAAAGTGTTGAAGGTTAGTTGGCATGGTCATGAGGTCATAAGTCTTCATGAGGTCATTGAATAGTGTACATATGAGAGAGAATATTGATCTGTGTTGCAAAGATTTTGACAGTGTAATATATGATTGGTATATGTTCTTATGTATGCATGAGTGATGTGAAGGTTATCATGGAAGTTCCTTATTATCAAAGTTGTTAAGTGCTTGAGCTTAGTAGTGTCTTGAGAAGGTATGTGCATAATATGCCTAGTCTTATACATGAAGAGGTATGGTGGTATGGTAAGATGGATATTCTCAGGCTTGTAAAGGTTATAGAAGATTGATATCAAGTGTCTTTTAGGACAAGGTGTCTTGTGAAGCTTAGTTATGGCATGAAGAGATCTTGTGTGAAGGCATAAGCTTGGTTTCATGGTGAGATAAGGTTGTATAAGGATGTTTGACATTGTTTGAGCATGTGAGTGAAGTATTGAGATCTTGAAAATAGGTTTGAAGGTCAGTTCAAGTCCTAATGAGGTGTGAAGACTCAAGTGTACAAAGCAAGGTGGTGAGATCATGGCCTAATGAGGCATGAGGTTCAGTTTCTAAGGTAAGTATGCACAGGTAAGGTCTATCAAATGTGTGATAGGTTATCCTAAGTATATTCATGAAGTTTTAGGTCAAATTTCAAAGTTTAAGGCAAGAAAAAGTGCTTTGAGGTCTCTCAAGTGCAAAAAATGAAGGATGCTCAACTCGAGAAGGATTTTATTGTGTTCTTTATCTCATCAAACCTTTTCATGGGAACCTAAGCTATTCATGCTAGATGGGGAAGGGCCATAGCTCAAAATTTTACACATTTGTTTTTGGATTTATGGGTTATGTTGTATGAATGATTATTAAGAATGGAAACAGGGTTAAACCCTCCCAAAACCCTAATAAGGACCTAATGTTGAATATGTTGATAAAAAGTGCCCATAATGGATTGGTATACTTAGAAAATCTATTATAATTTGTGTTCAACTCTCTCAAGAACCTCCAAATGTGATTGAGTTGTCAATTGTGTGATTAAACCCTACAGGAAAGTGCTAATTTCTTAGATATTTATTGTAGCAATTAGATTTGACCAAGTCAAAGTATGAAAGTGGATGAAGGATGAAGATTAAGACTCATGTTTCATGTCCATGAAAGTTTATGGATAAGTTATATCCATCAAGTGTGCTAAACTAGTCATCCAAGTTAGCCAATTACTAACAAGCCAAATGGTGCAAATAGTGAAAAACCTAGGTAGCAGTGAGAAGATGAATATGAATGTGTTATCATGATAAAGTGATGAGACAATGTGCATGGAGATGTTTTTTGGGACTAGTATGTCCTATTAATACTTGATATAAATCTTGAAATTTAGATATAGTGGTGAAAATGATGAAGCAAAATGACTTGTCTGACTCAGTGAGGTCTATGTATAGTGAGGTCAACAAATTGGTATGTAAGACCAATAGTTGAAACTAGACCATATGATGTTTATATTTGAAGATAATATGGAGATGTTATAGGTTAATATACATGCATAATAATTATTTTAAAATAGTCATACATGTGTTGAAGGTGAATATCACCATAACTGTGCTTTAAGGTAAATTGGTAGTTTTGAGTAAGCAAGTTGCAGAGATGAGTTTGAGGATCTACGCCTTGAGTTGAAATATATAATGCATATGGTGTTGTTATTTGTGACTTGAAATTCCTATTCATTATTTTGGAAAGCTTTTAAGTCAATGTAATAGGTTGAAAAGTAGAAATATATAATGCATATGCTATTTTTATTTGTGACTTGAAATTCCTATTCATTATTTTGGAAACATTTTAAGTCAGTGTCATAGGTTAAAAAGTTGAAATCAAAATGGCTTGTCTGATTCATACAAGACTATGTGAGATAAGGTCAGAATATTGTTTGAAAGACATTATTAGACATTATACTTTGTAATTTTTGTATTTTAGAGTTTTATATACATGTAAAAGGATATTTTTAAAGTTTTAGTGGTCATGGGAAGTGTTCTTTTAGGTGTTGAATATCAAATTATTCATGACTAGTTTTTAGGGTGTTTTGGCAATTCTAAGTGGGTTATTTGCAAAGTGGTTGAGTAATTTTGCCATGATTTTTGAAGTATAAATCACATGATAATTTTTTTAAGGTAATGTAGTTTATATTCATGTGATTTATTTCATGGTTGTGTGACTAAATTGTGTACATGCTTTAGTTTTGTTTGGCAGACTTTTTGTAGGTTCACATGCCTAATTGTGAACAGTGCGACACAGGGTGTTCACAAAGGGATTGGTGATAAAAAGTGTTATGGAAATTAGAATATGATTATTTGTGTATATTTTATCATGTATTTAAGTGAATTATTTTTAAATTAAGGAAATTTTTTTCAAGAACATAAGGTAACATGTTTCTAAGAAGGCCTATTAGGTCTCCATAAGGCCTAAAGAAGGATAAGGTCTAATGAAGGTGTGGATGAATATTTTCAAGATTGATTCTTATTTTTAACATGTCCTAATATGTTTTTTAAGGGTGATCCAATTTATAAATTTTTTATGGAAAACTAATAGGTTTTTTAGTATGAGCCTAGTATAAGAATAAGGCCTTTTAGGCCTAATTAGTATGTTATAGATTTTGAGAGTACACATGAATACAATAGCACATTGGTAGACATAAGGAGGTATTTTAGACAATTTAAATAGTATATATAAACTACTATGAATTTTTTTATAGAGGTTATGTGTATGAAAATTAGGGTCATATGACCTAATCAAGTCAAGAAGAGCGCTAGTTGAGTGAAGAAGCCTAGAAGATAGTTTGAGAGGGGTACATGAGAGAGAAGAGATGAAGAAGGTAATAATACTATATTATGTGAGAAAAAAGGTTTTATAAAGGTGATAAAAGGTTTTATGTGGTTTATTTGGTGCCAATTAATCTAAGGGGTTGGTGCCTCCTTATAAGTTGGTGCTTGCTATAGCCTAACTGGGTTAGTGTTTAGCTAGTTAGGGTTGATGTTCCATGTGGAGTTGGTGATTCAATAAATTATGATATTTTGAATTATAATATTATATTAAATTTAAGGGTATAAATTTTTTTCTTATCTTTGAGGGTTTACCACATATATGATGTGTTTTCTTGTGCAATCTTGTTTCATGCATGTATGGTTGATTTCTTATGCATTGCTTGATCTATATGTTGATGTGATGGTTCATGTATGCTAAGGAGGAATTGAAAGAATTTTTTTAAGAGAATTATTCACCCCCCCATCTCATTCATTATTTTTATAACATAGGGTCCCAATATTATCCTTTGATTTGATGATTATCCATAAATTTATTTAATAAGATCTATAGAAAGATAATCCTAAAAATAACCTATAGGGCCCCAAGCAGATCCTTTACAAGGTATAAAGGAAGTTAAACCAACTTTAGATACTAAAATATGATTTTAAATTATATTATAGTATTATACACTTGAAAAATACCAATCATAACTCAAATTTTTAACTTAGGACCTTCTTCTACCAAATTACTTATCATAGTTTGAACCTGATATTATGATGACCTAGATCACCTATAACTCATAGTATTTATATAACCTAATTTATATCTTACGCTGATATTTATATGTTCTCAAAATAAATTTCTCTCCTGCAAGACATATCATTCAGATGAGGATACTAACATTGATGCTAGTGTCCCAACTTTGACGCTAGTGTCCCTACCTTCCAAAAAATTAAATTTAAAAATATTTCAACATATATGGGTTATAATATTTTATGATTTTAACCCTCGCATGAGATAATTTTAAAATGTGTGGTAAAAATATAAGTAAAAGACAATTCATTAAGAACATCTATCAATCATAAGGAAGCTCACACTATACTATTGAAAATCACTTGCATAATTGAGCTATACTACCCTATTATTACCTATTTCTAAATCAGTATTGGGAGAAATATTCTTATAAATTTTAAGCATTCAAAGAGTATCCCATGAGTAATATTTTTCAAGTTATATATTAGATCACTGCATGCACTCACATAAAACATATTTAACAATTATTTACACACAAGCCCACATAAGGGGGAGAATTACATTAGTCTAAGGCCCACTTTAGAGTATATGGATATGTAGGAAGCACTCATTTATAGAGGGATATTTAAGGTCAACATTGTTGGAAATTGAGGTGTCTCAACCTTGACAAGTTAGGACACCATTCACGATTTACTATTCACATATCACTACTCATGATTTACTATTCACATTCACTATTCATAATCACTATTCATGTGATGAGGTGGTAGTGGTCAGTTGGAAATGATTATGTAGGTGATGTGGAGGTGATGTAGGTGATGATATGGATTTTAGATGAGTTAGCATGGGCCATGGAGGAATCTACATGAGATAAAGCTGATGTGAATGGAGTGGGGAATCCCACTCCACTAAGGGACAAGTTAGGTGTCTTTAATGATTCACATGATTTATTTTTAGTGAAAAATGACAATGATAGATATGGGGCACATTTATTAATTTTACTCATGATATTGAGTGGAGGACAAGTTATAAAAGTGAATGGAGCACTAGTTTTGGAAGCATGTGAAAGTGGAGGATGATTTGTCAAAGTAGAAGATCCACTTTTGACATTTACACAAGATAACAAAGCTTGCAACTATGGATCAATAGTAATCCCACTAAGGTTGGTGCATTTCTTCCTTAATAATGAATTTTCACCCTCATTCATTTCTCTTTTACATTTTTAAATTCTATAAGTAAGATCTCTCTCCTTTGTAGAGTGTAAGGTAAGCTAAAAACAAAATATTTGTAAGCTTTGTATGCAAGTAAGTTTTTAAGAGAGTTGTGTAAGGAAATAATTCTCTAAAATAGTTCTTCTCCTAGTTGTATATTAGTGATTCTCCTATGAAGGATTGCTATGAAACTATGTTATAACTACTATTTGACTGTCAGTAATATATTAAGTTTGGAGTGTGACGTTTTTATCCAAAAAGGTTTTTCCCCACATAATCACTTATTATGGTATGTTGTTTTTTTAGTTGTATGTGTTTTATTATAATTATGTAACAAGTTCAAATTGTTTTTCATATTCTCCTCTCAAGGTTTAGTGTAAAGAATTATTTTTGTGATCTCATATTCCTTTCAAGTGGTATCAGAGCTTGGCCAATTTTGGTTCTAGTTGTGGGTTTGTTGGATTTTTTGAGCTAATACAGTTTTGAGTGGGAGCTTATACAAGAGATATTTAGAGTTCTTTGTTGTAGTAATTTTAATATGGAAAAAACATTAGGGATAATATAGGTTGAAATTTTTTTAGGGAGCAATTTTGAGATGTGTAAGTTAAAAATAAAAGATCTATTGATTGATTGAGATCTATGAGATGCCATTAATGAAGGTGTTCAGAAACCTATAGATCTAATTGAAGTAAATAAATATGACATGATGGACCATCTCATCAGATTATTCTTATAAGGTTCTGTACTAATTAATGTCCATGAATAGACCACAATGAAGAAGTTGTGAAAGAAACTAGGTGAGATATACCAAGCTAAATATTTAGTTAAAAAAATTTGATGAGAAAGAAGTTATATTCTTTGGAATGGAAGAAAGTGGAATTTTTTTAGATAAGTGGAAGCATTTAATATGTTTTTGGCTCAATTATCATCAATTGGTGTGAAAATGGATGTGGAAGAAAGATATCAAGTTTTTCTTTGTTCTTACCCTGACTCATGGGATTGTCTTATTATGGCTACATGAAGTACTTACATAACTTTGAAAGTTGAGGATGTTGTAGGTTATTTAATTTCTAAATAAATGAGAAGGAAAGTTTCCATTAGTGCCAAAGAGGCCCTGAATGTTTGATGAATATCTAAAGAAAGAGGTAGGATGAATGAGAAACATGAAAAGTCTAGATCCAATTCCAAGGGGAGACCCAAATCTCCTAGAAAATCTAAGGTGAGATGCTAGAATTGCGGAAAACTTGGTCACTTACAAATGGATTTTAAAGAATATAATAATAAAAATAAGAAGCATAATTTTGATTCTAAATCCAAGAAGGAAGATAGTGATGCATTCATTTCAGCCTTGGAAACTCATGTAAGTAATGATGCATGGTTAATTTATTCAGGTGCATCTTACCATATGAACTCTAATAGAAATTAGTTTTTTAAGTATGAATGATTTGATGGAGGTAAGGTGTACTTGGGTGATGATTCTTTTCTAATCATTGTTGGCCATGGTAGAGTTAAAATTAGATTTCTAGATGAAGGATTAAATGGTTTGATGGCATGTTGCATATCCCTGGGATAGATCATAACTTATTATCTGTGAGGAAACTAATAGATGTGGGTGTGAAGGTTTTATTTTATAAATTACATTTTAAGATGGTTAGAGGTGTTATGGTGACATCTAAAGGTGTCAAGATTGACACTTTGTACAAGCTTTATACATGCACAATTGAGTGTAATAGTACATATGTAAAGACTAAATATGAGACTACTCTATTAGATAAATAGGTAATTACTATTTATATATATGGTCATGTTTTCTGTGTACCTAAGTCTGCTCATTATATAGAGTTAAAATTATCTACAGAGAAGACTATGTTATGACACTAGAGGCTTGGCCACATTGGAGAAGAAGGTCTTAGGGCCTTGAAGAGTACAAACCTTGTTGAAGGTTTGATAGATTTCAATATTGATTTTGATTTTTATGAGAATTGTGTTTGTGGTAAACAAAACTAAATTCAATTATTCAAGTTATGATGTAGAGGTTCTTTTACAAAAGGTTTCAACTTGCAACTCTTCACCAAACACACTAAGCTACTTAGCCTTCCTTCTATCCCTTAAACCCTAATTTTTGTTTAGTAAAAAAAATTACAATGATATTTTTCCTACTAGTTATGTATTATCTTGTATCATGACAAGACACACCTATGTGTCAAATTTCATGACCTAATTCCTCATCTAGGTCCATTTTCCCACTTTTAGCCTCATCAATTAGCCCTTTCTAGGCCTAATTCACTATCAACCACTAAAAGTCAATAATACACTATCCGTACACTCATAAAATCTTTAAAATAAATTATATAATGTTAAATTTAATCAAACTAAAAATTTTGGTGAGATTTGATTAGTTCAAACTCAAGATATGGTGAAAACCTTAGATTAGGGCTTTTTACTCATTGTCCTAACCTGTGAGCAATATAAAATCCACTATGAGAATTTAAAAGAGTTTAAATATTCCAGATTTGTTTAAAATGGTATATCTTACCCCTGGGCACATTTATAAATCACAATATTTGAGGATTCAATCCACTGTTTACTCCAACCAACACTAACTACGCCTGATTGTGTTTAAAAAGATGCCATTCTACAAGTTTGTGGGTAAAAAAATGAACAATACATCAATAAACACCAAAAAGAGAGTAAATTAATATTAAAATACAATAAAAAAAACTTACTTAAATGTCTTCAAGTTCTTGATCAATAGTTTTAGTATGGTTCCTTTAAGAAGCATAGTTTCTTTTCAAGAATGGAAACCAATTACAAAATATGGAGTTTTTGTTTAAATTGATAACATCAACTAACATTTATACTATACCTTAATGAAAATAATATTTTAAATCCACATTATACAACTATTTAAAATTTTATAAACATAATTATAATTTATTCATTGATCATTTATTCGAACAAGTATGCACACAAACTACTTATAACATAAAAACTCCCAAAAAAGGGGTCTGTTAGTAAGAAATCTTGAAACAGAGATGAGAAATTATTATAGATTATAAATTTATAAAATTAAATAAACTTCAATAAAAATTTAACAATCCATAAATTTACTTCTAATCAACAATCATGAAACATCCAGACTACTACAGACACAAAAATATGCTCAAAACAGGGTCTATGCTTCTCATTCCTGAATAGGGCTTGTCTTTCTATTGTTCCTTCAAAGTAATAAACAAAAATAAAATATTAATTTTTTTTAAATTCAAATTTATTAAATTTTATATGATAAAAATTTATTTGGTAACTACCTCAGAGGATGTGAAATGTTCATAAACTTACCTTCTCAAGGTGACAAAGCTCAAAAGTTGGTTTTCTAAGTGTAGAGCACTTTAGACCCTTGAAATAGTCCTAAAATCCCTAATTTTTTTTTAAATTTTTTTCATGAACTTGGTTAATCCATTTCACATCCCTTCAAGTCCTAAACACACACTATAATTCAAAAATTTGAACTTTCAAGTTTCAGCGGGAAACTTCATATTTGAAAATTTAAACTACCTAATTGCATTCCTAAAATATCAAAATGAAAAATAAGAATTATTGGGGAATTATAAGGCCATAAAAATCATTTATAAAACTTATTAAATGAAAAATAATTCAAAATTGATAAAATTAATCCCTAAGAGTGATGCCCCTACATCAAGTTCTCATAAATCTTTTGGTTTATTAAATCTTATTCATTTTAATGTTTTTGGTCTTATTAATGTTCCTTTGATTTTAAAATACACATATTATGTTTAATTTATTTATGATTATAATATAAGGACATGGGTTTATTTTTTAAAGAGTAAATCTAAAGTTTTTAGTCATTTTAACGAGTTTAAAGCAATGGTCGAGTTGTAGACTGGAAACAAAATTAAGTGTTTGAGGACTGACAATGGCGGTAAATTTTGATATAATGATTTTGATAGATTATATAAAGACTATGGTATACAAATACATAAGACAAATCCATATTCACCTTAGTATAATGGATTTTCAAAAAGAATGAACAAGACACTGATGGAGAAGGTTAGGAGTATGCTTGGTGGTGTTGGACTAGAACAAAAGTTTTGGGCCAAAGCTGTAGCCACTGCTTGCTACCTAATAAATATGTCTCTTAAATAAACACTTGTTGATATAAAACCTATGGAGGCATGGTTTGTCCATAATAATTCATCAAGTTAGCTTATATTTTTTGGTTGTGAGGCATATACACATGTGCCAAAGGAAAAGTAGATAAAATTAGAGAACAAGGTTATGAAATGTATCTTCACTGGTTATAGCTATGGTGTGAAAGGATAAAAGCTTTGGGATCCTATAACACATAAGTTATTATATTATAAAAGTGTTATTTTTAGAAAAACTAAGCCTTCTTATGTTATACAACAACCAGAGTAAACAAAAAAGAAAGAAGGATTTCAACTTTCACATACACCTAAAAAAGTTGAGTAGAGGCCATGACACAATCAAAAAGTTGAGGAGAGCTCATCAAGCTCTAAATATTTTGAAGATGAGGTAGATGAATAAAAAACTCCATATCATCTTATTCTAAGGTCTCCAAGGCATATATAACCACCAGAAAGGTATTCTCCTAATGATTGGAGATGTATATTTGCTTTGATTACTAAAATTGGTGAACTAAGATCTATAAAAAATACTTTGAGAAAGAATGATATACAATCCTGGAGGATTATAATGGAATAAGAAATGGTAGCTTTGAAAAATAATGATACTTGGGACCTTGTATCATTACCTAAAGGATAAAACCCTGCTGGATGCAAATGGGTGTTCAAAAAAAAGATTGGTTCAGATGGAAGTGTTGAAAAGTACAAGGCTTAATTGGTTGCAAAAGGTTACTCTCAGGTTGAGGGTGTTGACTATGGTGAGATATTTTATTCTATTGCTAAAATGACATCCATTAGATTCTTGATTTTTATTATAGCATCTCATGATTTAGATATTGATAAAATGGATGTGAAGACTACTTTCCTTCATGGTGACTTAGAGGAGGAGATTTATATGAGATGGCCAGAGCACTACATCGTGAAATGTTAAAGAATTTTGGTTTGAAAGTTAAAGAAATCCTTGTATGGTCTCAAATAGAGTCTTAGGATATGATACTAAAAATTTGATACATATGTATTGAGTTTTTGGTTTGAGCAATCTAAATCTGATCATTGTGTTTATTATAAAATTGATGGTGGTCATTTCCTGGTTGTTGCCTTATACATTGATGATATGTTGTTTTTTGGCAATGGGAAAGTTTTGATTTCAAATCTTAAATATAAATTCTTAGCAAAATTTGAGATGAAAGGTATTGGTTCTATGAGACATATTATTGGGATGGATATTAGAAGAGATAGACATAATAGAAATCTATGGCTTGGCTAGAGTAACTATGTGAATTCAACATTACAAAAATTTAACATGCATTATTATAGACCATTATGTGTTATTTTTTCATTTGGAACTAATTTATCTATTTCAAAATTTATTTCATCCCCATAAAAGATGGAAGACATGAGAAGAGTGACTTACCAGAGTGTAGTTGAAAGTTTAATGTATACTATACTATATACTAGACCAGACATTACCCAAGCAGTGGGAGTTTTTTACCATTATATGTCTAATCCTAGTTGAGTTCTTTGGGATGTAGTTAAAATATTATTCTATATATTTGTAGGGTACCTTAGAGTATTCCTTATGTTATTATGGTAACTTGATTGAAGACAAACATCCTCTTGACATTCATGGTTATGTGGATTCAGATTGGGTAGGTGATGTTGATAGTACAGGATCCACTAGTGCTTATGTGTTTACTTTATTTGGTGGTGCAATAAGTTGGATGAGTAAGTGACAGGTTGTGGTTGATTTGTCCACTATAGGGGAAGAGTATATGATAGATAATCATGCATGTAAATAATCCATTTGGCTTAAGAGATTGTGTTCAGATGTTAGATTGAATCAAGGTGCAGTGACAATGAATTATGATAGTTAGAGTGCTATTTTCACAGCAAAGAACCTGACATTTCATGTTAGTACCAAACATATTGATGTAAAATATCATTTTGTGAGAGACATGGTCAAGTATGGCAAGGTGAAGCTGATAAAGGTAGAGACTTTGATGAATGTTATAGATTCATTGACTAATATCGTGAACATAGAGAAGTTCAGATGGTGTTTAGAGTTTATGGGCCTCTTGGCCCCTAGTAGTTAAGTTCATGTTGGTATGATTCTTTTGGGTCTTGTAAGATATTTTACAAGTGGGAGAATGTTGAGAATTAAGGTGTCTCAACATTGACAAGTCAGGACACTATTCATGAGTTACTATTTACAAATCACTATTCATGAGCTACTATTCACATTCACTATTCATATGATGAGGTGGTAGTGGTGAGTTGGAAATGATTTTTCAAGTGATGATGTGGATTTTGGATGAGTTGGCATGGCCCATGGAGGAATCTACATGAGATAAAGTTGATGTGAATGGAGTGGGGCATCCCATTCCACTAAGGGACAAGTTGGGTGTTTTTCATGATTCAATTTTAGTGAAAAATTATAAGGATAGATATGGGGCACATTTATTAGTTGGCCTCATGATCTTGAGTGGGGGAAAAGTCAAAAAAGTGAGTGGAGCACTAGTTTTGAAAGCATGTGAAAGTGAAGGGTGATTTGTCAAAGTGGAAGATCCGCTTTTGTCCTTTGTATAAAACAACAAAGCTTATCACTATGGATCAATAGTGATCCCACTAAGGGTGGCACATTTATTCCTTGATCATGAAGTTTCATCCTCATTCCTTTATTTTTTTCATTTTTAAATTCTATAAGTAAGATCTCTCTCCTTTGTAGAGTGTAAGGTAAGCTAAAACCAAAAGATTTGTATGCAAGTAAGTTTGAAAGAGAGTTGTGTAAGGCATTGAAGCAATAAACTAGGTCTTCTCCTGGTTGTATACTGGTGATGCTTCTATGAAGTATTGATCTAAAAGTATGTTGTAACTAATATTTTATTGTTAATAATATATTGAGCTACTTTGGAGTGTGGGTTTTTTCTCCTAAAAGGTTTTTCTCCATGTAATCACTTATTATGGTATGTTGTTATTTTCAATTGGATGTGTTTACTTATAATTATATAAAAAGTTCAAATTAGTTCGCATATTCTCCTCTCAAGTTTTAATGTAAGGAATTGTTTCTATGATCTCATATTCATTTCAAATATGACTTCACTTAAGCCCGCTAACCTCTATTTTTCAAGGTAACATGCCAAGTTATAGGATCTAGGGTTTTTAATAAAATGTTAATTCTAATAACTTGTGCACATGATCCGAGTTGATAACATGTGATGATACAATGAACCTAATAGGGGTAAGTGGATATTTTAGAAAATAATCTGTATCTTGAAGTGGATAGAAATGTCAAAACTAGGATATAAGCATTGATTCTAGTAATCATATTCTGATGGTGGTGTCTAAGTTGACATAAAGCTAATTTACAGAATATGATGAATCAAGGTAGAACATTAGTAGGTCTTTTTATACACCTTTACATGTCAGATATTCTTGTGCATCATTGGATAAGTTAAGTATTGTTTCTCATTTGTATTTTAACTATTAGAATATTATTTGGCATTAAACTTGTCTATATTTAGCATATTCTTAGATTCAACACATTTATTAGAAATTAGAAATTTGAATTCATTTAATTTGACTAATTTTAGAATAAATTACTCTATATTTTATTAGGATATCCCCCCAAACCCATTCAAAAAGGGTTAAATTTTTTGTGAACCCAACCTCTGATTAGTCTTACACAACCTTAGCTTATTCTATGGTTTTCAGCCTTCTAGGTTTTCATATTGTAATAATTATTTAGTTATGATTTTCCTATCATGTTGGATTGTTCAATAGAATTTGTATGTATAACTCATCATGTTCTCATCTTACTCTTTGGATAATTTAAAATGGATAAAAAAGATCCTAATCCTCCTCCTCCCCAAAAGGAGGGTGATATTAACTTTCCCTCTAAATAGGATGATGTTATCACTACTTCAAGGGATAAATTATCCCATCCTATAGTACCAAAATAAGGCAACCAACATACCTTTCCTAAAATCCTTGCACCTCCTTCATCTCCTCTATATGGTGTGTGTATGCATATTCAATCTGGAATACCTAGAGTTTTTGCTTGTCAAGCCCTTAAGGATCAAATCATCATTATGACGAGGTCAATAGAATATTTATAAAGTAAAAATTTGTATTTGGTTTTAAAGATCACATCATGTGAAAACAATGTCAAACATTCAAAGAATCCAACATATGATAGTGTTAATCATGTGTTTGCATCTTCATCTAGAATCCAACAAGGTTTCATATAAAAACTAAGAAGATAAAAGATAATTAATCTAAAACTAGTGATTCAAAAAGTATAAAAAAGGATAATAAGTGTTCAAGTGAGGTTCTAATAGAAATGATTTGAAACAAAGTGATAAAATTATCCTGTACATCTTTTTAGAAGATCAAAATACTATTGTGTTTATCATAGAATGCATGTGAATCATACAAATTTTATTTGGATTTGAATTAAAAAATACAAAACATAATTGATATTGGTGATCCTATTATTGTGACATCAATAAAATAAACCACTCACATTTTGATTGCATATACTAAAACACAAGCACAAAAATATAAAATATGGATACAAAGGATAACTCAAAGCAAAAATAGTTACAATTGAAATAATTAGAGCAAGAAACAATGTAAAATGCAAAGCAAGAGAAAATAATGTTACAAAAATATCAAGATGAAAAAGTAAGATTATAAAAGACATAAAATGAGAAGGAAAAATTACAAAAATAATGATTGTAAAATCAATGTTACAAAACAATTGGAAACTCAAATTCAAAGCAGTAAGAAAACATGCTTCAAGTAGGATTTATAACAAAAGAGGTCAAAAAGAAAGAAACACTTGAAAAAATTAAAGTTTAAAATATGAAGGGATTCAAACTCATTAAATAAGTTTTGAAATATTAAATTTTTAATATGGATGTATGGATGTTAGCTCTGCATTGATGAGATTTTAGGTCTGTCACACTATAAATCACCATGGATCTAGGTAAGATTTTTCTTTGTTTGCATTAATTACTGATTTTGATCGGTGATTTTCCATTTGGGTAGTAAGGGGTTACCTTTATTTAATGACCTCCACCTCCATCTCTGCATCCACAAATGTAGAGAAATCTACAGCGAGCGAGCACAACCATGGCTCCAAAGCAAGCGAGGAAATTCATTCCAAAGGTCTTCCTCAAGGTAATGCTAATGAATTTGATTCTCCATTACCTGATGTTATTCTAGATGTGCCCAAATTTGACAAATCTTATGATTTCTTTGAAAATTTTACTTTAATTACTTATTTTATTATCCAAGTCCCACCAAAGAGCCTTCTTAAGCAATGGGTTCACAACCACTGGTAAGGCCATGGTGTGAAAATTGAGGGAGACCAAAACCTTACAAAGGGTTATTTTGTTTCAATTTTCTAACCTAGAATGCTAAAAAGATATTGTTAACCATGGGTATTGGTTAATCTGTAACACTTTGGTCATTTTTTCTCATTGGACTCGTGACTTTCAATTCTCTGAGCAGACAAAATTGAAAGTCCCTATTTGGGTTGAATTTCCTAGCTTGCTACTCCCCCTTTGAGGTTTTATTAACTAGCTCATAAAACCCATAAGATGATTCATTTGCCATGAGTAGACTAAATTTTATATGGCTCATCCTCAAAAGAGGGTTTGTGTGGAAGTTGATTTGTCCCATATTTTCTATATTATCTTGTTAAACACTTTATTTCAGTGCTAATCCTCAGACCACATGATCTATAAGTTCCCTTTAATGGTTCACACCCCCCCTATTTCTTAGGAAAAAGGTAGATTTGATGATAAAGATTTGAATGGAAATACTAATGGTTAGACTATCATCACCAACAAAAAATAAAAACTCTTCTAAATATGGTAGTAGGCCACAAAATTTGTCCTTCTGGCCTAATAGTAATAATGTTTTGACAACCTCTACTAGCAAGGCTACCATGCCCACCAAATCATCTTCACCTATTGTGTGTATACCTCATGCAGTGGCCTCAATGGTTGAGACACCACCTTTAGTGTCACAGTCACAACCCTCTCCTAGGATAAGTGTCCCTAAGGAAGATAGGAGCTTGGTCACTTTGGATCAAAAATATGTATTATGGCATTGTTATATCCCATCTCCATCCCCTGAAGAGGAGGAACATATGGCACACAAGTAGTAACCATTTAGAATGAATGATTACATGACCAATAAAGTTATGTATAACAAGTTTGCCTTACTAAAAGGTCTTTCTAAGGAGAATGAAATGCACATCGATCCTATCTAATGATTGTGCACTCTTAGAAATTTAGAGGTCTTATTGATCCATTGCATAAGTATGTGGTCATGAATAGTTTCTAGTTTTTTACTAACATGAAAATTATTTATTTATAAGAAGTCAAAATTTATGGATTCTTGCAATATAATGCAATGTGGATCATTTGGCTTGGGGCCATTTGTCAGGCCACTGGGCATGACGCTAGGCATGATGGGGCCGTCACTTTTTTGGCTCCAAAACTTGCCTAGAACATTATTTCTTGGGGATCAAACCCCAACCATCATGTGGTGTAGACCCTTTTTTGACTTCAACAACTACATTATTGGGATGGCTAATTTATACACCTCTAATAATTTTATAGAGTGGGAAACCATGTGGAGATGGCTAGTTGATTCTCTCCTAGATGCCCATTGGACATTTTGTGATGAATTTAATATGGTGGAGTTGGTTGAGGATAAAAAAGGGTACCTTTTGATGCGATGGTGTGTTGGTGAGCAGGAAGCATGGTTCTACATATGTAAAAAACTTAGGGTTTTTGATCCTAACTACAACTAGAGGAAGGATTCAATCTCTCTATGGTTCACTTGGTCTAGCTTCTACCAAGGAGATAATAGGGTGATTCAATGTCTTGATAGAGCTTTACTTATTTAACAAGATCTTTTCTATTTTGATCCAATCAAGGACATGCCTATTTATGTCATTTCTATTAGATCATCACCCCATTTGATTTAAATTTGAATGAAATTATCCTTAGGTCAAGCCTGTTTCCATGCAATTCTATCTCAATACTTCCCACCTTAAACATGAAAGAAAGGTGGGGCATATTGTTAGAATTTGGAACTTAGTTACTCGACCAGAAGGATATACTAGTTGGATTTAGTGGTGGTCTAAGACTCTAGCTCACACTTCCATATTTATTCAAATCTATGGCAAGCAAACAAATATATTCAAATAGTGTTTACACACTGCTACATATCATGAGTTTATCTACACCTTACAAGAACTAGAGTAGGAACCTTTTAATGTCCACCTTTAAACTCAAGTGGCTTAATGGAGGCATAAAATCTAAATTGAGGAAATGCACAAAGATAGAGGAGCTCAGTTGAGAGATCATATGTAGTGGATCAAAATTGGTGATAAAGTGTCTAAGGACTTCTTTACCCTCCTTTTTTATCGGAGAGCCGCTGTTAGAATCAAAGTTGTCAAGGAAGGAAGTGCAAGACTTACCAAAATTCCTAACATTTTACAAGCCTTTGTGCATCACTACCATGGTGTTTTCTTGGTGCAAGCTTCTTCTCCAAAAAGGGAGGTGGCTGTCCTTCAATGTCTTCAGGTAGTGTCATGTAAAGTTTCCAATTCTCAAAGAATTTATTGTCACAAGCCTTTATCCCTTAGTAACATTCATGAGGCTATTAAACAAATGGCAGTGGATAAAGCTCCAAGAATTGATGGATTCCTGTGTGAGTTTTATCAAACCATGTGGGACAATGTTGGCCTTGTTCTGCACTAGTTTATACTAGATTAGTTCTAACAAATTCTTTGGGAACCTTTATCAATTAGGATAACATTAAATTTATGCCCATGGCTGGTGATCCTAAAATTATAAAAAACTAGTGGCCTATTACTTTGCTCAATGTTGCCTCTAATATTGTTTCTAAAGCTTTGGATCTCAGGGTAAAACACATTCTCCCTTTAATTTTCAAAGTGAAAAAACATGATTTATTCAAAATAGGTTCATCCTAGATAATGACATTGCTATCTAGGAAGATATGGAATGGGCTAGGCTTTCTAATCAAAAGGTTTTGTTTGTTAAGATTGAATTTGAAAAGGCTTATGATCTCATTGAGTGGACCTTCATTTTGATAATTCTTTAGGCACTAGGGTTTAACCCAAATTTTGTTCAGACTATTAATATGCTTTTTAAAGATGCAAGGGCTTATATTACTATTAATGACACCCAATATTCTTAGTTTGAGCTGCATCACTTCATAAGGCAAGGTTGTCCTTTAATCCCTTCCCTATATGTTTTTGAAGTAGAAGGATTTATCTATCTTCTAGTTAATTATACTATCAGGGGCTTGGTGAAAGGTATTTATATTCCTTAGTCTGATAGACAACTTCTAAATGGCTATTTTGTGGGTGGCTCCTTTTTCACTCTCCAAGAGGAGGAATAATTTGTTAAAAATGCCATGGAGTGTCTACACATATTTTGTTTGGCTTTAGGATCTTCTATTCAATGGAGAAAGACCCAATGTTAGAGGTAGTCTCTAGGCCCCAAACCTCCGTGGCTTGAAGAATTTCAATGGCAATGGATTCTATGAGGAGTTTAGTTCAAGTTTTTAAGCATTCCTTTTTACCTTTTGGGCCTGTCCCTCTGATTTATGGTCATATGTGGTATAGAGAGTATAAAAAAATATTTCATTTTGGATAACTAAGCCTCTATATTTATCTGAAATCTGATCTAAAGTTTTGGAAGCCATGCATGTTTACTATTCCTCTTACTGAGCCCCTTCTAATGCTACCTAAAACAAATTAGATAAACATTTAAGATATTTTCTTGGGGATAATTATAAAGGACACAAGGGCTTCCATAGAGTTACTTGGAATATTTGTTGCCACCCCAAGGAATTGAGGGGACTAGGTCTTCTCAACATTAAACTCTAAGGGATGGCTTTAGGGGCCAAATAGATAATCATAGGTCTTTCTAGGGATGAAACATAGAATATTGTTCTTCTCCATTTTATTTCTTAGGGTTTCCCCTATGGTATGAATGTATGGCAAGGCTTTGGGCTTCACTCTTTGATTATCACCCCAGTGCCTATAAAAATTAAGGGGTCATTTTTTATTCAAAGTTTATGGAAGGATTCGGAGAAGCTTAAGCCTCACCTTAGCTAGGTTGGTGATGGGTTTAGAAATGGCATCTCCATAAACTCTCAGTCTCTTTGGTAGTTTCTTTGTCTTAACTTTCACAATGTTCCCTTTGCCTTGGTCCCCTAGGTTAAAGGGTTACGCCTTTTCATAAAAGGCATAAAGGTTATTGGTGACCTATTTTGTAAATAAATCTAGGTTTGGCTCACTTGAAAGTAACTTAAAAACAAGTATCAAATAATAAATTTAGATGTAAAGGCTATTGCATAAATTCAAGGCTCCATACTTTATGAATATTTTCATAAAATTGGAGTTAATTCTCTTATTCCTTGATGGAGGGATTAACATTGGCCTATAGCCACCCCTTTCACTAAATACACTCCATGATTGGGATATTAATCACTAGACCCTCAAAATATTCCAATTGATATGCTCAATATCAGATGGAATCTTCATTCCTGTGATGGGATATAGGCTAGGCATTTCAACACAGTATGGTGAGCTTATATTGAGCCTAAAAAATCTCACTTTTTATGGTGCCTTATCTACCAAGGCTTGCCTATGGGTGACTAGATCAAGCATCTGGGTGCCTTCTCTACCAAGGATTGCCTATGGGTAACCAACTCAAGTATCTGGGTATGCCTAACCCCATATAAATCAGCTTGCCAACAACCAAAAACATTTAAACATCTATTTTGGTGTTGTCCACATGCTCAGTCTATGTGGCACTAGATCATTCCATTTTCTAGTCTTTTTGCTTATAATTTTTCATGTGGAATATATTTTGGTAGACCTTTTGAGCTGACATTATGTTTAAAATATGGAAAGCTAGGAATTATGTTTGATTTAATCATGAAGAGATATAAATTTTTTTTTATATTTCTAACAAAATTATTATTCTTTATAATGTTACTCTTTAGATTTAAATCTAAACAAATAAGCTTTGTTTGGAGCTCAACCACCTTCAAAATTTGCTTAATCACTAAGGGAATTCCCCATGTGAAATCATCTAGGAACCTCCTGATCCCTCATGAAATCCTTCACCCCCTGGGGATGAGGATGTGGGATAAGGTGGAAATGATCTAGAGCTAGATGTAGGAGCTATTATCCAATATGGTCACCACCTCGATTACCTTCTCCTTATTGTGGTGGTTAGAGTGGTTCTTCCCACTTTGGAGGTGATGGTAGGGGTTGGGGATCTCCTCCCACATCCTAGGATGGTGATAATAGAGGCTAGGATTTACCTCTTGAAGGCAAATTCCCATTCCTGGCATTGGCTATTTCCCCTAAAAGAAATCAAACTGAGATTTTGGAAGAGCAACAAAATTCAAGTTGGGAGCCCTTACCTACTGATGAAGATCCTTCAGCCATGGGAGGATGGGGTAATAAGCCTCTAGGTCTACCTTCTCCTCTACCTCCCTTGATGTCCATGTTTGTAATTTCTTCATAAATGTTCTTGTTAATGCTATTTGTACTTTGGTTTCTCTACTTTGCTGGCAAGAGACATGATGTATTTTTTTTTTGTTGTGGTCACTTTGTGAACACTTTTTATGACTTTTCCTGAGCATTTTTTTTATTAACCCTTAGTGTGGAATTACTCATGGGGTGTGAATTTTTCCACCCAATTTTCTGTATGATTAGTGTTATACCATATCTTGTTTTATATTAATATATATGTGCTTCTCAATCAATTTTTTTTTTAAAATATGGTTAAAAAGGGTAAAATTACAAATCTTTCCTAGTATTAATAGCCTTTCACTATCACTACTCACATAGATGGTAAACAATTTACATAAATCAAGGTTATGAACTATCAAGATGATTTTTGTTGTTCTATGTCATTTTTAACTGTCTTGGAAATAAGTATCAACACTTGGATCAAACTAATATATCTCTAACATGTATGTGATCAATAAAGTGAGGAGTTTATTTTGCTTTAAAAGAGTGTTATCTTACTTTTCATGTTATTTCAAATCCAAGTGCACTCAATGTTATGTTTATAGGAGCATGGTTAAAATAAATAAGAGCAATTATTGATATAAATAAAGGTTGCATTTTTGACCATGAAGACAAGGTCATTCACATGACATAAGAGAGAACATATTTATAACAATATCACATAGAAAATTATCTATCAAGCAAATATATCAAGTACAATATTATCAAAAGATCATGATACACTTTTTGATTCTTCTATGCACAAATATGGCACATTTATTTTAGTAAATGTTATTAATTTACCATGCCTCATTTTTTCCCCTCATATTGAGATCATTGAATATTTTTTGCATTTTCAAACACTTTAAAATAACATATAATAAAATTTAAAAAAGTGAAAATACAAAAATATTTAGCATACACATGTATACTGCCTTTTACATGATACATGATACTCGAGCATAAAAATGTTGGACCTTTCTTTCACCCATGTCACACACTAAACTATGGGCATTTGCCTCATTAATCATGATTGATACACATTACATTTTTTAATAATCACTTTAAATTATCATGTTTCACTCATACAATACTTACACGTCTATACTCATGTTTAAATATTACATAGAGTGCCATATATGCTATGCTATATGACATTTTTCTAACACATGTATGTAATAGCTAATATCAAATGCTTAAGTTGGTTTCTTATATTTCACTTATTCATATTATCACATGGATTACTTGAGTTTAATTATTATTTTATACCATTTTTTTGACTATGGAACATTTGAACATGTTCCTTGTTTGTTGACCACAATGCCCCAGAGCATTATTTCTTTGATGTGCACACATTTGAATGTGTCCTCCCCTTGAGTGTGAGACATTTGAACATGCCCCTTGTTTACGGTCTCCTTAGACCCATTTTGAGTGACATTGATTTCTCTTGTGTGTGTGATTTATTATTTTTTGAGCTTGTAATTGTTATAGATGCTTCCATGATTCATATATTATACATAATTTTTTATAGAATTAGTAATTTTTTCCAGTTTGTGACATATATTATACATATTTTATAGAGTAGAGGTTACAATTTGATATATAATTTATATTAAGACACATTATTGGTATATATTCCATGAAAATTCACCAAATCACATAAATATTAAAATTATACATCACTTACAATAGATTTGGTGAGGGGGAATGAATAGGGTTCATTCCTCTTTTATCTTTCATTGATGCATCGACCTTTTCAAGATGTAATGAGAGAATTTATCTGTCTACAAAAAATTTATCCCTTGAGTAGTGTGTTCTATACTCAGTACCCTCAATGTCCTTGGCACTACTCCCCTTTGAAGGTTTATATGGTTTCACCACTTGACCTTGAATAAATTGGCTAGGTTATGTTACACTAGAGTTGTATGATTAAGAGTTAGTTCCTTTAATGGACTTAACACAACTCTCCCTTGAAATAGATTGGAGGAATGATCACTCTCCAATTACATCTTCACATATCCAAGGTTTAGATATGAACCTCTCTCTCCAATGCTTCATCAAGGAAGCATCATCACAAAAGTAGAGTACTAAAGGGCAACATGATTGCATTGACACACAGGTGTGTTCTTCCTTGCTCTCTTTACTTTCAAGAATTTCAAACATTCTCTTTTAGATTATATGAACTAATTACACTATTAAATTCTCTTTTTTATGTAATACACAAAAAAAAAATTCAATAGGTCTCAAGTCAAAGCAATGTGTGTTGTATAAACCAAAGTATGTATTTCTTTCCTTTAAACATAGTAATTTCATCTTTATGCATTACTAGATTAAAGGGGGGGAATGCAGATATTCAAATATTATTGACATGATATGCTAGTATTTTACACTTTAAAAATATGAATCATCACTTAACTCTTCAATTCAGGAACTTCCCACTGCCAAAAGGCTCATATTCACCATCTCACTATGCATAACTATTTATCCTATAGTCTGACCATGATATTCTGATAACCCATATCACTATATCTCATAATATATTTAAAACTTGATTTATATCCTACATTAACAATTACAAATTTTAAAAACTTTCTATTGTACATGACACTACTATCTAAATTAGGACACTAACATAGATGCTAGTGTCCCAACTTTGACACTAGTGTCCCTACCTTCTAAACGATTAAATTTAAAAATATTTAGACATGTATGGTTTAGAATATGGTATTAATTTAACCCTCACATGAGATCATTTCAAAAGGTGTGATATAAATACAATAAAAATACCATTTATTAAGAACATATATCAATCATAAAACAAGCTCAACCTACACTACTAAAAATTACTTGCATAATTTAGTTATACTGCCATATTATTCCCTATATAAAAATTAGTCATAGGAGAAATATTCATACTAGTCTAAATAATTCAGAGAGAAGTCCAAGAGAATTATTTGTCAAGTTACAAACTAGATCACTACATGCACTCACATATAGCATATTCCATAATTTTTGACACACAAGACTACATAAGGGGGAGACCTACATTGGTCTGAGGCCCTCTTCATATTAGATGGTTATGTAGGTAGTACTCATTGATAGAGGGTATTTTAGGTTAGCTAGAATCCACTTGAGCAAACTAACGCCTATTTTGTAAGGTGACATTCCAATTTTGAAGATATACAATTTTATGAAAAAGAATGATTTTGTGAGCCTTGCACTCGATCTAAGTTGATAACCTAAAAGGAGATAGTGAACCATAGAGGGAAATGTGGTTGTTCCATATTTTTTTATATCTTGAGATAAATATAATCATCAAAACTGGGACAAATGTTTTGGATATAGTTTCCAAATTATGATGATAGTGCCTAGGATGATAGAAAGCTAATTTCTAAAATTTAACAAATCAAGGTAGAATGTTAGCTTATCTTCATTTACACATGTGCATGTCAGATATGCCTACACATCAATGAAAATTTAATTATTTCTGATTTTTATTTAAACATTCAAAATATTTTTTGGAATTATATTTGTCTATATTTATCATATTATGAGATTCAACATATTTATCATAAATTATGAATTTAAATTCATTTAATTGGCCTTATTTTAGAATAGATTACTCTATAGTTGAATAGGTTATTCTCCCATAACCTATCCAAAAAGGGGTAAAAATCAACATGCATACCCCAAAGCCCTAAACTTCTCCTTATAGCAAGTGAAAATATGACTACAACTTTTAGAAAGAATACCCTTTGTTAGAGGTAACATTTGTTTTACTTGTGACTCCATTCACTATTTTCTCCATTAGCTATGTGATTAAAGGGAAGCATCTCTAATAGGAAAATTGTTTGCTTAGAGACAGGTTTTAGATTAAGGTGTTAACCATATGTGTATATGTTTTTTTAAGAATTTGGGAGGAGAGTTAGTTCTAGGCCCCATAAACCCCTTGCCTTCCTCTAGCTCCTAAAGAACCAACATAATCCTCTTGTCTCCAAGCTAATTTAAAACATTGAACTAGTACGTTATTGCATTCTACCAGGAAACATGGTTTCACATTCAGAGGTAATTATTGTAGTGAAAAATATCCATCCAAATTTCACTACCTATTCAAGGTATTTTCCCATTTATTTTCTTTTTTCAACCATTCGTAATGTAGGTAATGCCTTGGGAAAATTTGCATGGAAAAAATTATGAATACGATGTTCATGGGTATAATTTGTAAATAAATGATTTTTTAAAATATTAATTATTTTAAAATTAATTCATTTATTTAAATTTATAAAATAATATCAAAAGAGCACAAAAAATAATGCCGAAGAGGAACACCAAAGAAAGCTATATATTTGGAGTCACTAAGTATATTAATTATTTTAAGAACTAATTATGTATCTTAAATATAAAATCAAAATTGAATTTATATTTTAAATGTGGTTGAATACTAAAATCAAATGTGTGAAAGTTATACTTAGAATAAAATTAGTGATAGGTTGAGTTAGTACAATAAATATATCTCTAAATTCCTTTATATTGTAGAAATAGAAAATTGGTATCATTGAAGAGGGGTTATTCTTTCTTTCAAGATCTTGGGGAAGGGATGACTACAACTTTTTTTGTGGGCTATGTACTTTCCACACTTGAGAAATGAAATACAAACAAGTGAGTGAGATTATTCTTTGGATTTTAAGGTTTTGATGCTCATCGGTAATGCAATTTATATTTTATTCATAGATAGAGAATATATTTAAATTATAACTTTTTCTCGGTGGTGGGAAACTCATAGTGTTTCCATACTTTATGTTGAAAACCCTATTTATGGAATTTGTACTAAGAGTATCCAATCTAAATTTTGAGGAGAATTTATGCTTCTACTCAATCCTTTTGTTCTCATTACATCTAATGTTCCAATTTCTATTTTTATGTGAAAAGAAGAATTTAAAGTCAATTCATTTAATTCTAAGTTATTTTGGTGGTTCTATACATTTATTCCATAATGTGTTTTTCACCTTCACCTCCATCCTCCATTATTATCCCATTTTCAACTTTCATCATCTCTAAATTTTATTTCCTTTTTGTGATTTATCATTGAAAGTCTACAAAAATACAAGTAAATCTATATCTTATGAGGGAGATACCCCTCTCAAATGTAGAGGAAAATCACCATCTCTATAGAAATTTATCCAATTTTTTCTAAATTTATGTTGCTATCAGATGAATGAGTTAATAAAACCAAAAAAGAATCAAGTGACATAATTTTTTTCTAACACATTCTATAAAAATGTTATATCAATTGGATTATAAGAGTTATCCTTTACATAAGACTATAAGTTATGATATTTGATTGAAATCTATTATCTTTATGAAAGCATATTGATATTAAGATATGATTCAAATTTTGTATCAGATGAAGACAAAGACAATCTTTATTTATATAATTGTTAGAGAATTGCTACACAAACAAATAATAAATTAAAAAAATAAAGGAAAGCATATCCATGTCAAGAATACTAGGGAAAGGGTGATGACAAACATTGTTAGGACATATGTTGAAAAGAAGATACTTATCATTGTTGGTTATCTACATTGAATTAATTGAGTCATTATTGGTCCATCCACATTTTGTATTTTCAATATTGCAGACATGCATTTTGAAAAGTCCATCATAGACATAAAATCATTACAAAAATATTTTTTGAGAGTCAATATTTGGGATAATTTTTTTTGAATAATTCCAAGAAGGTAAGTAATGATGCTTAGTAAAAAGTTGTGGGAAAGTTAGCATTAAGCAATGCTTCCAAATAGAGTTGTTATTAGGTATTGGATGCATAGTAACACAAGTTCATAGATGACAATATTTCAACAAAAAATATGCAACAAGTATTTTTAAATATTTAAACAATATAATTTCCATTATCAATATGAAGACAATTTCTAATTAATAAATTTTTGTTTGTTTGTTTTGATGTCAACATTTTTTTGGATCACAAAAGTGGGAGATTTGTAATGACTTAAGTAAGTTGTACCATCGTATGTGACCTAGCACTAATGATTTTGGCTACAATTCATACTAGGTAATTGTTACATATTCACACAAGAATAAACATAATTTTTTTTGAAGAAATTTTAGACACTAAGTAGAAATAAAAAATATTGGCATATAAATTTACAAGTATTTGTAATTAAATAAATAATACAATGGTGATTATCAATTTGCAGACAATTTTATTTCTTCTTAATTAGTAAAATAAGGTTAAAAGGTTCCTCACCCATTTCATTTATAAAATGAAAAAACGTACATAAATTTCATACACTGGTTGTAAAGATTCCATAGAAGAAAGTAATAAGTAGATAAAAAGTAGGAGGAAAAATGCCTAGAAGAGGAATACAAAAATAGTAGAAATATATTTCCATCTCAAAAATTAGGAACAAAAAACATGTTCTATAGCCTAAAAATACTAATGTAGGTGGCCTAAAGTCAACTCCCATACTCATATTGGAAGAGATAATTGTGAAAAAGCTCACTTCTTATAGAGGGTAGTCAAAGAAGTAAAAACCCCTATATATTCTATACCAGAATGCCAACAATAAAAAAAGTATAATCATGTAAATTAAATATTAAAGCATGACAAAATATGTCCTATAAAAAATTTATCATTACAAACATGCATGAAGCATGTAATATAAGACAAAGATAATTTTTTGTCAGTAACACGTAAGATATAATCATGAAAATTATTTTAGAAAAAAGTGTTAGTGTCAGCTAGATACATCAATGAAGCACAAAATAATAGGAATAAATGTATATGCATGATATAAATCATATAAAATTCAATAGAAAAAGAGATCACATGCTAGAGATGTACGTGATATAAATTATGACACCAATCATAGAGTAATAGTCAGTTAGTTCCATAAAAATATATGTACACACACACACACACACACACACAATATCATGTGAAATAATCTATAATCACACAAATCATGGTAAAACATCACACAATCATACAATTAAGCACTAAGTAATCAGTGTTAATCTGCATAATCATTCAATGTCATCATCTAGTATAAAAGGTGTAAAATCCATAGAAAGTAACACTCTAAAAGGTATGAACAAGAGAAAATCATATATAATAGTTTAAGTAGTTAAATATGATCAATGGGATAACATAAAAATATAGAACCTAAAAATTATGTTAACATGCCCCTAATGCCCTTAATGTAAAAATATTGTTTATGGGTGTGATCAATGTCAAGCATCTGTATGTCCCGTCTCATTTATAACTTATATATTCTGCATCCAACTCATTTATACCATGAAAAGAATGTAGGTGTAAAAATAGGTATGCAAATCACCATGTATATGACATATGACATCCTTCAACTATGTACCATCAAGGCAAGTAGTGCACAAGGCTTGGTTTTATATTTTTTAAATTTATTTTTGTAAAATTTGAATGTTTTTGTATTTTTTTATTATATGAATGTTTTTGTAATTTTTAAAAATATCATCATAATCAATAGATTAGTTAATTAATCAAGGTCAAGTGAAAAGGATAAAAAATAGAAGAATATGAGGGGTTCAAACAATCAATAACATATTTCAATGCATAGTGTGTACCACGTGTAATAGTAAAGTAGTCTCATGAAGGTGAAGGCAAGTGATATATCCCCACTAAATGGTAAAGTCATGTCTCAAAGGAGGATGTGAAAGAACTCATTAAATGTGAATGACCCTAGTGGGAGAGAGTCAGTGGGTACACAAATGCCATAAGATGGCTAGGTAACATATGTGATCATGTAAGCTCAATGTGTGCAATGAAAAACATAAGTATAGATAATCAATGTTCAATATATTTAACAATATGTTTATTTAATAAATAAATAATAATTTTAGTATTGTATTTTTGTATATGATGTTTATGCTCTATATTTTATTTCATGTGAGCCTTAAATGTCTCTTGTTCCAATGTTAAGATATACATTTTTCTTTATCTGTCTTCTATAACATATCTCATAATGTCAAACTAAGGTGTAGGAAGGATGATATTCTCAATAAGATCATTCAAACGTTGAGTCCTAACCTTGAATGTAGGGGTAGATACATTACTTTGCATAAGTGCGAGAATTTTACTAGTAGTCAAACAATTACTACAAAGTGTAGATGATGAAAGAAAACAAGTAAAATATTTAAGGAAAACATTAATTATCTATCTCATTAGTTTTTGCTTTTGTTATTGTAAAAAAAAAAAGTATTTTCAAAAACATGTGTTCATAGATTCCAAGAGGCTATGATTGAATATTTCACCGATTACTAGATCCTCTTGTTGTATATATTCAACAAAGATAAAACATTTTCATAAGTTGAAATTTGCATATTGTGTAATATATTAGTGAATATAAAGAAAGTAATTTCATAAATTTCACTAATGCAAACCATGATGTCAAGAAACTAATGCATGCATAAAGGTATAGGGTTGAAAGGAGTGAATAAACCCTAGGACCACAAAATAGTTAAGTTTTTTGAAAAAGAGGGTTTTGTAAAAGCCCTAGGTTGAAGGGTGACTAAAAATATCAGGTTCACCAAAATGATGTTAGGTTCACCATTTTTTTTTTAACACACAATAGATATAAAATAATTAAAACTATGTACTATTTTAGTATAGAAATAACGACAATAAATACAATAATTTGAATTGAAATAAGATAATATATATTGCAACCACTTGATTTAAAATTGATAAAATAATATAAGGATTAATTACTTAGCTATTTTTAACTATTTGTCACTCATAAAATATAACACTGAATCTGGAAGTTCTCAAGATATGTTTCATCAAGTGCCCAGTTATAAAATAGGGGCTAACATCTTATTTGGACATTGTTGACAAGGTCATATGCCTAGACAAATAACATTGTTAGAGCTTATCAATATTATTGTTGCACACCATGTGGACCTACAACTTATAAAAGCCCTGTGTGTGCACCTATGTTTTGTATGAATGAAATCTTTGATCCTATGCAATGATGCATGTTTTATATCTCATTTATCTAAAAATTTATTTGTATTTGATTAATCATAAGATACTTTAAAAATAAGTTAAAATTTTGGGTTGGACTAACCCCAACCATTCCTCCTTAAATGGCTGAGCATTATTTATGTTCCAATACTTTGAAAAGGGCTCAAATTGCATGTAGTTCTCACACTTAGGTGAATATATTTAAAATCTAGAATAATCTAGTATGTAGTTATGTAATTTGACATTTAACACCACACAACTTTGACCTCATTGTATTTATATTTGATTCTATGGACTACTCCTTGAAGATTTATGATGCACATATACATTTTGAAAATTGTTCCCAAAAGAGTGAGATATTATCCAAGGACTTGTTCGATGAATAATAATCTTAGGGATTATTTATATATGCAGATGAATTCATTAATTTTCCACAATGACCGACCCATGAAATGTGTCTAGGCCAACCTAATGGAGATTTTTTAATTTAAAAAATAGCCATTAAGGGTCCTTAGACACTATTGCTATAGGAAGACACCTATTGTAACCAGTTTTTTCTAGGTTGATTGAAATTATCTTGGGAGTGCAATCGAGAATCTAAGTATAAAGAATGTTTGTCTAGGATTCTTAAGGTATTCTTGTATAGACCAAGTTGATAGTAAATAAATAAGTATGGTGGATAGAGGTGGCTAAGACAATGAATGGGCAAAAAAATAGAGGGAAAGTGTGCTCAAGAGTCATATATATGTACAATGTCCAAGTATGTCAAAGTATGTTAAAATTAATGTTATTAAAGTGTCAAAGACCAAATTTAGGTATCAATAGTTTAACAAGACTATGTACTATCTTGATGATGATCATGACCATTTATATGATACTAACATTATTCTCTATTTAGTTCTAATTTGATAGGTGTACATGTGAAAACAATCACTTATTAACGTAAATAATTTAAATTACAACAATAGACTCAAAAACTCTCAAATACCCTTACAACATCATCCTAAAATAATTGAGCTATTGATTATGTATTATTTACTATATTTTAATTATTTTATAATACTTAATTAAAGGTAGTGTATTTATTACGTTAATAGGCATCCTACAATGATAGTCAAGGGAGGGGGATAGTAGTGGTGAGTTGTAATATCTGTGAGTGCATAAAAATAAATGGATGACTTTAATTTTGACATTCGATTAACAATCATAAAATATTTGTTCTTAAAATTATGACATCTTAGATATATAATAAAATTTATAATTTTTTTTCCTTAATTTTTTTTTTTCCAAATCCAATATAATAATGTAACTAAATTGAAGATATATATCATAAATCAACACAAAAAAATAAAAAATAAATAATAAAACTAAATTAATAATCCTCAATATTTTTCAAATAAAATTATTTAAGATTATTTATATATATATATATACACTCTCTCTCTCCCAAGCTATTAAAGTGTCATTTTAGGGAATATATATATATATATATATATACACTCTCTCTCTCCCAAGCTATTAAAGTGTCATTTTAGGGAACATAATTTAAGAGGGACCACATCTTATGTCAACCTCGGCCTACAAGTGAGTTGTATGAGGTAACGCTTATTTTATTGGGGTAGCACTTACTATATTATAGTCATTATATAAAGCAAAATAGCTTTAAGAAAAAACGTGCGCTTATTATATTTAAAAAATAACTTTATAAACGTATTCCACCATCAATTAAATAATGAATACATGTTCTCAGATCCTAGATAAAATATAGTCCAAAAAAATATTAAATTAGAATCTTAAAGGTATTTTTATTTTATTGTTTATTAAAGCATGTGGACCTCCCCATTCGTTTTTCCATACCCAATCACACTTTGTTCTTTCGTAACACCTTTATTCTTCAATTGTTTATCAGATTATATGTATTAATACTTGGCAAAAGTTAAGTTAGTAATAATGTTATAATTTTGTCTAGGGTCAATAACTTGGTTTATTGTTATTTGTGTAATATAAATAAATTTATCAAAATTAAATGTAATATTAATGATTTAATTGTGACTTAATTATGTATTTTAATATATATATATATATAATGTAATTATAATTTTTAATTAATATTTATAAACAATTGACATGGTTGTTATATAGTATTTTGATACTTATTTTGATTAGATTAGGGTTTTGGGATAGTGATTTAAATCTAAATATATAGATTTATATGTAATAGTGATAATAAATTTGTCTATAAATCATGAATTGATCAAAGATATATGTACATAATTCCTAGAGTGTTAAGATTTTATGTTATACTAGGAGTGTTCTAAGTTAAATGTTAGATATGATCCAAAATAATTTGATGACTAGGTTTTCATGTTCTTGACTTCTTGTTATATATCACTATGATATGTACATGTAAAATAAACTCTCTTAATTAAGAAAAATTTAATGCCTTTGTAATATTTAAAGTATAAGGAAAATAACATTATCTTTAAAGGTTTGTATTAAACCAAGTGAATGAAAAATATATTGGTATTTGTCAAGACCTTAAAGGGTATGAATTACAATATAATCATGTTTAACATGTTAAATTGTATAAATGAAAATAATATTAGAAATAGATAAAACTTTAATTTTTTGCATCAAAATTGTTTTATAAAAAATACGATCTTTAAACAATGATAATATTCTAATGATTATTTGATTTA